>CM043880.1:17743112-18943112 GCA_024034495.1 Camelina laxa
TGTAGGATAACACGGTTAGCGCTCCCGTTCTATAGATTAGTGATTGGTGATCAATACAAGCATAAGCATTAAGATAAAGATGTCCCAAAAGAATTCTAATATAAAACCGAAAATAAGATCTAACAACCTAATTGAAGCGAACCTATGAATTGAATTCCCCTAGAATCACCCCATAGAACCCAACAAAGTAAACTACTCGCTCATGATGCAAATAAACAACATTGATATTATAAAGTATAGCATCAAAAGTGAATCAATAAACAAAAGGGGGTTCAAAGTAAACTTCTCTATTTGTCATAAAAGTAACTTGATCCCAAAGCAAAGATACAATGAAAGAACTAGAAAGAGTAGAAAGAGATTTGGTGTCTTCGGCGATGGCTTCTAAGAGGAGGTGAGAGAGAGCGAGCTTTGACGGTGGTAGAGGAGTCTCTGGTCGTCTCTAGGTCGGCTGCTGGTGGCGTGAATGAAGATCTTAGAGGCACAAAGGAAGCACACCTCAAAACCCTAGATCTTAAGAGTATTTATAGGGTTTTGTAAGGGTAGAAACATCTTCTCTTCTTAAGTGCAGGCTTAGAGGCGGCGAAAATAGGATTATGGACCGTGGAGGAGGCTTGGACTAGGCCGCTGTGGTGGTCGGTGGTCAGGCCTTGAACAAAAGCCCATCGTTAAGTCAGTTCTTCCTATGTCGGTTTATAGCACGACCTAGTAAATCGGGCATAACTTTCGGATGGCTGGATGGATTGACTTGGTTCCACTTCTAGGAGAAAGATGACTCTTCCAGCTTTCCATAGACACCAAACACGATATATTTTGAGTTCTTGAAGCTCTCCAAAAGTTGTCCGTACTCTAAAGCTCTGAAACTTTCCTAAAACGTATTTTCTTTCCTTTTTGGTCCAAATTGTTATAAAACCTTGTTGAAACCTGAAATACTTGATAATAGACATTTTATACCTAGAATCTCATCAAACTCTTTCTAAATTCATACTAGGTGTTGAACCCAGGCTATGCGCGGGTATATTTATATAATTTGAAAGTATCTTAAATTTTAAACTTAATTAAAGACATAATAATGTTAAAGACATTTTTAATTTTATATTAACATTATTCTATACTAATAAAAATGGAAGCTATAAGCTCCTAAGACTGTCCACCTATGATTTAAAACAACCAATAGGGATTCGACATGTCACTAATTAACATTTTTTAAATTTCCAGAATTTTCTATATTAATTTTTTTTTCAAATGACCAATCGCGATCAGACAACTCAATATTTAACATTTTAGAAATTATGTTAAATTTCTATGTTAATGTATTTTCAACTTCCCAAATCGTCTAGAAAAATTTAGACACGGGCTGAGAACCATTGTAAATAAGACTAATATGCTTCCAAATACGAATGAGCAGGAAGCTTGATTTATCAGGCGTCCAAATTTAAAAAATTTAAAAGTTTAAAATATTATAATTATTAAACCTTTTAAAATATTCAAATATTATAAATATTTAAACTTTATAGGATATTTAAAAATGTTATAAATACCTCCATGTAAAGTTTAAATATTATAAATATTTAAACTCTATAAGAATTTTACGTATTATTAATATTTTAACGCTAAAAACTTTTAAGAAGTTTAAATATTATAAATATTTAAACTTTATGGGATGTTTATAAATGTTATAAATACCTTTATAGATAGGTTTAAAACATTCAATCTAGATTCAACATATCATTCATTAATATTTTTTAAGTTTCTAGAATTTTCTATATTAAGATTTTTCAAAACGACCAATTAAAATCAGACAACTCAATATTTAACATTTTTGAAATTATGTTAAATTTACATATTAAAATATTTATAAATTACTGAAACGGAGATTCTAGCAAATTTGTGTTGTTCACTGTAGGCACTGGAGGCGTTGCAAATATTGAATGTAACTCGGGTTGAAGTGGCGCTCGATAATGCTGCAGCGGCTGATGCAATTAACAACCCGCGAGAATGGCCAAGGTATGATTATGTGCTGAGAGATATCCAAATGATCTTATCAAGTTTTACCTACTGGGAGTGTCACCAAGTGGATGGCTCAGCGAATAAGGTGGCAATGGCTATTGCTAAGAGTGTCACATGAAATGGTAGATTTCAGTCATATTTATCACTTGGGAGACCATCTTGGTTGCATGATCAAGTGAGGAACGATAGTGAAGAAGGAGTTTGATGACTGGTTCCGGTTTTGTTTGGTTTCTCTGCTTTTAGCCGTATCACTTGGTGGATCGATTGACCTTAGTGTCAAGTGTGGTTGTTGGTTCTTTTATTTTTCTTTGTTTCTTTTTCTTTGTACGCTTTCAAACTCTTGGCTCTATCAGACGACAAAAAAAAAACTTATAAATAAGTGTATTTACAACGTCCCTCATCGGCTAGAAAATTTTAGACAGTGACTGAGAACTATTATATGACTAATATGCTTCCAACTATGAATGAGCAGGAAGCTTGATTTATCAGGCGTCCAAATTTAAAATTTTAAAAGTTTAAACTATTATAATTATTAAAACTTTAAAAAAATTCAAATATTATAAATATTTAAAATTTATAGGATGTTTAGATATATAAGAATACCTCCAAAAAAAGTTTAAAATATTATAAATATTTAAACTCAATAAGAAGTTTAAGTATTATTAATATTTAACTCTCAAAATTTTTAAAAATGTTTTTATGTATGACTTTATAGATGATTTGATATTGTTTCTGTAAAATTATTTTTTGGGTCAAAGGAAGAAGGATTGACGTCGCAAGATCTTGATTTGATGTTGTTTGAGTTAAATTTTGAGGTTTAAAGAAGAATGATCGATGACAAGCACACATGTTTTATTAGCTATACATGTGTTCATATTACTTTCTCTACAAGTAATTTGCAATTTTGTAGTATTAAGAATTTTGGTTTGAAAAGTTTCAATATGTGTGGATATAAAACCAAATAAGTATACAAGTGAAAGTATCAATAATTGGGTGCATGTAGTGACTAAGCTGGTCCATGAATTGCACAAATTTTACGAGACAAGAGGCAATTATTTTGGTCTTAAAGTTTGATGGGTTAACAAGTTGTGTGGTACTCTAAAAAAAAGTTTTAAATGATAATTCAGTGGCAGAATGTGAGGAAGCTGATGAGGAAGAGGAAGAAGAAGAATATAACGAAGAACCGAACAACAAAAGTAACGATGATATTTATCATGAAAATTTGACAATGAAAATGATGAGAAACAATATGAAGAGTAAGAAAACACTGAAAAATAAATCAGGAAGACATAGATGGTGGTGGTCAATTGAATATGAGAAAATAAGATTATTTCATAATTATAAAAATGTTTTGTTTGTCTGATGGTCAAAGAAACGGTCTAGGATATGCTAGGTCACCAATTCGTTCCACCTCGCCTGGACGTCCAATTAATTTCGTGATTCTTTTGATCAGATTTGAATTTTTAACACAAGTGACTTTTATATTTTTAAAATTTTGTATCTGAAATAAACTTAAGAATTTTCACCAATCAATTGTATTTAAAATTTTATATAAGCTAATATTTTATAACTGTCATCAATCATATATAATTTTTAGCAAAATATAACAAATAAACCCACGCGTAGCATGGGTTCAAAACCTAGTTCAAGATAAATAAGTATAGATTAGGACCCGCGGTACACCGCGGGACAAATTATTTATAACTAAAACATTTAAATTATAAATTGTATTTGTTGGTTAAATATATTATAATTATATAATAATTGTTAATTTTATGGTTTAAAGTTTAAACCATATGATACTGCAATATAATCTTTTTTCATAATATTTATTAATCAATTTAATTAGATATGTCTATTCTCGGATACCGATAGTATTAACAAAATAGTGAAATGATGTTTTACCCGTTTAACACCAAATTCATGATATTTTAAATTTATATAAATATCGATAAAACTCGTCTCTCTATATAACTCCGTCCCGAGATATTTTAAATCGCACTATATAATCTTAATTTTTAATATTTATTGTTTTGTATTATAAATATTAGATTAAGTTGATATGTTTTTTATTAAGGTTGTAACCATTTACATTTTATAAGATTGGCGCTTCTTATAAAGTTTAAATATTTATAATACTTGGAATTCTTAACATGGTTGAGTATTTCTCATATTTGAAATTTCGTAAAAGTTTAAATAGATTATTAATATGTTAAAAGTCTTCCAACTTTTTATAAAAGTTGAAATATTTATAAATTTGAAATATTTATAATATTTGAAACTTCATAAACATTTAAATATTATCAATATTTTAAACATTTTATAAAGTTTAACTTTCTAAAAAATATAAATATTTATAATATTTTTAAAATTTTGTATTGCATCATATGCAGTAAAAATCACAATTAATATTAACTAAATGCATTATCTAAAAATTCAAGATAATTTAAATATAAATTCAAATAAAAATAAAAGGGAATCATATATTTATGTTTGAATGAGGTAGAAAGATTTCCTTATTTTTTTAAATTTTACCTATTATTAATTTTGAAATTTTTGGTAACTAATATTAAAGTCAATGCATTAAATGTAAAAACTTTCCAAAAAGTATTTTTGAGAAAAAACTGCTGCAAAAATACTAGTATAGATAAAACAAAATTAAATTAAAAAGCTAAACAAATTAAGGAAACCAATTCCGTATACTTTTATTTAAGGAAAGTTAAATATTTATTTGGTTTAAATTTTACAATTAAACGAGGTTATATATTGGTTTGGGTTTATAAATAAGAGTTAGAGTTTAGATTTTACAATTAAAATGAAATTATGTAGGTTTGGGTTTACAAATGAGGTGGTTAGGGTTTATATTTTACAATTAAAACAAAATTATATGTCGATTTGAGTTTACAAATGAGATGGTTAGGGTTTAAATTTTACAATTAGTACGAAATTATATGTCAGTTTTGGTTTACAAATGAGATGGTTAGGGTTTACAATTAGATAGAAATTATATATCGGTTTGGGTTTACAAATGAGATGGTTAGAGTTTAGATTTTACAATTAGAACAAAATTATATGTCGGTTTGAGGTTACAAATGAGATGGTTAGGGTTTAGATTTTATAATTATAATAAAATTATATATCGGTTTGAGTTTCTAAAAGAACAGTTTAAGTTTTTAATTTATAATAATGTATACATATTTTATTTCTCTTATTTTATAAGGGTGTGAATGAAGAGGTTCACCCCTACCTAGGTGTGAACCCAAGTATTGTCCTATAAATAATAACATACATAATAAGTATATATAAGATATTATCTGATTAAGACACAATTTTGCTAATGATTTAATTGTTTTACAGAATTTAGTTAAATTATCTTGATTTGATATGTATAATATTCTAATATTTGTAGTGGTGACCAAATAATTAAATGAGGATTTACTTTTTAGAAAGTTGTCCATTTTTTTTGTAGTATTAGTAACATAAAATCAAAATATGTAAAAAAATTTGTAATTTCGAATTTTATGACAAATATATATAGAATTTCCTCATAACTATCTTTTTCTTTTTTTTTCAATTTTGGAATTTTCTTATAATTATCCTTTTACATTTTTAATATTGTTAAAAATAATTTATTTGTTTTACACATGGCAAAATCTCTAGTCGAGAAAGTTTACATTTGTCACCATTATGTGAGTGAACTTTGAAAAAAAAACTTTATACAATAAGATAACCAAATATTAATTGTTATCATCGAATAGTGAAACATATATATTATAAATTTCGAGTCAATTGGGACAAGAATCAAACAAAAAAAAAGCATTAAAATAATGCCAATTTATTTTTGGTTAAATAAGAAACTTAAAAAGAAAGTAGAAAAAAGGAACAAAATCATAAGAATCAAGACAAAAAATCAAAAAGTAAATTATTGCAATCATAGTTATTGTTGATGAAACCATCAAAATCAATAGTATGGCGTCTTGGAGACATATGGTGGTGGGGGAGATTTGTAGTCAACCTTGGGAGAAGGAGAGTAGTATGGTGGAGGGGGTGAGCTGTAAACGTATGGAGGTGGGGGAGATTTGTAGTCAACCTTGGGAGAAGGAGAGTAGTATGGTGGAGGGGGTGAGCTGTAGACGTATGGAGGTGGGGGAGACTTGTAGTCAACTTTGGGCGAAGGAGAGTAGTATGGTGGAGGGGGTGAGCTGTAGACATATGGTGGTGGGGGAGATTTGTAAGTGACCTTGGGAGAAGGAGAGTAGTATGGTGGAGGTGGTGAGCTGTAGACGTATGGTGGTGGGGGAGATTTGTGTGTCACCTTTGGAGAAGGAGAATAGTATGGTGGAGGAGGTGAGTTGTAAACGTATGGAGGTGGGGGAGATTTGTAGTCAACCTTGGGAGAAGCAGAGTAGTATGGTGGAGGGGGTGAGCTGTAGACGTATGGTGGTGGGGGAGATTTGTAGTCAACCTTGGGAGAAGGAGAGTAGTATGGTGGAGGAGGTGAGCTGTAGACGTATGGTGGTGGGGGAGATTTGTAGTCAACCTTGGGAGAAGGAGAGTAGTATGGTGGAGGGGGTGAGCTGTAGACGTATGGAGGTGGGGGAGACTTGTAGTCAACCTTGGGAGAAGGAGAGTAGTATGGTGGAGGGGGTGAGCTGTAAACGTATGGTGGTGGGGGAGATTTGTAGGTGACCTTTGGAGAAGGAGAGTAGTATGGTGGAGGGGGTGAGCTGTAGACGTATGGAGGTGGGGGAGACTTGTAGTCTACCTTGGGTGAAGGAGAGTAGTATGGTGGAGGGGGTGAGCTTGAGACATATGGTGGTGGGGGAGATTTGTAGTCAACCTTGGGAGAAGGAGAGTAGTATGGTGGAGGGGGTGAGCTGTAAACATATGGAGGTGGGGGAGATTTGTAGTAAACCTTGGGAGAAGGAGAGTAGTATGGTGGAGGGGGTGAGCTGTAGACGTATGGTGGTGGGGGAGATTTGTAGTCTACTTTGGGTGAAGGAGAGTAGTATGGTGGAGGGGGTGAGCTATAAACGTATGGAGGTGGGGGAGACTTGTAGTCAACCTTGGGAGAAGGAGAGTAGTATGGTGGAGGGGGTGAGCTGTAGACGTATGGTGGTGGGGGAGATTTGTAGTCAACCTTTGGAGAAGGAGAGTAGTATAGTGGAGGGGGTGAGCTATAGACGTATGGTGGTGGGGGAGATTTGTAGTCTACCTTGGGAGAAGGAGAGTAGTATGGTGGAGGTGGTGAGCTGTAGACGTATGGAGGTGGGGGAGATTTGTTGTCAACCTTGGGAGAAGGAGAGTAGTATGGTGGAGGGGGTGAGCTGTAAACATATGGAGGTGGGGGAGATTTGTACTCAACCTTGGGAGAAGGAGAGTAGTATGGTGGAGGGGGTGAGCTGTAGACGTATGGTGGTGGGGGAGATTTGTAGTCTACTTTGGGTGAAGGAGAGTAGTATGGTGGAGGGGGTGAGCTGTAGACATATGGTGGTGGGGGAGATTTGTAAGTGACCTTGGGAGAAGGAGAGTAGTATGGTGGAGGTGGTGAGCTGTAGACGTATGGTGGTGGGGGAGATTTGTATGTCACCTTTGGAGAAGGAGAATAGTATGGTGGAGGAGGTGAGTTGTAAACGTATGGAGGTGGGGGAGATTTGTAATCAACCTTGGGAGAAGCAGAGTAGTATGGTGGAGGGGGTGAGCTGTAGACGTATGGTTTTGGTGTTGGTGTGTACTTAGGTCCTTGTCTTCTATATTGTGGTGAAGGTGGTGGGGATGCAGAGTAGTATGGGGAATACTTTTTTGGTGGGTAAGGTGATTTGTGGTCATGGCTTGGAGTATTGTATTGTGGTGCTTGCGGGGATGAGTAAGGGTATGATGTCACTGTAGCCGCAATGGCACTTAGAACCACAACATAAACCATGCAGTGCCCTAATCCCATCGTTCTTGAGGATCCCATCAATGTTCTTTTAATTTGTTTCTTTGTTTTTTGGTTTTGATATACTTGAACATGAACGCCCTTTATATAGTCTTTCTTTGTGTATAATTATTATATAATCTTCTCAACTTGGTTTCGTGGTTGGCACTTCCAAAAATATATTCGAGGACGTGCTAAGTTGTTTGTTTAAAGATTAGCGGTTTGTGGGAAAATATGAAATTTTATTAGATTCTTCTGTAACCTTCAAAGTTTTTCATTTGTTTACATATTCTTTTGTTTGATGAATTTAATCGACTCAAATAATTAGAAGAACGAAAAATATATGTTGGCTTATATAAGCTTTAATGAAAATATTTGTTTCATAACATTAATGTGACATCGATATGATATTCATATTCTTATAAAAGAAAAAAAAAAAAGAATGTGACAAACGATAATTTTATTGCTGTATCATATGCGTGTGTGTTTTTTTTTTAAAACAACGGATCAACAAGTTTATAAGATTCTCATGATTATAAAATATGAGGCCAAGTGGTTATGAGAACATCGCCGTGTCAAGCTTATTGTGTTCAATGTATTAGCATCAAAATTCCACACACAACCAATATGACCTTATATATCATTCCTCATTGTCTACATTATCTTTCAAATAATCTAAGGGTTGAAATACGAAAAACAACAGTTCCGATCGGTTATTACATTTACAACGGTTTGGTAAGACATAGCTATTATATGGTATTTTAGTAGAGTTGCTAAATCTGTTTTTATTCTTTAGTCAAGGCAACCGAAGGCGACTCGATCGTGTGAGCAACTATTTTATACTGGTTCAAGACCATGTTCTTTCCTCATGGGCGACCACGTTTACCGAATAGTATAATATAACTATATATGAAAACCAAGAGACCATTTTCCTCGGTCTTTCTAGTCATTTTCAATTAACGCCATGGAAATAAATATGAACATGTTTGCGTGCAATAAGTTTTGTCGCACAGCACATTAGCAGAATAGCAGTAAACTACGAGACAACAAATATGAGAAACTAACAAATCAATCGCAGAGCCCGCCCAGAATTTTGCAGGTTTGAACAATATAGAACTTATGTCATTAAACCGCTGGACTAAGGTCATCTCCATCGGGGAGATGTTAATAAATTTCTTAGCGTATAAAGCAAAAAAAAAAAATCAAAAATGTTAATTAAGTGTAGAATCAATCCTTAGCTAAGGAGTTTTTATTTTGATTCTTACTACCACGTGTCGCCTACTTGAGCAATGAAAACAAAAAAAAGAAAAAAAATCTTGCGCGTTTTTTCCTCTTTCTTCTTCCTCTCTCTTGATGTCTCCTCTCGTTATTTCCTATGGAGAAATCAGAAAACACCATAGCCGCCACTATTTTACTCTAGCTCTTCCTCTTCATACTCTGATTGATGCTCTATAGTTTTATTTCTGTTTTTAAAGAAAACAAAAATTGGGATAAGAGAAACCGAATTGATTGGGGTAAGATATTCAATTTCTTGTTTTATTGAATTGATTTTCAATCGATGTATCGTACAGATCTGCTTTTGTGAACTATTTCTAATGATTCACAAGTGATGCATTTCAAAATTGATTTTCAATTGAAATTATCTCTCTTTGAAATCTTTAGGCATTTTCGTAAATTTCGTAGGATTTTTTTGCTCGATGTTGTTGTGGATTGATTGATGCATAAATCTGGTTTATTTTTTCGATTCTTGTAGTATTATTTTGGTTTTGACTTTTTGGATTATTAACCCCACAAATGATATCAAATTTGATCTTAAAGGTGAGAAGATGAGAATCCAATGTATGAGAGTACAAGAGCTGAGCTTGGTCTGGTTGTTTTGTATTTGAACAAAACGGAGGCGAGAGACAAAATTTATGGTAACCGTTTGAGACACAGCTTTGTTCGATTCTTATGAATCTTTATATTCATATTTACGCTTCATCATATCTTCTTCTGTGATCAAACTGTTGTCTCAGTGGCTTGTTATTACCCAGTTCTTAATGCATTCTTTTGTTCTCTCTTTGATGCAGGTGCTTGCAGTGGCAGTTTACAATCACTGCAAGTGGATATATCACGAATCAGCACAGAAACGGTTAGTTCACTCTCTTAACTTTAAAATGTTAATCGACATGGTATCTTGTTTTCTTGTTAAGTTTCTTTCTTGGAACTTTTGTGTGCTATGTGCGTCTTTTAGTATTTTTTTGTTTCTTATGTTTACTCTTTATTACTTTGATAGTTATCTACTTCAATGAAGTGATTAGTTAAAAAGAAAGATCAATAGTCGTCGTGTATATATTGCTCCTGAACTATGTTGCTTGCTGCTTTCTGATGTGATAGAAAGAAGTGGATTCTTGTTAAATGCTTGTTAGTTGCAACTACTATTGACATTGATATAAATGCTTGTTAGTTGCAACTTACTTAGACTACTATATGTCTACATCATACTTAATCTCTTTAATACTTGTATGTGTGATAAATGCTTGTTAGTAATTTGGTATTGATTGCTAACTACACTAACCACAACTTGTAGTTTCACATTTAAACCCGACCCTTAACACAAACCATCACTTTTTCACACTTTGATCTTTCACATATAAATCCTTTTCTCTCCTTGGATATTTCATTCCGCTTTCACACGTAAACCCTTCTCTCTTTGATCTTTT
Organism: Camelina laxa; assembly: GCA_024034495.1. Classification (NCBI taxonomy): domain Eukaryota; kingdom Viridiplantae; phylum Streptophyta; class Magnoliopsida; order Brassicales; family Brassicaceae; genus Camelina; species Camelina laxa. The sequence goes on from CM043880.1 coordinate 17,753,739, forward strand.
CATTATAGTTTCACACTTAAACCCTTCCTCTCTTTGATCTTTGACACGGTTATGGATTCTTATAATCAATCTTCAAGCTATTTAAACCTCTTAACCAGTCAACAACCTTCAATGTATGAGAGTTTTCAATCAAGATATCCCAGTCTTTAGTACCCAATGTACTGATGTTCCAACCCTAGATCAAGACAAACCTAAGGAGCGTTTTAGCAGACGGAAATGGTCTCACACAGAAGATGTGGCGCTGATCAGCGCTTGGCTCAATACTAGTAAGGATGCTATAACTGCAAATGATCAAAAAGGTGGTCGGTTTTGGGCGCGCATTGCAGCTTATTATGCTGCAAGTCTTAAGCTAGCTGATGACAAGAGAGATCCCACTCACTGTAAGCAAAGGTGGCAGAAGATCAATGAACACGTTGCAAGTTTGGGAAGCTATGAGGCTGCAACAAGACAGAGAGCTTCGCCGAATGAGGATGATGTCATGAAATTGGCATACCAAATCTTCTTTAACGATTACAAGATAAAGTTCACCCTTGAGCATGCTTGGAGAGAGCTTCGACATGATCAGAAATGGATTGCATCTTCGACTAAAGGTACTGCAGGGACAAAAAGAAGGAAGTGCAACGACGGTTCTGCACAAGATACAAGCTCCAAAGGGAAAACTCATGGAGAGGATGAATCGCTTAGTCGTCCTCCTGGTGTTAAGGCTGCAAAGGAAAAAACAACAACGCAACAAGCACAACAAGCACTTGCGATGAACAGAAGCTCTTGGAATTTCAGATGTTGGAGCTCCAAAGGATGTATGAGATGAAGGAAAAGGATTTTGCTTTGACAGAGAAGGCTATTACGACGAAGCAAACCAAGCATACTATGCTTCAAAACCTAATTTCAAAAACAGAAACACTAAGTGAAACAGAAAGGCTCTAAAGGACAAGTTAATTAATGACATGTTGTCACACTAATCAGTTTAAGAGTTTATGTAGTATGTTGTTTCTTTCAGTTTCGTACTTTGACAAGATCGGTTGTATGTTTGTGTGTTCTTGAATGAATATGTTCTTTGTTTAGTTTGTGTTGTGTTCTTGTTTCACAGTTTGGTATGTGTTCTTCTTTGAGTTTGTGTTATGTTTTTGTTTCGGTTTCTTTTCTAGTTTGCATCGAATTTTGTTTTATAGAGAAATTGAAAGTTTGGTTTTACCTATGCCGATATTGTTGTGGCGACTCCTGGATGTATGATAGATCGGTTGTGTAATTCCATGTCTGTTGATTTAGATGAACTAGCCGTCTTATTTTTTGATGAGGCAGACCGCCTTCTACGAATGGGTTTGCCACTGAAATAACAGAGCTGGTATGCATTTATATGTTTCATATGTTTGGTTCATGTGATACCTCATATTGAATTGTAGTTAAGTGTTTTGAGTGTTTGTTATTGGATTTATATATGAGTCCACATCTATATGCATGCAGGTTCGTTTATGAAGGCAAACAATGCTCTTCTCATTCACATTAGGAGGATGAGCCCATTCACAAACAAAAGGGGAAAGCCTCAGATCGGTCCATTTCACCTTTCAAATTCTGTTTTGCTTGTAAAACAAGTTCTGTTTTTTTAAAATGTAATGCTAAGAAACTTGTTAAAAAACTTACCATTGGAGGGATAAATTTTACAAAATCTTTAAAAAGTTTTTAGTAAGTAAATTTGTATTTTTGGTGATTATAATATTTTTAACAAACTTGTTAAAAAACTTACCAATGGAGATGCCCTAAAGGAACTTTTGCTGAAATTAGGCCAAAAATAAATTTTAATATTATCTGGCGCAGGCCGAGCCTTGCTTTGCCTATAGGCATTTCTAGATTGACAAAAAGCAAAATCCAAACTAAAAAGAAGAATCGTGCAGATGAAGAAACAACGTTCTAAGCCTCAGATCTCACCAAAAAACGCCACAAATCCACATAAATCACCAAGAACACTAAGAACACTTTTTCTCTCTTTTGTTTCTCTCAAAAGCGGTTCAAAGTCGACTAATGAGATAAAAGAATCGACTTAAAGGTTTTCCTTTTTCTTTTGCCCAAAACGCAGCGTTTCACTTAAGTCAAAACGAACATAACCGTACTTGCATCGACCGATGCACCTATTGCATTAACCGATGCATCCCTTAAACCGGAATTTTGGTTCCCAGATGTTACAATTAGTCTTATTTATAGTGATTCTCAGCCATTGTCTAAAAATTTTATAGCCAATGTGGGACGTTATACAGACACTTATTTATAAGTTTTTAATATCAAAATTTTACATAATTTCAAAAATGTTAATTATTGAGATATCTGATTTCGATTGGTCGTTTTAAAAATTTTAATATAGAAAATCCTGTAAATTTAAAAAATGTTAATCAGTGACATGTCGAATCCCGATAGGTTGTTTAAAATCCTATGTGGACGCCTGGTAAAAACTTATACCTCCAACTTTTTATTAGTATAGATAATTCTAATATATTAAACTTTTAAAATTTTAAAATTTGAACGCTAGATAAATCAAGTTTCCTGCTCATTCATAGTTGAAAGTATATTAGTCTTATTTATAATTGTTCTCAGCCATTGTCTAAAACATTTCTAGCCGATGTGAGACGTTGTATATTCACTTATTTATAAGTATTTTGATATAGAAATTTTACATAATTTCAAAAATGTTAAATATTGATATGTCTGATCCCGATTGGTTATTAAAGAAAATCTGAAAATATTTTAAACTTTTAAAATTTTAAAATTTGGACGCCTAGTAAATCAAGCTTCCTGTTCATTCATAGTTGAAAGCATATTAGTCTTATTTATAATGGTTCTCAGCCATTGTCTAAAAAATTTCAAGCCGATGTGGGACGTTTTACATTCACTTATTTATAATATTATTAAATAATTTCATAAATATTAAATATTGAGATGTCTGATCCCGATAGGTTATTAATAAAAATCGAAAAATACAAAATCTTGGAAATTTTAGAAATGTTAATTAATGACATGTCTAGTCCCTATTAGTTGTTTAAAATCCAATGTGGACAGCTTTAGGAGCTTATAGCTTCTACTTTTATTAGTATAGATTTTTAATGGTAAGAAAGCCCAAAGCATTTGTACTTTTATTGAAATTTCATCCAAACCGAATCGATTCTTAAATTCGTTTTAAACATGACAAAATTGTTTTCACAACCCGAACAAATTTTATATTTTAGTCCAATTCCATTTTTGTAGAAACAAAAAACCAAGTTTTAAGATCTAAACCGATCACATGACCTATGGAAAAAAATGTGTTGGTCATGGTTGTATGAATTGTCTAATGAAAAATTAGATTTGAAAATAATTTAAACAGCTATACATTTACATATAATAATGCAAAATTATTATAACGTATTTTTTTCATTTTTTTTAACACAAATGTTCTTTTTTTAATTTTAAGCATCATTTATTTTGTTCTTAAAAAAATAAAAAGAAAGAAAAAAATATAAAGTTAATTAAAATATAATTATATATATAGTGGTGCTAGTAATAATGTACATTTAATAAAGAGAAAAATATATTTTTCAAAAATTTTGAAATTAAAATTTGGGATTTTTTGAGTAATAACTCTTTTCCAATATCTCCTTTCAAATCATATGTAAAGTCATACACAAAAACATGTTTTACAGTTCATAAGAGATATAAAGCACAAACAGAGATAGGTAAGATATTTTCAAGATATTAAAAATTTGATATATAATATTTAGTACTTCTTTAACTTTTAAATTTTTAATAGAGATTAAATATTTTAAATATTTTAAACTTTAGTTGTAGTTTAAATATTTTTAACATATTCTTTTTTTTAGAGTTAAATATTAATGGCACTTTAAAGTTTTATAGAGTTTAAATAGTTAAATATTTTAACATTTTTATAGAGGTATTTATAATATATTAAACATTCTATAATAAATATTTAAACCTTTGAAAAATTAAATTTAAAGTAAACCAAATAAAATTTTTAAATTTGGAAACGTGATAAATAAGCATAAATCAAGCAAACCTGATAAATTTATAGTTAAAAACATATTAATTTTATATAAAGATTCTTAGTCATTGTCTAAAATTTTATAGCCGATGTGGGACGTTGTATATATTTGAAAGGACCGACCTTTTTTTAATAATAAATATATAAATATAATATAATAAATAAACTACAACTAGTGATCTCATATCCACTAGCCACCTAACCACAATCACAACCAACAGCGGAATAACAATACCAACAAATATCCAATAATAACTAATAAATATAAAATACCAATATTCATGACATCAACAATATCCAATAATCAAATAACAGAAATCATAGAACCAACAACCTAGCAATGTTCTAATGACCCAACTCTAGCAACCTAGCAATGCCAGACAACATAAAACCGAGTCCCTAGAACATCCTCCTCTTCATAGCCTTGATTCCACGATCACACTTTGCCTTTACCTGCACCACAAACACATATTGCAATGCATGAGTATTTTATAAACACTCAGTAAGGCAATCCTTCCATCTACTGGGCTATACACACAAGCAATAGAGTCATCTCTAACCATCAACAACAATCAACTAACAACACTAAACAAACCAGGACTCTGCATCGACCGACACCAACATGAATCGACCGACACCAAATGGAGGTTGCGTCGACCGACGCAAGATCTGCGTCGACCGATGCAAGGTTAACTTGCATCGACCGATGCTTCCGATGCATCGACCGACGCATGCTCGACATAACACGAAAACCCTAGAGTTTACGCGCCGTCCTCGCATCTGCATCGACCGATGCACCAAGTGCATCAACCGATGCAATGCCGAGCATCGTTTTCCTCCGAAGCTTCTCGCCGGATCTTCGTTCCTACAACCACAAAACTCGATCCCAAGCCACAAGAAAGCTTCCTAACGTCCAGAACAATGATCTAACAAGTCTAACAACACACAACAAGCAAATTAGAGAGTTCTCTAGCTTAGATAAGCCATGGTCCTGCACTTATCTTTGGCAAGACGAATCTGAACCTAAACACAAGAAGAAAACGCCTCTAGGAAGCTCCTACAACGTTCTAAGCCTCAGAACTCACCAAGAAGCGCCATAAATCACCCAAAATCTCCAAAACTTCTAAAGAACTTTTTCTCTCTTTCGTTCTCTCTAAAAAACGGCCACAACACCACGAATGAGACAAAAATCGTGTTAAGGGTTTTCCTTCACCCAAAACGCAGGAAATTGACCTTGCATCGACCGATGCATCTCCCAAACTGGGATTTCGGTTCACGGATGTTACAATATTTGTTTTTTTTTTTTTGTTTTTTTTTTCAATGTACATATTTGTTTTATTTCTATAAATTTTACTTTTTTCTAAAAAATCTTAATAATATAGATTACTACTATATTTACAAAAATGTTATTAGTGAAATATCTAATTCTTATTGGTTTTTAAAAATCATATACCTTTAGGAGTTCATAGCTTCAATTTTTTATTAGTATAGATATAATATTTTAAAATTTATATGGAGGTTAAGTAATTGTAGTATTTTAAAACATTCTATGAAGTTTAAATATTTATAAACTTTTAAAATTTATAAATTATAATTTTTAAAAACCTTTTAAAAGCTAAGAAGTTTTTAAAATTTAAAATTTATAATATTTTGAAATGAAAACTATAGCTAATATGAGTAAAATAATGATGTTATCACTTGCTACAACAAAGTTTCTCCCAAACTATCCAATGCATACCTCCAGACTGGTCATTAGAACTCCACCAAAATTTTGCCACAGCACTCGTTAGTTTGGATGTTATTATTTTTGGTAACCGAGAACAAGACATCACAGAAGTCGGTACAGCGGTCGCAACCGACTTTATCATCACCTCCTTCTCCCCTTTTGACAACAGTTTCGCTGACCAGTCAGTTGTCCGACTCTGCAACCTTTCCCTAACAAAAGAGAAAATCTGCATTTTGGACCCCCCCCCCCTCAAACTCTCTGGGAGTCCTAAATACGATCCCATACCACCCAAATTGGTTATCCCGAGGACCCCCTGCACCTCCGCCTTAGCCAAGTCGTCGACCTTATAACCGAACTGAATATAAGATTTCTCAAAATTTATTTCCTGTCCCGAGGCAGCCTCGTACTGCTTTAAAATATCCAACACAGCCCCACATTGATCCTTATCAACCTTGCAGAAAAAAGGCTGCCATCCGCAAACAACAAATGTGTAATTGGCGGACACTTATTTGCCACTATTATACCCATAAGCCGCTTTTCTACCTCAACCTTCCGAATATTTGCAATCAGGACCTCCGTACATAAAATAAAAATATAAGGAGAAAGCGGATCACCCTGTCTCAAACCCCTCTCCGGAACTATCAAACCATTAGGTTGACCATTGAGAAGAACTCTGTACTCAACCGAAGAGACACAGAACATTAGCCACAAAATCCATTTATCCGCAAAACCTATCTTCCGTAAGAGAGCCTCGACAAAGCTCCACTCCACTCTATCATACGCCTTACTCATATCCGTCTTTATGGCCATAAACTTACCTTTACATGAATTATTAGTACGCAAACTAAGAAACATCTCCTGGGCGATCATGATTGTCCGAAATTAGACGACCTGAAACAAATGCTGATTAAATCTTGGAGATTAGACCAGGTAATAGCCGCTTAAACCGTTGACACAAGACCTTTGAAATGACCTTATATCCTACATTGCACAAACTAATCGGACGCAACTCTGTCGTCTGAGTCGGTTTTGCCACCTTGGAGATAAGACAGATATGTGTCTGATTTAAACCCTCATCAAAAACTCTCTCGTCGAAAAACTGATTAACCATTGAGACTAGATCCCCCTTAACAATCCTCCATGTCTTATGGAAAAACAAAGCTATCATTCCATCTGGGCCAGGGGTTTTGTCTGGATGCATCATAAATACCACTCTCTTAACCTCCGCCTCCATGACAGGGGCCGTTAACCGTGAATTATCCGTGTCTGTGATGACAGTTTTGACCTCCTGTAACACATCCTCGAAATTATCCGGAAAAATCGTTGCAAACAACTTCTTAAAGTATGACACTGCCGTAGCACAAATATCTTAAACAGGCCCACAATTCGATTCCGGCCCTAACGTTGCTTAGTTTGTGTCTGAAAATACTTAATATTCAATAATTTAACTACAATTTATTAGAATGTTATTTCTTTGGTCGTACTTAGTTTATTATTATTGAAAAAACATAATATAGATAAAAATTACAATATAGTAAATATTATATTTTGTATATAATACAAGGTATCTTTAATAATATTCTGGTCGATAATTTAGATCTGTTTTATATATTAATTCTTTTTTGTAGTATAACAAGTTTTTTATTTGAACTACGATTTAACAGTTTGGATACCTTATATTGTATTTTTTAGGGTATGATTTTTTTCATGCATTTAAAATATTGCTTGCCCTTGAATATATTCATTATAATAAAAATGATGTAAAAAAAAATCATTAAAACTGAAATATCACACTAAAAGTAAAATAATGATCCCGCACAAATGCGAATACAAGTTTCAAACTTGTTTTATATATTAATAAAAAAAAGTCACATGAAATGAAACATTAGCTGTTTTAAATTAAAAAACGAGGAGTGTGACAAACTGAAAATTAAATGAAACCCATTTATATATTACACAGACATCCGATTACAGAGGACTTTTTCTTTAATTAACGCAACAAAGCACATTACTTACTTTTATAACTTGTTGTTTTTTTGGTTTTGGCTGACCATCGTCCTAGGCCATGGCTTCGTCTCCATGCGGTTGAGTATGATGATGAAGGGCGTTTTATGCATTCTTCTGTATCTTTCATTCTTCGAATCAAGCTCGCGATCTCTCTCCTTTCGACCGCTTGGAATGGCGGAAATGCTCATCACCACCGGCGTCGGAAAACGCCACCGAAGGAGATCGCTTGTACCTTGATGGCTTCCTCTTGAAATGTCTGTCTTCATCATCATCACTGGAATCGTGTTCTGCCGACTCTCTTTCCCTCCGACTGTGACGACGACCCGATGAAACCGCTGCAACCACCGAGCTCTCTTGAGGTGCTGCTGGAGAAGTCTTTGACGATGTCTTCCGGTGCTTGCTAGATGCTTCCTCCTCTGGAAAGTTTATGCGAGCGAATACGCTGGACTTGTTGTTATCATCGTTCTCTGATGCAGTTGGCTCCGACGATCGGTTTTCGGATCTCTTACGGTGCTTGCGGTCTGTCTCTCTGTGGCGGTCACGGCGGCGGTCGTGTTCGGAATCGATGTCTTGGTGACGGTCATGGTGATGATCGCGCTCAGATCTTCTGCTGGATGATCGAGAAGGAGATTTATGCCTCCGAGATGACTGACGTTCCGGTGACAATCTCTCCGATCGCCGGCGACGGTCGTAATCAGGCGAAATTGGTGGCGGAGGTCCCTGTTTCTGTTCATCCAAGACCCAATAAGAGTTACAATTAGTAAGAGGAATATGGGTCTTGGGCCCAATAAGAGATACATTTAGTAAGCCCAAACTCATTTTTCAAAGCAAAGGTTTAATTAATTTAACTTGTTAACTTAGTTAAGCACGAAATAAACAATGCGCAAACAAAGGTTTAATTCACTTTTCATGTAAACGTCCCTTTATCACTTTCAAAACATGACACCTTACACAAACGTGTTATTTTGCTTTAAAATATATAAATGTAAAATATAAGTGTATTCATTTACTATGATTTTGATATCAATATTTTTTTCCATTAAAATATAGACTACATATTAATATAATAAACAATTTAATAATGTAAAGAATGAAAGAAAAAACTAATGTTTTGGACGCACGGCAACGCTAATCATTATTAATGGTCAGTTTGGGACCATGTCTCTCCGACTAAACCCGCAAAGAATGTGGAAATAACCATATAGAAGCATATCAACCCGTTAATTTAATACCCCGAATTTAAAACCTCTGACAACTCTCTACTTAACATTTTTTCCCCCATACAAATTTTATATCTTTGAATAGGCAAACAAATTATGGGATCGGTGGTGCTTTACTTGTGACCAAACTGCCTAGGAGAAGACTGGAATTCATTTTCATGCATTCTATAGTAAGTCAATACATTTTATTGCATTAATTTAGATCCAATTTATCCCTCTACCTCATCTACTCTTAAAGGTCTCTCATATTGACTTTTACCCCTAATAAACCAAAATGAACTACAATATAAACAGACACCTATTTAGCAGTTGTGGAATCAAACCATTTTCTTTGACGTCATGATAAATGCAGAGAGCGATAAAGATAAGAGATAAAAGAGAAAAAGATAGTGTTGAAGAAGTTGGTCTCTTGAAAGCCAAACCAGTTGGCCGAGAGAGAGAGAGGGAGAGAGAGAGCAATGAGACAACAAAATGATACATACAGTTTTTGGTTTCAAGGGCGAGGAAGAGGCTGCCGAGTTATTGTTCATCATTCTGTTCTTCTCACCGCCCCTGTAGACATTCCCTCTGTACCACACAAAAAAACAAACATCAAGTTAAACATGCTGCAGCCTGCAGTAATACAAGCCTTACATAAAGCTGAAAGTAGCGATTGCTCAGTGGTTTACCCTTCTGACCGTCTCTCGTTTTCACGCTTTCTTTTCATCTCAGCTTTCTTAGCTTCAAATTCCTCTCTCCCCATAATAGGGCGTTGGAGATTCATACGATTCCCCATCTCTGCAAGGTCCCTGTTCAAGTCACATGTCCTGGTCATTATATAGCTTACTAATAACTACAATGAGAGAGACAAAATCACAAACTATTTTGAAATGAGAGTGCTGGTATCAGTTTGTCAGTACCTATGGGGTGGTGGTAGATTAGGGAACCCGAAGCCCTGTGCAGCGAAAGGATCTGGATGCATCATGCTGCCAAACGACAAGTCCATGGGGCCTAATCCATAGCCAACAAAAGGAGGCATCGAGCCAGGAAAAGGGCCTGGAAACCCATTGAAACCATGATGAAGGCCATTGAACCCAGGTTGAACGCCGTTGAAGCCGGGTTGCACACCATTAAAGTACTGATTACCAGGACCTGGACCCATGGGCATCATATAGTCAGGGCCTGCTGGATTTGACATGGGGTTCCACTGCATGTCTGCAACAGATCACAAAGACAAACAATCCGTTAAGCCTCTCTATACAGTTAGCATAGACTGGGAAGAAACAGTACTCAGCATAATAGGAAAAAGATCTACCAGTTCCGGGCACCCGAGGTTTCTTTTTCTTTCTTTTTCCTGGAGAAGAGAAAAAATGTGCATTACTTTACTAATGATACTAATTGCCAAACATTAATGTGCAAAAGGTGATGCTTTCTCTTCTTTATGCTAATAGGATGAAAACCAGGGATTACCTTGCTCCCCAGAAGCAACCTGCTGTGGTATTTCTTCCTTGGGTGCCTGCGTATTCAGCTGTGGAACTGCTGCTTCCTCGCCATTAAAGGATCCTCGAGTGTTTTCAGATGCATCATCTGGCTTTTCCACTTTAACCACTTCTGTAGTCACTCGAGGAGCACTTGTTATCTCCGCTATTTCGACTGACGGCTTTAGAATTGAAGTCTCATTGTTGTTACTAGGAGCTGGTTTCTTTTTGTCCCCAGATGCAACAGATGTAGTAGGTGATAGAACCTTCGGAGGTGGACATCGTGCAGACTCCATATCTAGAATTAATACGCTTTAGTTTACTGATAATGGTACAAACAAAAAAGAAGACTACGAATGAGAGAATGAAATACCTTGGACTTGACACATGCTGCCAGCGTTTTCAGCACTACTGTTACCAGACTCCAACATACGGTTTATAGTATCCCTTAGGGTCTTGTTTGGTAGAAGATCATCAGCTAGTACATCAGTTGCTCCACAGACACATTTTGACTTCGTAATGATGTGATCTCTGATACCTGAATAGTAGATAATTGAAGTTAAACAACAAGGATCTGTAATTGATAATGATTAAAGTAAAAGGCTTTTGTGGAACAGCAAAACGCATCAGCTGTATTGGGATTTGACCAGGAAACTTACACTTGTCACAGTAACTCTTGAAACAGCATTTGCTCGTCAGTGCAGCATCTCTCATTACTTCTTTGCACAATGGACATTTGAGTTCAGGAGGAAATTCTCCAACAGAACGTGTTGTTGATGCCGCCAATCCCTCCATTTCCTTCTCAAACGCATCCCTGAATTTGTTTATATTGATCAACATTATGAATGACTTATTATGTGAATAATGGTAAAGAGGAACAACTTCGCCATATTAGTTCAGCAATGACGTACTCATTTGGTTTCAAAACTGCTACTGCGCCACTTGGCAAGGAATAAGAGCCATCTGGGGTCGCCATCAGCATTGACTTAGGGATACCAGTAGGTGGTTTAACTCTCTTAACATCATAGTTAGGATCGCCATTTGTGGGGCAGTGTTGAATAAAATGTCCTGAGTCAGGAAAAGATGTTCAGAACACAGTTTTATCTACGTAATAAAGACAAATAAAAATAAGATATAACAAAAAAAATTCTAAAATACCAGGAACATTGCAACGATGGCAAGTATAGCCTGGCGGCGGTGCCGTCTTTCTTTCCATTCCTACTCACACACATACAATCAGTTCCTAAGCAAAATAAATCTGAGGGAATTATTGTATATAAGTCAATCGTATAGCAAAAATATAATTACCAAAACCGCGTCCACCCATCCTTACAGCCATACCCCTTCCAAAACCTCTACCTGGGCCATAACCATCTGCAGCTGGTCTGTAACATGCAAGAGAATAGGAAGGTTATGCAAAATGTATGTCAAGATCTAATTCCATATGCCCAAGCCCATGAGTTCAAGAAGACTACTTACTGCTGCCAGTCTAATGCTGGAGTGTCAATTAACGCCTTTATTTTGGTTTCTTCATCTACCTTATCATCGGCTGGTGCAGGGTCGTGACTAGAATGGATAGATGGTGCATCAGGGATTGAATACAAATCAGTCCCAAACTCATCAAATTCATCTTCAGCCTATAACGTAGATTAAGATCTAAATTAATAGTTTTGTTATGGAATTTAATGCCAACAGAAACCCAGAAAATTTGCCACAACTCACCGTAGGTATATCAGCAGTAACAAAATTGTTGGTATCAGCCTGAACGCTTTCCACTTTATTCTCAACTCTTGGCCTGCAAAATGTAGATATTTACATCATTACACACAAGGGAGTGGTATTCACACACGAATCATAATGAAATGCCCTCTTATACTGTTTATTAATTTATTTTATTTTCTTTCACAGATTTGAGGAAAAAGAGCCACTAGGATTGAAGTAAGCAGATGAGGAATTAATAATTAAAGATATAGATCTCAGAAATTACTCTGGTATGGTAATAACTCTGATGCGAGGGCGTCCAGGGACACGGCGAATTAGAACAGAAGTATTCTTTGGGATTAACATTGCTTCATCTAGATATTCTGAAATTGCAGCAAAGAGAAAATAAATTTAAAGGCCACATATTGCAAATCTATAAGCGGAGAACCGTAGTGAGGAGTTAACATGTAACTCTTTCTAATGATTCACAACCACAACCGGTAACAGTCTAACCTCAGAATCACATTCAACACAGATAGACTATGCAGAAACTTGATTGATGGTGTCATAGTCATCTTACGACTCAAACAACAAGTAAGTAGCAGGCACATCACAATTAATTTGCTAAAGCAATTAAACAATACTACAGTATGCAGATGCCCTAAATCTAAATACATTCATACTGTACAAGTAAATATTGATAAAGACCAGACCAGATTCTCACAAAGTTATTACAAAACATAAGACACGTATCTACTACCAAGGAGGAAGACAAACCTTCGTTAGTTTGGGCATTAGAGATGACAATGTCAAGGTCTTTACCACTTCCCAAATGCTTAGTTTCGTAAATTTTTTCTTTGAGAAAACCAACTGATATAAAAGGACCATCCATGGGGATAGTATCATAATCCCTCGCACTCTTAAACTTGTAATAAATTGCCATTCGATTTAATCTGATAAAATAGAATCAAAAATACAATATATATATAAACACACTCACACCCACAAGAATCTCTCTCTACTCTTTCGAAAAATAAAACCTTAATCCAAGCCCTTCCGTAATAATAAAAATAAATATGGAGGCCAGAATTTTGATTTCCCAAATAAGAACAAAAGTGTAAACTACAAGAGGAAGGACTCAAAAATATATATATATGATGATGATTCTTTACTTCTCTGATTCGACTTCAACAAACTCGATAAAGCGAAACCTCTCTCACGCGCTTCCAGATGGTATCAGATCAACGAGAACCCCACCAATTGAAGAACGTCCGTGCTTGAATTGAATCGAATATAATAAATCGCTCAGCTACACTGTAGAAATCTTCAATTGAATCGGCCGCCACAAACAATTGAAACTAGCGGCTTCAATCCAGAAGATCTCCAGAAACTCGACTCAGGGAAACAGAATTTGAAACCACGGTGAGATTGCAGACGATCTCGAGGGGAAAAAATGAGAAATCTTGAACCTTTTGATATGTATATGCAGGAGAAACCGACGGATGCTATCCAACAGGAATACGAACGAACTCTAGGGTTTGATCTCAGAAGAGAACTGTCGTATTCGTATCACCCAAATTCTCTTACGTTTTCTTTGTGGCTTTTTTTCTTATATATTAAGCTCTCATGGGCCCTTTACAGCTCATGTCTGTCGTGGAAAAGGCCCAATATATTAAGGCCCATTAAATAAAGGCCTAATAAGGACTTTGCTCAATCTGATGGAAACCCTAGCTGCTCCCTTGGAGACATCTATTTAAAGCGGAAACCTAATCAGAAGGAAGAAGTGACTGCGACGCCGGAATTCGCAATGGGTATGTTTCTTGCTCATCAGCTCTTTCTTTCTCTTTGATGTGGTTTCTGTATTGTTCATTGGTGTTTTTTTTTTTTGTTTATATATGTTTCTGTGAGAAATGAATTTACGAAATGTGGTGTTTTTGGCGATAGGTGCGTACAAATACGTGTCGGAGCTATGGAGGAAGAAGCAGTCGGATGTGATGAGGTTTCTGCAGAGGGTTAGGTGCTGGGAGTATCGCCAGCAGCCTTCAATCGTTCGTCTTGTTCGTCCCACTCGTCCCGACAAAGCTCGTCGTCTCGGCTACAAGGCCAAGCAGGTCCTTACCTTCGTCTCTTCTTCATTTTGTTTTGTTTTTAGTTAGTAATCGTATGTAGTTTTAGGTAAATGTTGAATCAAGCCTTTGTTTTATTTAATTTGCTGGTTAAGCGGTGTCTTGATGCGTAGGCATTTTTTTGTCTTTCGCGAATATGATAGAATACTTCCTGAACCCAGCTACATCGATTCACTCTTCTGACTGAACAGCTCTTTATCTTCTGTGGACTCTGTTCCTGTCTAAGATTGATACATTTTTTCAATTCCTCGATTAGACCATGTAGTTTTAAAAAAAAAAAATTCGTGTCATTCGCTGAGTGTTGTGTTTCTGACTTCTTTTCTTGTTCTCTCTACCAGGGATTTGTTGTCTACCGTGTTCGTGTCAGACGTGGTGGTCGCAAGAGGCCAGTGCCCAAGGGTATTGTGTATGGTAAACCCACCAACCAGGGAGTAACACAGCTCAAGTTCCAGCGTAGTAAGAGATCTGTTGCTGAGGAACGTGCTGGTCGCAAATTGGGTGGCCTTAGGGTCGTTAACTCCTACTGGCTCAATGAGGTATCATCGCACCCTCACTCTTTATTGTAGTAACTATCCATCATAGCCTTTTTGGGCTGATAACGTGATATCTATTGTTGGTCGAAATTAAACTCGATTTTTGTATATTCATGGCATGTGAATAGTAATCTATAGATGTGTAATATATTCGGGATGATTAACTGTTTTGGCTGTCTCTGTTTTACTCAGGACTCTACCTACAAGTACTACGAGATTATCCTTGTAGACCCCGCACACAATGCTGTCCGAAATGATCCAAGGATCAACTGGATCTGCAACCCCGTGCACAAGCACAGAGAACTCAGAGGGCTCACCTCAGAAGGAAAGAAGAATCGTGGTCTTCGTGGAAAGGGCCACAACAACCACAAGAACCGTCCTTCTCGCAGGGCTACCTGGAAGAAGAACAACAGTTTGGTTCTTCGCCGTTACCGGTGATCAACTTTATGTTTTGTTTTGCTCTAAGTGGTATATCATCCTTGTGGATTTGTGTTTCGGAATTCTGGAATTACATTCAAGAGTTTGTTTCAAGTTTTGGGTTTTTGAAAACTTTAATTCTGACCATAGAGCAAGTTTTTAAGTTAATTTTTATGGTGATTTTGTTTTTACTCAATATCCCATTTGTAGATTTGCTCGTCCATTAATTCTTGAAGATGCAAATAAACCGGAATATTTTGAACAATCCTCTTAAAAATGACTAAGCAGAAAATAGCTGTACATAAGTTTAATGTTTTGAACCCATGAAGACTTGTAACGGTTAATTTGTAACGTGAATCCCACAATGACGCCTTGGTAACATTTCCAAGAAGTTGTTATCTTAGAGCCTTTGTTCGATGAAACTGTCCCTTAGATTTTGGAGAGTTTGACGAATTGAGTCTTCTGTCTGTGAAGAGTATTTCAAGCATATCAACCTTTGAGCAATTCGGTATATCCTATGGATTTCGTGGTGCTTCACACAATTTAGCTCTATTCTTTTATTTTCCTGCACAACCATCTTTAATATATGAGAACTAGTAAGGCAAAAGAGCTTAATAGTTTATGCTAACCTATTTTAATTGTTTGGGTAATACCTTCTCTGTGATTCTTGAGGTTATGGTCCTAGCTGTTTCAATCACTGTATTAGGCAGACCAGCCACTTCGGCTAATAGAAGGCCATAGTGTGGAACATGTAGGGTTCCATCTCGCAATTGAAACTGATAAGAAAAATGTAACATTCAGCAACAGTATCTAAACCCCAAACCCATACACGAGGAAGGCAGATAGAACCTTGAAGTCTAAGCGGTTGTGTCTGATGTCTACATAAAAGTGAAGAACCTTGACATTTGGATAGATGGTTGCTAACTCAGCGAGACTATCCATGTGGGTTGCAAATACTGTGTACCTGCAAGTTTATAGCCACAAAATTACACATTTGCATTTACTTACTAAGTAGCTTTCTGGCAGTGGGAAAAACTCAGTTAAAAGCTTACGCTTTCAGTGATAAGAGATACTCGCAGCAGCTCCATGCCATTGCTAACCCGTCTGAGGAAGAAGTCGCCCTCCCGAGTTCATCCATGACTATCAAACTCCTACATTTTGAGGCGTTACTAAGATATGAAACTGAGGGGGAGGTTCGTTTGTATTGATTGCTTCCATCAAGGCTACCTGTTGGAGACATTCTGCATTATGAAAGCCGTCTCTCTCATCTCTGTCATAAACTGTGACATTGAAAGTAAGGAATCAGAATTGTGATATCACATCTCCCCATATGTATTTTCCTATCTGTAATATCAAAACTGTTGGGATTTATCAACAGGCCACATCGTTAAGAGACATATTGAAATCTGAGCCAGAGTCTAAAGGATTACCGTGCTTGAGTTCGACTCAAGGTTATCCATTGTCCCCATTCTTGTAAATATGCGGTCAACCACCCTTATAGTTGCAAAGCGAGCTGGGACGTAGCAGCCAATCTGAGCGAGAATGACTACTAGACACACCTGTTGGAGATATGTGCTCTTTCCGCTCCTTGAGATATGGAATACAAAGACAAACATGAGTCGATGAGTTGCTGAACGATTGATAAGCACTCGAGGAGTTAAAGTAAGAGTTTCCTTACATGTTTGGACCCATAACTACCAACATGTTGGTTGCTTCTGACATGAAGATACTATTAGACTGCAAAACAGAATTTGTGTTAAAAAAAAAACGTGCACGGCCCCCAAAATCAAATATATTTACTTCATAGTCTGATGAATCATTGGCGGAATTTATTAATTGGACGAGATGAATTTCTCAGAATAAATTGAGGGATAATAGATAGAATCATGAGAAATAGCGCGAACAACTTACAACAAAGTCGTTGTGTATGCTTTCAAGGATGGGATGCCTTCCAGCATCAATTGCCAGTGGGCCACTTTCTGCCAAACAATATATAGGCAAGTAAATTCCACACAAAACGTTGATCAATTATTTCACTTAAGGTGTTTAAGGAATGATAGTGAGAAAGTCAGCTACCTGTTAGTTCAGGTCTAGAGTATCGATCCACTGGCTTTGTGGATATTGTATGAGCAAATGAATTAACAATCATATCTAGGAGACATAAGACTTCCGCTAGGAGTGTAAGGGCAGAAATATCTTCCCTTATCGCATCCATCAGTGCTGCATACATACAGAGAACGTTTAGTGTAATAGCCTTAAAAAATCAAGCATGATAGGATTATAATAAATCGGGTTAATACATATAGTTGAGACTTGTGAGCAATGTGAAATTATCAACCTTCCAAGCATGTTTCCGTTCGAATGAAACACTCTCCAGCGGCAGACTTATTCCTGACATTCAACTGCACGACAGATCATTGTACGGTAGATATTAATGAAACATTGTGTATAGGTTCCTGAAATCATGAACATAGCTCCTACTTGTCCTAGATTTGAGGGCTCATTCTTCTCATCAAATATATCCGTGATGTCTCAAGTCTTCAGTGTATTAAAACTTTGGAAGGGGAGCTTTGTTCATTTATTATCATTTGCATCAACTATTAAATTTTGTATAGATAGCTGTAATGTGAGCCTGAACTATAGTACTTCCTGAACTGCTAAAACTGATAAAGCCACAAGAAAACGATGCATCTGAAATTTTGATAATTTAACTTACAGAAGCCAGTTCCAGACTCGAACAATGTATATTTTTCCCATGTTTTACAACCTGGAACATACCACGTACAAGACAAGTTAAGTCAGGAACCCCATATATATAGATAGAACATTAATTTTGCAAAGAAAGTGCGTATTTGACCTGAGTGAATTTGCTTGGAAGTTTTCCCTGAACTTCCTTCTGAGGAATTCTGAAAAAGAAGCCTTGCCTGTTGTTGAAAGGGAGTTTTAGATTTGGCAAGTTGAATTCCTCACGATACTTACTGGCCAGATTATGTATTGCTGTCAATGTTTTCAAGATTATAGATTAGCAGAACAAAGGAAAAAGCAGTGATAATACAAAAAGAAGCATAATTCTTGGTTCACCTTCACTAGTATCACAAAAGGTTCTCCTTGCAATATCCAAAAATCCATCAATTCCGGCTTTTAAAGCAAAACACTGCTGTGTGCGGGCAACAAAAGGAACCCGTGCATGGAGAACATCATCATCAATAACTTCCCCAATTCTGAAACAAAAAGAGGATAAAGAAGTTAGTGACTTCGAAACTCTAGTTTTTAGAAATTTTGAGGAGGAAATGGAAAAAAACTTCCAGAACGAAGTATATAGTTAATATCTACTAGCCAGATCCACTAATGGCATACTTTTTTCTGATGGAAGCATATTTATCATTTTCACACACAGACTTATAAACATTGGTAAGGAGAAAACACTTTGCGTCCTTTAAAACCTGCATTAAGACATGGCGTGACTAAGGTTAGGGATAGGTCATAGACATAGCTACAAAATCAAGTAAGAACAAACTAACAACAAATGAGAAAGAAAAACACCTTAGCAAGTAGAGGCAAAGCATCCAATGCAGTCTTAAGTAAGATGATGCTTGAAATCATGTTTTGGCTCTTTCTGGTATTATCAAAACCAAGGACCGCTTCTGTGACTTTCTTTGGCTTGAAGCAGAAATGACAAAGAACCCGATCTGAAAATTTGTTGTGAGATGATGTTATTAAGAGAAGAAACAAGCTCAATACATTGGATGCAATGAGAAAAGGTCAGGATCTTCCCACTTTTTCTCTTAATTACTAACCAGTCTCTTTAGGAAATTTACGTAAAACCTGTGAGAGCCCAAAGAATAGTTGTTCATTGCTCATCAACTCATCCTGCAATTACAAGAAGAGAAATTTTGCCTTACAATTACTGCATTATCAAACAATGGAAGTTTTCTGGTTGCTGCACAATTATCAAGCTCTGTCAGTCAACTTATTTAATATGACACCTTAATAATAGCTATACTAACCAGGCAATCCAGGCGAGTGTTAATAGTTTCGATATCTTTCAGAGGCTGCAACAAATTGGCACGAAGAAGCCTAGTCCTGACCAACATATCATGCATGAAATAAAAATGACTAGTGAGTTAAAGAGGTCTCACATGCCAAACTCATATACAATATGTTTCACAAGACACAATTTGTAATTTCAACTCTTAAAAAGTGTGTTTCCAGATACCCGCCAACTGTTTTTGTTGTCTTGAGCATCTGGAACAGACTCCTCTTTTTGTTGCTAGTGCCCAAAAGTGCGTTATGGAATGGATCAATGATTTCCAGATTCTCAACACTACAATCAAATCAAGTAAACAATGAAACAGAACGACTTACAGTAAAATTCTCCATAATTTAATAGACTATGAAAATGAACAATATCGGGGTAATCCTACCTAGTTGCATCGATGTTCATGTGATCAAACGATCCATTAAATGTTACCTAGACATAGGCAACAGAATCCACAAAAATGCTGTCAGCAATAATGAGAAGGTAGAACCCAAGAAGAAACAGGTAAGACCAAAACCATAAAGAAACAATGACTCATTATGCAAGAAATTGTGGATTTACTGCATATACAACTTTTACAACCAGATAATTGAGAATTGTACATAACCAAAACCCATACAGTCAGTGAGTGGTTGGTGATTATCACACCCTTTTCCGCCTCAATCCTGCTCATGAGTCATGACACAACACACCAAACTCAGTATTTCAAAAACAGCAAACTGATAATGCACTGAACCAAAAGGTTGAGGATGGAGACACCATTTGATTGTAGCTGCAGCAGCAGCCAATGAGAGATAATGCTGCTTATAGTAAGTGTCTAAACCAAGGGCCAAAGGTTCTTCTGCAGCCAAGTTTTGTATTAATACAGCACCCTGAAACATATAGCCAAAAATGCATATCCAATTAAAAGTACAGGACTAGAAGAATCAATGAATGTTTGTACAATCAGAGGTTCCTGGATCAACCTTAGTATCATCAAAACAGCAACGGGCAAACACAACCTGCGAGAAGGCAAGATAGTAACAGTCAATTGATTCTGCTATATAGCTAAAGACATATACATTAAATTTCCCCAGTTTTACAGACGTATGCATCCATGGAACAGAAAACTTCACCTTCCTAACAGTGCTATAACATCGATCCACCAGTTCTGATACACCAACCATGCCATCAGCTGCCAATTTGTTGGGAGGAACGATTATCACAGTTGGATCATAGAAACGCAACAGCGTCTTCGTGTTTTGGTATGAGCTGCTCGTCTCTATATACTGAGATAGATGCAGTGAAGCCGATCTTAGGTCAAAAGCAGCCATCCCGACCTAATCAGAAAAATTCAAATTTAGAATCCAACATCACCATCAAAATACCACGCGAACAACAAGATTGTGAAGCTAATCCCAGAAATTGCCGTCGCGAAATGGAGACCCAAAGAGAACACAAATAAAGGAGCCAAATCGGAGACCATAGTCCTGCCAAAACAGCGAAATAGAGGAGCCGTACGTACCTCTTTGGCTCTGTTCTCAATGAGGCCGGCGACGAAGCTCGACCTCTCTCCCCCGTCGTCTTCCATTTTCGCTCCAGAGATCAGAATTTGAAAATTGAGTAATCGGTACAAGTGTTCCGAAAATGAAGGCAAAAGCGCGCCACTGTGAATTCTATAGTCGACGACACTTCTTCACTCACTACGCCGATATTTATTCCGGAAACCGGTTAAATTACCAAAATCTGTTCAATTAAACTACTCAGTGAGTATTTCCCGGTTCAATTTTGTTGGTTAATGATAAACAAAGCTAAATAACCAGAATAAAAGCAAATTCTATATCTTTAGTTCAATTTTCAGTCAAATACAACAAATGAATTTTCTTTCAAAAATTAAGTTTTCATCCAATTGAAAGAAAGTGTCACTTAATATTTTGGGTTTAGATCGGTTATATTGGTTCAGTACAGTTTGTATTGTCCGGATTGTAGAGCAATTGAGGGATATATTTGATCCAGTTACCATTTGCAAAGCAGGACAATAAGTTGGGGGATCCCTTCATTGTAGGCTTAGCTAGCTCTGCTCAATTCAAACCCCTACTAATAGAAGCTTAAACACGGAATAAAGAAAGCTTTGACTTATATCTTATAGCAGTTGATCACTCTCTCTTCTTAGTTCTTAACTTCTTACAATAAACATATAATGAACAGCAACAATACAAGATTTACAAAGTTTCTATATTAGTTTTCTTTACTTATCTGTCAGTCACAAATCACAAGACCTCGTCAATTTTTACATAGCGGCGCTCCTCAATGGAGAGCTGTGCAGCAACTCCAATGGCAACAGCCATTAATCCATCTTCCAAATCAACAGCTGCTCTTCCTTCACCTCTGATTGCTGATAAGAAGGTGAGGTGTTCCAAGTAACTTGACCCGTGATGCAACCCTTGATATCTGAATTTTAACATCATGTGATGTGAGAGTGCAAGACAATATGTATTGTAGATAAACCAATCTTACTTTATTCTTTCATCCTCAGCTTTTATCGTTTGAACGTGTTCTCTTCCCTCTGCACGAGTGCCAAATCGAACTATGCCCTCTGGAACAAGTGCCTCCCCCTAAAACAAAATATTGGCCGAACTCAAAACTCATAAATCATATAAACAACTCCAAAGAAATAGTCAGAGAAAAGTTTATGTTCATCTTCCCTGCCTCATCTCCCACCTATATATGTGCAAGATCTTGCTTAAGCTGATAGTGTTTACAGGAGAGCATATAATATATGTATGCCATGTGATTTGGGAATAGTTGGAAAATATGTAGTTTTCAGGAATAACATCGAAGAATTCAGTGAATTCTATCATACCAAGACCATAAATAAGCACACACACACAAAAAAAGAAGCCCATGATACTTCAAAGGAACTCACCTTTCCAATGTCACCAGTAACAGATATTTCTTGCTCGTTTTTGCTTCCTTCAGCAAACATACAGAGATCGAGCATCCCACGACATCCATTGTCAAACTCAATTATAACATATGCGTTATCAATTATATCAGGCACCTATATCACAGAGAAACAAATAATATGAAACTCACAACACAGACTCCTTTACGCTGATGGAGTGTACTCTCTGGGATTAGAATGAACCTTTCCATCATAAACTTCATCCTTGTGGTTCACATCCATGCCTCCAGAAGCCATCACACATAGAGGATTTGAACCAGCAAAAAGCCTCATAAGATCAAAGAAGTGGCAGCATTTCTCCACTAAGGTCCCTCCAGTGTTCACATTGAATCTATTCCAGTTATTCACCTAGTGATAAATATGTTCTCTCAGCAATCCTATAAAAATAGGATGTGTAAAAAAAACTACACAGAGTCCACCTTGTTTAAGCCTACCTTAACCAAGAAAGGGAATCTATGTTCTCGGATTGCTACCATCTTGACATTACCAAAATCTCTACCTTTAACTTTTTCTATTAGCTTAGCTACTGGCGGCATGTATCTGTATTCTAAACCAACTTGCACCACCATATCTGACCTTTTCTTTGCAGCCTCCAGAACCTGATTCCCAGACACAGTTTCATGAATAGATCAATCATCATACTCAGCAAGATTTGGTACCAAACAATAAAAATAGAGGAAAAAAAAAATGACCTGTTGGCAATCTGCAACTGTGGTGCATAAAGGCTTCTCAACAAGAACATGATGTGGTTTTGGATAATTAATAATGTCCATAAGAATCTGATGATGAGTCATATTTGGAGAAGACACAACAATCACGTCACACAGCTCACTCTTGAGCAGCTCTTCGTGTCCTGAGAAAACCTTAATCACAACAAACGATGGAAAAATCTCAAATCCTGAATTTACCAAAACGCCAAGTACCAAAAGAGTTTACCAAGTACAAATTGAAAATACCTTGAGTTCCCAATTAAAGGATTGAGCCAGTTCAATGGCAAGGAGCTGTGAGGGAGGGTGAGGATCAGCGATGCAAACGACGGCGAGGCCTTGGTCACGAAGATGGTGAAGATTAATGAGATGTTCTCTTCCCATCATACCAATCCCTACGATTCCATACCTGGTAATCGCTGAGTCCTTAACATCCGCCATTTACCGAACGTATGAGCTCTCTGACACACTCTATCTCTCTACTCTCTCTCTCGATTGATTTGAGCTAAACGACGTCGTGGGGCCGATTTCAAAATCGCACGGACTTATCTTTTTTGGGTAATTGATATTTTCATTTGAAGAGGACACAAATCTAACGATGGGTAGAGAACAGTACATATATCTGGAAGAAAAAAACATGTACGATATTATTTTGTGTCTGTGGGCGGGTGTGTTGGAATTGGTATGCTAAATAAGTAATGATTGAATTACATCTCCTATGTTTGTTAAACTGTAAGTTGCAAGAGACAAAAAAAATATATATGTATATATTTTAAAATTTAGCAAATATTGTTGAAAATTTATTTTTTCTTTTGCAGAAATAGAGTAAAGAAGAGTAAAGAGATAAATATAATTATTTAATTCTGTAACAACAAAAAGAGATAAATACATATTTGATTAAGAAATAGTACTAAGAGATACTTATACTTAAAAATATATTTGAATAAAAAGTTTCATTAAAAATTTTGATTAAGTAAACAGTAAAACTCACTCTAGTTTTGAGTTTATGGCTCAAAATTTTCAGGATGATATGTGAATAACAACAAAACACACATAGATCAGACACACAAAACAGAATCAAAGGATGAAAAAGGTGAGAACGCCTAATTGTTAGCAATGGATGACTCGGATTCGAAGAAATAGCGGCAATGATACGAAGAGTCTCAGCCACCTCATGTCTCTCCGCCACAGCTTTTAGATCCTTTACGAAATTGTCCTTTAAATCTTCTCAGTTTCACGGCGAGTCCCTCGATTCCTCTGTTTCTCCCATTCTCATCCCCGGCGTCCACGTCTTCCATTGTCCGGTACGTTCCAATATGAATCCAACATTCACGGAGGCTATAATAAACTAATTGGAACTAGTAGTGTGACTCTCCGTCTTATTTGGTTTTAGGATGACGTTGGGATTGTAGCGAAACTATCAGATTGTATTGCTGCAAAAGGAGGAAACATTCTTGGTTACGATGTGTTTGTTCCTGAAAACAAGAACGTCTTCTACTCTCGAAGGTAAAGTTCCCAGTTTTCCCATTTGAAAAATCTAGTCTTTGATGCTACTTCAGTATAGAGAGACTCTCTTTGCTTCTTTCTAAACCAATGTCTTTAAAGTGAATACTGAATACTATCAATTACTGTTAGGCTTTTAGAGATTGGAACGTAGTGGAAATGTTTCTATTTTTGGGTTTAGTTGTGATGAAAAGGTGAATTTTTTTGGCAGTGAGTTTATATTTGATCCAGTAAAATGGCCAAGGAGTCAGATGGATGAAGATTTTCAAACTATTGCACAAAAGTTTAGTGCTTTGAGCTCGGTTGTACGAGTTCCCTCTTTAGACCCCAAATACAAGATAGCTCTTCTACTGTCAAAACAGGTTTCATAAACATCCTTTTATTCTGTGTCCTCTTGTTTATTTTTTCCTGAAGTTGTGTGATAATTTCTGTCTGTAGGATCATTGTCTGGTTGAAATGTTACATAGATGGCAGGACGGAAAGCTTCCTGTCGATATAACATGTGTGATAAGGTTTTACATATAACTCTTATCAACGAACTGAATGCATATATTAGGTGTGACTAGTGTGATTCCTGATATTTTTTGTATTCAGTAACCATGAAAGAGCTCCAAACACCCATATTATGCGGTTTCTCCAGAGGCATGGCATCTCTTATCATTATTTGCCAACAACTGATCAGAATAAAATAGAAGAGGAGATTTTGGAATTGGTTAAGGATACTGATTTTCTAGTTCTCGCTAGATACATGCAGGTATATCAGATTTTGAGTTTCACCCTAAGCTTCTGAATAGTCTCATTCTGATGACTCTGTCACAGTTTACTTGTTTCTTCTCTAGTGTTATCCAAAAATGAATCAAATTGTCTCCTTAGAAGGTTCTTGCTTTGAGTTTATGCTTCTTTGCAGCTGCTGCAGCTTTATTAGCAAATGAAATTTCATAGCATTAGTTGTTATATTGACGGATGATGTTGACTGTTAACATTTTCCTTTGACAGCTACTGTCAGCTAACTTCTTGAAAGATTATGGAAAAGATGTAATCAACATCCATCATGGCCTCTTGCCTTCATTCAAGGGACGAAATCCCGTGAAACAGGTTTCTTAGTTCTTTGATAGCTCTATCTCTCAATGCTCATCTCTGTGTCTTACTCTTTTAGATTCTGTTGGTAGGCATTTGATGCAGGTGTGAAACTAATCGGTGCAACAAGTCACTTTGTTACAGAGGAACTAGATTCAGGTCCTATCATTGAACAAATGGTGATTCATCTCCCAACTAGTAAATTTGTTCTGAGGGTTGCATTATTATACAACAGCGTCTCAATTTGAGTTTTACAGGTTGAGAGAGTTTCCCACCGAGACAATTTGAGGAGCTTTGTCCAGAAATCAGAGGACCTCGAGAAAAAGTGTCTCATGAAAGCTATAAAATCTTACTGCGAACTGCGAGTATTGCCTTATGGGATACAAAAGACTGTCGTATTCTAATACGGTCTACATGAAAATCTTTGACATGTCTCTCTTATACTTCATATGATATGCTCACTTAAGCAAAAGTATACATACCACTTCTTTATAAGTTTTTGATTCTTCATAGCTTACACGTAAATGTTTTGGCTTAGCAAATCAGAAACTGAATCATTGGAAATAAAAATGCTCAATTGAGATTCATCATTCTTCTGATGTCTTTCTGTACATAGCAATATTCCTACCACTTTTTGTGATCATATGAACAACCTGCTGTGTTTTTATCCAAAAGTCGTTACAGAGACTGACATTGTACATTACCAGGTTTCTCAAATACCTCACAACAGCAAAAATGTGGATTATATGTATATAATCAAATGTATACAGGATTCTTCATCACGTATGACCGCTGAGACTCAGAGATCCCAGCGAGCATTTGGCAGCCTCAAAGCAATTTACTTGGCGGAGAAGAGACTGAACCCCATCAACCCATCTCTGCTTGTGAATCTTGCTCTTGCACTTGAACTCTAAAAGACCTTGTCCAGTTTTCAGACCAAAGTAGACTTCTTCTGAATTTTCCCTCTCTTTCCTGTAAGGCCAAGCTGATTTCTCATCGCAGACTCCATAGACAACACCTTCAGAAAGGTACAACAAGTTCAGAATGCCGTCTTTCAAGCAATTTATCTAAACTGAAATATTAGTAAATGCTTACATTTGGTCTTCTTGGAGAATGCCCCTCCTACATGTTTGCTTTTGAGTTTGATCATTACCTACAAAATCATTAGTAGCATAATAAGCATTGGCTTAGAAGTGAACTGAGATGTGTTGCGTATTATGAATACTAATCAAATCTGCTGTACCTGAGACTTCTTGTTGATATAGACGCAGACACGCTTAGTTCGCTGCACTCCTGCAAGTTAAAGCACAAAGAAAAAGAGTTAAGCTCTCTATCTCTTATCTCAGTAAACTTTAATTGATCAAACTCTCACTGACAGAAGAGAACTACCATTTCGTGCACATTGCATCAGTTCGCCTTCAAATGGATGATTTGGTTCTTCCAATCTAAACTTCAAATTTGCAGGCCAGTGAGAGTCAGAGAAGCTTCTCTCAAAAGGGGCAATAGCTGCATTTTTCCTTGCTTCCTTTGGCTGCCTCGCCTTCAGAGCCGCTTCTCCTCTCAAAGCTAGTGTCAGTTTAAACAAAGTCAGATCAAATGCCTATCAACGAGACCACAAAGCCTTGTGTGAAGCTGTAAAAAAAGCCTTACCAGTTGCAGCAGCGGCTGTTAGAGTCATGAGATCACCAGGGCTGTTGATATCCACAGAAGATCTTACCGTGGAAGTAACACGTGCACGGTCAGCACCAGCTCGCTCAGCCATCTCGAAACAGTGTGAGGCCAATAGTTCAGTGGCTGAGGCTAAAGCCAATGCCATCTTGGAGCCTGACCCTTTGTAATTGCTTGCAGATGTTACAGAAGCTAAACCTGCAGCCAGAGCCGCTATAGAGACAGCAGAATGCACGTGGGCGTTCTCAACGCGCACCTTGTCTTTCTTCTTGAGATTGGTAATTGTGCTGCTGCTGCTATGTTCCTTGGGGTGGTGGAACCATCTGGATAATGTTCCTGCTTTGCGTGTGCCAACCGAGTTCATGATCTTCCCAGCCTAAAATCAAATTCCCAGAGTTTCAAAAGTATGAAAAGTGTTTTATCCATTCCAATTCCCAAGAACTATGTGGGGAAGTGGTGCAATGAACATATACAATTAAAAAGTCTTTTGACTTTTAAGGCTCAGCATAATTATGAGAAATAGTTGGGAAAAGGGTCGTACCACGAATGGATCTGCAGCAGCAACAGGGAACAAAACAGGAGGACTGTTCTGGCCAACACAAAACTGTTCTTGTTGTTGTCTATGTTTGAGTGCAAGTGCTTTGGAGATTTCAGAGGTAGAGAGACTCCAGGATCTTGACAGAAACTCCATAGGCTCTTTTGGCGTCTGAGGCTGAGGAATGGATGAAAAAAGCTCTTCAGCTCTGAGAACTCCATCGTCCAACTCTTCCTCCATATTTTCTGATCCAAACAACGAAGAGGAAGAAGTATCTTTCCAATCTGAATAATACCCATTCTCCATGTTCTCCTAAAAATGAATCTTCAGATTGATAATGAAAGATTTTTCGAATTTTTGAAAAGATGACGTGGGATCACAAGACAAGAAGAGGGAATTTATTATCCTGGTGAAGCAAGAGTTATGTTTCTGATGGAAACCATGTGACCAAAACAGAGAAACCAACCAGCTTTGAGTTTCAGAATTAAAACAGAAATGAACTGTAAAACTAAAATAAAAAAAAATAGAGAAAATGATTTTTAAAAAAAGGAGATGAAAAGGATGATGTTGACTCAGGTGGAAAAGAAGAGGAAGAGCATAAACCAAACTACACAATAAGAGAATCTTTTTTTCTTTCTTTCTTTTTTTATGAAAGAGAATTATTCAAACCACAAGTCCGAAAAGTACGTGCGGACTGACAATGATAGATTACAATAAAAATCTGGATGAGTGTTTTAATCACCGTAAGAGTCTTTGAGATTTCGAGAACTCGTCTCCATGTTCTTTATATATATAAGTGTGGCTAAAGATTAGGATAATATTGTGGTTAAGAAACATTGTGCATGAATTCAGGTAATATCTTAATCTGGTGGGACGGTTTGTGAAACCACAAAGGGGCGACAGATGCATTGGTTTGAGAGCATTTTGTCTTTTTGAGCGGACGGCTCTCACACGATTCATTCCCCCACAACCGACCAGCTTCCTTCAAATAATAATCATACGTAAAAGAGACCACTCTGTTTTTCTATTAATGCACTCTATCGTTTGCGTTGGTTTCACGGATTAACGATTTTTTAATTCTCTTTGTAGCATTACTATTTATTTTATCACTTGAGTTTAGTACTCAAACGATTTTGATTAACCGAAAGTATATCCAGCCAATAAGACCCCAAATTGTGCAATTTGAATGAGATTCAATTCGGCCTTTTAAATATAGGCCTTATCCTATAATTATCTTTGAGCAATTTTTGGATTTGGAATTGCAATGGTTTTCTAATGCATATAACGTGGTCTTTCTAATAAACTTGATAGTCATTACTAATGTATTCTTGGTCTTGGTGATTCGTATGGACTTTATTATTGTGAACAAGTATTAGTTGGATAGTCATAAAATTGGTAGTTATAGCCATTTTCGAATGTCAAATGAGTTTACTAAAAGACTCTTACTAAAATACGTTTAGAATTAACGTATGCAAGAAAGTGTAATCAATGATCATATATATGAAAAAAATAAACAAGAAATTTTGAAGAAAAAAAAATTCTTATTTTTAACCAACACAAAGTAACAAACAACTTTGATCCGTTTTCTCCACATTCAATCATTTCATTTTCGGACCAAACATGTTCACACAACAGAAAATCAAGGCAAACAAATTAAAACCATACATGAATGATCAAGGGTAGCTTTCTGTGGTGGGAGCTGGAGCGTACGATCCAACAAAGACACCGTAGATGAGTCCGGCGAGTGCACCACCGACTAGTGGCCGCGGCCACCCAGTAGATCCATATTTAAGAGAAGTCACCACTAACAACAGCTGGTCCAAATGACCTGGCCGGGTTCTTGGAACCGCCGCTAAAGGGACCGGCGGCGAGGATGTTGGCTAAAACGATGAAACCGATAGAGATAGGAGCAATGGTCCCGGGCGATCCCTTCTTGGGATCAGCCGCCGTGGCGTAGACTGTGTAAACCAGAGCAAATGTCACCACAATTTCCATCACTATTCCTTCAACAGCTCCTAAACCAGCCGCTATGGGTCGGTACGCTCTACATGACCGGCAAAATAAACACATTCTCCGTTTATTAATCCATATAAGTATATAACCTTCTAAACCAAACCGGATTTTTTCTAACCGGATGTTGAAACCGCCATAACATTTTTAATCACGGTCGTTTGTGTTTGAACAAAACATTCCCAATCCGAACTCATTCAAGATTTTAATAAGCAAATACGAATGTTTTTGGGTACCACGACATTGGTAACGAAGGCAAGGAGGAGACAAGCGACGATGGAGCCAAGGCATTAAGCATTGATATATGTACTGTTTGATCTGGCAGTTTTAATTTTCTGTTTGTTGAGGACAAGAACACTATGCAGCTGAGATCATTATTTAATTTCTGAATCCCAATGTTTCCAGGGAGCAGTTTCTTTAATTTGTTAGGTTTTGTAGCATTAGATTTTAGAGTTTTGATAAAAAGTTATCCAAGATAGAGATTGTTTCGTTTAAAAATAAAGCAAACTCACTCACTGCATGTTGGATCATCGAAAGGGTTTGGCAATTTGTTTACACACAAAAATTCATGTGACAAAAATATTAAAAGATGAGAGATGATACATAGATATATTAGATAATGTCTTCCACCACGAAAATCACATATGCGTCTTCCGGTATAAGCCGGTTAATTAGTTGATTATGCACATGATCAGAAAAAAAAAAAAAAAAAAACAGAAACGATTTAGAAACAAACAAGCCAAGTAAGTCCCACATCATTATCGCAAAACTCAGGGCGTGTTAGTAGTCATCTTCTCAATGTCCTCACTAGTCTCCTTCTCCTGTTCTCCACGTCCAACTCATCATCCTTCACCTCGTTGCTACTTACCGAGTTCGATGAGGTATCTCCGCTCGCTGCTTCCTCAGCAGCCTCGTATAGAACCCTAGCATTAGCCGTAACTCTATCGATGACACGACCCCGGAGTTCCCAATCATCGCCGGCGATTTCATTAATAGCATCTTCGCAGATGGCTCGAGTGGTCTCCGGAGACGGTAGCGGACCATCCCCAACCACCCGAATTCCCATCCTGTTGAAATCAATGGCGCTGATTGCTTCTGGATTCTCGAACGCGCTTCGTGCCGAGGAAGACATCTTTGTCGATGATTATTTCTATCTCTGCCTAGGGGTTTTGATTTCTCTCGTGCCCACTTTCCCAAATCGATATATATATATATATCCCAACCCTAGTGGGCCTTTTTCTACTCTTCCTTTTTCTTTCTTTTTTTCCTTTTACCATATGTATAAATTACAATTTGAAACATATGTAATAATTATTTTTTTCCTTTTTACCATGTATAAAATTACAATTTGAAACATATGTAAATAATGTTTATTATTCCTTTTTACCATGTATAAAATTACAATTTGAAACATATGTAATAATTTTTTTTTTTTTTCCTTTTTACCATGTATGAAATTACAATTTGAAACATATGTAAATAACTTTTTTTTTTTGGTGATTGCACTACATTCCAATTAGTACACTAGAGCTAGTTCCACATAATCGCAGCCAAACAATGGGTGGATTGTTCTTTGTTCCAACTGGCCGTGTTGTTTGTTGCAATAGCCTCGACCAAATTTTAGTCCATCCGGGAGCAGCTGCAACTGTGGCACTTGATTGGGATACTTGATGACTGCTTAAGCCTCTACAAAGATGATGATGATGATGATGATGGTAATTAATTAACTAGTTCTTGATCCTTGTTATGTGCCTTTAAATGTTTCCATCCTCTTCACTTGATCCCATCTGCATGCATGCTTGCATCACAGACAGCGGCTGTGACATATTTTGCGTGTTGGTTGGAGACTGCAAGCATATCTTCTCCTTATGGCATGCGTACGTATACCCACTTATAACTAACCTGATCAACGCATATATATGATAGTAACTCGCGTATCTACTTTCATATGAATGTACATAAGAATAAGAATCTTCAGTTCCTCATGATTATATTCAAACCAATCCACAAATTAATTAGCTTTCTAGAGTTCTCAAAGCCTGAAAAAAAAATGAGTAGTTCAGAAGTTTACACAACCGTCTCCTTGATTCTGAATATATTACCAGGAAAATGTTGGTCCCCTTGCCTTCATTATTAGGTCTCGTTTGATTGGGAAAACTGTACCTAGCTTTATCGTTGTACTTCGGTTAGTCAAAGCAGCTAATGGTCTTGACTCTTGACTATTGATAGATTGGTTGGAGGTATTGCTGCCTTAGCTTTCGTTGCATTAATGGCAATATAGCAGTTGTTCCTATTTTCTTAATCTGCAAAAGTATTGCATTCCAAGTGAAGATATTGTGTGTGGCTCACTATTTGATATTTTTAATCCGATATTATGAGATCTTTCTGTATTTGGAGTACAGTATTGGAATATTAACGTGAATCCAACGTAACTAATACAATAAAAGCAAATACGAATGTTTTTGGGTACCACGACATTGGTAACGAAGGCAAGGAGGAGACAAGCGACGATGGAGCCAAGGCATTGAGCATTGATCTACTGTTTGATCTGGCAGTTTTTCTGTTTGTTCAGGACAAGAACACTATGCTGAGACCATTATTTAATATCTGAATTCCAATGTTTCCAGGAAACAGTTTCTTTTGCCAGGTTTTGTAGCATTAGATTTTAGAGTCTTGATACAAAAAAAGTTATCCAAGATAGATAGAGATTGTTAATTTCCTTTAAAAAGAAAGCAAACTCACTCACTGTTGGATTAGCCCTGGGCAAAAAACACAGACCCGAAAACCCGAACCGTACCCGACCCGAAAAATACGGTTCGGTTCGGACTCGGATATAGGTATTTTACACTAATGGGTCCTATATATGTGTACCCGCGGGTATCGGTTCGGTTTCGGGTTTTACCCGATACCCGACACACAGACCCGAAAAACCGACAATACACAAACCTCTTAATATGATTTAGCCCCTTAGAGTTACTTTTACACATTCCAACAGCCGATTGAGTTTCCAGGGCTACTTTTGTCGATTGAGTTTCTTCCTTTCTTGCATTTATTCGATATGCAGTATCTTCTTGTTGCCTTTATCAATTTTTTTTTACCTTCAAACACAAACCTAGAAGTAGAAGCTCCATTGATACCTCCTCTAATCACTTCTCCACCATCAGCGTTGTCCAGAAACGAAAATCAGTCGGAGGTATTAACTTCTCACTTCTAATTCTGAGTTTTGATTTTACTTATTCAATTGATTATAGTTCAGTAACTTCAGTTCTTCATTGTGAAATGTGAAAACTTTCATTTTTTATTTCTTTGAACTTTAAAGCTTATGGGTTATGCTTTTTGTCTTTTTGATTTCTTTGAAAACTTTTGCTTCATGGTAATTGCTTCTCTAAGTGAACTTAAACTTTTGCTTCATGGTCATAATCTCGACATGTTGATGAGTTCTTGATTGAATAAAGTTTGCTTCATGATTGTTTTTCATTTTTATTTTTATGCAGATGGCCTCTTCTAATCCTACAGCCACTAATACTCCGATGAGTGATGTTGATGGTGATGAATCAAATGAGATTGATCTGACGACGGATGATGATGTTGCAACACCTGCTTCTGCAAAGAGAATCAAGAGGAAAGGGAAAGAGAAAGAATCTGAAGGAGGTGGACGAGGTGGTTCTAAGCCGAAAAAGAAGACATGGTCTTGGGTTTGGAATCATTTCACCAAACTTGTAAGCAATCCAGACCTATGTAATTGCAATTACTGTAGTAAAGAATTGGCGTGTCCAAGCAAATCTGGAACCTCCACTTTGAAGAAGCATGTTCTACAAACTTGCAAATCATACCAGGTATGGTTATGTGCTAACAAAGACAGTACTCAAACAATTTTGACTCCTGATGGTGCTGATGGTTCGATTAGAGTGAGTAAGGTTAGTGAAGCAGTGTTTAGGGAAGCTACAAATGAGATGTTAGTGTTGGCTGAGTTACCATTATCTTTTGTTGAGTGCTTAGCTTGGAGACATTTCTGCTCCAAAGTTAAATTGTATAAGCCTCACTCTCGGCGAACTGCTACAAGAGACATTGTTGAGC
Organism: Camelina laxa; assembly: GCA_024034495.1. Lineage (NCBI taxonomy): Eukaryota > Viridiplantae > Streptophyta > Magnoliopsida > Brassicales > Brassicaceae > Camelina > Camelina laxa. The sequence goes on from CM043880.1 coordinate 17,787,507, forward strand.
TTTATGTGAAGAAAAAATCAGCTATGAAGAAGATTCTTGGCAATAACAAGCAGAGGCTGTCCTTGACTACAGATATATGGGTTTGTCCTACTACTTCAGCCAGCTATATGGTTGTAACAGCTCATTTTGTTGATCATACGTGGCAGTTAAGGAAGATTATAATAGGATTCAAGCATGTTTGTGATCATAAGGGAGGAACAATCTGTGATGTTCTTATTCAGGTTTTAGGTGAGTGGGATATAAAGAGAGTATTCTGCATCACTGTTGATAATGCTACGGCTAATAGTTCAGCCATGACTAAGTTTAAAGCAGCTATGTTGCAGAGAGGAGATGATGCATTGATACTGAAAGGTGAGTACTTGCATTTGAGATGTGCTACTCACATTTTGAATTTGGTTGTGAGGGATGGTTTGACAGAGGTTGATCACAGTGTGGCTGCTATTCGGAATGGAATCCAGTATGTGAGGTCTTCAACAAATAGATTGAAATCCTTTGATTTCAGAGTTGAAACAGGGAAGATGAGGAGGGGAAGTGTACCGTTAGATGTCAGGACAAGATGGAATTCAACATATCTCATGCTAGAACAAGCTTTGAAGTTCAGATCGGCATTTGAGAGGATGGAGGCTGAAGATAAACCATATAACGACCATTTTCTGGAAAAAGTGGATGGCGTTAAAAGGATTGGACCTGCGGTTAAAAAAGATTTGGATGATCTTGAAACGTTTGCTCAAATTCTTGGCATATTCTACAAATCAACATTAGTTCTTTCAGCTTCTACCTCTGTTGCATCTCATAAGCTCTACAATGAGATAGTCTTCATTACTAAAAACTTAACTTCGATGAGCACACAGATAGTTGATCAAAAGCTGAAGAGTAAGGCATCATCTATGTTATCAAAGCTGGACAAGTATTGGAATCCATTTGGAGAAAAGGTAGAAATGAATAGGCTTGTGATGGTAGCAAGCGTTTTTGATCCAAGGAAGAAAATGAAGTTTGCTGAACTATGCTTTGATAGGCTATATGGTAGAACTCTGTGGAGTCTAATCATCTTTCTGATTCAGTTAAGAACATCTTGAGGGATTTATATGATGAGTACACTAGAGCAAGTTTATTGAACAAAGGGTCAGATGGGTCATCTTCTCAATCACAAGGGTCGTGGAATTGGAATCATTCTCAAGAGCAGGAACAGGTTGGAAGTGATTTATGTCCGACAACAGTTCTGCCTAATGGAGTTGTACTTGAGGATATGGAGATCATATATGATGAGATTGTGAAGGAAACAGGAGTTCAAAACTCATCTAATGAGTTGGATATGTATTTGAAAGAGAATGTCGAGTCTTCCAATCTTCTAAAAGGTACAGAATATGATGTGTTATCCTTTTCGAAGGTTAACAGTGGGAAGTATCCAGTTCTATCACTAATAGCTAAGGATATATTTGCAATGCAAGCATCTTCAGTAGCATCAGAATCTGCATTTAGCACAAGTGGTAGAATTGTAACTCCATTTAGAAGCTGCTTGACACACTACATGATTGAAGTGTTGATGTGTACTGAGCAATGGTTGAAATGTGAGATCCACATCAATGAAAAAGGAGTATCAACAATTCAGCAACTACTTGCGGAAGTAGAGTTGCTAGATGATCTTATGAGAGGTAACTTTTAACACTTACAAGTTATAATTCTGATTTATGGCTTGTGATTTCTAACATTATGTTTTTATTTATTTTTTATAGAGTTTGAACCTGATTTCAACATGCAAGAGCTTTAGGGTGAGATAAGTAAGTCTCTGAATATTTCTTTTGATATTGTTTTACCAATTATAATGAATTTGACATATGTTCTATATTTCTCTCTTTTGAATTGTATAGGACCTAAGAGAGAACAATTGCTATTTATGAGGGGAAAACGAGCTATTTCCCCCCCAGAACTATCCTATCTCGCTGGATGGAGCCCGAACTTTAGCCACAATCTATATAGCCATCTCCACTATGACCTATCTCTGTTTCCCCCCCAAATTAAAAATTCTACACCTATATCCCCCTGAAAATGAATTGCTTCGGTTTATCCGGTGAACCGCAGACCAAACGATATAAACCCAAAATTAAACCAATTATGACCCGATCCCTACATAGTTACGACCCGATTCCTTACCCACAAATTCCCAATTTTCAAATATCACGAACCCTACAATCGACTTGGCATTGTTCTTCTTGTGTCTTCTTTTCTGGTTTCCCATTATCGAATTAGAGCTTCAGAATGAGCAATTTATCAACAAAGTCGACCGGATCTTCTAGTTCTCGTGCGAGAGGAAGAGTTTTCGGTGTGCCAAAGAGATGTTGGTGCGGGGAAGCTGTTGTGGCGTTGATCTCGAAATCTGATCCGAATCCTTACCGAAGATACTACCGTTGTAGTTTTGCTGCAACAAATAAGGTAAAAGTTATGTTTTTTTTTCTTTTTGTTTCATGATTTTGGTTGGTTCTAATTATTGGGAAATTGGTAGCTTCGGAACGATGAACACACGTTCAAGTGGGTCGATGAAGCTTTGCTGAATGAGGTGGATGCATTGATCTCGAGGAATGCTGGACTTGAGCAACAGCTGAAAGAGCTTAGGACAGAGAAGATGGAGAAGGAGGTCATGGAGAAGGTTGAAGATGGTTTAGGTGAAGCCAAATCATGGAATAAGAAGATGATGAGTGTTATATTGTTAGTCTGTATGGTCATGATAGGACTAAGCAAAGTAGTTGGTTGATTCCTTATGGTGTATGGTCATGGTTGTAACATTTTGTGTTAAGAAATTTGTATTTCAAACCTTTTGTGATAAACATGAAGCTCCATTTGTGTCAAACATGAAGTTAAACATGAAGCTATGCACAAAATAATACAAAATAGATAGGGAGCAAAGAGATTAAATTCAATGTCATAAACGTTAAAATAGATCATACAAAAGAGATAAGAAAGGCAAGAGTTTATGTGGTCGAAAATACATTAGAGGCAACCACAAATTTCACCATTTGAGACAAAAGAAACCAAGCGACCTAGGGGAAGACAAGAGTTTATGTGGTCGAAAAATACATTATAGGCAACCACAAAATTAGCACCCTAGTTAGAAATAGCTACTTGATCATTCTTGAGTTAGTGAACCTTGACTTGGTTCAACTTGAGAAGGCTGTCGAGAAGGCTGCCAAAAGAAATTAGAAATTTAGTAAAACCATCAAAGTTAGAAATTTAAACCATCAAAGCAATAATTCATCATACCTTGGCAAATTCAGCCTTATGGAACCTAGAGTTATGGTTAGCTTCCCCACAAATGCCACAATGCATTATTCTTTTCTTCTGTTTTGGTTGCTTCTTAGTAGGTGACTCATTCACACCCTTCTTCCTTTTCTTGTCAGCCTTGGTCTGGTTTTCTTCACGTGGTTCTGCATACACCTTATTCCAATCTGTACGAGGCCAAAACTTTGCACTTCTTTGTGGAATTAGGCCTTCTTCATAATTTCTCCTCCATAGAGCTGTTCGGAACCACTGGCAGACGTAGTCTTCAGCCTTTAGCGTCTTGTGAATGATGAGACCATATGCATGCTCACATGGGATGCCACAAATTTGCCACTTCTGACACGTACAAGTCATCTTCTTTAGACAGACACGATGATGGTCTCCACTGATTTTGACTTCAAATGTGCCATTTGTGCTTGTTGACACCTTAGCCGTAGATGCTACTTTGTGCTCAGCCGCAAGAAACTTAACAACATATGGAGTACAGATCCCTGCAAACATTTGTGATTACATAAGTAGTATAAACAAAAAAAAAAATAACATAAGTCTCAAAGAGAATATATGTTTTACCTGTGTGAGAATTAGATAGGGCAGACCTCTTTGCAATTCGCACCATTGCCAGTCGTCTTATTGCCTCTAACATTGCAACAAAAGGCTTCTCTCTTGCCTTGTTGATGGAGCTGTTAAATGACTCAGTCGGGTTATTGTCGACATCTTCACAGTAATTACCAACCTTGTGGAATGCCCTACACCAACTCTTTGGATTTGTCCTCATTACATCACTGTAAACGCGAGAATCATAAGCAAATATCCTCTCCAAATGCCGCAAATACTCTGTCTCATTGTAAGACCATGCCAAATCCCATAGTAGTGGCTTCAATCGAGTCTTATTTCCATGAACCTTTTTCAAGTTACCGTAGATGTGTTGAACACACATCCGATGCTCTATCTTTGGTAACTCCTCAGAAACAGCCTTGATCAATCCCTGTGATAAAAGCATAAGTCAAGTTAAATAAGAGAAGCCAAAATAAAAAAGCATAAGTCAAGTTAAAAAAGAGAAGCCAAAATAAAAAAGCATAAGTGAAGTTAACTTGCCTTTTGCCTATCGGACATCAGGATGAATCCATCACCATCGTTTAACCCAAAGTCTTCTTTCATCAACTTAGCAAACCATAGCCAATTGTCATAGTTCTCAACCTTGACAACTCCCCATGCTATTGGATATATCCCATTGTTTGCATCCCTGCCTAAAGCTACCAATAGCTGACCCTTAATCTTATTCTTCAAAAAGCAACCATCAATTCCTATGATCGGTCTACAAGTTGCCATCCATGTTCTTCTAATGGTGTCAAAACAAACATAGAACCTGTTGAACATGTCCTTCCCTTCATCGTCCGTAATACACTCGACCTCGACATGTGAATTCGGGTTTGATGCCTTAATCTCAGCCGCATAATCTCTTAATCTATGGAACTGCTCATCATACTCCCTCTCAATCCACTTTCTGGCAGTCTTCCTAGCAGCTTGACACTGAGGCCTAGTGATACTAATCTTCCAATCTCTCATTACGATTTCCTCAATCTTCCTAGGCATGAAATAGTCGGGATCATCTCTAATCTTATCAACAAACAACCTAGCTATATGAGGCACTGTTAACATCTCACACTCTCCATTTGGGATACAGCTATGCTTATCAACAAATTTATTGATCTTCCATACTCTATCATTTGACAGAATCGACGCATAAACCTTCCACTCACATTTAGATCCATCCTCATCATTAACACCAACGCATTTATACCCTATTTTCGCCTTATCATACCTGTACTGCTTCAGATTTCTCCCGGTTTTGAGAACATAATCGAGAACCGCCTCCTTGAATGCAACTCCATTGAAAAACGCCTGCTTATAGAACAACTCCCCATTCCCACGCCTCATATTCGTACGAGCTCTTACTGGACCGTCTTCATCATCGTCTTCACTCTCTGGGTACACATCGTGGCGGATTGGAGGTTCGTCGCTAAAATTCTCAACTAGCTGTTCGATGTGAAATTCGTCTCGATCTTCACCTTCTTCGTCGTAATCACCGCCGGGATCTCTCTCAACTAACGACATCGTCTCTCAACTCGAAAGAACTCGAAGTCACAGTTTTTCGGTTCTTCAAGATTTGGGGATTTTGTCGATTTAGGGTTTTGTTGGGAGAAATTTGGGGATTTTTCGATTTGGGGATTTTTCGATTTTGAGAGGATAATATATTTGTAAGTCGGGTCAAAATTAGGTTAAACCGATTATATTCGGGTCATAATCTGGTTAACTCGACAAATTCCGGTAAAATTAGGTTTAATCTGGTCAAATTTGGTTTAGGCTATTCGTTAGACGGTTAAGCAAATAGTAATCCGTCACATAACCAGGTCTAGGTGTAACTAGATATACAACTTTTTTTTCAGGGGTATATAGGTGTAGAACTTTTAATTTGGGGGGAAACAGAGATAGGTCATAGTGGAGATGGCTATATAGATTGTGGCTAAAGTTCGGGCTCCATCCAGCGAGATAGGATAGTTCTGGGGGGAAATAGCTCGTTTTCCCTATTTATGAGCCTGAAGTCTAAATTATGAAGATTGAATGTGTAGTATTTCCTACTGCTATCTCTATATATTATCTATGTTTTGCATCAAACTTGGATTTCTAAGAAACTTTTCTACTATCTCTTCTTTTGTTTAAGTATTTTCTTTGTCATATGAATTTGAAAATGATGATTGTACTCCATATTTATCTATTAAGATGTTTGGATTTGATTTCAGATGTGAAATTTGCAGGTTTCAACTAACATTTTGTTTGTAATTTTTTCGGGTATTGCATTACAAATCGGGTACACATGTGTTTTTAGTATAAACGGGTAAAATTTACCCGAACCGATCGAAACCCGAATTTTTCGGGTTTTTACCGGTTCTGAGATTTCAAACCCGAACCAACCCGAATCCGATAGAATCCGAACCGAAACCGAACCAAAATTTTTTATTTACCCTATTGGGTCCTAAACTCCCTTACCCGTAAAACCCGAACCTGACCGGTTCCTACCCGAACCCGACCCGAATACCCGAATGCCCAGGGCTAGTTGGATCATCGATCGAAAGGGTTTGGAAATTTGTTTACACAAGACAAAATAATTCATGTGACAAAAATATTAAAAGACAATATTAGATAATATCTTTAACCAGGAAAATCATTAGCCGGTTAATTAGTTGATTATGCAAACATGATGGGAAAAAAAAAAAAAAACAAAAACGATTAAGAAACAAACAAGCCAAGTAAAAGTCCCACATCATGATCTCAAAACTCAGGGCGTGTTAGTAGTCATCTTCTCCATGTCCTCACTCATCAGCCTTCACCTTGTTGCTACTTACCGAGTTCCAATGAGGTATCTCCGCTCGCTGCTTCCTCAGCAGCCTTTTTGTTTCGGATAATCTGCTGCTGCTGAGCCTTGTATAGAACCCTGATATTAGCCGAAGCATTATCGATGAGACGACCCCGGAGTTCCATATCATCGCCGGCGATTTCATTCAAAACTTGTTCGTAGGCGTCTCCAATGGTCTCCGGAGACGGTGGTGGACCATCCCCAATCACCCGATTTGCCATCTTGAAGAAATCATTGGTGCTGATTGCTTTCGGATTTTCCAACGCGCTTCGGGCCGAGGAAGACATCTTTGTCGATGATTTTTGTTTCTTCTGTCTCTGCCTAGGGTTTTTGATTTCTCTCGCACTTTCCCAAATCGCCATATATTTGCTAAATCCAAACCCTAATTGGCCTTTCTCTACTCTTCCTTTTTATTTTTCCTTTTTACCATACACAAATAAAATTTTGAAAAATCCCCTTTTTAATTAAAGGAAGTACACAACATAATTTTGGGTAGACTTTATATATTAATAAATGGTTACAAATAGTTACAAATAGGTTATAAATATATTATTGATTAATTCATATATTAATTGGTTACACCTAAATATTGGGTGCAACCTTAATTGGAGATATTCCAAATTGATAATTCATATATTAATGATAACAAATAAAATTATGGATATTCCAAACTGTATTTTTGGAAGATTTTAGTCTTATATCAAGTTGTTTCCAAAGATCTTTAAACACAATATTACAAATTTATTTTCCACATATTTTATTGATAAATCACAACGTTCAATAAAAATTAGGACATGTGCTATAGCACGGATTAAAATTTCTTTTATTTAGATTATAATTTTAAGACTTACATACTCTAGCACGGGTTAAATTTTTATATACTCTAGCACGAAAGTTGCTGGACACATTCTAGCACGGTTAATAATTTTATATACTCTAGCACGGGTTAAAATTAACAATATAAGAGTTATATAATATATTTACATTCCATGAGTGATATTTACCATAAAAATTATTTGCATGAGTTGCATCCAAATAATATTATAAACAATTACATATATAATATTTTTAAAATAATAAAATGTATTTCAACCCGTGTTTTAGCACGGATCCAAATCTAGTATATAATTTAAAAAATTAGTGACTGCAACTACATTTTCAGTAGATTTGGGTCTCTAAAATTGATCGCTACAACATCACTAAGATTGATCAATTTGCTTGGTATTTTGACTTGTTCATTGCTTGTAATTTTTTTTTTCGAAAAAGGGCTCATTGCTTGCAGTTTCTATAAGCTAATCCTATTTGATCTGCAGAGACATGGATGTGACATGGGACATAGTTCTGTATTAGTTAAGATACTTGATGAGGTAAATTTTACAACCCATTTCAGATTATAAGCATTCCTTTACATACAAAAGGTTTTTGACTACCCATGTCTAGCACCACACTAAGTTTCTTATTGTTCTTGATTCTTGCCTTGGTTTTCATTTGATATCCCCTTTCACTACAAGAAAACACTATGTTTTCCTACGAAATTATTTTGGAAGGAGATTTTTACTTCGGAAATCCTTCAAATTAATGACGGAAAAAACTGGTCGAAGGAAATATGAAAGAAAGTTCCTACGGAACTAAACATGAGAAAAGAGAAGGTTATTTCCTTCCAAAATCCGTTAGCATTTAATTTTGGAGGAAAATTCGTAGGAACATAGAAATAATATTAAAGGATTATTAGGAGAAGGATTTCGGAAAGACTATTTCCTTTTATTTTCCTTCAAAACATTTGACGAAGGTAAAGTCGAAGGAAATATGAAGGAAAACGGATATTCTCCTTCGAATTTCCTACGAGTATAATTTTCGAAGATAAATTTGTAGGATAAAGAGAAGAAGGATTGCGATAAGATCAATGGGGATGATAGGATAATGTCGGCATGCAAAAACAAAACCAAGTAGGCAATCAATTGGGATGGTGGTTGGAATAGGAATTATTCGGTAGGAAAGTGGTAGGAAAGGGGAAGGAAACTGACAATATTTTTTCTATATAAACCACTCACTGCGTATGTAAAATATCACCCATCTTAAACATTTCTGTTCTACGTTTCAAACCTCTGATCTATGTTCTACGTGTCAAACTTTTGATCATAGCTATTATTATAAAAAAAATTCTGTTCTACGTTTCAAACTTCTTTTTTTCAAAAAAATGAATAATTTTCGCACGTGGTTGGACAACGAGAGATATTCTCCGAACGGGATGCTTACGAGAGAATATGCAGCAGGACTCACGGAATTTATGAACGTCGCTATGAATCAGGATAGCTGCTTAAGAAGTGGTAAGATGTTATGTCCATGTCCATCTTGTAATAATAATAACTTCATTGACAAAGATTTAGTTTGGGGACATATTTATCAACTTGGAATTATGTCGAATTACAAAGTATGGTTTTATCATGGGGAAACAGATGCTTACAATGTGGGTAGTACTAGTGAAAATGTGTCGGAAAGGGTAGAAGAACCTAGATTGAGGGAAGAAGATGTAGGAACGGTTCAAATGGTTCATGATGCACATAGAGAAAATGTCCATGAATTTGTAGAAGATGGAAATAGAGTAGAAGAACCAAATATAGAAGCAAAAAGATTTTACGATATGCTAGATGCATCGAAGAGTCAATTATATGAAGGTTGTAAGGAAGGACATTCTCCTTTATACGCCGCAACTAGGATGATGAATATAAAGACGGACTATAATTTGTCAGAAGATTGTGTAGATGCTTGGGCAGATTTTGTTAAAGATGTGTTGCCAGAAGACAACATCTCACCGGCTTCTTATAATGAAATTGAGAAGCTTGTTTCTGGTCTTGGTTTGCCATATCAGATGATCGATGTTTGTATCGACAACTGTATGATTTATTGGCAATCAGACGCAAACTATTTAGCTTGTCGGTTTTGTGGAAAACCTCGGTTTCAGAATACTAGTGGAAGGTCTCGAGTAGCGTTTAAGCGTATGTGGTATTTGCCAGTAGCCGATCGGTTGAAAAGATTATATCAAACAGAGCGGACAGCTGCAGCTATGAGATGGCACCAAGAGCATTCAACCGAAGGCGAGATTGCGCATCCCTCAGACGCTTATGCATGGAAACATTTCCAGAGCGTTTATCCTAGTTTTGCAGAAGAAAGTAGGAATGTCTACCTTGGACTGTGTACAGATGGTTTCAACCCGTTTGGAAAGCATGGACGGCAGTATTCTTTGTGGCCAGTTATTCTCACACCTTATAATTTGCCTCCGTCTTTGTGCATGAAGAGAGAGTTTCTATTTCTTTCTATCCTTGTTCCTGGTCCAGAACACCCAAAGAGATCCCTTGATGTCTTCTTACAACCTTTGATTCATGAGCTACAAGTTCTATGGGAGCACGGAGTTCAAGCCTATGATGTCTCTTGGCAGCAAAATTTTACGATGCGTGCGGTGCTAATGTGGACTATTAGCGATTTTCCAGCATACGGAATGTTATCAGGATGGACAACACATGGGCGATTATCATGTCCTTACTGTCAGGATAATACAGATGCATTTCAGTTAAAACATGGAAGGAAGACAAGTTGGTTTGACTGTCACAGACGTTTCCTACATGGGTCACATCCTTACCGCCGTAACAAAAAAATGTTCAAGAAAAATCGAGTAGTTTCAGATGGTCCACCGCCTGAGCCAGATGGTGAAAATATATTGATGCAACTTAGGGATTTTGGAGTGGAAAAGACAACATATTGCGGGGGGAGTGTGCATAATCCAGTAGATGGTTATGGAGAGTTTCACAACTGGCACAAACATAGTATTTTCTGGGAGTTGCCTTATTGGAAAAATCTCTTGTTGAGACACAATCTTGATGTCATGCACATTGAGAAGAATGTCTTCGATAACTTGATGAATACAGTTTTAAATGTCCCAGGGAAGTCAAAAGACAATGTGAAATCGAGACTAGACTTGCCTTCAATATGCAATCGGCCTCATTTACATGTCTTACCAAGTGGAAGAGGTCCAATCCCAAGATTCAGATTAGATGGAGATGGTAAGGATGCATTTTTTAGGTGGATTATTCGGAAAGTAAAATTTCCTGATGGATATGCTTCCAACCTACGAAACTGTGTTGACAACCAAGAAGGTAGATTATCAGGGATGAAAAGTCATGATTGTCATGTATTTATGCAACGGTTATTACCTTTTGCTTTTGTCAACCTCCTCCCAAGAACGAACATGAAGCTATCGCAGGTAAGTTTATTTCCTTTTAATATTAATATTTTTGAGTCAACAACAATAAATACATATATTGATGTATGGATTTTTTCATAATGCAGGAATTAGTGCTTTTTTCAGAGACCTTTGTACAAGATCACTTACTCCCGCTGGTATTCGACAATTATCTGACAACATACCTCTTCTTATATGTAATCTAGAAAAATATTTCCACCGTCTTTCTTCGATGTAATGGAACATCTCCCAATACATCTTCCCAGAGAGGCGGAACTGGGGGGTCCTGTTCAGTATAGGTGGATGTACCCATTCGAAAGATTCATGTTTCACTTGAAAAAGAAGGTGAAGAATTTAAGCAAAGTGGAAGGTTCTATTATTGCTCAAAGTATCAATGAAGAAAGATCTAACTTTGCTGCCCACTACTTTCCACCAAGTGTTCAAACAAAGAGTAGAAAACCAAGCCGTTACGATGACGGTGGAGAAAGACCACAATACATAACCCAAGTTCCAGATATATTCTCACAAATTGGGCGGTTAAGTGGGAAACCAACTAAGCGGTGGCTAACAGAAATTGAAGTAAAACACTTGCATACCTACATTTTGTTGAATTGTGAGGAACTATGGCCATATGAGAGGTATTTTTAAGTTAGAAAATTTAACTTACTTTTTAAATAAATTGTATTTATTCCGCTAATTTACATGTCTGTCCAGGATGTATCTCGAGCAGCTGCGAACAGCTTATCCACATTATGATGAGGATACTATTGCCACCAGAAAACAGAATGAGTTTGTACAGTGGATGAAATTTTATGTGAGTATTTTGAATAAGTAAGTATTTTCTTGCTGAGTGACATGCTACTTAATGGACTATTACACATACAGGTGCACACATGCAACAATAGAGGTGAACGATTACACACCTGGTTAGAAGAGTTGGTAGATGGTCCATTATCGCTTGCACAAAGTTCACCGACTTACTATACACGTGGATATGCATTCAAAGTGTTCCGCGAGAGAGAGAGCAGAACAACGATCAACTCTGGGATTAGTACCCAAGCCGGTAATATAATATATTACGGTGTTTTGCAGGAGATTTTGGAGATTGAGTTCCCAGGAGTCCTTAATTTGAAATGCATAGTTTTCATGTGTGATTGGTATGATCCATCGATCGGGAGGGGAGTACGTTTAGATAAATTTGGGGTAACTGCAGTAAGAACGTCAAGGAAAATTGATAGATATGACCCTTTCATTCTCGCATCCCAAGGAGACCAAGTATGTTACATCCCCTATCCTCACATTACAAAAAAAACAAGATTCGTGGGTTACTGTTACGCAAATAAGCCCAAGAGGAAGAGTACGCGGAGTAGTAGATAATGGCCCTTTGCAACAAACATATGTAGGGAACATATCTTCTGTTGAACATAGTCATGATGATACGGTCCCAGGAGAATTAGAAGAAGAAATCATCATTGATGATATTTTGGAAGTTTCTGAAGAAGAGGTTGGCGAGTTTGAAGACGAGTTTGATTCCGCTTCATCTGAATATTCATCCGATTCGGAGTAAACCAACGTAAATGTAAGTATGTAAAAAAAAATCTTTACTTACATTTTTTAATATAATTGGAATTTTATAATTTAAAAAAAATAACTTACAAAATATTACACATATAAAATTTTTACTTTACTACTTAATTAATTAAAAAAAAAATTATTTTCTTGTGTAATAGAAATATTAGTAAAAAAAAAATAAGACAATTTTGGGAATTGGACATTTAAATAAAACAATTTTGTAATGGGTTTTAATCAAAACCGATTTATGATAATGGGCTTTAACAAAAATGATTTTTGTTAATGGGCTATATCCTAACTTTAGCAATAAACAAATGAAGTAAAAACCCTAGATACTCACTCTCGATTTTCATTTTCACTTATTCACCTTCTACACATCGCCGCTTTGAGTGTCCTAGTGAATTTGCTTTGTTTCTCATCGATTTCAACTCAAAAATCTACATTTCACTGCTCAAACACAGTAATTCCTTCTAGCCTGGATCATGTTTACCCGCAAAGCACCGAGTGAAAGGATGACTGGCAGCCTCTCGTGGTCTCCGCCGAGAGATCCACAGTTTACGGTAAGTTTTTCTAATCAAATACTTGAACAGCAACTGTAATTTTCAAGTTTTACGATGTTAGTTTCTTACTTTTTTTTTCAAAATTATTCTTCGGCCTTAGTTTTGTTGCAGAACTAAACAACTATATTATAATTGATAGATAATTTTTCTTTCTAGGGGAAAGCTTTCAATTTTTAATTTGTTAATGGGCAGATAGTCATAGTCGTTGTTTATGTTCTCGGCTAAGTTGTGTTCTCTCTTATTGGTTTTTTTTTTTTTTGAGTCAATTGTATTAAAAACTTTCTATTGTTCGATGTTTCGAAAGAATTTCCAGAGACTTTATTTGTTGAGTCAATTAATATTTAGAGTTAATTCATGTTACAATTTCATTTTGTGTTACGAATTTTTAGGAGAATACTCGACAGCACTATGAACGTTACATGGCAGAACAGCAGCGCCGTTATGATAGCAACACACCAAGCTACTCCTTAAACGATTCACCAAGGTTTATGCAAAGTCGCCGCAATCAACACACCGGTAACGGTAGTGAACCAAATGAGCCAAATCCACCACCAGATGAGAATGAAGAAGGTGTTGTCCCTATTCTTGCTGATGTTTGCGATTTGCTAAGTGCTCCAGGACGCACACACCTCCCAGTTCTATGCCCAGCCCGTCAAGGAACAGCAACATGGTAACCTTCTTAGCACTTGTACTTCCCTTCAGATTTTGTAAGATATCCCACAGTTGTTTACTCTATTGTTGGTCAATTACATTGCAGGTTTAGACATGACAAGACCGGTAAGATTACAAAGCAGATACTAAAGATGCTGAAATCTGATCTCCCAAAGGCATATCCAACCTATCGGTCTCTCCCACCAGAAATTTGCCAGCGATGGTTTCGAGCATTTGCGGTAAACAAATGCTTTCTTTGTATATGTTTTAAGTAATATAATGTGTACATGCTTTCTAATCATTCGACTTGATACAGCAAGAGTTCAACTGGGACCCAAGCATTACAGAGTATGTTCGCACACACTGGACTAAGCAAGCAAAAGCATCTTTCAAAGCAAATGTTCGTGACTGGAAGGTAAAATGGCAAGAAAAAGGTGCTGACAACTTACCAGAATGGATGAAGGCAAAGAAAATCTATTTAATGGTTACATCAAGATGTGGACAGATGAAAAAACAAAAGAGATGGCAGCCCAAAACTCTATCAATCGAGGAAGTAAAAGGGGTGGTTTAGGGGTTGCTAAACACAACAACGGTCCAATAACATATGAACGACGTTGGGATGAGATGGTTAGTAGTTCTGTTAATACTTTTCAAGTTTCATTGTCTTCATCGGTTTTGATTTATCAAATCATTTTACTCACCTCTGGTTTTATAAGTCAGTACTGATTTTTGAATTAACTTCAGTTCAGTTTTACAATTTGATCATCTCCTATTGATTCTGTTTCTATTACTAACTAATGTTTCTGTTTTGTAAGACAATTGAACTAGGAACAGAGCCTGACATGATTCATTTCATGGAACAAACACACTTAGACAAGAAGACCCGAACCATCAGCGATATGAAGACAAAACATTATCTTGATTTGGCTTCGAGTCAGATGGAGCTCATCCAATCTCAGCGCCAACCTGATGGTGATGCTTCGGTTCAGCCAGACACTCTTACACGAGAGGAGATTAACTCTATTATGCGTAGTGTAAGTTACTCTTACACAACTACTTATTAACTCTTTCATTTTGTTAATTATGATCGGCTTTTACAATCTCTATCCAATGAGATTAATTTACATGTCTTGGTTATTATTTATGGGTTGTACCGAAGGTTAGAGGAAAACGTTATGGCTTGCCTAACCTGGTCGATGATGAATGCCCTTCTTCGTCTTCAGCACAACAACAGATTCCTAAATTAGAAGAGGAGATTCAAACTTTGAAGGCTTGCAATGAGGAGAAAGATGCTCAGATCAAGTATCTCATGGAATGCAACAAACGGATCCTAGACCGGTTTCCTGATATACGACCACCTGCCTACACGGTGCCACCAACCTACGAAGATGATGAAGACGCTACCCAACCTTGATCGTCTCTTATCTACTGAAAAGTTGTAATTTGTATGTATTGTATGTATTGTATGTATTGTAATACTGTTTTTTGGAGGCATGAAGTATATTTTGGTAATATTTTCTTTCTAAATTTGAATTTATAAAAATGCAAAACAAATTGGAAACAGGAAAAAGTGTTGAATTGTGGGTTTGATACAAGAACAAGTTTTGGTAGATAAAGCATGAAGTTTTTGAAGGAAAATAGAATTACATTTTCAAAGGTATCTGGACAGAAATTTTCGAAGGAAAATTGAATGAAAGGTTTGGTAGGAAAAATGTGAGAACATCTCGTAGGAAAAACCGAAGGACACTTAATCCTTCTAATATATCGAAGGAAAATTGATGCTAATGCCCTTCCCATTTCTTTCATCTTTCCTTCGCATTTTCCTTCCAAAGTTTTTTGGAAGGAATTTCGAAAGATATTTCCTTCCAAATTCTCAGTAATTTTGATTTCCTTCGGGCTATTACCTCTTTCTTTTTTCGTAGGAAAACTGTGAGAAACAACTGTTTCCTACTAAGATCCTTCGATTTCTTTGGTAGGAAAACGTAGTGTTTTCTTGTAGTGTTTATAATAAAACGGAAGTACACAACATTATTTTGTAGACTATATAATTTTAATAAGTTGGTTACAAATAGGTTATACATTAATTGATAGATTAATTGGTTAGAAATAGGTTATACATAAAATCTTAAAGAGAATATTCTAAGAATCATATCATCTAACTTACTTTATTTAATTATTCATCAAATAAAATCTTTTGATATCTAACTTAACATAGTAATTTGTTAATTATCATTATAATTCACCTCTCATTGTTATATATGATTCTATTTTGTCAAACAAATAAATTATCATATTATTTATTATAATTAAAAAATAGTTTTATTTCCGGTAACATAAGCTGATTTTTTAAAAAATATATATAAATTGTTTAATCTATAAATAATTCAAGCTTTAGTAATATTATTCTTTAAAAATAATATATATTAAATTAAAAATTTTACTAAGTAACAGGTCAAAATTTGACTATTTAAATTCAATTTTATATTTTTGTTGAATTTTATAATTTTATATAATATAATAAAATTTAAATAATTTATTTTGAAATATTTTTCATATATTGAAACTTGATATAAAAGTTAGAAACTATAAACACTCTAAATTGATTTGTTATAGCAATGTCAATAATATGTCATATGAAAGAATTTCAAGAAACCAAGTATATTAAAACAAAAAGTATAACAATATATTAAATTACTCATAATATAATAACTCGCTTTTTAAAAAACACATTTACAAAATTATGTCTTATAATGACATTCAAGTCATGATGTAGAATATACATTGTTGAAATAACTTCACATATATAACCTAATACAACATATTTAAATTTTATTTTAAAATATAAAATATATAAAATTTTGTATAAAATAAAATTTAACCAGTGTTATAGCATGGGTACTTATATAGAATCATTAAGAATATAAAACTTACAAAATATGTGTCTTTTCTCAAGCCATCATATTTAGCATATGATTTTAATGCATAATGTTTTATCCAAAAAATATTTAAAAACAATCACATAAATTTTATGTTATATAAAAATTATAATATAAATAAAATGAATTTCAACCCGTGCTCTAGCACGGGTCTTAATCTAGTTTTTTTTTATTCTGGCGGCTGCTTTAATTTGCTGCTATATATTCAATTTCGTCGAGTGAAGGTAGAGGTGTCAAGCGGGCTCAATGCCCGCGGGCCTAGCCCAAATAGTACTTCTGTGGGGTGGGCATGGACACTAAGTATTAGGTCCATTAAAAAGCGGACCTTGCGGGCCTAGCCCAAGCGGATTGCGGGTTATAGCGGGTTATGTCCGCGGGTTAGCGGGTCGGTCCGCGGTCTTCAAATATTAAATAAAAATAAATATTTAATATAGATAAATAACTATTTTTTATTATTTTAAACATATATCTTTTAAAATTATGTGACAATACAAATAAATTTAATATTAAAAAATTAAAACATCTATAAAAATCAATATAAACATTAATTTTATTTAAAATTATTTTTAAAATTATAATTTATTTATTTTATTTTATTTTGTTAATATATTATTTAGGCCCGCGGACCAGCCCGTTAACCTGCTGGGCTTAGCGGGAGGGGGGGTTTGGACATAATTTTTATGTCCGCGGGCTTAGCGGGCAAGCCCGTCGCGATCCAAAAAATTGAAACTGCTTGTCGCGGACGGCCCATATGGACGCGGGCCGGCCCGTTTGACACGTCTAAGTGAAGGTGAAGAGAGCGATGGGGTAAAGCAAACGGTACAGGGGACCTTTATCGTATTACTTCGGTTAGTCAAAGCAGGTGATGGTCTTGAGATTATTGATCGATTGGTTGAAGGTAATATATTGCTGCCTTGGCTTTCGTTGCAACGGCAATAGCAGTTTTTTCCTATATTCTTAATCTACAAAAGTATTGCATTTCAAGTGAATATAGTGTGTGTGACTCACTATTTGATATTTTTAATCCAATATATGAGATCTTTCTGTATCTGGAATACAGTATTGAAAAAATTGCTATCTTTTGAATTAAATAGTAGATTAGTAGGTAATTAACGTGAATCCAACGTACGTAATTCTTCATGTATCATGCTATTAAATGTAGGAGTACTTCACAAGTATTAGTTGGATAGTCAAAAACTGGTAGTTTTAGCCATTTTGGAATATGAGTATACTAAAATACGTTTGGAATTAAGTAACGTATACTAAAAAAAACCAAGAAATTGTGAAATATACACTTCTTATTTTTAACCAACACGTACAACTTTGATCCGTTACAGAAACATTTTCACACAGCAAAAAAGCAAACCAAACAACTTAAAACCGTACATGATGGATCAAGGGTAGCTTTCTGTGATGGGAGCTTGAGCGTAGGATCCGATAAAGACATCGCCGTAGATGAGTCCGGCGAGTGCACCTCCCACTAGTGGACCCACCCAGTAGATCCATATCTGAGAGAAGTCACCACTAACAACAGCTGGTCCAAATGACCTGGCCGGGTTCATGGAACCGCCGCTAAATGGACCGGCGGCGAGGATGTTGGCTCCAACGATGAAACCGATAGCGATAGGAGCAATGGTCCCGAGCGATCCCTTCTTGGGATCAGCCGCCGTGGCATAGACTGTGTAGACCAGAGCAAAAGTCACCACAATCTCCATCACTATTCCTTCAACAGCTCCTAAACCGGCTGCTACTCCATGGGTCGGTACGCTCTGCATGACCGGGAAATAAACACACTCAGTTTACTTTAATCCATATAGCCTTCTGAACCAAACCGAATTTTTTTCTAACCGGATAATGAAACCGCCATAACATTTTTTGATCACGGTCGTTTGTGTTTGAACCAAAGATTCACAATCCGAGATAACTCAAGATTTTAATACTATAAAAGCAAATACGAATGTTTTTGGGTACCTCGCCATTGGTAACGAAAGCAAGGAGGAGACAAGCGACGATGGAGCCAAGGCACTGAGCAATCCAGTAGAAGAAACCGGTGATGACTGTGATGTTTCCGCCGACGGCAAGGCCAAGGGTCACGGCGGGATTAAGGTGACCGCCGGAGATGTTGGCGGCTATTGACACACCGACGAAAAGGGCAAAGGCGTGAGCCACCGCGATAGCGACAAGACCAGCCGGGTCCAAGGCTGCATCGGATGTGAGCTTCCCAAAAGCAATAGCAGAGCCAACGCCAGCAAACACGAAAAGAAGAGTTGCGATAAATTCAGACAAGTAAGCCTTAAGAGACGCAACACTAAAGGAATCACCCAAACTTCCAATCTCAATCTTCACCATTTTGAATAGCTCTAAGTGTTTGACTTTGGTTGGTTACAAACTCTTTCTATTTCTGTATTTTGGGCCTGTTTATGTGTGACTTTATATAGGAAAGAGAGGTAATGAAGTTGTTGGCTTTACTCTACGTGGCACGTCACCATTGGATGCCGCCCAAACCGCCAAGTGTTTAGACTAATTGCTTTTGAGGGTTAGTGACATCGAAAATGATTAAAGACGACTAATAACTTAATAAGCATAATGCTAAGAAAATGATGGGTAAGGTATTTCATAATATGTGGGGATAAGAGTGGTCTGTTGTCATGTTAGTATCCTGCATTTAAATTAATTCGGTTGCACACCAGTTATGATAAATGGTCGTATCCTTTTTTTATTTTTGTTAATTTAGAATTTGTATCTTATTAGTTTTGGGAGTTGCTAAAAGCCTAAAATATTAATAGGAATTACGAGTTAAATCAAATACCACCGTTGCTTTGTTTGGAGTTGGTGTGTTAAAAATATTAACATCCCCTATATCATAAAATGGAAGTAACAACTATTTTTTTTTGTAGACTAAATAATTTTTATAAATTGGTTACAAAATATGTTATAATTGGTCAATCCGTGGGGTATATAAATATACTTAAGGATATCCCAAAAAATCATCCTAAAGAGAATATTCCAATGATTATACAATTTCCAAAATAAAATCTTTAGTATTTCATGTATTGTTACAAAATATATATGGTTAAACATATAAAAATAATAAAATCTTGGCAATTTATTACACTTAATCTTGATTTCTGAGATGTTATTGTGTAGTTAAAAATAAAATTTTACCTAAGCACGGATCATATTAAAACAATTTCACCATATATGTTCAAAAATTAAAATAAAAACAAACAACAAACATAACCATTTCTCGTATATAAAAAAATAAAATTACAAAATTAACAATATAAAACTTACAAAATAGGTGTTTTTTCCAAGCCATCATATTTAGCATATAATTTTATTGCATAATGTTTTATCCAAAAAACTTTTAAAAATAATCATATAAATTATATTTTATTCTAAAATTATAATATAAATAAAACAAATTTTAATCTGTGCTAGAGAACACGGGTCCAAATCTAATAAAATTATACTATTACAACAAACACTAAATACAGTTGTATATAAAAGACATTGAAATGGAAACTTTTAAATATTCCCTCCGTTTCAAAATATAGGATGTTTTAGATAAAACACGCAGATTAAGAAAAAACTACTTTATAAAGTTCAACCAATCATAAACAAAACTGTATAATATAAAGTATTAAACTAATCTAAAAGCTGTATAGAAATTTGAAAACATCTTATATTTTGAAACACTAAATAAACCTCGAAACATCCAATATATTGAAACGGAGCGAGTATTAGAAAAGTAATACTATACATTAGTGGTGATATTAAATAAATTTTGCAGAGCGGACGGTTGTTTATATTACTTTTTCTGTCCCCTAACATTTCATATTATTAGTAAAATGGTTTATGGATATATTTGTTTATTAACAAGAATTTGCAACAACCAAGTGAAATGCTCTTTCCTACATTAGAACGATGCCTGACATGTGTTATTTTATTTCCGCCCATTTTAGAACTATAAACTAAAAGGGATGGTCATTTCAAGTTTTTGTTTGGATTCCGTTTGGTTTGTAAGTAATTATTAGAAATTTAGCTTTAACCGAAGTTAATTTGTGTTTGATTTATTTTAGTTTGGTTCGTCTTCAGTTTGGTTTGGTTTAGAGTTTGTTGACCAAAAAAATACGTTCGAAGCAATACGGTTGATTTACTTTCTTCCAACTATTGTCTAAATGATATTTATCACTAAACGAACAGGTTCACTAAATAGAACCAATAACACAATACTGTATATTTTTGAATGTGGTAGTATAACACTAAGAAAAAAGAGAAAATCCCATAAAAAACCATCACAATGACTTCCAATTTAAACCTCCAAACTATTATACTCCCAACTAAAACCATCAAAGTGTCAAATTTATTAAATCAAACCTTCACTGTGACATTCATGTTTGTGGGTCCATATTTATCATTAGAACGGTTAACTCCATTAATAGAATAGTTCACCCCGTCAATTGAACAATAACTCCGTTCGTTCTATCCTCTATATATTAATAGAAAAGCACTCACTTAAAAAAGTTGATGTGTCGTCGCCAGAACGCTCAAGACACATTTAGCTATTTACCCTCATTTTGATTTATAATTTAAAGTTCTATGTCATTGTGTCTTTACAAAAAAAAAATAAGAAAATAAATGTGTTATTCTTAAAAACTTTATCACATGACCTTTTAAATATTAATTAAGTTTAAATTATACATATATTTTATATATTAGAAAAAATGATTTATTGAAATACATATTGGTTATTTGCGGATCTCACGAAATCAAGTGGATGGATGCAAAGACATTAACGGCTCAAAATATTTAAATCCATTGCAAGATGACTTAGCGGACGGATTTGACCCGGTTAACAATTTAATTTACATCATCGGGTTCATAAAATTTAATTTGTTTTCACAGTTTTATCTGATTTGATAGTTCAAGATTTTGATAGATATCTAATCGATCACTAATTCGGTTCACATATCTAGATCCGTCAATATGTCAATCTAAAATATTTGGTGAAACTATTACTATTTTAAACTTTTATAAACTTAATGAATTCAAACCAATATAAGTTTGTATTATAAATATTATACTAAATAAATATATTTCAAATGTAATATATCAAACAAATATTAAATTTCACTCCGTGCAACAGCACGGGTTATTACCTAGTTAGGATTTTAAATGTGATAATTCATTATAAAAAGGTAAAATTATAAAGGAAAAAAGTCAAAAAAACAATAAAGAGAAATAAAAACTTTTGGGAAAAAACCTCTCTCCTCTCTGAGTGCGAAGAAGAAGGCGATACTGAAAACACCGTTTCGTTAAATCCTTTCCGGCCGGCGTCGCTTTCGGCGTCGGCCATATTTCCGTTTCATCTTTCGTTTACAGTTTTTTCTTTTTACATAAAATCTATTCAGATCCAAAGAACTTTATATGCATCTTCTTCGATTCATGAAAGGGTTTTCAAGTTTGCCCATGAGAAGAGATGTGTTTCATCGACAATTCAATCCATGGTGCCTGCCTCAAATCTATTCCCCTGATCATATAAATCTGGGTTCGATTTCAGAGAATAATGACGCAGAGCCACCATCAGAAGCCTTGAAGATGGATCAAATTCCTGAGTGTTGGCATCGCACCCGTCGAAGGACTGTTGGACTCGGTAGATCTGAAAGTCTCTCTTCCATAATTATGTGTTTCGGTTGGCTCTTTATAGCCATCCATCTCTCTCGTCGAGTGTTTTTCCGGTGCCCACAATTGTGTGGTTGTCGGCGTTTTGTCTCCGACTATGTTTCATCTTTCTGTAACTAATTAGCCATCTTTGGCCCAAGAATGAAGTGGCATTAAGCATCTCTTCCATTTGCTTTCGTTGTCAATCCAAGACAATATGGTACCAGGATCAAAAATCCAAATTACATCTCCGCTAAATGGTACGGAGATGTAATTTGGATTTTTGATCCTGGTACCATATTGTCTTGGATTGACAACGAAAGCAAATGGAAGAGATGCTTAATGCAGACATCTGTTCATAGCCCCGGTTTGAGACAGTGCCTAATGACATCGGTTAATTTCGATGGGGGCCTTTGGGATGTCAACATGGAACAAGAGTTAGAAGATGGTACTTATCATGTCAGCATTTATGGGCGTTAGCTATAACAAGGAATAATATCATCTCCCGTTGCTAGAGCTGTGTTGTTGGGAAGCGATGTAACAGATGGATCGCAACCATTGATCGTTTCAAAGTTTATTGGAGTTTCGTCAAAAGAACGATAGCCAAACAAGACAATCATGTAGAGAAGAAGACGAATAAGGAAGATAGTAGATTTAATTATCTACTAGCGTGTAAGGCTTACGAGAAAAAGCAGCGTTTAATTCACTTTTTCAATTGTATTTTCTTCTTCTTAACGTTTAATCATTTCTTGTTAAATGTGTATGTCATAAACTGACTATGTGTAATCTCTATTTCAAGTTTAATAAAGTAAAGCAAGATGTTTAAAAAAAAAACAATAAAGAGAAATCATTCCATAAAACATAAATCATGTCCATACAAAATATTTATGAGTCATTACAATGTAAGTTTTTTTATATATATATTTTTAGTAACCCTAACCCCTAAATCGATTTGATTTTGGGCATTTTTTTGTTTTAATTATTTTAATTGTTTTTATTAATAGAGAAATATATTAAAAATCACATTTGGATTATTAAACGAATGAAGTTATTGTTCAATTGACGGAATGAGCTATTCTGTTAACAGACTTAATTGTTCAGGTGATATATATGGATCCAAGAACTCGAATGCCACATTAAATGTTTGATTTAATAAATTTGACACTTTGATGATTTTAGTTGGGAGTATGATAGTTTGTAGGTTTAAACTGGAAGTCGTTGCCACTTTGGTGTTTTTTTAGAAGAATTTTCCCTAAGAAAAATATACAGTATTGTGTAGCCCTGGACAAACGGGTTGTTCGGTTTAAACGGGTCGGGTTAATCGGTTTTTCGGAAATTCGGGTTACAATCGAAGTAAACCGAAATTAATTTCAGTTTCGGATTTGGTCGGTACTCGGTTTGTTCGGTTCGGATACCTGATTTTTTTTCCCTTCCAAGTATACTCGAAAACATTCATATTTCGGGTATTATAACCCGAAATCAACCTGTTCAAAAGAGAAATTAAAGTAAAACAAGTAGAAATACCAAAAAACTTGGTTGCCTCTCATCTAGGTACCATTACATATTACAGGAGCTGCTCAGCTAGCATTGTATCAAGTTTAAGCTAGCATTACATCAAGTACATCACATAACCATAGACATGCTTCAGTAACTATTAGAGAGTTTTAGAAGTTACATTAAGCATGTCAATCGAAAACAAAAAGTTAATCAAAAAATCGGCTTCAAAGTCAGTTATGTCCATTGTCCAGTCCTTTGTTAAGGCTGCTAATCCGCATCATAAAAGTAGTCAAAAGAGCAGCATCCTATCTACCTGTGCACCATGAAAACAATAACAACAGACTTAACAAATCTAATAAAGAAACAAATTCACACATAAACTTAACAATGTAAATCAAATACATAATCAGAAACAAGAATATAGATTTGAACTCTAACAAAATAACAATGCAAGACACTAGTAAACATACACATAAGTAAACACCTACTTACAATACTTTGTTGAATCATGGAGGAGTTGGCACTAAGTTCCGAGAATCTACACAAGAAAACATAGATAAATTACAAACGAGATTTTTAAAAATAAAAACAGATAAAGAAATTTAGTTATACTTACCAAGAGATTCCAGGAACTCAACCTCTTCCAACATTTGCACTAAGTTTGCTACTTGTGCTTCTGACTTATATGAACACCTTAGCCATTGTTGTGTACATATCAAAACCTCCACCATGTAAGGAGTTAAGGAACTCCTATAAGAGTCTAACACTCGGCCACTTGTGCTGAAAGCTGACTCCGATGCCACTGATGAGACTTGTATTGCTAGAACATCTCTAGCAAGTTCTGACAAGACTGGGAACTTCGAACTATTGCACCTCCACCAACTGAGAACATCAAAAGGCAACCCCAAACTATTTTCAACTCTTGGCTCAGTTTTTTCTGTCAAATAGACCTGCAACTCATTGCAGCCATCTACACTTTTCTTACAACCAACCAACTGACTGTAAAGTGACTCCATCAGCTCACAATCCTCATCGTCAGAAATGTCACACATGACAGTAGGCTCAGAATCTATAGGAGCTTCAAGGTCTACTGGTGGACTCAGCGTGAGACTATAATCTTCATACAACTTCTTCATTACACTTGAAACTGAAGCCTGAAGTTGCTTATTGTCTATAGTGTCCTTACCATAGAGTTGATCAAGGCAGAGGGAAGCAAACTCCATTTTGTTGCGAGGATCAAAGGCACTGGCCACAATCACTAGAGGATTCATGTTATGCAATCCGTCCCAGTACTTCTCGAACTTGCTTCTCATGATATAAGCTTGCTTTCGGATCTTAGAATCAGGACTAGTAGACTTAGCATTGAGATTCCTCTCAATGTTGACAATCTCATTGTAACACAATGTAGAAGTGACCGACTTAGTAGCTGAGAATGCCAAAGTAGACTTATAGAAAACTTTCAGAAACTTTACCAGTCTTGAAGCTTCCTCACAATCAAATGATGTTGGTGGTCCAATCTTTTTTGTTTTTGTGTCGTCTACTTCCTCAAAGTAGTCACAATACAACTTATCTTCAGTTGCCATTTTCTCAAAAGCAATCCTCAGCTTCATAGCAGAATTCAACATCAAATAAGTTGAGTTCCAGCGTGTGACAACATCTAATGGTAAGCTGCCTCTACATACCTTCCCTGCAAATGATCTAAGCCTACTGAAGGATGACCTCACATATTTGACTGCATTCCTTATGACAACAATACAAGAATTTGCCTTCTTCAAATCGTCGCCTACAATCAGATTCAGTATGTGTGCACAACAACGCATGTGTAGAAATTCACCATCTCTTACAAGTGCTTCTCCTCCTCTTTGGATTAACGCATCTCTGAAAATGTCCAAGGCCTTGTCATTATTCTTTGCATTGTCAACAGTCACTGTAAAAACCTTATCAATCCCCCATTCTTCTATGCAATCCAACATCTGACCTGCGATGGTATCACCTTTTGATCTGTGACAACCTTAAAACTAAGGATCCTTTTCTGCATTTCCCATTTAGCATTAATCCAATGCGCTGTGATCACCATATAGTTGCAGGAGGTTGTAGGAGACGTCCATATATCAGTAGTCAGCGAAACTCTTTGTTTCTCCACAGCAAACAACCTCTTCAAAGCTGATTTCTCTTCCAAATAGAGTGCAACAATGTCTCTTGTACACGTCCTTCTCGAAATTGTCTTGTACAGAGGCAAGACATTGAAACAGAAGCGTTTCCAACCCTCAGATTCCACAAATGAAAATGGCAATTCATTGACAACAACCAATTCATTAACTGCTCTCCTAAACATCAACGGATCACACTTGATCACCTTCAGATTCCCATTGCTATCACCAGTTAGCACCTTATGTTTTTCCTTCACATCAAAATCCTTGTACTGCTTGCATCTAGCTAAGTGGCCTATCATCGGACTAGTTCCAGCTGTTTTTGAATCACAACCAATCTCCGCAGCACAGTACTTACAAAAGCTCTTACCACAGACATCATCTTTTTCCATAAAATGCTCCCATATCGATGCTCTTTTAGCATACTTCTTTCGTGGTCTTGCTGGTCTATCAGAAGCAGTAACAGGTGCTTTACGATTCTTCCCAGTTTGAACATCTTCCGCATACTCAGGTTGAAGCGGCGGTTCCATGGCATTGTGCTCTTCAGTCATCTACAAAACATACACAAGTCCACACATATATCAAACTCAGATTCATAAACAAATGACAAACCCCATAACAAGAATTGACAATCAACAAGACAATAAACAAAAGACAAACCACAATCGATATCAAACCTAAACCCTAATATTTTACAATCGACAAACAAACACAACACAACACAAGGAACATAAACAAATGACAAACCCTATAACAAGAATCAACAATCGACAAGACAATAAACAAAGGACAAAACCCAATCGATATCAAACCTTAACCCTAATATTTTACAATCGACATTCGCCAAACAAACACAATACAATGACCATAAACAAAGGACAAACCCCATAACAAGAATCGACAACCTCTGCTTTTGAAGTCTAAACCTTAATATTTGAATTCCGAATTTTAGGGTTAAGGTTTAGACTTCGTAATCAACGATTATCCAAACAATCAGCTGAAAGAAATAAAGAATGGTAAAGCAAAGAAGCGATTAAAGAGGAAAAAGAAGAGCTTACTTTCACAAATGTGTAAGTTTCTTTGGTTTCGATTGAAGGAACAAGTTTCTTTGGTTTCGTAATAAGAGGCAGATCCAAAAAAGAATAAAACGTGATTAGGGTTAAGTGAGTAAACAACCTTATATAATATATATGGCTGCAGAATTTTGGGTTAGTCAAAACTGATCGGTCCAAATACTGAACCGATCCGAACCGACATCCGAAATCAATAATTAATTTGGCCGGTCGGTTTATCTCCTCCTAATTTCTCGGTCCCGATAACCGAATGTTTCGGTTCTCTCGGATCGGTTTAAACGGATGTCAACGTTTGCCCAGAGCTAGTATTGTGTTATTGGTTCTATTTGGTTTAAAACCAAACCGAATCAGACAAAACAAAATTTAACCAAACAGGTTGTGATGGTGTTACTGCATAGCACATGTTCGGTTTGGTTAAAAATGTTACGTCTCCATTTCCAAATCGTCTAATGGTGTGGGTCACATATACATGGGCCTCAGCCCATATTAACCTAATAAGCTTCCGTCAATTGCCTTCTAACACTTTAACACACAAAAGCCTCCATGTGATTTTAATTTTACCCTAAAAAAAAGAATACTCAGCCAATCATCTTCATTCTTCCAGTAAAACCAGTGGGTCAATAGTTATTTCAACATTTAACTTTCTACCTCTTTCTTGGTCGTCCTCGTCGGCAAACAAAATATTTATCTTTTTACCTCTCTCTCTCTCAGTCATTTAAAATCTATTAGTATTATTTTTTAACGGAACTGTTTAGCCAATAAATTAGAGAGCGTACGTTTCAAAAAGTGAAAAAACCTGGAGGCGTCTTTCTGTTGAATTCAATCTTAGCCACAAGATCCAGAAAATTCGACACGTGTCGCTCAGGATTGAGTCGCATCAGCATCCTCTCCAAATGTTATTTTCTGGCGTTATTATTAATATTAATTAAATATAGAATTTGGGCTTTACTTAAAAACAAGAAGACTCACTCTCTCATTGCATTTGCCGAGGAAAGCGAATATTTAATTTATCGGGCATTTTTTTCTCTCTTCTCCCCCAATCTGTCTGCTTCACTCGCCAAACCAAACCTCGTTTCTTCGCCGGAACCCTAGGTCCTCTCCGTCTGTTTGAATTTTCCGGTGAGTTTTACTTCTTCACCACCGTCTCAATTTTTTTATTCAATTTCTAGCGAGTTCACGCAGTTAGGTTTTTCGTAGAGTTGAGAGGGAATGAAATTTTTATAATTGACGCGTATCGTATATGGTGTTGTTGTGGCGAGAGCAGTAGTAGATGAACGTGCGATTAGGGAAAAGCTGAGGTCTGACGGCCAGGTTTTTTTGTCACCGAATGGAGGGAGGTAGCGTCTCCATACACTCTTGTTTCGGTACTTTTTCGTTTTCCTACTGTTTGTTTTTACTC
The DNA here is from genome assembly GCA_024034495.1 of Camelina laxa. Classification (NCBI taxonomy): domain Eukaryota; kingdom Viridiplantae; phylum Streptophyta; class Magnoliopsida; order Brassicales; family Brassicaceae; genus Camelina; species Camelina laxa. The sequence goes on from CM043880.1 coordinate 17,815,934, forward strand.
CACTCCACATGATATTATGAGTCTTTTCTGTTTCCAAGGTCTTCTTGGTATGCTTTGTTTTGAATCTTCTATATATGTCTCTTGTTTCAGAAATTAACCCATGGAGTATGATGACAATGACTTTCAAAACCAGAATCTCCATTTAGCTGGTGAAGCAAACAACAAATTCCCACCAGTTTTACAGCCTTATCCTCTTCCAAAGTTTGATTTTGACGATACACTCAACACGCATCTGAGGTTTGACAGTCTAGGAGAGAGTGAGGCTTTTCTTGGTATTGAGGGTAACGAAGATAATAACTGGATTGAGGATTTCTCTCGTGGAAGTAGTGGTATAGTGTTTAGTTCAGTTGCAACGGAGTCCTGTGCCATTTCGAGGCACAATAATGTATGGTCTGAGGCTACTTCGTCAGAATCTGTTGAAATGCTTTTGAATTCAGTTGGACAGGACGAAGTTGTTGTAAGAGAAGATACTATCAAGAAATCTGACACTTCTGATGAACTAGGTTGCTCAATGGAACCAATGGAGCCTTGTCAGACATCCCTTGAAAAAACTCATTCGAAAGAGGAAACCACGGACTTACAACTAAGCCCATCTGTTGATGATAATCCAGGAGAGTCCTCTATGGCAAAGACAGATGCTGGACAGGAACAGCTTCTGGTGAAAGATGACTTACCAACCGCTGCAGAAGAGGCATCGCTTGAGGAAAAGAATACCATCTTGGCTTCAAATACCGCGACAGTAGAGGCTGCGGATACTGCTGAACTTGATAAGATAGGAACTGAGACAACTGATAATCTTCTTGACCAACCGGAAGACAAAGTCAATGCAGAATCAAGGATGGAAGACGATTGTAGCGATGGAACTGTACAGACTGTGATTACTTGTAGTGGTGAGTTGATTACTCAGAACACTTTGCTTCCAGAGACTTCGAATGATAAAAATGTTATCAGCAACCACACTGAAAGTAGTTTTAATCGCAATGAAGTGACTATTGATGCACGGTCGGTTTTGGTTGAGGCTCATTCTGATAGCCATGTAGACTCAGCTTCCGAAGTTGGAAATGTGGGAGCTGAAAATATTAACGAAAAGGAGACAGAGCGATCTGATGCCACAATACTAGAAAGAGGAGACAAAGCTCTCTCTACTCTTGAGGTAGGTGGAGGAGATGTTTCAGGGATTCAATGCGAAGATCTCCCTGTCAGTACTGTTCATACTTGCGGAGCTGTTGAAGCATCTCTGGAAGTTTCTGGGGAATTGACGACTATAGCAAACAGTGTTTCCATTGAGAAGCCTCTTAGTCATCAGCATATGGAAGTTATTACAAGTAAACATGAGTTTACTTTTCAGATGGAGACTGAGACACATACACAGATAAAAGCAGTTGAAACTTCAGAAAGTGTTTATATTTCATCTACAGACTCAATGGTTGAAGCTACAAAAGGTGATCTGTCTATGAAAATTGACAATAATGAAGGTAGTGCTCACACTTCTAATCTCGAGCAAAGCATAAAACTGCCTGTCAATGCCAATGATAGAGATCAGGATGTCAAGAGCTCTCAAATCCTATCTGAAAGTGTTGTGTCCGAGTCTTTTGGCTATATTTCAGGAGTTTCCAAACTGGCGGAGTCAGAATCTCAATCTGACACCATTCCAACAGACAAGTCAGGTAATTTCTCTTTATATACTCTATATTCATACTGTGTGTATTACTACGTTTGCCTTCTCGTTCTCTCAGTAGCCTTGGTTTTGCGTTTCTTTTTCTTTTGGGGTTACCTTCCTGCTACATGTGGCATATAACATGATTACGTGTTTAAACCCCTCTAAATGTCTTTCACAGAGAGTATGATTGACGGTTCTCTCGATCCCAAAGAATTACAACCTCTATGTCAAGATGGAGCACCTGCTGTTGGTCCCATATCTTCAGTAGAGTTACATATGCTAAAGACATCCTGTGATGAAAGTGACCACGGCAGTTTCTCTGAAACAGAGAATGTTTTATCGGGTGAACCTGAAGATGGTCAAACCGTTCCACCTGTGGATGCAAGTAGTTCAGGGAGTCAGATGGACCCACAAGCTAGGAAGCATGCTGCAGATACTCAGCAAAGTACACACATCGTTGAAGACTGTCCTGGCTCTGAAGGGTCAAAGGATGCAGTAAATACTGACACTGGTGGACAAGTTTTGCAACAGCAGTCTGAGGAAACAATTTTGGAAGAGCATCTAGTAACAGAAGTTGTAAATGCTCCTGGTAACGTTTTTCTATTTTGGCCATACTAATTGCACTAGCTTGTTTCTTTGTATATTACCGTTTCATGTACCTTACTAGGTATTTTTACTTTTCGGTCGGTTGATTTATTTTGTAGCAATATTTTTTTCTTTTGCTTCTTCCTTGGCAGAGACTCAGTCAATTCTGGACAAGGATAGTATAACTGAAATCCCTAGCACTAGCTCCTTGGCTAATCTTGGGAGTGAAGCTGGAAAAGATGGCCAGGAAGAGGATAACACTGCTGCATCCGGTGGGATTATGACAGCTGGGACTCCTGTTTCACACCCCAAAGGTGAGTCTGTATGATCTTCGTAGCAGCAGGAAATTTCCTCTTCTTTTTTTTTTTTTGCAGTTCCTTCTATTTTCCTCACAATGGTTTACTAAGGAATTATATAATAGGTGTAGCATGTATGCGTTCCGACAGAGTCTACACTCTGTAATATTTAAGTAAAAAGGCTCTTTATCTAGGCTCTTGATCCATGCAATTAATTTCATGCACTCATAAAAAATTTGTACTTGTGCTTGGGGATATTGCAGGTGATACAACCCTACTAGGAGACTCCCATGCTTCGACATGTTCTGAGCCTTCCATAAAATCTCATGTAACCGCAACAGAAGACGCTGCTATTGATTTGAAGACCCCTCTTAATTCTTTCCCTGCTGTTAAGACTTCCGAACATCAACTTAATAAGATAGAGACAAACAGTGTCAAAAAGCCAGAAGATCAGAATATTTTGAGTTTTACGTCTGCTGGGTCTCCGGTCTTGAATAAAAATGAGACCTTCAGCAGTGAAATGAACTTAACTTCCGATCAGCTGAAAGCAGAGGAAGTTTCCAAAGCTGTTAATTTTTCACAGGCTACCCTCGTCTCTCCGGTATCTCCAGTTTATATTTTAACATATTTTCATCAGTGTTCAAGACGAATTCTGTGGCATTGGTATGTTTCGTCCTTACGGAGCATTTGTTTTTGTTTATTCAGATTGTGGTTGGATCTCCTTCAACATCTAGCTTAGAGAAAACAGCTGCAAAGTCTTCCAAAACAAAATCTGAGCGGAAACCCAGGCGAACATCCAAGTCTGCAGGAAAAGAGACTTCTCGGAAAGGAACTAGTGTAAAAGGGCTACACCTTATCAACAATTTCAAAGTGGAGGCAAAACAAATGCTGTTAATCAAAATTTGGCTTGTCCTATTCAGATAACGCAATCTACTGAGAAGCAGCAAATTCTTCAGAGCCCTAATCTAAAATCTTTTGGAACCCTTTCAACCCCCACAGCAAGTGTACCGGATTTGAACTCTTCTGCTCTGTCAAGTATTCTGCGTCGACCGTTTACAGACTTGCAACAAGTGCAACTACGTGCACAGATTTTTGTATATGGGGCTCTGATGTAAGCTCTTTCTTAGTTCTATGCTCTTAAGTCTTGTTGAGTCTGTGAGACTTGAGCGTGATCTCCTTTGAACTTCTTGCAATCTTATTCTTGATTGTTATGTTTTTTTTTTTTTTCTGATACAGCCAAGGAACAGCACCCGATGAAGCATATATGATATCTGCATTTGGTGGTCCAGGTAAGATTGTTAGTTCTTTACCTGTTGTGTTATCCACGTTTGAGACAAAGTTTGTTCACTCTTCACTTCTTTAGATGGTGGGAAGGACAGCTGGGAGAAAGCATGGCGTACTTGTGCTGTAAGGGCTCAGAAATCGTCTGTTGCTACTCCCGAAACGCCATTGCAATCACGTGCAGGTTTCTGAATATATTATTTATTCTGCATTTCAAAATCTTATGGTCTGGTAAGATTTCACTTCTCAGCGCTGTTGCTAACGCATTGCTGATCTAAATACCTAAACTGCAATTCCAGGGAAGACAGAGGCTCCATCAGCAGGTCACACCAGTAGGAAAGAGAGTTCAACAACAAACCCCATGATTCCACTCTCATCACCTCTATGGAGTTTATCAACTTCCCATGATACTTTACAATCAAGTAGCGCTCACAGAGGTTCAGCTGCTACTCAGCAGCCATTGCTTTCTTCATCTCATACTCACCAAACTCCACCAACTACAAATATTGTTGGACATAATACCCCTTGGACGTCACCTCTCGCTTACCGTAACCCTTGGCTTGCTTCTCAGCAAACTAGTGGATTTGATGTTGGTTCTCGTTTTCCCGTCTATCCGATCACTGAACCTGGAAAATTGACTCCCATGAAAGAATCACCCATGACTTCCTCTGGCGCAAAACATGTTCAGAGTGGAACTCCTAGCAATGTTTTCAAAGTGACACCTACACTTGAGCCAACGAGTACAGTTGTAGCACCTGCTCAACATTCCACCGGGACAAAATCAAGGAAGCGGAAGAAGATGCCAGTCTCTATGGAGTCTGGTCCAAGCATTTTGAATTCGCTAAAGCAGACAGAATTAGCTGCCTCACCTATGGCTTCTATGTCGACATCTGTGCCTGTTACACCTGCTCCGGCTAATCTGGGTTCTAATGCTGGCACACTGCCCAGTGCTGTTTCTTTCACTGCAGTCCCTATGAACCTGGTATCTACGTTTCCCGGAAAAAAAACCAAATCATCTTTGCCATCTCCAATTTTTGGTGGTAACCTTCTACCTGAAATAAAGCAGAGATCTGTCCTGTCAGAGGATGCCATTGATAAGCTTAAGGAGGCTAAGATGCATGCAGAGGATGCATCTGCTCTTGCTACTGCAGCTGTTAGTCACAGTGAATATGTATGGAAGCAGATAGAGCAACAACGTCATGCTGGCCTCCAGCCAGAAACTCAAGACAGATTAGCGTCGGCTGCTGTTGCCATAGCTGCTGCTGCTGCGGTGGCAAAGGCTGCAGCTGCCGCCGCCAATGTTGCAGCTAATGCTGCATTGCAGGCCAAATTGATGGCTGAAGAAGCATCCCTTCCAAATGCTTCTGATCAGGGACTCCTGAAGTCAAATGATAATATATTTCCAGGCCAGGGTACCCCTGCTTCTGTCTGGAAGGGTGAAGGTGCAGTGGTGAGGTCCAGTTCTGTTCTTATTGCTGCGAGAGAGACAGCTAAAAAGAGGGTTGAAGCTGCCACAGCGGCCACCAAGTATGCTGAAAATATGGACTCCATTGTAAAAGCAGCAGAATTGGCATCAGAGGCTGTTTCACAAGCTGGAATACTTGTTTCAATGGGTCATCCTCCGTTGCTCAATAAGCTGGTGGAGGCGGGTCCAAGTAATTACTGGAGGCAGGCTCAAGAATCTCAGGAAGTGCAGCCCTGTAAAACTGCTGTTTTAGAAAAAGAAACTGTGGCGACTAGTGAGGGAACTTTTGCTAGTCCCAGAACTGTGCAGACTGAATTGGGCGGCTCTGTGACAACCGCAGATGGTGTGTCTGGTCCAGTTTCTGCTACTGGAAAGAAAAAGGGGCAAAAGGGTGATAAAGGTGCAGACTTGGCGGCTAAAAACAATGATGTGGTTTTCGAACCAGTAGTTGGGTCAAAATTTTCGGTTGACACCCAAGCTGAAAGTCAACAGAGTATGAAAGCAACAAATAATGAGGACATCAAGGAGGGTTCTAATGTAGAGGTTTGTGCTACATTTGCATATATACATTGTCCATAAGTTGATTGTGTTCTTTCTGTAACGGATATAAAATTTCGTTTTGAAGGTTTACAAGGAAGAACCTGGATTAAGAACCGCATGGTACTCGGCCAATGTATTGAGCTTAGAGGAGGCTAAAGCTTACGTGTTGTTCAGTGACCTTTCTGTAGAACAAGGTTTGTACATTTAATAAAATGGTTTGCTGTAAACCTTATTATCATCAATAGATCTTTTAGTTCACAAGTTCTTCCCAGTATAGGTAAATATGTCATCCTATGTAGTCACCCACTTTCATATATATTATTTGCATGTAAAATTATTTGAAAGGTTGCAGAACTGATTACTGAAGTTTACAAAGAGGCTCCATTGCTTTACTTATTGATTGGTTGATCCGTATATATTATCTTTTATCAGGAACAGATAAACTGAAGGAGTGGGTAGCCCTCAAAGGCGAAGGCGATCAGGCCCCTAAAATAAGAACTGCTCGTTCTGTTACTGCCATGCCTTACGAAGGAACCAGGAAGAGACGTAGAGCTGCTATTGGGGATCATGTTTGGAAAATTGGAGATAGGGTAGACTCATGGGTGCATGACAGGTAATCACTGTCTCTATAGTCAGTTGTTTCAATTCTTTCCCCTAACATCAGACCAAAGCACAAAATCCGTTTGTGAAATCCTGTTCATTCCAAGAAGTTTGGAAACTTGATTTGTATTTGTTTTGTTTCCTTCAGTTGGTTGGAGGGTGTTATTACAGAGAAGAACAAGAAAGATGAAAATACAGTGACTGTGCATTTTCCTGGTGCGTGAAGAGGCCAATGCCTGATGAAGATATCTTATTTTTGTGCTCTAAGCTGCTTGTCTGATCCACTGTTCTCATAACTTTCTTTTTTCTTGAAAAAATCTGCAGCGCAAGGAGACACTTTGACGATCAAAGCTTGGAATCTTCGGCCTTCTCTTGAGTGGAAAGATGGAAAGTGGATTCAATGCTCTAGTTCAGGAGAAAACATCATCTCGTCGCATGAGGTATTTCACCCTTTTATGGATTTAGAGGCTTTTCTTTTGGATGATTTGGCTATTTTGCAAGACTGAGAGTTTTGAATTGCAGGGTGATACCCCAAAGGAGAAGCGTCCTAGATTAGGAACTCCTGCTCCTGTGGCTGAAGTAAAAGACAAGAGTATAAAGATCGTTGATGATCCAGACTTAGGGAAACCGCCTCAGACTGGTGTTCTTAACCTCGGTGTTTCAGAGAATACATTTAACATTGGAAGGAGTACCAGAGAGGAGAACAAACTAGATCCACTCCGAATGAAGAGAACTGGTTTACAAAAGCAAGGATCAAAAGTGATTTTTGGTGTCCCTAAACCTGGAAAGAAAAGGAAGTTTATGGACGTGAGCCAACACTATATTTCAGAGGCGAGCACTAAAACTCGGGAACGGAAGGAACCAGCTAAGCCTGTGAAAACAATTGTGCCCCAAAATTCTGGAATAGGTAGCTGGAGAGTGCCACCGAAAACTATATCTAGAGAGAAACAGACAACAATATCGAAGCCCAAGACTTTTAAACCTGCGCCCAAACCCAAAGAGAAACTGGGTGCTGCTGCTAGGATAATTACCCGCAAGGAGTTGCGTAGTACAACAGCCTCAGATATGGAATCTGATGACGCTGCTGATGAAAGTGCAGAAAACAAGGGTCCTGCATCTGGTGTTCCATTCAAGGGAACAGTGGAAGAGCAAACCACACTATCCTCCCATGATACTGGTTCCAAGAATAGTTCCTCCTCGAACACTAATAGAGGGAAAGTGGCTCCTACTGCGGGAAGGTTAGCCAAAGTCGAAGAGGATAAAGCTTTGGCTGAGAATTCTTCAAAAACATCAGAGGGTATGGAGCCACGTAGATCTATCCGCAGGATCCAGCCAACTTCTAGAGTAAGTATTTATATATTGAAGTTTGCATAATGTCTGGTTGGGCCCGATTCGTTTTAAACCTGTGTGTGTGTGTGTGTTGCTCTGCAGCTACTTGAAGGTCTGCAATCGTCGATGATGACATCGAAAATTCCTTCGGTATCACACAGCAGAAGTCACCAAAGTCAAAGCAAAAAGTAGCAGTAGAGGTGATGTGATAAAGAGTGTTGAATAGTTAAATAACTTGGAAGGAATCATATTTAGCTGACTTGTTGATGATGTTGGTTGGCAGGCAAGTGAAGGAGCAGAATCAAGTGCACATAAAGTACCCAAGTGGAGGAAACAAAAGAAGCAGTGTGGGCTGCTATTAGGTTGTTTTTAATTATAGTTTTATGCACTAAAAAAATCAAACTTCGTTGTTGGTTGGAAAAGGAGACGTAAAACGTAGGAGAAGAGAAGGAAAAAAAAGATGATGATGTTATTTGTAGGTGTGAATGATTTGCTTTTGATTATTTTAGTCAGTCAGATGTTCTCTCGCTAGCTCTATCTCTCTTGACTCGGGTGTTTCTCATCAGAGAGAGAGATGAGAAGAAGTTGTACATGTCGTTTGATTATTGTCCCAAGTATCTCTCTAACTCCATTTGCCTCTTTCAATCAACCCTTTTGCTTTTGTCTTCTTGACATCATCTGATACAATGTCAAGTCCGTTTCTGTAGTACTACTGTTACTATATATGCGACAAATGGATGAATAAGCTTATGAATTCACGGAATCACGCAACAATATTTTGGATTAATAAAAATGGCTCTGAATTGGGATTGTTTCGAACAATATGATTCTGCACATTCTTGAGAGTAAAGTTATTTTGGTTAGGCTAAAACCTTAACAAAAAAAACCCGATCCTTCTTTGGATCACATTGGTCGTGGTTTCGTCTGTCTCTGTGTAATAATGGCTTCAGCTTGTCGTAAGCTGTTTAGCAGAGCTTCCGTCTCTTCCCTCAAATCTGCCCTCAGATCCGCCACTGGATCATCGTCGCCTGCCTCATCAGCAGGATTTCGTATACCTTCTCAACCCTCTCGCCATTTCTCCTTCTCCAGGTTTGCATCCGATATTTAAATTTACCCAATTTCATTCTTCCTTTTATCTGACAATTTTTACAAATTCTATCAACCTCTTTAAGGTGTCCATCGGAGCTGGGATGTGTTCAGTCGTTGTTACCGCTGCACAGCACGGTGGCAGCAGCGAGGTTGACTTCGTGCCTAAGCACAACTTCAAGGAGTAGCCGAGCTCTCTCTCAGGGTTCACTTTGCTGCACCTCTCCCGACCTCTAATGCATTTCTCTTTACTTTTCCTTGTGAGTTCACTTTTTTTGCTTTCCTCCATTGGCATTCACTCTACTTGTTGTTTTAAACCTACCACATTTTGGCTCTTCTCTGCTTGCTTTTGATCTATGGCTATAATCGTTCTTACTTAAATCGAAGTCAACCCCCTCCAATGTGCATTAGTGGCTGATCCAATAATAGATAGATCTTAGGAGCTGATCGATTGCTGCAATGAAACATTGTATGTGTTTGATTCTTTGCTTCTTCCTAGCTGCGTGGATTCTTGGTCTTAATTGAAATTTCTCGCTTGAGACTAGTTTAGTTGGTTAAGTAGAAAGTAGAGTACTCCCGAAGGCCGAAGTCTTTGTCTTTCTGGCGCATTTGTTGCATTGTGTGGCTCAGTGCGGTAAAATTATATCTTTGGGTTTAACAAGTAGGAGACAACTTATATTAGCTGAGTGACACAGTTTCTAAGGGAATAAAAGAGTTTTGAGGTTTAGTGTCGGAATATGAGTACTTGGTTAATGCAGGCAGATAATTTCAGTATTTCACCATTACCATATGGACCCTTGCATCTTTATCAAGTACGAACAATCTTTTTAGTTCCAGTAATGCAAATGAAAATCTGTGAAAAAAGGACTGGTTAACTAAGTTGGGCTAAAAGACTGAAAATATGCAGAACTTGAACTAGGGACTTAGTAAATGCCAAATTGTGCTTTTGCTTTTTATGTGAATATAGCTTCTGCTAGTTAGTTCTTGATCTGTGTATAAGAGTGTCACAGTAACGTAGTAATCTACAAAATGCTCTTTGTTCAGATGGAGTCGATGACACGTGAGATGTGTTTGCAATTTGTTTTAAAGGTGGGTTCTATCACCAATGATCCCTGGCAAGTTAGATTTGGGAGACGCTATTTTAGATGAGATTTTATTATAGTCTAGTTTAAAGCTATCATTGTTTTGTCACGTTTTGGTTTCTGTATGACTCGTAAAACCGTTCCTAAAATATTCTAGTGGAATCATTAAGCCATATGCATCCATCTTTGTCTCTTTACCCCAATCAGTGCCCTAATATAATCTTGGTGATCATTTATGTTTTGCTTTTCCAGAGCTTGGCCTTTCAGTTCCGAGGTGACTCTAAAACCGGCATGAAGGTTTAATTCCATTGAAGGAGCAGGATTTCAGAAGAGTTGTTTATTTTCTTCCCTTTGTCAAACTTAAAGACACAACAAGTGTCTGTCATTCTTTTATGTGACAAATAATTACAAAATCTCATGTACTTTGATTTATGATGAGAGAAATGTTATACAAATTGTCAGCTTTTGTTGCATTTTTCAGTAAATTAGTAGAACTTACTATGTAGATTATATTTTTTGTTACAATATTTCAGTGTAATTATACATACACCATATTTTCTTTACCCATAAAATCCTCCATCAATATTTTTTGAAGTTTACATGTTATCAACATTAGTTAAGGTATAAGTACATGGAAAAGTAAAAATATTAATCTACTGAAACAAAACCAAAAACTCTAAAAAAAAAAAAAATCAACTTTTATGAAAGGGAGATAACATTTACAAATATATTCTAAAATTTGAAACAAACAATTAATTCCTTTTGAGGTTTTTTGTTTGTCGTTTATCTCAAATGGCACATAAGAGCAAGATTTGGAGGAAATGTGGAGCACTGGGAGTGTCAAGTAACAATTAGAATTCGGCAGATGCAGGTGCCCGCGGGAAAGGAATAACATCTCTGATATTGTCAATTCCGGTGACAAATTGGACCAGCCTCTCAAACCCTAACCCGAATCCTGCGTGAGGAACTACACACACACAAACAATAATGGCACTTCATCAGCCTCCCAAAGTTTTTATCTTTTGATTCAAAGAATAAGAAGAAGAAAGAGACCTGATCCATAGCGGCGTAGGTCGAGGTACCACCAGTAGCTTTCTTTGTTGAGCTTCAACTCATCAAGCCTCGCTTCCAACACATCAAGCCTTTCCTCTCTCTGGCTTCCACCAATCAGCTCTCCTATCTTTTAAAACTCAAAACCATCATCATCATCATTCACTATCAACAACTTCTTATTATCAACAAGATTTTGTATTTTCTTAAACTTACCCGAGGCACGAGCATATCCATTGCTGCCACTGTCTTCCCATCATCGTTCTCCCGCATATAGAATGCTTTTATCTCCTTCGGATAGTCTCTTATTATGACTGGGCGACCCCCAAAAGCCTCTTCTGTTATATACCTTTCATGCTCGCTCTGCAAATCCAGCCCCCACTTCACCTGCCACATATAGTAGCTCTATCAGGCAACCAACATTTGATGTTTCTACTCACATGCGACCATGAAATAATATCAATTTTAAAAAATCTACCCACTAGAAATGAATACGGATTCACAGCTTGCTTTATGAATAAGGAATCACGGCTTGCTTACACAGAAAATACCAAAAACACAAACAGGTAGACTAATAGCTCACAGATCAAAAGCAGTACAACTGGTTAGAAAAAGAAATGTATATACGACTTTGCATTTTTCTTCCAAAATTTACAGTTCAAATCTACCCCAAAAAGGGGAAATTAAATCCCTTACCGGAAAATCAAACTTTTTGTTTGCTTTCAGAAGAAGTTCAATGGCGTCTGTGTAACCAAGCTGTAGAAACTCTTTCTCAGCTACGTCCTTTACAAGATAAATTGTAAACCAATAATAACAATATCAGCCAGTGCAAACTGCATAATAGTATTCTCCGATCATAAGAGTGAGAATGGAAGGACATACACTCAAGCGACGAATGATTCCTTTCTCAATCCATGTATCAAAAAACTCCATGTCTTCCTTGCAATTATCAAGAACGTATTTTACCTATCCAAATATCAAGAGATAAATCGACTAATTCCAAATGAAATAACAAACTGACAAGCTCATATATAGTTTGAGGGAAATATAAAGAAAGAGTAACATACTACGTACTGGAGGTAGGCGGTGGCACAGGCCATGTCATCATCCAGGTCGGCAAAAGCAAGTTCTGGTTCAATCATCTTATATGGTAGAAAGAGAGGTCTTCAGTATATTGCACTTAGGTAAAGAAAAAATAAATTGCGAGTTTGGCTGGATAATGTAATAATGCTGACCCAAAATTCGGCTAAGTGCCTAGACGTGTTAGAATTCTCAGCTCGAAATGTAGGACCAAATGTGTATACCTGTAACGTCATACAAATGATTAATTCAGACACTGACTAACCAAAATCTAGCTCACAGTCACTGGAGGAATCAACTTTTACATCTGAGAGAGCGGTTGCATAAGTTTCTCCATTGAGTTGCCCAGAGACGGTCAAGAATGCTGGTTTCCCAAAGAAGTCCTAAGGATGTGATACATCCATGAAATTTGTTACAGTTGCAAGTTCATATTCTACCATTCTTAAATACAAAATATATGGAGCTGGAACACACCTGAGACCAATCGATCAAACCTGCCTTTGTTTTCGGAATTGCGTCAATGGAAGTATCAGTGTTCTCATGGGAGCTGGGAATCTAAAAGTTGAAGTATAATTCAGGTGTAAATTTATTTTTCTTCCATGTGGAGTTGAAAGTTATAGTTCTTAATCAAGCTGTTAATGGGTTATTAAGTACTGAGATGTTGAGAGCTAAGGTCCTTACGAGTGTAGTGACACAGAACTGTTCTCCAGCTCCTTCACAATCTGACGCTGTGATAATTGGGCTTGCAACCCAAACAAAACCACTTTCTTGAAAGAACTTGTGTGTAGCATATGCCAAAGTATTCCTAACTCTCGCGACCTGAAACAAGATGTATTGCCTATTTTAAGAATACAGAATTTGGTAATTATCACAAGAATGTAAGTTCACTGTCAAGTTTTAAAAAGCGAAGCCTGAAAGGTGAGTAGTATACGCAGTTTTAAACATAAGAGCGACATTTCTAGGCGAGATGATACATAAAATTCCAAGAAGGTTACAGGAGTCGTCTAGAGTATGGAGTATCAGGAAAATATAAAAGGTAAATGGAAAAAGGAAAGTTACCGCCCCAAAAGTATTGGTTCTTGGACGTAGATGAGCCTTGGTTCTCAAGAATTCCCGGCTGACCCTTTTCTTCTGAATCGGATAAGACGAGTCACACTTTCCAACCTAGGATTAAGTAGGAGTAAGTTAATAGTTTTAGGAAAAAATACTTTCAATCTCAAGGAACTGAAGTTGAGGGGTCCAAAGTAGAAGAAGCGAAGACGTACCACAATGATTTTCTCAACTTTAAGTTCTACCTTTTGCTTTGTTCCCTGGCTAGCCACAATAGTACCTTGTACAGATACGGATGCTCCAGTCAAAATCGAACCAGATTCTACCTATTATTCCATCTCAGTAATCTCAGTGTTAAATATTTAAGGCTCCCAAGTCCTAATCATTGTTCTCAGATCATAGTGATTACCTGATCATACCCCTCTGCATCCGAATTCAACACACATTGCAAGTTCGATAGACATGAACCATCATTGATCTTCAAACACACACACACACCCAAAAAATATCAAAAACCATAACTTTGTCAGCAATCAATCAAGAGATTGATACAGATATATGAACAGAGGTTGAGAATGACCTCAATGAATGTGACACTGCTCTGAGATCGAAGTGTCCGGACCCAACCCATAATGTTAAGACTCTGCCCAACCCGGCTCAGCCCTTCGTCTGCTCCTCCTTTCACTTCCGCTATCTTCAACTTCTTCCTGAACTCTCCAACTTTACTCCCGAATCTTTTCTCGTAATTCTCAACTTTTTTACCTTCTCCGGAACCGAGAGATTCGGAAACAGCTGCGCAAAAGCATCTTCGGCGAGAGTTGGCCGGAAAAGCTTCGAAGAGAGGGAGAACTCGGCGGCGAAGAGGGCGAAGGAGCGAATGAGAAGCATTAGAGATAGGGAAGGAGGATAAGAAGCGGAGAGTAGAGTAGGGAGTTAGACGGAGAGTCGTCGCCGGCAGAAACGCGGCCGCCATTGTAATCGATTGTTTGGGATTGCGCCAATTCAACCCACTCCTCATATGGAACATTCACCCGACCCGATTTGGTATAACCCGCCCCGTAAACTGTTACCCGAACCAAGCCCAATTAGATTCCAGAGGCCCATCATCTATATTAGAATTTCAGGGTAAGCCACATTAGCATTAGCACAGAAAAATATTTTAAAAAACTAAAAAAAATACACCACAGATTCATACTAAACTGATATATCTGCCACGGTAAATAAAATAAAACAGTAGGATTAGTTAAACTATCTATATAATGAACTCTACTATTTAAATGTAAACATTTACAAGCCATCCTAGATTTGATTTTGAGATTTCTCTATTTTTGGTTTGTTAGTGCATTTTCTATCTTATCACTGTGTAACCATAGTTTTTTTTACAATTAATCCAATTCTAAGAAACAAAATAATATTTTTAATAATTAAATACATCTAAGAATAGTTACAAAAAGAATTCCGCAGTGTATAGGAGGAATAGAAGTTACCCCTAATCTCAAATCAAAGTTACGCCTAATCAAAAACATTTCTTATCAATAGGAGAAAATTAACAACAATTCGCATATAAGAACTTTAATTACTTAGTGTAACACATACATATTGTAATCAGGCGAAAGATTAACAATTATTAATGACAATGTCACACCATCGAGACCATGTTAGTGTAAACTTATAAATACGAGACCATGTTTTCAAAAAATTGTGTGAGATAAAATTATTGGGTAAGAAGCAAAAAAAAACTTGAAATAAATATTAAGAAGAGCTTCGACTCAGTCAACAAGGAATCAATAGTTCAAAATGCATGAAGAAGCATATATCTCTATTGTTTTTTATTCATCTTTATATATCTAAGAGTTTCGGAAAATGTTAATAAATATTTAAAAAGTTGAGACTCTTAAGTCACCACCAAACCATGTGTCTTATAGTAACTGTCGTGTGTCAAACTCGAGCATAAATGTATGGAGACATATATTAAATGCTTATAGTAGTATTATTGCACTAACTATGTTTGCTGAACATGATGATGCTCATCAATCATCATAGTCGGCTATTACATGGGCTTTTATATTTACATATGTAGATTTTATAAGAAAAACGTCAAGATGGCCGAGTTGGTCTAAGGCGCCAGCTTCAGGTGCTGGTCCGAAAGGGCGTGGGTTCAAATCCCACTCTTGACAATTCTTCTTTTCTTTTTGGGTATTATTCTTCTTTTCTTCTTGGGTATTTTTTTTTTTCATTAAAGTGGGTGGAGGGTCACACAAAAAACGAACATAGGTTTTGAGGGGTTCATTGAGCTCTCAAAAGCGTTGACCAGATGAGACGAACTTGAATGACACGTGGAAGCAAAACGGTCCAACATCCACATGGAGGCAGTTGAGATTTTGACCAAATGAAAAACTAAAACTAAAAACTCGAGAAAGCCAAAACCCCAACCACTTGGCATCGGATCTCTCTCACAGACCGGTGTGGTTGCTCACCTGCATTCACTCCTCCCTGTCCTTTCATTTCTTTTTTTTTAATGATACATCTATGTTAAGTATATATTCGTGTAAGTAAAAGACAAATTAATAAGTTCTAAATAGCCATCAATTATTTACTTTACTTTTAGGTTAAAGATGTACCAATAGTAGTTGTGATATACACATTGATAGAGAGAGAGAGAGAGAGAGAAAGAGAAGTTGGTAGAAACAAAGAGCGCGCAAGCGAGACAGGTGTGAACCGGTTGTTGTTGACCCTTATCATTATTAACCCCTTCTTCTTCTTTTCTTTTCTTTTCTTATACTAGTAGTAAACTAGTAATTGTCTGTAAACTAGGTTCTTGTTTTTTACCCTAATCTGTAAACTAGATTCTTGTTTCTTTTAACTACAAGAACTGTGCTTTAGTCAACGACCATTATTGTTAAGCCATTGATTTTAATGTTGTATAGATCACACAAGTATATATATATATATATGCTAATAGATAAAAACATTTATTCACTCTACAAACAAAAAAAATAGAAACAGCAAATAGAAAGCAAGCTAATAAGCATAATTTGATCAAAATAAGAAAAGAGAAATAGTTATGATGATCTCCGTTAGACAGCTTAACCAACAAAGCTAACCCCACACTTTTCTCTTCA
The DNA here is from genome assembly GCA_024034495.1 of Camelina laxa. Lineage (NCBI taxonomy): Eukaryota > Viridiplantae > Streptophyta > Magnoliopsida > Brassicales > Brassicaceae > Camelina > Camelina laxa. The sequence continues at coordinate 17,832,160 of CM043880.1, forward strand.
TATTTAATCTCTCTTTCTCTCTTCCTTCTCTCTTCAACCATCTCCTTCTCTTTACATCTGAGTCTGTTTCTTTACTAAAGTCTCTGATCCATTGAGTGTAATTTTCATATCTCAATGATGAAGTTCTTCAATCAAATCCTCTATCTCTCCCTTGTCCTTTCCCTTTCCATGACTACCCTGTCCTTTGCTCAGACATGTTCCAAATACAAATTCTCCAGCAACAATGTCTTCGACTCCTGCAACGACCTACCTTTTCTTGATTCTTTCCTCCATTACACTTACGATTCTTCCACCGGGAGTCTCCAAATCGCTTATCGCCACACCAAGCTCACCTCTGGCAAATGGGTGGCTTGGGCCGTGAACCCTACCTCTACGGGAATGGTGGGAGCTCAAGCCATCGTGGCTTATCCACAATCAGACGGCACCGTCAGGGTTTACACTTCCCCTATCAAAAGCTACCAGACGAGTCTACAAGAGGGTGATCTGAGCTTCAACGTCTCTGGGTTGTCTGCCACTTACCAGAACAATGAGATAGTGGTTTTGGCAAGTCTGAAGCTTTCACAGGATCTGGGGAATGGTGGAACCATTAACACAGTGTGGCAAGATGGTTCAATGTCTGGGAACAGTCCTCTGGCTCATCCAACTTCTGGCAACAATGTTCGCTCCATGTCCACTCTCAATCTGGTCTCCGGTGTTTCAGCAGCTGCTGGAGGAAGCTCCAAGCTTCGCAAACGCAACGTGAGTTTGATTCTTTTGTGGACACATCTCTTTTCCTAATTTTTTTATTTGGCCAACAGAGAATAATGATTTGGTTTTGGTCAAACGGTGAGCAGATTCATGGAATATTGAACGCTGTGAGCTGGGGAATAATGATGCCACTAGGGGCAATCATTGCTCGATACTTAAGAGTAGCCAAATCAGCAGACCCTGCTTGGTTCTATATTCACGTTTTCTGCCAGGCTTCTGCTTACATCGTTGGCGTTGCCGGATGGGCTACTGGTCTCAAACTTGGTGGCGACTCACCAGGGATTCAGTATAGCACCCACCGTGCTATCGGGATCGCGCTCTTCTCTCTAGCAACAATTCAGGTACATTGCACACTTTACACTTGAAGAACACTTCACATTACATAGAAAACCAGTAATATATAGGTATATAGCTTTATTAACCGGTTAATTGCTTCCTACACATTAGGTGTTTGCGATGTTTCTGAGGCCAAAACCAGAGCACAAGCACAGGCTCTACTGGAACATTTACCACCACACAATCGGCTACACAATAATAATCCTAGGGGTGGTGAATGTGTTCAAAGGGTTAGGAATATTGAGTCCCAAGAAAGAGTGGAAAAATTCTTACATAGGTATTATCGTTGCTCTCGCTATCGTGGCCACCCTACTCGAAGCCTTCACTTGGTTTGTAGTCATTAAGAGAAGGAAACTAGAGGCTAAAACGGCTCAGCATGGAGCATCCAACGGGGCTCGGTCTCAGTATGCTTAAGATTAGCACTTGACTTGCTTCTTTTTTCTCTTTGTGCATAGAGAGAGTGATTTATATGGTTTATCTGCTTATCTATCCATTTTCAGTAGGTTTAACGTCTGGTTCCCATATGCTTTTATGATTTTTTCGCATTCAGGATGTAGGATATAATGATTTATAATGCCATTTTATTTGATCCACACTAAACGAGTGTACATGTGAATTCATATAATCTAAAAGATCCATACCAGTCAACACCTCAGTCACTGAGAAAGAGAGAGAGAGAGTACCTAATAAATAAGTAACAACAAATCTTTGATGTTCCAAAAATGTCTTTCAAAGATTAAACACAAAGCATGAGCTTCTGTGCATATGTGCGAGCTCAAGCGAGCTCTCGCAGCTTAAGGCCTGCTATCTCTCCCACAACCTGAGCTTTGTCTGCATCAAAGCTCTCGTCCTCTGCCACAAAACAGACATGAATCATAAACATAAGAAATTTGTTTACGGTGAGAATCAAGTCCAAACTCTGGTGATACAAGAGTCTCATAACACAATCTCATAACACAATCTCATAACACAAGTCCCATACCTTTTTCCGGCTTGATATCAGCCAACAATCTCAGAAGCTTGTTTCTGTTCGCCACCAGAATGTTGGCGATGTCTGAAGGCTTGTTTTGGTTCGCTACAAATAGCTGTACGAACAAAAATGTCAGTACACTTTGATTGCCCCTATCAAAACTCAGACTACAAACACATCAAAACAGACACTTTAAAAAATCCAGATAATCCAATTTTCAAAGTGGTCTGACTGATGATCATGTTTCACAGGGTAAAAAACCTACTCCATGTTTTTAGAATACAGAAAAATACCTTGAAAACATGGAAAGCTTCTATTTGAATGGTCTTGCTTGATTCCTGCACAAGAGATTTCCATCCACAGGTTTCAGTTTATATCCAATATTAACTCTGTTAGGCAGAGCCAGACACCAAATAAAATTATATAAGGTATCAGGTTAAGCATCATCATACTCTGAGAAGATTCATCAGAATCCTTAAGTTATCCATTGAGCTCACATATTTCGTCATCACAGTCGAGTTTGACCGGTCCAGTAGTATATCGCCCAACAACTGTAAAATTGTACACATTACAATCCATCAGAAACTCAGAATGCTCTGTCACTGATATTTCGTGATTACCCTTTTGTAATATTACCACTCCTCTAAGTTACTCTACCTTAATAGCCTGCCGTCTGGTTATATAATTACTTGATTCAAGAAGCTTTGAGTTGTAGTCTGCAAAAAACTGTAAATCATACCAGATCAATTTCGCACTGTCAGATATGAACACAGATACATATGCTTTAAAGCAATACTTTATGATTTGGTACACAGTAAGAGAACTTACCCAGTCTTCATTCTTAATGAGAAATTCAGCAACTGTAGACTTGTGCCTTGTCAGAAGTTCCTGCAAGAAAATAATCACACAACTGGAGTTATGATGGCGTGTTTTCGAGAAAAATTCACATTCTATTCCAAGTATGTTGCAGTGTTTCCTAACCTTGAAAGTTGCAGCAGCATCAGCAGCAATGTCGAAATTGGGAAGCTGTATGTAGTAAAAGAACTTCTTCACGTGCTGTGAGTCCAAAACATATCTGAACCATAGAAAGAGAAGCAGCTTTCATTGTACTATTCCAGACGGAAACACCACTAGTAAACTGTTTCTACTATATATAAATTTGGTAGAAGATTGTCGCTTTATGTATAAAAACGTATAGAAAGTAAAGTCGTAAGAAAAGAAAATAAAAAAATTGCTCACTTTGCAACAATCTGATGGCGGATGCACTCTCTAAACATAGTACCATAATGTAGCGCCATATCTGTGTTCTCAAACCTGAGAGAAATCACAGAAACCCATACGAATGATAAAACAAACCTCATTGATCAAGATCTTAGAAGAAGACTTTCAATTTGGAAGCCATTAACCAAATCCATCTCCTAAACTCACCCATCGACTAGAAAGTCCATAAGATCAATGTTGGATTCGAGATAATCAGATGCAATAAGACGTGAATTGACTTGTTGCCTCTGAAGATTTGCAACAACTTGAGTAGCATCTTTCCTTGCCTAACAAAAACAAAAGATAATTTGTTTGAACTGAATTGTTGCATACCGTCAACTTCATGTCAAATAGCTCTACCTATCTTTGAAATCAAATCATGAGAAGAAGAGAAGTTACCTCCAAGTTAAGATTAGGAAGAGATGTAAGCAAGCGGCGAAGAGTATCCTCCTTAAAGAACTCCTGAGTCAACTGAGCACAAGCTTCAGCTATAGGCTCAGCCTCACTGTTTCCATAGAGAATTAACTTCAAATCTCGTATGCTCTTGCTTAGTTCCACCAGCTACAAGCAATTATCACAATTTTTTAACCTCATGATTCAAAAAATTGCGCAGGATTCTATCAATTGAATCACAATTGATTCATTCATATCAGATCAGAATCTGAAGAAAAAACAAACCTTTTCCTCGCGTTTGGACTCTCGAAGGTCAGGGAAGGAGTTAGATCGATCAGCGTAGAGAAGGAGATCGCGAGTCTGACGAACAATATCAGCAGGAGTCCGCGGTTTGGATTTGAAAAGACCCCTCATCTCTGCCGCGTCTCCACCGGAACAACCAGAAACGGAGACTAATCTACGGCTGGGATCAGCAGCACCACCTTCTTTTGAGACGCACGATCCTATCGTAACGTAGTTGTATGATTCCCCCCCCTTTGCCTAGACTTTGAAGAAGCTCTCTCTCTCTTATGAATCCACCACCACCACTAGGGTTTCACTATGCTTATTATCTCTTCTTCTTCCTTCCCTCGCGTTCTCCGTTTTGATTGAGGTTTCAGGTAGAGAGATCTCTTTGCTTATTTGGTTCGATTGTCACACTAATATTTGTGCCACCTCATCTTATTTTAACTTGGTTTGTAAAATAAGTAAATAACAAATGTATCAGAAATATAACCTGATCGCTGTTTTTCTTTTGCATATCATATTTTCTGACTCTCATTTGTGGGGATTATCTTGCTAAAAACGCAATACAAAGAAAAGAGGGTGTTTCTACACCAAAATCATCTTCGATGTTCATAATGTTATATTGTTAAGAGATTAAAAACTTTTCTTTTTTTTTTTTTTATTTCTTTTTCTGTTCATCATATCTTCTGATATATAGATGTTTTTTTTCGTCTATATATAGATGTTTGTGCGGATTATCTTGCAAAAGACGCAATAGTATGAAAAAAAAATATTTTCGCGCCAAAATTATTTTCGACATTCATAATGTTAGATTGTTTAGGGCTTAAAACCGTCTATTAGCATTGACCACGGAATTTGAAATTTAATATGGTTTTTCTCGATCGTCAGAGATTAGTGTTTGGGCCTAGGAAGCCTTTAGGATCATTTCTGAGTTATCAATAAAAAAAACACTATCTATTTTTTTTCTATTCATTATATTTTCCTATATATCAATGTTTTTGCAGATTATCTTCCAAAAAACACAATAACATAAAGAAGAGAATTTTCGCCCCAAAATCATCATTAGTACTCGAGAATTTAATATATAAAAAAAAAAACCTTACCATTAGCATGATCCATTTTTAACCCTCAACTATTTTTTTAGTAAATAAGGGTTAAATTTATTAAAGATATAAATGTTTTTATAAACAGAGAGTTAAATATTTATACCATTCTTAAGGGTTAAACAAAAAAAAATGTTTATACCATTGTTAAGAGTATAAATCTATATATATAAAGTTGGTTTTTCTGTTGACAAAAAAAAAATAATAAATAAATAAATAAAGTTGGTTTTTCTTTCTTCTCCTTCCTCCACATCATCATTTTTTATTTTCAATTTCAACAAATTAATTCACATCACCAAAGGAACAATAAAATCTAAAATTAATGAATCAATTAATTTACTCATTCTGTAATATTTATATTCTTATTAAATAATAATTTAAAATAAAATATAAAAAAAAAAAACCAAAAAAATGTTATCAAAGTAAAATAAGATTAGAGATTACATAAATATAAAATTAGATATTTCTATCATTACATATAGTAATTGTGTAAATATTTGTAAAAGACTGGAAATACGGGAAAAGTAAAGCTATTATACATTTAATGGAATACCAATTACTTCCAAGAGTAATAATTATTATGATAAAGAAAATAGGAGTTTTTTTTTTAAAAACAAACACAAAAATATTTAAAGATTTTTAAATCAAGAGATTTTATTTCTTGGTGTTAAATTATAAATTCATGTTATCGATTAAAATTAGGTGTATATTATTATCTTCAATTATAGTATCATCTAATTAATAATATATATGTATTTAAAAACTATATTTGTTAGTGTTAATTATAAATTTATGTTACCAATTAAATCCAAAAGAATTTGGTGCATATTATTATTTAGAATTCTAAATAATATAAACAATTAAAATAGTTTGAGTGATCCATGTTATTTATTGTTTCAAAATTGAAAAGGTGAAATATGTTAAACAAAGGTATATCAAAAAAGGAGAAAATATTAATCAAGGCTCAAAAATTAAAATACTGTATATATTTAAGAAAAATGTATAAGGTTATTTGAAATAAAACATATTAAAGGAAACTTATTCTGAACAATCACACACATCAAAAAACAAAATAGTGAAAATATTAAGAAAAAAATTGTGAAATCTTTTTGTAATTAAAACAATTATAATAGTAGTGGTAGATAGTAAAATTTTAATTAAAATTTAAAAAGAATTCTATTTTTGGATAAATAGATATATTTAAAGGTTATGAGTTTGTAGATTTAAGAGAATCAACATAAAAGAACGCAACATAGAAACATGGTATACTATACATTTTCTAAAGTAGAAAACATTATATATGAGAACATAATTTTTCTTTTGTCAAACGGTTAAGATAAAATGTAATATTTCATGCTATAATATGATGTTTATAGATAAAAGCGAGTTTAATTATGAGATTCATTACTAGGAAGCAAAATTTACGTGTAGTACAATACTGTTAAGGAAACTCCATGACAAAAGGTGGGTATATTCTATAAGATTTTTTACATCTATAAGGGTATATTCTATAAGATTTTTTACATCTATATTAGTAAATAATAATCACTCAATCAATAAAAAAAAAGTATTGAAAGATAAAAAAGATGAAAAATAGTTATGATATGTCTTCATAATTAATATATGAGAATTTGTCAAAAATATCCTTTTTTATATACCCCTTTTCAAAAATACCCTCTTTTTGGCCAATTTTATTTTTGTCCTCCTTTAATTTTTAATGACCATTTTACCGTTACATGAAAAAAATATTTTAATCAATAAAAAGAAAAACAACATTTTCCCGCCAAAAAATTTCCGACAAATTTTCCCGCCAAAAAAATTTTACAAGGTTTTTAAAAGGTTTTATAAGGTTTCTACCTTATAAAAGCCTTATAAACACCTTGTAAAGGCTTTTACAAGATTTTTTAAAGAGTTTTAAAAACCTTTTTAAACACCTTGTAAACGCTTTTACAAGGTTTTTACAAGGTTTTTAAAAGGTTTTCAAATGATTTTTAAAAAGATTTTTAAAAGGTTTTCAAATGGTTTTTAAAAAGATTTTTAAAAGGTTTTTAAACACCTTGTAAACGCTTTTACAATGTTTTTAAAAACCTTGTAAAAAGTTTTATAAAGTTTTTAAAAGGTTTGTAAACACCTTGTAAATGCTTTTAAATGTAAACGCTTTTAAAAGCTTTTTAAAAGCATTTACAAGGTTTTTCAAAGCGTTTACAATGTGTTTAAAAACCTTTTAAAAACCTTGTAAACGTTTTTAAAAGGTTTTTAAAAGCGTTTACAATGTTTTTATAAGGTATAAATTTCAATATTTTTGGCAGGAAAATTTTCGATTTTGGCGGGAAAAAATAATTTTTGACGGGAAAAATTTTCGATTTTGGCGGAAAAAAAAATTCTGGCGGGAAAATATTTTCGATTTTGATGACTGTACATTCTTGCTGTCACTCAAAAAAAGGTAATTTGGTCATTTTGTATATAACAAGAGGTAGTTTTAAAAATGGTCAACATGAAGGGGTAATTTTAAAAAAGGGTATGGAAAAAGGGGCATTTTTGAGAATGCCCCTTAATATATATAAGTGTAATAATATAATGTTTTTTGGTGAACGACCAGGGGAAATAACTCCCAAGATTTTATTATAAAAGCTCAAAAACAATTACATTCGCACTTGCCTATGGCTCCGAACACGACACGCATCATCACGCAACAGCGGTTCAACTAAAACAGGAACTATAACAAAACATGAAAACCAAACGATAAAGAAAAAGCATAGTTGGCTAATGCATCCGCTTGGTGATTAGCTTCCCTATACACGTGAACAACCTAGACTATCCAGTCCCTTGCAAGAAAGCCTTGACACATACGTACCAAGAAAGACAAAGGATGTGACCCAACAATCCCTTGTGTTAAAAAACCTGCCACCACCTCTGAATCCACTTCCAACTCCAATAACTGAACTCGGTGCTCCCACACTGTACACAAACCATAGTACACACCCCAGAACTCCGCTAATTGTGCCGAGCACCTACCAATAGTCACAGCAAAACCACCACACCAGTCCCCGGATGTATCTTTCAACACCCCCCGCTGTAGGTAGATCCGGATTACCTCGTGAAGCTCTATCTATATTCATTTTATACCAACCAGAGACCGGAGCGATCCAACCTATCTCGCGTTCCACACGTACACTAAGACCATCCCGGGAACGACCCTGCACATAAGCCAAAATCACCTCTGCTGCCAGGTCCTTTACAAAGCGAACCCGATCTCTGCAGGGTCTATTCTCACCAAAGACATTGCAACACCGCCACTTCCATCCCCACCATATAGCAATAGCAAACAGCGTGGGCCATGCTCCCGCACTCCCACCTCCCTATCCTGCCAGATTATCATAAACCCACTCAAGCAATGTTAGCTGGAAAAAAGATTGTCTTTTGGACTGCGGTATAACCAGACAAAGCAGGAAAGTCGCGGAACACATGGATAATGGATTCCACACCTCCTCGACACACCTGACAAACATCAGAGTCTGAGAGATGCCTCCTCTTTCTGCATTTGTCATGATCACCTGCTGAGCAACTAACCACAAAAAGCACCTAACTCTCTGGTACCATCACCCTCCAAATGCGATGAAAGAATCTACTCATATTCAGTTTAGCTATACCATCTTGTGTCAACATCCGATAAGCTGACTTAACCGTGAACTTACTATCCGGATTCGCTCTCCAAGACAGTCTATCCCTAGAACCCGTGAAGCTATCCAAAGCCACAATAGCGAGCTCCAGTCTTTTATTGTCTATGATATATGGATCGATACGAGAGTAATCCCAGCCACCATTATCTTGCCAAAGGTCTCGAGCTGTAACAGCTGCAAAGCCAGTAGGCAAAACCCCGTTATCTCTTCCACCAGCGGTTTATCCGAGAACCAACTATTAGTCCAAATCCGTATTTGGCACCTATCCCAAGCAACCCAACCCTGACCTTTCAGCACCACCTCACGCAACCCTACACCCACACTCCTCCAAGTAAAGGACCAGTTACTGAGTTACTCCTTGCCACTGTTCAGGCAGGATTATGCGCATCCCCGACCTTATACTTATGACGGACAACCCAAGCTCACAAACTATGGTGATCATGTAACACTCTCCAACCAACCTTGGCAATCAGAGCTTTATTCATATCTAACGCTGCTCAAATACCCAAACCCCCCCCTCATCCTTTGGTAAACACACCCTCTGCCAGGCTACTAAATGTTGTTTACGTTTCTCTGCAGTACTACCCCACAGAAAATCTTGAGATACTCTATCTAAACGGTTGAGAGTTGCTTGTGGCAGTTTTATAGTACTCATAGTATGTACGGGGATAGATGCGAGCACCAACTTGGTCAGGGTTAACCTAAGTAGACGATCCTTCCATCCTGCTAACCTCGAAGAGACCTTCTCTACCACGTCCCCAAATGTCTCTTCATTTATTTGCTTCTGCAAGACAGGCATACCAAGATACTTTCCCAGCTCCTTCGTCGACTTAATACCACTCTCCGCGCTAATCAGCATCTCCATATAATCTAGAGACATTCTCGGAGAAAAACATTTTAGACTTTTCTAAACTCACCTTCTAACCCGAAGCCTCACAAAACCGCTCCAAAACACTTCTAATGACCCAAATTTGCGTCACTGATGCCTCTGCCAATGTCAAATAGGATGAGATCATCCGCAAAACAAACATGGGACAGCCGCAGTCCCTTTTGTGACAATTTGATTGGCTTCCACTTTTTTTCCTCCATTGCGCCTTCAACCAAGTGACACAACCTTTCCTTTTTTTTTTTTTTTGACAACAAAAAGATCAGCTCATATGAGCCAATATGAAGGAGCCTTTCCAAACATAGCACAAACAAATCCTTTATCCTATAAAGCACAAGTCATCTGTCCAATAAAAATAAGCCACATCAGATTATTTTGTTTAAAATGAAAAATAAATCAAAATTCCAATCAACAAAAAAAACAATCGTGGTTAATAAAAATCCTCTAGAAAAAAACTTACGATGGAATAAATAGGTTTTTAACTTACAATAATTTATTTGGTACAAGCACACAGAGAAGCCATAAAATGTATAACCCTAAGCCAAGCATCGATTTTCATCTCCACTTTTTTGTTTGTGTCGTTCACCTTTTTCATCTTCCTCTTATACGAGAAACACAACTGAAAATCATTCCTAATTTCATTCCCATGGTGATTTACAACAAATACCATTTATATATAAATCCTCTTCAACTTTCTCTGCACACAAAAAAGCACCACAAAACCATTTTTTTTCGATTACCGGTTCACCACCAAATCTATATCCTCTCTTCGATCAAACGATCAACCACTAAAACCTCTTTCAAATTCACAAAGCCAAATCCCTTTTAAAACAACAATTCTTACGAAGGTAAATCCTTTAGCTTTTGTTCATATCCATTATTTTTTTCTTGAATTCATATTAATTCTTATTTCTATTGTTTCAGGTTGAAGATGCCTCTGGATTATATTCCTCTCTCAAATCTAAATTCTTTGAAAAAGAATGGAAAATCAGTCCTCTAATATAAGGACATGAAATTTTTATCCAAAAGATAAACATGGAGGTATTGAAGCAATTCTTGTGGATGCAAAGGTACATCAACATTACTGTGTTTATAGTTATATATTTCGTGTTACATTATAGCCTTTTAAATATAAAAAAAAATATTACTAAGACAAGTTCTTTTGTGGATAAAGTGATCGATCGAAATCCAACGTCTGTGAAAAACAAATTGTTCTTAGGCTTGCTCAGAGCAGTCTAACTTGAGTGTTCTTTATGAAATAGCTTTTTTTTTTCCTTCTATTTCTCATGTGCCAAGTTTATGAGTACTCTTTATTCAAATTTATTTTCTCTCTTTATGGCATATTGATTCTCTTCTTTGATTTTACATGCTCAGGTTGAGGATGGTGTTGTTGATAGTCATCTCACATGGTCATTTTTACTCATAAAAATTTATTGTTTGTGAATCGTTGAAATCTGGTGATACTAGATATATGATATTTGTGTGTTTTACACACTTGTGTAATTTAGAAGCACTTTATACTATCTTCGGCTTAGATCTTATTCAAGTAGAAAAATCTAAGCATAGCTTGATTTCTTTGTGACAGGATATTTGTTTCCTAAACAACCAAGATGCATCACAATAACATGAATGAAAAGTAACGAGGGTTGGTGAACATGATGAAAGATTGAAAGTAAGAGTACTACTTCCAGTCTCAATCTTTTGTTTGCTATTCAAATGGTTACTTAAATATATGAGCATGTAGAATATTTGAGCATATTAATGTGTGTAGTTTCCTATTTCAAAACTCATATGTTTCCGTAAGACAACGATGTGGCTTCTGAAGGTTTAAAATCTGGTTTTCTAGGATCGATAGTCCACGTGCTAACTTATATTTTATAATTAAATTAGTAAATTATTTGATTGAGATTTGCATTACATTGTTTTCATTCGGTGTTTTTGTAAGAAGTAAAAGATATAGTTTTGGCTTTCATATACTCTCTCTCTCTCTCTTTGTCATTTCTCTAACCTAATTATATGTTTCTTTCTTGGTGGGTGATTATTAGTTAAGGTGTGAATGGAAAATTGATTTCCTCGCCAAAGTGTAGCAAAACTAGCACAATAACGACAAAATATAAAAAGACAAGGAACCAAAATTAATATAAAGTCATCTGATCCAATTGTTATTAATATTGAATGTTGCTGGAAAAAAACGGAGTTAGTCTGATAATTGGCTTTATAAAAAAAAAATGAATAGAAAAACAACAAGAAGAATTGATTCATGCATCATGCATGTGCAAATTAGGATCGAAGGAAGGACCGAGACAAATATTTCATGTTTGTATATAACAAAATAGTTTTTGTACTCTAATTGTATCTCAATATTATTATTTGTTTATTTTACTCTTTCATTGTTACATATATACTTTATTTGCCTCATAACTGTAACATCCGCGAACCAAGTATCGGATTTTTGGTCTGAGTGTCGATCGACACCCTTGGTGTATCGATTGACACCATGTTTTCCGGGTTGGTTGTGTTGGTTTTAATTGTTGTTTGGTTCGGTTTGGTTCAATTAGGAATCCCTAAATCGTGTATTTAAGGCATAGGACGACTCAAGTCGAGGGTTTCTGTGGTTTTGGTCGCCGTTGAGTGAGGAAAAGGGAGAAAAAGAGAGGAAAATGAGAGAAACGTTTCTGTGAATTCTGGGCTTGTTCTTGGTGTTTTGGGAGAGATCTGAGGCTGTAGAAGAGGTAGATGTTGCTGGGAACGAAGGAGAAGCTCCTGGAGGTGTTGATTCCATTGATTTCTCAACCCAATCTTTCTGTTTTTGAGGTGAGTGCTTGACCATAGTTAATCTAAGCATGAGATCTCTTTTGTTTGGCTGTTCTTTTTCTATTTGTGGTGTTTGCTTGCTTGGGTGTGTTGTTTTCTAGTTTCCCATAGGTTTGTGTGTCATTTGGGTGAGTTTGGGGACGAAATCGGGATGATTGGAATTGGGATTCGACGTTCGTGTTCGTGCAGTTCGCGTCTGCAGGTATGGCATCGATCGACACCGTTCGAGCATCGGTCGACACCATTTGTGTCGCATCGGTCAACACCGTTCAAGCATCGGTTGACACCATGGCTCCTAGCATCGATCGACACCGGCTTAGTGTCGGTCGACACCGGTCTCATCGGAGACTGATTTTCCTGGTTTGATTTATTGTTGTGTGTTGTTTGTTCTGCTCAAACTTGAGGGTCTCAAATGCTTGTGTGTATAACCTAGTAGATGGGAGGACGGCCTCACTAAGTATTTATGATAATACTTACGCATCTCAATTGTTGTTTGTGGTGTGCAGGTATGTGACGTGGAATCATGGCGATGAGGAGGAGAATGATCTAGGGTCTCGTTTGTGTGATATTGGATTTATTGGATATGTTGTTGGAACCTTGGTTAGTGTTATGTTAGGTTGCTGGATAGAATGATTATAAATGTTATTATATTGGTTTTGTATTATTGATATGTTTCCGCTGTGCATGTTATTAGATATTGGTTTATTATTGGTTGGTTAGTGTGTAGGTTGGTTTGTTTATTAAGTGGTATGAGATGCTTAATAATATATTGTATTTAATTACTTAAAAAAAAAAGAGTCGGGTTGTTTCAATAACTCACATCATTTTTGAAGTATATATCAAGGAAACGATAATACAAAGTGAGAACGAAATCAAAATAACATTAGTTATCTGTTTCTCTTTTTCTTTTTCTTTTTTTTTGTCAATCTCTATGTCTATTTCATGTTTGATTTTTTGCACTTTAATCTTAATACTACTTTGTTCCCATACGAAGTACGGGTCCAATATTAGTAAGGGGATAAAGAGGGTGTATACCGAAAAAAATAGATAGTATATACCGGAAAAAAAAATTATGAAAGATTATTTAAAAAATAGATAACTTATATGGCTTAATAAAATAAAATTAATACTTATATAAGTTTATATTTTTAATATTGAATTATTATATATTAGGGTTATAAATCTAGTATATATATAATATGAACCTAAAGGCGAGAGTGCAATAACTTTTACTCCTTTTGTCCCTTTACAAAAACCCTAATAACGATGCCGAAGAAAACCCTAATCTCGGGGACACAGCTTCCATCAGAGCTGGAAGAAAGAGATACTCGTTCGAGTTCCACCTCTATCTCTTGTTCGCTTCAGATCAGTTTGCAAAGGATGGAACACTCTTTTCAACAATAAGAGATTTGTCGACAGAAACTTTGCTTGCGGTCGCCCAGAAATCTTGTTAAAGACACATTCCCATCTTTATTCGATAAGCGTCGACCTCAATAACGACGATCCGACTATAAAAGTGACTGATCTACGCTTTGATTTTCGCCTTGGCCGTTATTATCACCACTTTGGGACCTGCGATGGCAATTACTTATTCAGGTATGACATGGATGAAGAAGACCGATGCCTGGTTTGGAACCCGTTGTTGAATCGGGCTAAATGGATTTCCACGGATAGGTATATAGGTGGCAGATGGATGGGTTACGATGGTAGTAGACCCGAAAAAGTTTACAAGATTATTGGGATGAGTTCGTATGAGCTTTTGCCCGAAGTTACTACGACATTTGTAGTACTTCCCGATTTTGCAACCAATGCGTGGAAGGTTTTTGAACGTACCCGTTTTGAGAAAAGAGTTAACAACGGAAGACGAATCGTCCAAGATCTCCCTGAATGGAAGTATGTACTGGACCGTTTATACTTATCCAAGAACTTGGTATTTCATCCGAATGCTCGATTTTTCAAAGGAGATCAAGAAGTACTACCCATACTCGTATCCTCTCGATTTACAAGGGAGATCGGTTTTCATTTTTACAGCAACACACAGATACAAGAAAGATTATGATTTGGGTGACAGAGAAGAAAATAGGTAATGGGGATGATGGAGACAATGTGGTGTGGATTAAGTTCATGACTGTCTCAATACCTAACTTCCCCATAGCAGTTGGTCACATGTCTACAAGTTACTTTGTCGATAATAACATCTATGGAAAGAGCTTCGTTCTATGTTGTCGTGGCAAGAAAGAAGCTTGGGTCTATATTGTGAGGGGAGATCTGTACAAAAAGATTAAGATAGATGAAGTGGTGTGTAAGCTGTTACCAAGAAAAAAAAGTGGAGTTTCAGTCCTCTGTCTATGTTCCCAGTTTGATCACCATTCCTTGAAACTTCTTTCGCTGAAGAACTTTTACAAGTTTGATTTCCACATTGTGGCTTTCTTTCTTTCTTTCTAGTGTTTTTATAAACGAAGGTTAAATTTATTAACAGCAGTTTTTAGTTTAGGGGTTTTATTTACTAAAAAATAGTTGAGAATTTAAAATTAAAAATGGATCCGGCGAGGGGTTTTTTTAATTAAATTCCCTTAGTATGTTTGTGTGAATTACGTTGCAAAAGCGTGATAGCACTAGAAATGATTTTCCTCATAAGAAAACGGGGTTTTGTGCTATTTTAATGAATGAAATATGACTACATCACGCAGTCATTAAAGCCTCATGTTATCAACCGATTGATCTAACTCACACTCAAGTGTGTTGTAAGTTGTAACTAATCATCTCTTCGTCTTTTATTTATGCTAAACCAAAATATTGTAATTATATTGCAAAATTAAACAGAAAATAAAAGAGTTGTAAAATTCAGAAGGATTAAACGTTAGATCTAGAGAAATTCTCAGAAAATCATGGAAAATCAGATCAATTAATTGAGCAAGCAGGATTCAACAATTAAACATCGTTCTTGAACTCTAAACACAATTGTAAAATAAATCAGTTCTCACTGCAACTATTATCTAAGTTTGAAAACCCGAAAATCCACATCTCTTTGCAAATTCAAGTTAAAAACCAGCAATAAAATCAAGTTTAGATAAGTTCACAAAATAATTAATTCAAATCTCTTTGCAAAAAATAATTTTGCCCCCCAAAGGTTTTTGTCAGGAAAATCAATTCTATTCTCATATCAATCAATAATCCTAAGATCTAAATCGAGATAACTAATCAAAGATCTAGCATTAAGAACAACATATGGTGAAGAACAAGAAAGATAATGAATCCAAACAATTAATCAATCTAATAATCCATAAAAATCCTAATGAGAAACCCTAAACCTAACAAGTAGATCTATTCAGACATAATTGTAATAACACAAATCATGAATAAAATAGATAGCATTAAGAGATTAAAGGAAGAAGAAAAGGAGTTATGAGTCTTCTCTGAAGGAGTCTTGATTATTCTCTCCAAAAATTCTCTAAAAATCTCTCCGGGTTTTCTCTCAAAAGTTGCAGGGAAAAATAAAGATTAGGTCTAAACAATGACCCAAAAATCCTATTTATATTCCTAAAACACGTTCATGAACTAATGATGCAAATATGGAAAACTTTGGGGCAGCTTTGTAAATCTTCAAAAATTGTGGGAAAACTTCCAATTTGTCTTGTAGACTCAGCATCGATTGATACCATCATTTGCATCGGTCGATGCATCTTTCTGAATACGTCTCCCAACTTCACAACTTAGCCTCAATGTTTGATTATGCTCCAAATCTTCCTATTTAGCTCCATTATGCTCCCATCCATGCTAAATCCTATAAAGACTCAAAAGACTCTAAAAATACCAAAAAGACTCTATAAATAAGATTTATATCATGGCTAAAATCACCTTAAAACCATGATATATCAGTTAGAACAAGAATAACAAATGTTTTGTTTCTCTTAGTAACATGAAACTCTCACTACAAGAAAATCTGGCTAAAGCCACAAAATATTTTGTTACTATGCTTCATATTTCCTGGCTATTTTGCCTATATCCTCGAAAAAACACAACAAAAATTTGTGGCTATAGGGTTGTAGCTATTTTGTTTCGTGTCTATTTGCGGAAATATAGCCACAAAATTGCTACAACAGGTTTTTTAGCTAATAGCTACATATTTGCAACAAATTTGATCATGTCTTATTGTTCCGATTAGACACAAAAAACCATAAAATTTGTTGTGGCAATTACAAATTTTTATTTAAAAAAAAAAACCAAAATAATTTATTTGAAAATTTAAATTAAAAAATAAATACAAAAAAAAACAAATTAAAATTTCAAATATTTACAAATATATTCTCAGTTATTCTCCTCCTCCACCTTCACCGCTCCTCCACCACCACCACCACAACCTCTTCTAATGAGTCCGCTCACAAAATCAGCTTCTTCACTGTCTCCTCTTGATTCTTCTCCACTACCACCCCATCTTCTCCACCACCTCCTCCGCCTGGAAAAACCTCCTCCGACTGGAAAAAGACAAGAACAAGCTTGGTAAAAAATCTGACTTTAAGCAAAAACAAGTATCATATCCAAATAAAAAATTCAAACAAAACTTGAAATCAAATTCGAAGAAGAAAGAACTAAAAAATTTCCAACGGATTACCAAAAACAAGTCTCTGATCCAAATAAAAAAACTTATGTGAAACCCAAAATCAAACTAACTGAAAACTGAAAACTAAAAACCCAGATGAAGATATGAAAACAGAACATTCGAGATTAGATTTGAATATGGATAAAGGCCAGAGCTGTAGGGAGATACGTAGTCACATTTTCAGCTGTTCTTCAATAATAAGAAAAATGAGAAATAAAAAATAGGGTAGATTGGAGTTGAATCTTGCCTGTTTTCAGATCTACTTCTTTATTTTGTACAGCCGAGATATATTTGAGAGAGAGGCAAGTAAAATAGAAGGGAATCTAGGGTTTTCATATTTATTTGTGTAGCCACGAAATATTTTGTGGCTCTATGTGGCTATATCATTTAATTTGTTTCACCAAAACTTTACCGGGAACATAATATTTTATTTTTCCCAGTTAACTACGAACAAATTTGTGGCTATCCAAAGCTATTACAGATTCTTTTAAAAATAAATCATATTGTTTGTGTTTAGAAATTCATATATTCTTTAATTTAGAATATAAAAGTTAGTAAATGATTATTTTGTTCTTTTATTCTTGTATTGTAATTGGTGATAGATTTTGATATATATTTTGGTACATAGTATAAAGTTTTTACATGTTTATATGTATATGGTTTATTTATAATTAAACATTAATTAGATTTGGAAATTTTATTTTTGTTATAAGTGTTGGATTTATTGTTTATATTTGTTTACATGTTTAAAAGTTTAAAGTTTAGTGGTTGTATTTTTAGGATTTTAATTTGAGGTTTAGAGTGAAAAAAAACCACATAGTAATCACAAATAAACTACAACTAACAAGAAATACAGTATTTATCAAATTAGCCATGATAAATTTATGGTTTTGATCGTAGCTAAATAGCCACATATTATTCTCTTGCTAATTTGTAGCTGATTAGTCGCAACTAGCTATAAACTGTTGTTTGTGGCTAATTAGCCACAAATTTGCTACAACTTAGCTATGAATTAGCCACACCGTTATTTTGTGTCTGGTTTGTGGCTAATATACTATGGCTACAAAAAAATTGTGGCTGATTTGTGGCTATAACCAGTTTTTCTTGTAGTGTCTTTGTTCTTATGTGTGTTGTAGTGTATATATACAAGAGAGAACTATGCAAATTTATAGAAAGAACACAAAGCTATTGTAACTCATATGAATTTAAACACTTAAAAGTTTATTTGTAACAAAACAAAACAAAACAATAATGTATACTATGTACCAAGCCTAAGATTAAGTCGCCTTAACCAGATAGAGTGAAGCATCATATGCATCACATCATAGGGTTTAGCTGGACGATTCAGCACGAAATGCTTCTTCACTTCTAACACTCTCTTATACATCTTCAAGTATCTTACGAGTGAGACACTCTGTAGAATGGTTTTGATCTCTGGTATCCTGGAAACAGGGATTTGTATTGAGAAGGAATCCCAATTAAGCACATCACTAAATGGTAATGAATAATTATCCGATATGATCACCGGTACACAACCAGCGTATATCGCCTCAACCTCTCTAGGGCTAGCGACCTCCCAACCACTCGGACACAAACAAAACTTGCTCATTCCCATTAATTTTGTATAGTCTTTTCCCGGGGGAAGATGGTCATAGACTTGGACTTCATTGTCCATTTCTTTCCAATGTTTAAATAAGATTTTTCGGATATCACCGTGACTTCTTCCAGCAAAAAATGCGAGTATAGATCGAATTTTCGGCGATATACCGAGAAAAGATGGACCCAGTTTACCTTTAGGAAGGTAGATTTCTGGAATGGATACGTCCACATTAGGCCGGAATCCTTCCGAGGTGTTAGCATTGCAAAGTCCCCTTATAAATTTTTCAAATAATTTTGGATTCCCGTCGATCACGTCTGGTGCCTATATATATATATACACAAAAAAAAAAGTAATCATATTTCTATGCGAAATTATAAAATAGATAATAGATTCTTGATTACATATTAATCAAATTACAATATTCAAGCAACTAGGTGAAAACCAAAAACAATATATGATGTCAGAGTTGGAGAGTTTCAGGCCAATTTCAATACGTAAATCGTTTCTTTGATTCGTTTCTTGTTTTGTTATGTATCTAACAAGATCATCGGGTATATAGTATTTTTTTGTATTATACGGCTTAAATCTTAGCCAAATTGGTTTTACTAATTACAAAAACTATCTAAGATATTAATTTAAGATGTCTAATATATTACTATGATACTATCAAGTCTCAACGGTGAAAAAGAAAATCGAGAGTATAAATTATACGTACCCAGTCATGGCATGATACCATGAAATGATCGCCTCCCTGGCTTCTGTTCCAATAGGGATGCTTAGTAGCAATTACGTCAACGTAATCCTCTATAAGACGGTGTAGGCGCGTCCGCGAAAATCCTTCAACAGAACGGATCGGCTTGTAGACGTAGTGGATAACCTTGGCGACACTAAACGGTACGAAGAAAACGTGAGCATTCTCAGGGCGATCCGCCCGAAAAGGGCTTCTACTCTTGGGGCCGTCCACGCACATTTCGTCCATGAATTGACCTTCTATGCCGTAAATGTCATTGACAGGGCCGTCATGGAACAGTGGGACCTCTCCCTCTGTGTATGTCCACACCTTAAACCGATTCATCATTTCCGTGTGACTCCTGAATTTTGTGCATACAAAAGTGTGACATCAATGTTTATTTTATACAAAGTATTACAAATGTAATTTAAAAAAGCATCAAGAAAGATCACTGAGGTGAACTACGTACGCCACGTTGTTAGTCACTAAATATCTCATATTCTGTATCCTACTTGTTTATAAAGAATCGCATAGTCTTTTATCGAATGAACCAACATCTCTTTATTTCAATTTTATATTAAAATCTTAATTTAATACGAAATTTGTTTTAAAGAAGACAAAACAAAAAAGTCTAAATGGTTTTGTTTTTAATTAGTTTTTTTAATAACACATACTTAATGATTAAAACCTTTTCACGGAAGCTTTTTAACTAAAAAGTTTATATACAGTATATGTTAAAAAGGTCATTTGAATCATTTTCGTATGACAGTGACAAAAAAAAAAATCATTTTCGTATGAAAGTAGTTGAATATAATAAAAACTTCTTTTTAGTTTTGTAAACCTTAATCTCAAAATTCAATTGCATTAAAACTCTAGGAACTGAAAAAAATAAAAAATAATTTCTCTGTTTTCAATTTCCTATTCAAATAACTTTTAGAATGCATTAAATAAAGAAAATCATTTTTAATAGTAGATAGTAGTAATTTTAGTAGTATATATATATATATAACCAGTTTTCCTAATAACAAAAATATTTATTTTTGAAACTTTTAATATAATAACAAATGGATTTCTGTTTAAATAAATTTGGTATTTTAAAATTTTTGAAATTAAATTTTGTATTTATCAATACAAAAAATGAAAATATATAATTATACTATTTTTAATAAAATAATATGAATTCCGTACCACAAATTATTTTTCACCAATCAAACATTATTTTGTACCGCATATTTTGGAGTAACCGTACTTGTCCTGCAAATACATTTGTCCCGCACGTATCGCAGTTAAACTATCGTGTACTATTAAATTATTTGTCTCTCCCTACTAAAACCGCTGTTGCCTTTCGGACTTCTTAGATCTTTTGCTTAAGTTGAGGCATCTCACCGGAGCCGTTATATAACACGAGTACGTTGCGTAATTGACTAATTGTGTTCTTTTGTCTTTATTGCAACTTTTATTAAATGCTGAGTTCTTTGATGAAATCGATGTTTAAATAGTTGGAAAAATAAAAATCCATGTGAAAATTCATAATTGTCAGCGGTATATCACCTTTGACTAATAAATCTAAGTACTTTCAAATACTGTACTTATATAATTACTAAATGGAGAAATTTATTTATATGGAGTATTTTCTTTTATAACTTTTGGTTAAAAATAGAAGAGAAGAATAGTGAAACTCAACTGATGAAAGGCGGCTGGGTTTTTGTAGAGGGAGCTAACATAATTTTGTGTTGAAGCTGCTTTCTTAATTGCTGCTCTTGCTTTTGCTAAATCTGATTCGATTTTATCCAACTCAGTTCTCTTCTGATCGTACCAAACAGAAACAGATTTTAAATATTATTAGAAAAAGAAGTTTTGATAGAAAAGTTTGCGAGAGTTGAAAATAAAAACTAAAGAATAATTACATACCCTGATAATAACATTTTTACTTGTAGGACTTGGAGACTTATTTTGGCTTTGTTGATCATCGTATAAAGAAGAAGGGGGGACTGAAGAAAGAGTAGTGTTTGTTGTGTTGCTCTCTCTAAGAAGAGGCAGTAGTAGTGGAGAAGGAGAAGAGACTGGAGCAAAACTAGTGTTTGTTGTGTTGTCCTGTCCAAGAGGAGACAGAGAAGGAGGAAAAGAGACAGAGACAACAGAGAATTGGTTTCTGTAATCGATCAAGGGCTTATTATTAGTTGGCTTTGTGAAGACAAATAGTGAAACTGAAATAAGAATAAGAGATATGGAGAAAAGGGTTAACAGAGAAAGAGAGCATCTTCTTAATGATCTTGGAGCACCCATGGATATGTTTCTGTTTTTTTCTTTTATTCGTTTATTCACAAGAGGAAGACATAAGAGAATTTTGGAAGTGATATGAGGAGAAAGGAAGAAAAGTCATGAAAGATTCTTTGTTATGTCTCTATCATATATCATTAGTGGGAGAAATGAGTTTTTGCTTCACCAAGCAACTTGTTCTTTTTTTTTTTTTTTTCTGATATTTAAATTCAAATTGATTTTTTTTTCTTTTTGTCACGTTTATTAAAAAAAGAAAATATATTTTTCTGTATTAAACAAGGAAAAAAACTGCTGTCGATAAAATAAATAAATAGATACTTTTAATCTGCTAAATGGCAAAAATGAAAATTTGAAATGTCTTTATCTGGAAATGAAACAGAATGATCAACATTATTTTTGTTTGACCAATGCTTATGCATCTTAAATTATTGAGTGGTTCTTAATAAATATATTTATTCTGAATATTTATATGGAGCTTATTCAATGATCTAACAAGGCATTATTTTGTTGAATCAAAAATATTTTTGGTCATTTGTTTAGTAGTATACAAATTACAGGTAATGCGTTTAAGTTGTTTAAAATAATACCAGTAA
The DNA here is from genome assembly GCA_024034495.1 of Camelina laxa. NCBI lineage: Eukaryota > Viridiplantae > Streptophyta > Magnoliopsida > Brassicales > Brassicaceae > Camelina > Camelina laxa. The sequence goes on from CM043880.1 coordinate 17,854,437, forward strand.
ACTTGTTTCAGTAATACCCCTGTTTTACAAATCGCTAGACGCTAGTCGGGTGGTCAGGGTGGGCCTAGCGCCTAGCAAGAAAATCAGAGATTAAACGAGAATTAATCAAGAACTAGTTTTAAGGTTATTTTATTAAATTAATAATAAAATTAAATATATAGTATTAAATATGTGTATAGTTCTGTTTATGTTAAAATAAAAATATCAAATAAAATATAAAACTATAGTATTATCTTTAAAATTATGGTAAACACATAAAAACATAATTTTAAAAGAAAATTTATGATTTATATTAAAAATCTATACATTAGTTATTGTAAAATATCATAAACTTTTAATTTAAATATAAATAACAAAATATATATATTTGATTTATATTTAGTTCTAAAAATAATTATTATATACAAAATTAAATTAGAAGTAATCGAATTAGATAGGTTATAATAATATTATACAGATGTAATTGGATAATTAATAGTAGGCGGAAATTAGTCATTAATCGAAGTGGAGAGGGTGGCCTAGCTATTACGGAGTATAATCGGTGTTAGGCGAGAATTTTTAAAACAGAGAATAATACTGTGGAAGTGAAACAGAGAAGTTAAAAAAAAAATTGTTTCTCTTTAACGTCAGTTAGACACAAAGATTTATAATGCTACAATCAATGCGTTTGTTGAATTGATAACTACTGTATATATTTTTAAATTATACTATACAATATAATAATACAGTAGTAACAGTATAGAGCTAAGTCATAGTGTACGTATACTGCTAGTCTTTATCATAGTGACATTGCTTACCAGAATAATTTCAAGTTTTTTTCTGGTAGATAAAAACAATATAATAATAATCTCTATTATGATTTTCTAAATCAGCCTATATAAGCAACACCTATGTATTGACTTTACTAATTTAATATAATTCTACTATGGCAAAAAGAATAAAACTATAATGGAGAGTGAAAACATGTAAAATATAAGGTTGATTTTTTTTTTCTTTTCTAATTTTATTGTCAAATGAAATAACATGATATATTGTTCAAAATATTCGCTAAATCTATGTTTTTGTTTCCCAACAAAATCATATCAAAATTAACTACTTTATTTATAACAAGCTATTTCCTTATATGTTTAGGAAAGTTTACATTATGTTGTGTTACCAATATGCCAAAGTTAATCACTATATATACACTAGATAAGGGCCCGTACGATGTGCATGTTAAGAATTGTTGGAAAAAATAAATCCTAAATCTTAAACAAATTTTAAAAATATATAAAGAAATTTTATTTCCTAAAGTAAATATATAAATAATTTAAGTTAGAGAACATTTGTATTTACCTTCATACATTTATTTATATTTATATATTTTTAATATATTATAATAATTATTACAATAATCTAAAGCTAAATTATATCCCATTAAAACTTTTGCCAAATACTCATCATAACAAATATTATTATTGTCAAATTTCAAAAATATTTCACAACTTGCTCACAACATATTTTACATGCAACAAATTCATCAAAGCAACATCTAATAAGTAACCACATATAATTTTACCTTATATTTTACCATTAAAAATATGTTTTTACACCCAAAATTATTTTATTGTTAAAGTATGCTCTTTATCACCACTTATAAAATGTCTTCTAAATAAATTAAACAAATTTTATGTTGCTTTACTTTCATTTTGGCATAATTATAGATCTTATAATTACTAAAATTGATTTGTGACATAATTTCTTAAACCATGAAGTTTTTTTACTCCAAAGATATTTTGGATGAATAACTGGTGAAAATTATCTACTCGACTACAATGATTTTATGACTAATCCAATAAAGTTGAGAAATTGAAAGAAAGTTAATATAATATAACAAAAATAAAAATTTGAAAATTATAATCAGGATGGTATATATAAGTCTTAGATAATTCAGGTATACAAAATAGAAACTTTATATACAATCCAAAACATGACATATGTCATAATCACGTTAAGGATCAACGACCTATTTACTCTTCAGAAGTATCCAATTGTACCAAAATAACTTAAAGCTATGACCTCGTCTCAAATATTCTCGAATCATAAATTCTCAACTTATTTTTACCCAAATCGGAAGTTCTCATATATTTCTCCATATACCTGGTTTAAACGTTTTACGAACCTAATCCGATAAAAAACCACATAATTCCGGTTTGAAACCAATTTTAAAATGGTATACCGTTCTAACTTCCCAAATTTGAAACCGCTTCTCAATTACTCGATCAAGCAACTATTGTTTCAGTACCAAAATCATCAACATTATTCAGAAAAGACAACTCTAAATGTTGACCAGAAACATCAACCACCGACTTATCTTCCAAACTTATAAGGGCATCTCCAACCCTACTCTATTTTAGAGTCAAAACTCTATTATAGAGCAACATTTGCTCCAACCCTACTCTATATTTTTCTTTAAAATAGAGAAAATGATAGGATTGCTCTATATATAGAGTAACTCTATTCTCATCTCTATTTTTTTACACTACCTCTATTTTCAACTCTAAAATAGAGTAATACATTGGAGGAAAACAATGCTCTATTTTAGAGTTACTCTATTTTAGAGAAAAAAATAGAGATATACATTGGAAATGGTCTAATGCTACTAACTGTAGAATCTTGGAACCCTCATCAGTGTCTCCATCGATTAAATTAGCGGGCATTATATACTTCGATTTCATTTCATTGCATCTGATAGCTTCCATTGAAAAACCCACCCGAATCAAATACCCACGCAATAGATCGAGAAAATTATATCAGAAAAAAATCAAAGATCAAAACTTTTGATATAAACATGTAATGTTATGTAGATATAATGTTATTTTCTTAATTAGTTGTCCTATTATGTTTCAACAAAAAAAATTCTTTTGACATAACTTATGTTATTCTTTTTAAAATTTTTATTTACTATTTATTTATTAATAATAATATACATGCTTAGTGAATTACTTTTTTGTTTATACATGTCAAAATCTTATTGAGAAAACACGTATAATATAAGTAACGTACAATGGCAAATATATTAGTTTTGTTAATTTTCCTTTTTGATTTAGAATTTTTTTTAGATATAAATATGTAAATTTTATTTAGATTTAATGTTATTTTCTTAATTAGCTGTTTTTTGAAAAATAAGATTTTTTTGTCATTTGTCAACATTTCATCAGTGTACTTGACAAGTGTCATGATTATGTTAATGGCTAATTTGAAAACCCAACTTTATATAATAAAATTTTTAATATAATAAATATATTAGTTCCGACTTCAATTCAAGCTTTTTTCCTAAGACTGCTAATCGGTTCTTCATGATCTTTGTTTTTTTCGCATGTGCCTTCACTAATCTTGTTGCAGTACTCAGTGTCCGAAATTGGCTAACCATACACTACAAGAAAACAAGGCAACGGCCACTGTGGGAATAGTCGCTAAATAGTCGTTAAATGAACATATGCGACTATTTAGCGACTAATCACTGTTGTAGGTAAACTTTTGTCGCTAATGCATATAGTCGTTATTTAGCGACTATTTAACAACGATATGCTGTTGTCGTTACATTGTCGTTATTTAGTAACCAAATTTGGCGACAATTTGCCGAGAATTTAACGATTATATTAGCAGTAGTCGTGTAATAGTCGCTAAATTTAGCGACTAATTTGCGACAAAGTTACGACGATTTTACATGAATAAAACTTGCAATACTCTAGTCTTAAATTAGTCATTTTATTCTGCGACTATTTACCGTCTATTTAACGACAATTTGCCGTATAAATGACGACTATATAACAACTACTTTGTCTTGGAAAATAATGAAATTACCTATTTTTTATTGTTTTGTAATCCTGATTTTAATCATGATTTTAATACTGATTTATGAAATGGAGAACAAACATAATATTCAAGTGAAAAATCTATGAAAACACATTATAAACATAACCATAATTGTATTGAAACCAGAACATACACAAGTCCAATATAGAAATCAAACCAAAAGCAAAGAAAGAAAAAGTTTATAACACATACAAACTGAAGAAAAGAACTTAGTTCATGAGTTAAGAAAATATATGAACCATATTGGAGTTGATCATGGATTTGTTGATGGAAGATTGTCCTCCTCAGCTGATTGAGAGGCTATAAACTCCAAGTAGGCTGGATTAGTGTTGCGCATAAACTTTGCCATCAACGACAACTCTTTGATCTCGTGCTTTTGTCAACCACAAGGAGAGCCGTCTCTTTTTCTCGAGCAGCAGCTTCAGCATTCAGAGTCGTCTGAACTTCAATTTGATGTTACGCTTCCTTCAGTTGCTCTTGCAATGTAAGAAAGGCTTCGGTTTTTGATGGTTGCTTGCCCTTGCCAATAGTTGTTTTGAGGCTTCCAACACCATAAGGAGTTCCTCGTGAATCCTTCTCAATGCACTGTTTTTAGAAAAAGAAAAACAGTAAGTAAAGAGCAAAACAAATGCATGATCGAGTAGAAATGCTACTTTACCTCAAGAAAGATGGCAGTACATTCATCGTTGGTGAGCTCCCGACAGTGTGAAGTACCATCTGAAAGAGTTGAATCTGCCTCGAGCTCAGCCATCTTCTCTGATGATAAGCTTGATGGATTTTCTCTGTTTTGCCATCAACATAAGAACCATTCGGATTTGTATGTGTTTTGAAAAAAACTTCACCCCATACTGACCTCTTTTCCCAACTCCTCGTCCTGCAATGTTAGAAATTAAAGAATGGTTATGAAAATGTTTAAAGTTAGAAATGTTGATAAATGTAACTAACAAAATATAAATGACTTAGTACCAGATCATCGTGGATTTCTCTATATGAATTAGGGCCTGATAAGTGGATGTGAGGACCGAGACCATTACGGTCAGACATACGACCATTGGAATAGGTGGTACTCCTTTGCTGTTGTTCTTCAGTATCCCAATTATCAACCATCTCTTGCCAGCAAGTACCTTCAATCCATGTAGGTTTAATTCGAGCCGTCCTTGCTTCCGGCGTTTACATATGGTGTTGAAATGTTCTTGAACAGTTCCTGTTATCAATGGATCCCAGGTGTGAGTTTTCTACATAACAAAGAGAGAACGAATTATGTTATTGAAAACAAGCAATAAACACAAGTAGAAAACATGTAACATTGTACTATACTTACCGCAAACTCCAAGTAATATCTCTCTTTTCTATCGGGAGGCACACAAGTCCAAGTATAATATGGACCATCAAATTTGTTTGTAAAAATCTTGCTAATCTTCCGAACAAGTTGGCCTTTTTTGTCCCGATCAAACCTCCACACACACATGTAAACAATGATAGTTAGTTTGAAAGCGACGAGATTGAAACTTGCCATACGAACAAACCAATAGCTTGCAACGAGAATCAAAGACACCCTAAGATAAATAAACCAAGTGCTTGCAACGAGAATTCAATCCCCAAACATATTGTTGAACCAAAGACAAACATTACCAAGTTATCTTCTCCCCAAGTGTGTCAAACTAATTGCTACAAAAATTACAAACGAGAATTCAACACCCTAAGTTTGACAAACCAATTGCTACAGACGAGAATTAAAACAAACCAAAGCCACAAACATTACCAAGTTGTCTTTGGCAACAGTATGGGAGAGAGTACAGTCGTAAACTTCTCACGGCCAGGCATCGTAAGCAGATCAGTTAGAGATTGCATCGTGTCATCCTGGAGTTGAGGCAATGCATCGTAATTGTTACCTTGAGAAGATGGTTGTCGAGATTGACCATGGGAGAACTGCGGTGGAGACAGCGGATGATCCTCCGGTTCATTCGCAGTATTGTTCTGAACCTCCGGTGTCAAAATAGGCGGATCAGGAACTCGATTGACGGAGTTCTGGAAAAGCGTCTGTGGCGGTGGGAAGTTCCGGAAATTTTGGGGGATAACTCGTTGTTGCTATTGGAGCATGAACGGCGGAGAAATTCGAGCCGTCGGCGTGAAATTGTACTGAGGTGGAAGAGGGTTGGTTCTTCTAACGGCGGCTGTAGGTGGGTTAGAGGGTCCGGCTCTCTGAGAAAGGTTGGATGCAACCTTTTTCTTTTTGGTTTTCTTAATTGCAGGATTCGACAACATGAGAAAGAATCTGGATCGCAGACGGAGAAGATGGATCAAAGAAGGTGGATCGAAGACGAAGAAAGAAGAGGATCGAATTGTTTAGGTATCTCGAAGAGAAGAAGGATATGGATCGAAGAGAAGAAGGAAGATAGATCGAAGAGAAGAAGATGGATCGAAGAACGCGATGATAGAAGAAGGAGATGGAAAAAATGAGTTAGGTTTAGGTTTATCTCAGAGTATCAATGTTAGGAGATGGATCGTAGAATGATCGAATTGTTTTTGGGCCCGAGTTGATTTTTGGCCCAAATTTCTTTTGGCCTAAATATAACAAATGTTTTACACATTATAAGCAAAACGTTTTGTTTATATACACAAAAGAGAAGATGGATTAGATGGTTATGTATGGTGATTATACATCCAGTGACTTGGGTTCGAGTAACCCTAATGTTAAATTTTTTAATGATTTTTTATCAGACAAAAAATGTTATGATTCAATATGTATTACAAAGGAAATTAATTCAAATAACTAGAAATGCAATAAAAAATATTAAAACAAAAGTAATCCAAATTTTTATTAAAAAGTATAAAAAAGTATGTTTATTAAAGTACATAATTTATGTAACATATCATAAAGCACCAATATAATTTTCAGGGTTCTTCGTCGTCTTCTTCTTCATCATCCGAAGACGATAAATTACATATACATTCATCTTCAGGTTCCGCGTCTGCAACATCGTAGTCAAGATTTATTGGGCTCCCCTTTCGTCTACTATGACATCTTCAATTGTAGTCATCAATACAACATCATCATTTTCTGTTTGCAGAAGAGTCGGTTCTCCAGAAATGTTTCCCCACAGATTCACTTTTATAACATTAAGCCACAAATGCTTCGGTTTCTTTATGTATAGGTACAGAATATAACAAACTTGTGAGACTTGAGATGTTGTTTTGCAATCAACATGTAAAAGTTACACATATGATATATAAATGTGATAATGACAATAAATAATTAATGTGGCATTTATATACATACCTGAATAAATGGTTTGTTTTTATTGTACTTTCTGGATGAAAGAACGTCTACAACGCCACCATTACTTCTTCGAGTGCCTCTACCAATTACAGGGTCATACCACTTGCACTTAAATAGTGTGGTCTTCAACCCACGCATCCCCTCGTACTCAAGTTCTATGATATCAGTTAATGTCCCGTAGAAATCTGCAGCGTCAGATGCATCCGCATAATTTTCACCTTGAACATAGATCCCATAGTTACATGTCTTTCGTCCAACACCATGATTCTCTGTATGAAACAAATAACCTCTTGTAAAATACATTGGCCATGTTTTAGCCTTGTTCAAAGGTCCATGCACAATCTCTTGAACCCAAGTAGGATTTGGATTTGAAGTGTTCCAATAAGTAAGCTGCATATATATAAGTCCGGTTATGTTAACATGCATATCACGAAAAATGGTTTAACATGCATATTCTTTAACCCAAGAATGATATTCGTCAGCTCTTTTCGCGGAGAGTTCTTTCTCGGTAAGTCCTGGATATTTTGCCGAAATATAATCCTCGAACATACTATATAGAAAGATAAGATTACCACAAATGTATATGAGAAAATATAATGGAATTAGATATCTTAAAATGTAACTAATTTGTGACATGTAACTAATTATATACCTCTCAATTAGCTGAAAATAGTCAATTTCCGTAAAACATATGCGTGTGCGCAATGATAGTCATCACCTGAAAGCCATATTTCATTCATTTCTCCACTGGGACGGCCAACTTGAGTAAATATAGAGGGTACTACAGGGACATGATATTCAAACGCTTCACCTTCATCAAATCTTGTTAATCTGACCAAATAATTAAAAAATAATTATTATGACTCCTAAATTAAATATCACTTTAAGAATATTTACTCTTAATTGCTCACCTTGATTATGTTTGTATGTTCGCAGCAAAGTAGTGCTCAGAGAAATAAAAAAATCTCGTCATTGATATATGATTCAACAATTGATCCTACCGCATATCTTTTGTTTTTTGCTTTTCCTTTCAATTTTTTGAAAAACCTTTCAAAAGGATACATCCACCTATATTGGACAGGGCCTCCTAATTCAACTTTGTAGGGAAGATGTATAGGCAGGTGCTCCATCACATCAAAAAAGGATGGTGGAAATATCTTTTCCAAATTGAAAAGGATTAAAACAATGTTCTGTTTTAGAATTCGAAGTCGACTTGTTTGCAAAGTTCTCGAGCATAAGTCCCGGAAAAATGTTCCAACCCCTACAATATTGTATTTATTCAAACTTCATCACATTAATTACGAAAATACCTTTACTCACTTCATATATATATATAAAACTTTAAATAATTAATTAATATACCTGATAACACAAGGTGGACATTCCGGTGAAGGAGTTCTGCAAAGATAAATGGAAGTAACCGCTCCATGAAAACATGACAGTCATGGCTCTTCATGCCTGAAAACTTTCCATTTTCCATATCAGCACAACTAGCTAAGTCTGCCGAATAACCATCTGGGAATTTAATAGAGTATTTCACACATTCCAATAAGCTTGTTTTGTCTTCATCTGTCAATGTATAGGGCGGGAAAGGTGCTTTACCCTTACTATCAAGATGTAAGTGTGGCCGAGAACAGAACTTTTCTATATCCAACCTTGACATGACAGAATCTTTTGATTTACCTTTCACACGCATAAGAGTGTACATGATGTTGTCCAAAAAATTCTTTTCTGTATGCATCATATCAATATTATGTCGGAGATGAAGGTCCTTCCAGTACGGTAGCGACCATAAAATGCTTTCCTTGTGCCAGTTATGGTGCTTTCCATATCCATGCATCTTCCTTTCATGACCATTTCCACCGACTTCCTTGGTTCTTGGTGGATTTACAGAATTCAACCGCTCAGGATAAACTTGCTCACTGGTCAAAGACTCTGGTGGATACTCTCTTGTAGCATTTTTCCCCTTCAGGAAGTCTTTTTTATTCCTCCTCAGAGGATGATCAGGAGGAAAAAATCTCCGATGACAATCAAACCAACATGTCTTCCTTCCATTAGGTATATAAAAAAAAACTTTATATCGTCCATGCAAACAGAACAAGACAATTTACCATGTGTTGTCCATCCAGATAACATGCCATACACAGGAAATTCGCTTATTGTCCACATCAGCACTGCTTTTAGGTTGAAACTTTGGCCCAATGACACATCGTATGCATCGACTCCAGTAGACCAAAACTCTTTTAACTCAACAATAAAAGATTGGAGAAAGACATCAAGACTAGCTCGCGGATGGTTTGGACCAAAATTCAGAATAGTAAGAAACAAGTACTCAATATCCATGCACATACCAGGGGGTAGATTATATGGTGTCAATATCACTGGCCATAATGAATGGTGACGAGACATCCCAAATGGATTGAACCCATCAGTACACAATCCCATATACACGTTACGAGGTTCTTCAGCAAATTGAGGATTTTGTTCTTGAAAATACTTCCACTCCGCTGCTTCAGACGGATGACTCATTTCTCCCACATTTTCTTGGTGCTCGGCATGCCATCGCATTGCTGCTGCAGTCTTGTGACTCTGATACATTCTCTTCAGTCTATCACCAATAGGTAAGTACCACATACGACTATATGGTACTTTGGTTCTGCGTCGGTCATTCTTAGGCTTTCATCTTGGTGCATCACAAAACAAACATTTTTCTTCCTTTTTGTCATCTTTCCAGAATAACATACAATTGTTTATACAAACATCAATTTCTCTGTCTCGTAATGAGAACTCGTAGCCTGGTTTCCTTCTGGTAAATAATCACTCAACATTTCACATACTGAATCCACTAACTTTTCACTCATATTATAATCTGCCTTATTTTGCATGACTCTAGCAGCTGAAGATAATTGTGAGTGACCTTCACGACAACCATCATATATTGGATTTTTTGCACCTTCTAACACGTCATAGAATGTTTTTGAATAGTTAAGTACTGGTTCTTCTACACTCTGATAACCCCCATCCCGTTGATAGTTATCATTAAAACCCACATTAGAAGGAAATGCATCATTCACCATATCCACATATCTGTCTTCTACTACATTACCCACTTCCTCACTCCCACTAATAAATTTCGGATCAACAATACTCGTTCCTATATCCATATTAATTTCTTCCCCATGCTTATACCAAACATAATAATCTGGCATAAACCCATAACTAAAAAGATGATTCCAAATTCTAGTCCCTAGAAAACGCTTCTCGTTTTTGCACCTACTACAAGGGCAAAAAAACTTACCCCCGTTTTCTTGTGCAAAAGGCTGGCTATTTGCAAATTGAATGAACTGCTCCATCCCGGCTCTGAACTCTTCTGTAAAATTTCCCGTCACCTCATCGATCCTCTTATACATCCACTCCCGGAAATTACTATAATTGTAACTTCCTGACATTATTATAAATCTCTATGACCACATTTTTTTTGTGTTGCTTTGTGTTTCTGCGAGTGAGAAAAACGATTGGTGAGCTCAGTTTATATAGGCATATATAGCGACTAAAAAGTGACTATATCACGTAGTCACCAAACACAGGTACACCTACTCCGGAATGATAAAAAACGTGTTTTAAACTAACTTTAAGCGACTATTTTGCGACAAAATTCTGACCCGCCGAAAATGTCGCAATTTAGTCGCCAAATTTACGACTTCACTAGCAACTACACAATTAGTCGCTAATTTGGCGACTGTTTGACGACAACATTCACAACTTCCTTATTTTGTCGCTATTTAGTCGCCATTTATCGACTAATTTAGCGACTAAATTGTTTTGTCGTAAATAAGCGACTAAGAAACGACTATACTAGAATAGTCACAAAACAGTCGCCAATTAGTGGGTAAATTGTCGCTAAATTTAACGACTACGCTTTTTATCGCCGATCGTAGTCGGAAAAACCGTGTTTTCTTGTAGTGATAGAGACATAAAATTTATTTATTTATTTATTTATTTGTGCAACAAAGACATGTTATATAGTATAATTATACGACCAAATATGGATGGCACATAGTATATCTATTTTAAGATGTATTGGCTGAGAATCTTTGTAACAGTGAAACTTTGATATGGATGGCATATAGTATATTTATCTTAGTTGTTTTTTTAAATATAATAAGATTACAATTATTTTATGCTTTGTTTTACAAAGCTTGAAAACTGTGATTTCTGATCGTTAAAATTGACATTTGTCACGATATGATGAGTTACTAACTTTGATATTTAATCGTGAAAATTGACATGTGTCACAATCTGGTGAGTTTTTAACTTTGATCTATAATCGATAAAACTAACATGTGTCATGATCTGGTGAGTTACTAACTTTGAAAACCAAAGTTTATATAATAAGATTTGTATGAACGCTTAAGCAAAGAATAAACAATATATTGAAGAAAAAAAAGTTAATGAAGAATGGTACTACCTTCACTATTATGATTCACACTAACAAAGTTAATTTAACATTACACATTTTAGGTTATATATACAAGCATAAATGCAAGCATGCATTAATTAAACATTAGAGATTAAAACACACTAAATTTAGTGACTTAAAAGTATTTGTATGTTAAAGACTTAAAAGTATTTGTATTGACGACAGTTTAAAATAATGAATGTGCGTGAAGTATTCTGAAGCAATATGAGAACGTGGAAAAAGGAAACATGTTTAAGATCTCCGTACAATAAAAGTTTCTGGATCTTTTTACCCAATGCACCTCCTCTCCTCTTTTAAGATACGATGTGAGTTGTGTACATGTGTGCGTCAAAACGATAGCATTACTCTTTAAGCTCAATCTCGGTCAATTTAACCTCACATTAAATGCCTATATACATACCAATATTTCATACTAAACATTTGAATCGATCCGGAGGTGATATTGGACTGGCGAAGTGACGAACTCGAGTATTTGGCTTCTCACGATCAAATGCAAGTAACTAAGTAAGCTTTCCACCTCGAATGAGCTTTATATATATTTTAATAGGAATTATGGATCTTACAAAGACTCAATAGCTTAAATGGTAAAAAAATTTGACAAAAAATATTGAGGTCACTGGTTCAAATCTATTCTTGGGACGAAACCATATAATATGTTTTGATTACGGGTCTGAAAAGATATATGGACCTAGATCCATAACTTCTTAGTTAGAGCATAGTCATTCCACATCCTCAAATGAGTGTCACTAACTTTTAATAATATTAAAAATAATATTAATCAAAGTTTAGATCTTCACACCCTTGTTTTTATGTTTTGTCCTCCCATTAGTCATTTTTGGGTGTCAAATTTTTTTAAAAAAATCATAGAACTTATTTTACAAAAAACTATCAAACAAACCAAAACCGTTTTCCATCTAAACATGAACAAAGAAACAAACGAAACTGAAGACAAAACAAAAGAAGAACAAAACCACTTAGTTAAAAAGCAGACACTCGCCCATGCTTCTTCTCGGATTTCCTGCGATGACAAAAAAGACAAATAGTTTAAACCAGAACCAAACAATACAAATAACATAACCAAACAAAAGACAATTAAACATAACCAAACAATACTTAAAACTGAACCAAACAAGAGCGAAAGTAGACTTAAAAACAAGAACCAACTGAACATCACTCAACTCTTTTCTCTTTTCCATTAGACTTAGTATTGTAAACTAAAACATAGGATTTCAAAGAAAAGATTCAGAGACAAGAACCAAACATAGTGATAAACAAGAAAGAAACAAGAACCATGGGCGTGTGTTTTCTTTGTCAATGCAAGGCGAAGAAGTTGTTTTCTCTAGAAAATCAAGTACAAAATTCATACGTTAATTGATTGGAAATCTTCAAACACCAACAAACAATAGGTTAATCAGAAATAAATAAGAATAAATAAGAAAACTCATATAGATAAATCATATATTATAAGCCTCTAGATCCACTAAATCAGTAACTAAACTGAAGACGCTAGCTGTTTACGTACGACTATGGTTAATCAATCACGAGCTTGATGTTCAAGACTCTAAAAAGAAAGAAACGCAATGACAAAAGAGATAGGTTTATTACCAGAACAAACTTTCAACACTTATGGTTTCATCATCATCTGGTACAATCAATGTCATAATTCGTAACACTAAGATCTCAATAAAATTCCATTGTCCTATGGTCAAAGGTATACCCACCCAAAATTGGCTACAATATCTACAAAGTTGACTCCTGACTGAAACTGGGGAAAACTGAACTTAAAATTGAAATATCAATGACACCATTCAAACAATCAAACACTACACTTCCCAGAAATCTAATTGCAAACTGCCTCAGTCAAATACCAAAGAGAGTATGAACAACAAAAGAAAAAACACATCCCAACAACAAATTCAAAACCGCTACAATGATCAAAGTCACAATCAAACGAAACAGAAATTAATCGTAACTGAAACAGTTGCAGGATAGTAGAGATAAATACATAATAAACCCAGAATTAAAAAAAAAAATAAAAAAAAAAGCCGATCAAACAAAACCTGAGTTCGGTTAAGGTGAATCTTTTTTTTTTTTGAATAAAATGTAAAATTTATTCGAAAAAAGCGTTTTACATCAGTGTTCTGTTTTAAACTTTGGTTAAAATGTAAATCTATCTAATTGCGATTACATAACAGAGGGCCGGCTAAGGAGAATCGATCTCTAGGTCTTAAGAAAGAAAGCCACATGATTTGTTCAAATCAATCATTTGAAAGTTCTTTTCTGGATCATCCTTCACTCGCGAGAAAACCCCAATTCCATAATCCTTGATTTTGATAAATCGATTTATGCGAATAGTTTTTTCCTCGTTCGTATCGGGAGGGAGGAGCAAATGAAGAAAAGGAAAAGGAAAAACAAAAAATAACCAATGAATTATTGACACGTTTTGGTGTCTGAAGGTATCTAAAACGGTTTAGGCAGAGACACAGATCTCTGGATAATGACAATTAAACATTATCTTAAAAAAATTTATTTTTAAAAAAATGAAGACATCCCAAGAAGTTGTGCAATGGGATTGCTCTTAGAATTATGGACTTTATTTTTTTTAGGACAAACTCTGAGATGAAAATCCAATATAAATTGCTAATAGTAATATTAACATTCCGAGAGTAGTTACAAACTTTTGTGCCATAAAAACATAATTGGCCTACTTGTTTCAAACGTGTAGCTATAGCCTATATTTATAGAAACTATAACAACAGTACAAGGAAATTGGCTTGGCCACAAAAGAAACCAAACCAGTCTTAAGAATAAATAAAAAATCCGTGTGTTTTGTAGATATTCACATACTAGTATTTCCATATTCATAACCACAAACATTTTAAAACACATCTCACTGACATGACAAAAAGGAAATGAAACGTGGGGGGGGGACCGATGACCAAAAAGGATTCACGTGAAGTATTTCTTTATTTGGGAAACTGGAAAAATGCCAAAAAAAAACTCGATGTTATTTTTATTTATACGTTTAATACCATTGAACAGAATCACTAAACCGGATAATAAAGTTACAATCAAACGTTTCTAACCAGATATATACAATAGAGTTACATGACTAAACGTGTATGTTGAATTAGTCTAGTGGTAAAGACTCTGTTTTGAGAGCCTCCGAATCTGGGTTCGAACCCTTCCACCAAAAGTTTTTTTTTTCTCCCATGTCGATCTGGATTGTTCTGAAAACGACGACAAGATTCATAGGTTGATACGGCAGCTGCCAAATCGATGGATCTAGAACATCCTTTCTAGATTGATGATAACGATGGATGATGCTATGGTCTGAAGCTTCATACAGAAGCTTTTCTGGCAAATTCAAATAATTCAGCAGCAGATCTGGATAGGGATCGTTAATTGGTGGCTGCGACTTTGACGGATCGTTCATTGATGACTGCGACTTCGATGGAGCAGCAGACTTGTTAACCGGTGGTTGTGAATTCAACGGAGCGGCTGACTTCTTGGTTTTTTTCCGGCAGGTGAGGCGACGATATCGGCTTTGAAAAAAAAAAAAGTGTTGGTGGTAGGGTTCGAAACTGGCAGTCACATCTTCTAAAACTTACCAAATACCACTAGACTACCTTAGAACATTCACTTATCTAAGTTAACATATCTTATATCTATTTTGCGAAAATGTGTGACTAAAAATCAGACCGGTTTAGCGATTCTGTTACCCAAATTAACGTCTGTTAAGTCGTATGTTCTAGTCAACCAATCATTAAAAGACGAGGTTTTATTTGACACTAATTTAATATATCAGGTATTTTTATTCCAACCAAAAACCATTGGGTATTAAACGTCCAAATATAAATAACATCAGGTTTTTTGGCATTTTTCTTTTTGGGAAACTAAAAACCACACGAGTAATATTGAGGGGGAAAATTCCTAAAAAAAACCTCAACTTATTTTTATTTGGACGTTTAATACCCAATGGTTTTTGGTTGGAATAAAAATACCCGATATATTAAATTATTATCAAATAAAACCTTATCTTTAAATCGTTAGTAGATTTCAACACGAGACTTAACAGCGTTAAACAGCCGTTACATAATTTGTAAATGGTGTTAAAATTCAGTTAGACGTTTTTAAACGTATATATACAATCCGTTTACTAGATAATACGAATGTGTCGCTGTAGCCTACTAGTAATGTGTGTATTTTGTACCTAACCGAATCTGGGTTCGAGACCCTCCACCTGCGCCGTTATTGTGTTTCTTTTTTATACCAGTTTATTTTCCTCTCCAATCGCCGGCGTAAGACAATGACCGTGACCTTATCTCCATCGACTTTTCCGTGACCTCGCTCCGATAAGTCTGGATCTTCTTCTTTTTCTTTGTCTCTATCTTCTTCTTCGTTGTTGAAATATTTAGAAATCTGATTCGATTTAGAGCTCGTCTTCTTCTATGCTCTCTTCAACCAATGGTTCAGATCCAGAATTCTCTACAACAACCAAGGGTGGTTCAGGGAGCCAGGGAGGAACAAAGTGTCAATCTCGCTACGACTACAGTAGATGATGATGATCGTTCCTTGTCTTACGCTGGCGGCTTCGGGAAAAAAAAAAAAGCAGTCGACGGTCTAAAAAAAAAAGGCAAAAAAAAAGATTGCAACGATGCAGGTGGAGGGTCTCGAACACAGGTTCGGTTAGGTACAAAATACACACATTACCAGTAAGCTACAGCGACACATTAAAGATAAGGTTTTATTTGATAATAATTTAATATATCGGGTATATTTATTTCCAACCAAAAACCATTGGGTATTAAACGTCCAAATAAAAATAAGTTGAGGTTTTTTTTAAGAATTTTCCCAATATTGAGGAAAACTCATTCTAGTGTTTGGTAAGAAACATTCCATAAATTTTCTCCACACGAGTAATACTCACGTCGACCTTTTTATAGAATGTTTGAGGCTTTAACCAAGTTTCCTAAACATAAAATGTTGTTGGGAATTAAACTCTCTTCCATTTTGTAAATTTTGGTTGTTTCTTCAAAATATGGAAGTATACCGGAGCATAAAAGCAGCTCGGATTTTATTTTTAACTTTGTTTTGGTCGGAATATTTTGATTCAAATTCAATACTCTTGGTAGAATATGAGTTATAGTCTAGAGAACGATAAAGTAAATCTAACTTCACATTTCGATATATATGTATATAATATTTAAATGTAAATCTAACTTTGCTATTTAAGAAAGTAATTTAGAACGATAAAGTAAATCTAACTTTGGTGTTTTAAAGCAGCCAACTCACTTCTTATTATCAGTGTGTATATAGAGAATGTCATAATGTAGTTATGTTAATCGAGAATATATATTTTACTCTATATTCTTAACTGGTGTAACGGATGTGAGGAAATTAATAGAAACACAATGACCATATGTATATAACACATATAAAGTAGTTACGGTTAGAAGGTAATTTGAAAACTATGTCTTGTGTAGTCAAGCGAGTCTGTCACTTGTTCAATTACATGTACAAGTTGTTATAGTAGTTCCAGAGTGATATAAGAATTGTATTTTCTTCTACAGTCTTAGCAGTCGGAAATTTGGTTTTTCCATTAATTGTTTGGCATGTAAAGATGGTATGGTCTCTTGGCATGTATTTTCAACCTTGCCTCATATGTGGCCGGAGCTCTATTGGTCGGTGGCGCTAGAGTTTCTGATACAAAAGAAAGAGAAGACAATTACTATGAAAAAACATCAAAAAGTTTGTTGTTTTTTTTTGGGTATTTGACCAGGTTACTAAGTGGTTATTCAACCCCACATATTACCACAAAAGAGACCAAGCCAATATATTCGTAAGATTGACAAAAACAAAAACAATGTATTCATAAAATCTTGTGAACTGGTTGTATATATTTAAACATGTGGAGTAAACATTTAACATCTTTAAATGATTACATAATGCTCGTAAATTAACAGCTGCTACGTTGAGATTTTGAATCCACCAACACTAAAAAGTTGAGGTATTATTTAAGTTGTAAAAATTTTATTCCAACAAAAACCTTAAGTATTAACCAGCCAAGATCGATGATGATTTTTTTTGGGATCTTTTTCCATCAACTATTAATTGAGATACATGAACATTCATCTAGGGAAAAAGCTAAGGAGAGTTTACTTTCTAGACTATTAAAACTTAAAAATAATCAGGCACAAAATCCAAGGAGCCGTTTCCTTCCACAAGATGAGCTTCTTCCACGAGTGACGTTTCTTTAGGAATCTCCTTTCTTGGGCCTTGGAGAAAGCATATCAGGCAGAGCAGATCAAGTGGTTCAAGCAGATCATGTAGAATAAAAGTAGATCAAATATATGGTTGTTTAAATGCAGATCAAGGGTGAACATCATAAAAAAAGTTGTAGACCAGATTTGCACGCATTTCTCCTGCATTTACCACAAAAAGACAAAAAAAATATGAATTGCACACAGTTCATCTGCATTAACTTTTAAAAATAAAAAATTTCTTGAATGGTTACTTAGTGATAGGAGGACTACATTAAAGGGTGGTCTGCTATTTTCTGTTCTCCCATTCAAAGCCTTGATATGTTCGCTTTTGCTAAGGTGAAATCTCTCTCGGGTGGATCTCCTTTTCTTGTGACTTAACCGTTTTCCGGCGAGTTTCTTCACACGACGAGATAACTTCCTTGATTCTATCGATTTCGAGCCACTCTCGTTACTTACCGATGGCTTCGGTCGCCTTCCTCTGTTTGAGGCCCCCTCGTGCACCACCGCAAGAGTCTCATTCTCTGCTGACTCCACCGGAACCACCGGATCCTCATATCTGCTTCTCCTTTGGTGAATCTCTTGCCCAGCCGCTGAGTCCCTCTTCCTTCAGAGTGTGTGACTTGTTCATTGTCCCTCTCTCCTCCACACCGGGTTTTCCATCGCCGGCTGACGCCCTCACCTTACCTCACCAAATGTTCCCTCATGTATGCTCTTACTCACCCTCTAAATCTTCTTATAAGACGGGAAGGTATTGGATTTTGAATGAGTTTGTGTCTCTGTTTTTGTGGAATTTGGATGAAGTTATGGGCTTAGATACTGTTGTTTCTACTTTAGTGCTCTCTTGCAGCAATATTATTGCTTTGATGCGATCATTTACCGCAGTATGCGGATTCTATCTCGATTTGGCTTTGTTAAAACATGTCTTGTGGCAGCTTGGACAAAGTTCTTTGAATCTAAACAACCGACCAGTTCACCTGGTTCATCGGGGCTTTTGTAGCTCTCATCTCTTCTTTATGGAGCCTTCATTCCTCCCCTATACTTCACTTGTGTTTAGTGGTAGTGTTACAGGGAGCATTGTGTTAACTGTTCTGCTTGAAGTAGAAGCGGGAATTATTGCTCAAGACTGTTCTGGTTCAGTATTTGTTGATTGTTTAACGTTAGTGTCTTTGGAGGTTTTGTTTCCTCCTCGTGTTTTCAACAAGGACTTCCAAGCTAAAGAGGTTTGCTTTACTGGATGCTCTTGGTTTGATGCTTCCTTGGCAGAACTTCAGTTTCCTTTCCCAAAATTCCCTCTTGTTTGGATGATCAAGACTTGTCGGTAATGCAAGGTTTCTCCTCCCGACTGATGGTTATTGTGGATGCGATCTATCAAGAAACTGTTGAGATTGTACATGTTTGTTGGTCTCTTATGTTCTCTTCCTATAATTTGTATCTCTTCTATCCCTTGTTTAACCATCCTTTTATGGTGTTTTTTGGCACTTGTTGCCTTCATTTCCTTTGTTTGGGATATAGTTCATCTTTTGTTAGAGGTTGAAACTCTTTAATTTAATGAAAGTGAATTGTTTGACAAAAAAAAAAATCTGAATAATTTTAGAACTTTATTTGTAAAATATATTTTGTTTTTTTTTTTTTGGTAGCACATATGGTAGATATTCTAGCCACTCAATAAAAAAACAATGCACAATTGGAACATATTAAGGAAGCCTATAACATGAATTTTTTAATTTTTTGTTTTGTTTTGAGAATTGTATATTACAATTAAATGAATATGCATAATTAATGAATGTTATTAATATATCTCATATATGCCTAAAAGTTTGAATAAAAAGATAATAACTTTACATTTCTTGAGAGTCACATATGGAATTTACATAAGTGAATGAAAGCTTTTGACCAAATTTCTAGATCTAAGTACAGTATAGTATAAAATTTATTATTTTCATTATATGGAATATCAATAAAGTTATATATGTAATGTTATATCATATTATATATGTATATAATACACACAAGACCAACACAATCAACTTTTGTAATTTTATTACCATAGAGAAGAAAGGTAAATCAAATTACAAATATGCAAATACCATAGTTAAAAGTTTTATGTTGAAGAAGGCAACATAAATTTTTATATTATAATTTTCTTATATGAAAAATAATTTTGAATCTAACTTTCTTAATTTTTTTTTTTTGTGAAATTACAAGGTAATTTCTAAAGAGATGTTTTTCTTTATTTTCAGAAACATAATTATTGGCTACCAAGAATTTTTCAGCTATTATATTACCTTTGTTTATGATATTTACTCTCAGTGCTATTGCCCATAACATCAGGTACCCCAATTATTTATTACGTATTGATTTTAGTTTGAAAAAAAAATAGTTTTGAGATGTCCTCAGGTAATTTAGTTAAAGTCAGTGAACACAATATTTGTATTAGTATTGGTCATTTAATTTTCAAATACTAATTTTTTTATATATGTACTTATTCTTGCAATTTTTTTTTTATAAACATACATAACAGGAAAACGGAAACCATGTCAGGATTGGAGATATGGATGTAGATGTAGCAGCAGAGTTGCATGTAGTGCAAAGTGCTTATCTCTCGGTTACAAAGGAGGACACTGTGTCACATTTGCTTTTCCTGTTTGTTGCTGCAAAATCAATGTGGAATTTCAAGATGATTCTCCTACTTCTAGTCCGATCATGACAAATTAATCTTCAATTACTATGTATTTTAAATTATATAAAAAACATATATTAAAATATCTTTTATTCATGTTATTACCATTATCACATAATTATAATTTTGCGGACATTTTTGAAATCACTGAAGTTTCAGCTTTCGACTCAAAAATCATGATCCTATTGTTTGACCATATGGGCCAAACTTTTTTGATTTTTTATTATATAAAGCTTGATGTCATAATTACTAATTAACAAGATCATGACACATGTAAATTGTATCATTCAGATGTTGATACATGTCAATTCTAAATTTCTTAAAATTTTAAAAATAGAAAAATGTAAAATTTCAAAACCCACCATAAAAAGGTTGTATATAAAAGTAATATATAGAAAAAACCTAATAAATAGAAATTTAAAATTAGAAATTATAATCGTCTCATATTTTTTTCACGGATCAAATAATTTATTCAAAAGACTGTTATTGTATGAATACGTAAGATTAACGTGTTTTTGTAACTATAAAAATATTAAAGTAAAGAGATATATAATAAGTTATTTAATGTGTTCATAAATAAAATTTGTTGGTTGTAGTAAAGACTAAAGAGTATATTTTACAAGTAAAATATTTTTGTGTGTACAAATACATTTTTAGTGGTAATGTAGATAGTATATTTGTAAATGGATATACATTAGTGTATTATAGAAAAAAAAACAACTATTTTCTATAACTAAAAGTTTATCTCTTTACTTTTATATATTGTTTTACTTATGAAAATAATTAAATATATATTATTTGTTAAATTTCATTTATTTTAGTAACTCTGAACTCCTCTACAACTATTTTTTTTAACTAAAAGTGTATCTATTTACTTATTTTTTTCAACCAAACAATAAATTAAAATGAAATTTCTCAGTTAGTTGCCCGAACCGGAGGGAAGGGGTTTATTAAAGAAACTTCAGAGATAAGAGAACGCGAAACACATGCAAGATACTCTGCCTTCGTATTTGCTGCATGCGGGATCCCAGAGATGAAGAATAGTAGAAAGGACTCAAGCGAGTTAAACTCATCGAGCATGTTGGAGAAAGACGGGCAATCTTGGACTGCACCATAGTGAGTAACTCATCATAATCAGTCTCAATATGTTGACAAGTGATTCCTACAGCATGTATCCGCTCCATGGCCCACAACAACTCTTCTAACTCCAAATGCAGGGGGAGAGGCTCCGTCTTAGACACGAGGTGAAAAACATGGACATGCGAAGATGGAGATGAAGCTGACATGACCACCGTAAAAGAGAGCGCCTCTTCCCATGCTAACTTATCGCCCAAAGCCTTAGCAATTATATCATTTGCCTCAATCTCTAAACCTTGAAAAACTTTTTTGTTTATGGCTTTCCAGATTGCCCATAAAATTCATGGTAATTGAAGAAGTTGATCAGGATCACCCTTTTGAGAGGCACTCTTCCAGAAAAAAAAAATTCAAATTCGATTACACCGACTCATATGTAAAACCCTCTAAAGAGATCAGAGTCGGAGATAAATCCCAAACTTCACACGAGCGAGGACATTCAAAGAAAACATGATTAATAGTCTCAACCGCAGAGTCACACCTTTTACACCAAATGTCATATTGGATACCTTGGTATATCTATTTACTTTTATAGATAGATTACTAAAATATTTACTTTATATTTTTTAAAATTTAATTTAATTTTTAAAAATCTAAACCCGCATATCGGGAAGGTCCTAATCCAGCTTCTAATAATTTCTCAAAACACATAGGGTAAGGGAGAGTTTTGCTATTTCGATGATTACATCAATAATGATAATTTATCAATTGTATAGTTCACAAGATAAAATCCACCATGACGTTGCTTTTGTGTACAATTCGTCATTAGATTTTGGATACCGACATATGACATAATTCAGGGCAATCACAACAATTTGTTTCGTGTTAAGTGGAGCGCGAAAAAAAATGACAACGAGTCAAAACAAGTAAATCAAAAAATTTTGGTATAAAATTAAAGATTATCTCTATTGATAAGTGACATATTAATAATTGATGACACCTAAAGAAAAGTGTGGTGGTAATAAAAGATATATACCTATTAAGTTCTAGTGTACAACTTAATAAAATGAAAATATTACTTGGAGTCCCATTGTTTTGTTCCAACATAGTGTACCTTAGTTTTCTTTCATCTTGTGGTTAGCAATCAATGACAAATTCTCAACGGAGTTCGTATCAGAGCATAGTGTTGTGTTCAGCATTGTGTGTTTTTGGTGAAAGGGAGAGTGGAGTTGATATTGCTTTGTTTAGGCTGTTTGATGCAATTGCATGTGTGTTTGTAACGCGTAGATTGACAAAAGGGATTCCGAATTTGTATTCTGATGGTTAGAGACAGCATTTTTTTTTCAATCAATAAAACATTTATAGATTCTCTCTTCATCGATCTTTGTATTTAACACTAAACGAAATGTTCATTCATATACAAAGTCGAATGATTACCACAGAGCATTTGCAAAAATTAGATTTCCAAATGGCTGCGTTTAATAATCATACAGAGTTTGATCAGAGCTGTCATACCTGAAAGTGGACAGGCAGCTGTTTACTTTCATGAGATGAAAGGAAGCTGAATCCGAAGCCTTTTCCACCTGCTCCGAGACTGGGACGGATGCAGGCCTAGTTACTTATAATAGAACTCAAGTTGGGATTATTCTCCAATCTCCATGAAAAAGAAGCATTTACATAACATCAAAAGATCAACAATAACACTATCATCCATGGGACTGATGATCATAACAAAACAACAGTTATAAAGTTGAAGCAGAGCGATGTGGTTTATTCAAAGTTCCAGCTGGCTCTGCATATCCAATATAGTCTTAGCCGACTTCTGCAGCTTCTCAGACTCTTCATCAGTCATATGCACATTGGTCACAGCGACCACACCATTGCGTCCAAGCAAAGCCGGGAGACTAAGGAAGACATCACCCCCATCGATACCATAAAAGCCACGAGCAAGAACCGTGACAGGGTGGATCTTGCGTTGGTCACGGAGAATAGTACGAGCCAGATTAGCAACAGAGTAGCCAATGGCCCAAGAAGTGTAACCCTTAAGTCCAATGACTTCATAGGCGCTACCAACTACGCTTTGGTGGATGTCCTCAAGGGTTTGTTTCTCGTAAGCAATCTGTTGCTTCTCTAGAAAACTTAGGACAGGGATGCCTCCAACACTAATGCTCGACCACAATGCCACCGAGCTGTCTCCATGCTCTCCCACAATAAAAGCCTGCACCAAACCAATTGATCGTCACAACAATACATTACCATCGGAGCTATTATCACCTGATCACTCCTTAATTGCAGTATAAAACCACTAAAGCATAGATTTTTATCATACTAAATCACTCCTTAATCGCAGTATTTACCAAAAAGACAATTCTTTTATCAATCATCTAATCCCAATTGAAAGAAACTAAAGGAAATTATAAAATTGAAGATCCAACACAATCCTGACCTGTACATCCTGAGCATTAACGTCGAGATGATCTGCGATTAAGAACCGGAACCGAGATGAATCAAGATTAGTACCAGATCCAAGCACACGATTCACCGGGAAACCAGAGAGTTTCCAAGCCACGTAAGTCAAAACATCAACAGGGTTAGAGACAATGATCAATATAGAGTCAGGAGAAGCTTTAGCGAGTGGAGGGATGATATGGCGGAACAGAGCAACGTTCCTCTGAAGCAGATTAAGTCTAGACTCCCCTAGGTTCTGTCTAGCACCAGCAGTGACGATACACAGATCAGATCCAGCGGTGACGTCGTAGTCGACAGAAGCTGTGATCTTGGTCTTAGGGAGGAAAGCAGCGGCGTGTTGGAGATCGAGCATTTCGCCACGAAGCTTATCAGGCTTGGAGTCGACGAGTGCGATCTCGTCGGCGAGATCTTGAGTGAGGATGGTTTGAGCTATGGCCATCCCGACGTTGCCGACTCCGACGACGGAGATCTTTGTACACCGGTTTGAAGGGAGAGGAGGATCGGAGTTGTGGATCGGTTTGAAAAGGGCGCTGCTTAGATCAACACCACTCGGACCCAAGTCACGCAGCGATGACGTCGATGTTGATGCGTTTTGCTGCATTACTGTGACCAATTTTAGGGATTTAGTTTGATGAAACTGTTTCTTCTTCGAATTTGGGTGTGTATGTGAGCCGGGCGAGTGGGAAGTTGATAGGTTAAGGGTTCCCATTGAATGTATGATGAGTGGGAAGCTGAAAGGTAAAGAGTTGCCATTGATGAAGAACGAATGGAGAGGAAGCTGAGGACAAGAGAGCTCGAAACGGATTTGACTTATGACAGGTTTTATGATTGACAAATGACTAAATGATATAAGGATTGTGCTGCTATGGTCTACTCCCGACGGGAACAGCACTAGTGGTAATAGTAATTGAGAAGTACAAATATGAAACTAATCTTAAATATATAAAAAATTACTTTTAATTGTCATTAAAAAATTTAATTAAAATTAATTAATAATTAAATATATATAATTAATAATTAATTAAAAGACGAAAATTAGAAATACATTAAATCAAATATTAAATAAAATATATTGTAGAAAGGTAAAAATATTTATTAGAATCAAAACTAATTCGTATTAAAAAAAAACCTAAGATTTTAAAAATCTAATCGAATAAAATCTACAAGTTCAAATTTTATCCTAATATATTAATTGGGAAGTACAAATATGAAACTAACATTAAATTGTGTAAGAATTATATTCCATTACCATTAAAAAAAATTAAAATTAATTAATTAATTAAATAAATATAATTAATTAAAAAATGAAAATCGAAGACACATCAAATAAAATAAATTGTAGAAAAGTAAAAAACAAATCTATTAGAATCAAAATTAATTCATACTTAAAAATAAAATAAAAGGTAAGATTTTAAAAACCAAATCGAATAAATATACAGTTATCAAAAAAATTTCCACCACAGATTGAAATTATTACAGACAACAAAATGAAGTCACATAAAAAAAACCAATGAATGTTGTTTTCAAAAAGACTTTTCAAAACTTTTACTAGCTATATTTAGTTGTTCTTTTTGACATGTTAGTAAAGATTGTGTTTAATTAACAAAAGTTTAAACAATTTTATTCATTACATGCAAATGTTTTATTGACATGTTTTCAATAAACATTTTTAAAATATAAAAATTATAATATAAGCAAACAAAAATTTCAACAAACTATTATAAATAGCATAATAATAAGATGAGTTATTACAAATTTTTATTAAAAAAAAGTTCCGCCCGCGGGTTAGTACCTAGTCTGTTTGTATTTTGTACTACTATTATATACAAATGGACCGATTAATAAGATTTTTACAATAAAAAAAGAAAAAGAAAAAACATCAAAGAAAAAAAATGATTAGTAATATAAGTATTAACAGCTACACTTCCAAATAAGATTAATATTTTATTAATTACATAAACAAACATAAAAACACTAAAATTATTTATTGTTTGCTTGAATCTGGTGTTGACTAGTATTAATTTTTTTGTCAATGTCGGTCAACATCGAACAACTTTGGTTAATATTGGTCAACATTAGATTCCGGCAAATAAAACATCAGAATTAAACCAAACCAAACCAAACCCTTACCCGATAGTAGATTATACCCGCATGGGTCTAGGATTTCTTGACATTGGATACCTATACCCGATCGGGTATTACCTGATATCCAAACAATATCCGAACAAACCCGATTGTATATATCCCTATACTATATAACCCTCTTAAGCTTTTAGCCTCTTTACCGATTCTTCTTTATTTCCTTTTGTCGATCACCTCTTGTCACCGGTTCGACATCAAGTTTCCAAAATTGAGAATCCATATAACCCTTTTTCCTAATTTAATCCCAATTTATCAAACTGAAAACCCTAAACTCTTACTTGTTTTCTCCATCTGAAATTTCAGAGGCAATCACGAGTGATTCTTGATTTTGATTTCTCTTTTGCTGGAAAATTGTTCTTGTTCTTCACTTTTGCTGAAAACTTGTTCTTATTTTCTATGTAATTGAATCAATACTTTATATCATTGTATGAAGCTAGTGTAAATTAACCTTGGTTGGTCATGTAAACAACAACATGTTTTGTTTCACTTGTTCTTGTTCTTATGCTTCAGTGAGTTTTGCTAGAAACGTGTTTTTGTTTCACTTGTTTCAATTTTTTTTCATGGTTATGATTTCACTTGTTCTTGTCTTTTTGATAACATTGAGTTCAGGTTACTAAGTTAGAGCAAGACATTGAGTTTGGTTTAAGGATAATTTCAGATTGATTTCGGGTATCCGAACCGAACCGAACCCGATGGATATTTATCCGAATCTTGATCCGAATACTAGAAATACCCAAATGGGTCTAGGACCCTTTTACCGAAATATCCAAAATCCAAAATATCCAATCCAACTTGATCGGATACCCAAAAACACTATGAGGACACTTGGAGATCGAAATATTAATTCATTGTTTGGATCCTCTATTTGTTTAGTTTTTTTTTTTTGAAGATCTTCGGTATGAACTATTCACTCAACAATAATCAAATCTGCAATTCTTGCCGCCGACGGATCACATATTCTCTTCATGACTTATTTGTAATCGTTGCTACCATCAAATCTACATTTTCCATGGTTGTCAGATATACAATTTTCTCAACCACGTATCTACCATCTTCACCACCGCCAGATACACGCTCATTTCAAGAGGGTGAATGGTCAACAAATATTACCTTTGCCATTACTATATTTGTCTTTTTTGGCAAGTGCCCATTTCTAAGTCAACCACCCAAATAATGCATATTCATACAATAATTTTTTCAGTTTTTATTTTATTTTAAAAAACTCTTTAAAGTCCATACCAATCACCGCCAAAATTTGGTAGAAGATTGATGCTTCATGTATAAAAGATATAGAATATAAAGTACACGGAAAATATATAAAATTTGCTCACTTTGTAACAATATGATTGCATATGCACTCTCTAAACATAGTACAGTAATTCGGATAGGAGATTTCACTAAACCTAAAGCTGGCTCTTTTGAATCCACTAGGGTTTCATTATGCTTATTTCTTCTTCTTCAAATGTTTTTTCCGTTTTGTAGCTTCAAATTAATATTTTTGCTTATTTGGTTTGATTACAATATGAGTTGTGCCACCTCATTACCTTTTAAAAAGAGAAATTTATTAATAGTGCCATGAACAATGAACATTCTTTTGGGATATATTATTTTCATTAATTCCTTTTCCCGAGTGCCATAGAGATAAACTAAAAAGACTATATTGTCTTCTTAAATCTAAACAACAATATTGATTTTTTTTTTTTAACACAAAGTCTCTAACTCCATTCTCTCTCTAAAAAAAAAAAAATCTTTTTCAACAAACCTTCATCTTTTTTTAACCTTCGTCATGCTCTACAACTCTCTTTTTTCATATTCCAAATTTTTTGGAGTGAGTCTCTCCATCCAAATTCATCAAAAAATAGACAACCTACTACAGGTAATTTCTTCCATAATTTACTCCGACCAAGCTTTGCGTTTGATCCAATTTCACCGGCTGCATATAAGAGTTCCCTTCATCTGTAACATGAGATGCTCCTATCGCCGTCATAGATGCTTCGTCAGAGATGCTTCCTTCTAAAGCTGGGTATGAGATTCATTTGCTATCATTAGAGTCCTTTTAATTGATGGACCAGATCTAGAGAACAATAATGTGTGCTTCGCTTAGCTTTTCTATTATCTCTTTATCATTAATTGACTAACTCTCATTAGTTGTCCATTTCTCAGGAATCCCAACAAGTTAGTGGACATAACTCTCAAAGGTTGAACATTCCGTGAACTTTCTGCTCTCATCTTCTTACCCTAATTTTTTTGGCTTTTAGTCTTCAAACACTTTGGTCCCGTGGACCAGATCCAGTCGATAAGGTTTTTGACCACCATTATTATGTCCTTCGTTCTCTTGAGTGGATCTTATCTGGTTTGGTATGGCGTTTTGTGTCCATTGCTAACAAAATTATTGTTCACACTGCATGTTTGCATATCCGGTGGACTAGATCCGGTGGATTAAATCCAGCCGACCAAGTTTTTGTCCACCACTATTAGGTCATTTGTTCTCTTGAGTAGACCAGATCCGTTTTGTCTGTCGTTTTGTGTCTATTGCTAACAAGAAAACTTGTCCACATTGCATGTTAGCAGATCTGATGGACCATATCAAACAACCAAAGTTTTTTTCCACCACTATTATGTTCTTCATTCCCTTGAGTTGGCCATATCTGTTTTGTCTGACGTTTTGTGTCCATCGCTCACAAAAAAGTGCCCACATTGTAGGTTTAGTGGACCAGATCGAACAACCAGGATTTATGTCCACCACTATTATGTATTTCGTTCTCTTGAGTGGACGATATCCATTTAGTATGACCATTTGTGTCCATTGCTAACCCAAAAAGTATCAATATTGCAAATATAAGATCCGATGGACTAGATACAACAATCAAAGTTTTTGTCCATCACGTTTACTTGTCTGCAGAATGATGAACAACATGTTTCTAAAAAACTAATATCAATCACAATTTATTTCTAAAACCAATCAAAACTTTAGTTGTAGAATGTTAAGAATCAATGATTTAATGGAAAAGAAAACCATTCTTTAATGATATTTTGGATAATACACAAAACAAAACAGTCTATACCCTCTTTTATTCTCTCTTTATCTCAGGAGTATTTTCGTCTTTTTTTATATGTGACATAGAATTGAAAAATGACACTTTAGAAAAAAATTTAAAATGTCATTTTCCACCACTTTTGTTTTGAAAATTGCATTTCTAATAAAATTCTCCTTTTTTTTGAAGCAATAACACAAAAGTGAACATTTTCGTGCCAAAATTATCGTGACATCGTAAAGTTTATACAAATTGCCTGATGCAATAACTTAATTCAGTGTACAATAATTTGGTGATGAATTATATTTTTCCTCATAAGGCAGGCTTTTCACGCCATTTAAATGAATAAAATAGCCTCATATTGTCAACCCTTCAAAATAGAACTCAAAGTTTGTATTATTCTCAATGAACATTTACATAACATATAGAGATCAACATTACCACTACCATCCATGGGACTAATGATCATAACAAAACAACAGTTTTAAAATTGAAGCAAATAGATGTGGATATTCTTCAAAGTCCCAATTGGCTCTGCATCTCCAATATAGTCTTAGCCGACTTCTGCAGCTTCTCAGACTCTTCATCAGTCATATGCACATTGGTCACAGCGACCACACCATTGCGTCCAAGCAAAGCAGGGAGACTGAGGAAGACATCACCCCCATCGACACCATAAAAGCCACGAGCAAGAACCGTGACAGGGTGGATCTTGCGCTGGTCACGGAGAATAGTACGAGCCAGATTAGCAACAGAGTAACCAATGGCCCAAGAAGTGTAACCCTTAAGTCCAATGACTTCATAGGCGCTACCAACTACGCTTTGGTGGATGTCCTCAAGGGTTTGTTTCTCGTAAGCAATCTGTTGCTTCTCTAGAAAACTTAGGACAGGGATGCCTCCAACACTTATGCTTGACCACAATGCCACCGAGGTGTCTCCATGCTCTCCCACAATAAATGCCTGCAAACAATAAATCAAACGAACCCCAGTTTCACTCAACAATACATTATCATCATCGAAGCTATCATCACCTGATCACTCCTTAACTGCAGTATAAAACCGATAAAGCATAGATTTTTATCATACTAAACCACTCCTTAATCGCACTAGTTACCAAAAAGACAATTCTTTTATCAATCCACTCCTTAATCACTCCTTAATTGCAGTATAAAACCACTAAAATCATTAAATCCAGCTAATCACGATTACACAACAAATCCCTAATTTTGGTAGGGAACTGACCTGTACATCCTGAGCATTAACATCGAGATGATCTGCGATCAAGAAACGGAACCGAGAAGAATCAAGATTAGTACCAGATCCAAGCACACGATTCACCGGGAAACCAGAGAGTTTCCAAGCAACGTAAGTCAAAACATCAACAGGATTAGAGACAATGATCAAAATAGAATCAGGAGAAGCTTTAGCGAGTGGAGGGATGATATGGCGGAACAGAGCAACGTTCCTCTGAAGCAGATTAAGTCTAGACTCCCCTGGGTTCTGTCTAGCACCAGCAGTAACGATACATAGATCAGATCCAGCTGTGACGTCGTAATCGACAGAAGCTGTGATCTTGGTTCGTGGCAGGAAAGCAGCGGCGTGCTGTAGATCGAGCATCTCGCCACGAAGCTTATCAGGCTTGGCGTCGACGAGAGCGATCTCGTCGGCGAGATCTTGAGTGAGGATGGTTTGAGCTATGGCCATCCCGACGTTGCCGACTCCGACAACGGAGATCTTTGTACATCGGTTTGAAGGGAGAGGAGGATCGGAGTTGTGGATCGGTTTGAAAAAGGCGCTGGTTAGATCTAGACCACTCGGACCTAAGTCACTCAACGATGAAGTTGATGTGTTCTTCTCCATTACAAAAGTAGTTTTAGGGATTTGATTTGAAGATTCTGTTTCTTCTCTCTTCGAATTTGGGTGTGTGTCACCGTGTGAGTGGGAACTGTACCTGTACTTATAGGGGAGATGACATCACTTTCTACATATCTGTCCTTTAATTCCGAAATTATTAAAGGAAAAAAATAATGGATTTAATTGGTAGTAATTGACATTTGAACCTTTGATTTGTACTTTTAAATTGACAAATTGTTTTGTCTGAATGTAATTTAAAATTAAATAGTGTTGGTCGGAAATAAGGATCAGCACACTGTTTTAACCGTTTGTTTTTGCCTCAAGATGGTTTTGCCAATCCGTTAAATCTTAAAAGTTCCTGAAAATTAAACAATGCTTTAAAAAGAATCAAAACCAAAAGCAGCTTTTGTTGACATGGTTAAATAATTACTTGCACCGGTCTAGAGACTAGTTTCGAGAAGAAGGATAAATGTTTTGGAAGAGTAGTTTTTGCCTTGTCAACAAAGCAAAGATGACAATTTTGATAGTTTTGACTTGTGCATCAACCGACAAACGAAGCTTTATTATTGCTAAAAACTTGGTTTTGATAGTTTGATACCGACAAAGAAAGGATATTTATTTTTTTGCTAATTGGGGTTTATCGTGTACAAAACGTAATTACTTCTATAGATTTGACAAAATGTGTTATTCTAGGTTGATAATGAGTTCACGGGTGGTACACTGAGACGACGGATGAGTCAAAGAGAAGGATTTATTGGTCCTATAAAACTCTCTCCATTCATCAATATATGCCACTTTGTGATGAGGCAAAGCAGGCATGCATCTTCTGTCCACGATCTCTAGTATCTTCTCTGTTTTTCCCAGATGCATTGCGGCTTCTCTCACCGACGCTTCTCTCACTTCCACTGCTGTGACCAAACACTTCATTCCTATCACCTGTGCCGTGTTGCAAAAGCATCCTGATACTATGTCCGATACCATCCTTTCCACATCTTTCAACAGAGCCTCCTCTGTTTCAGTGTTTCCTGATTCGTACTTCATCAAAAGGGTTTGGCTGATTCGGTACATCGAGTTTGCTGCCTGAGTCTTGATAGGCCACTGAGAGGGCTCATGCTTCATGCACAGTATCCTATTTCTCTCCCATGACTCTGTAAACTCTTTCTTTGATGTATCCACCAGCTCTTTTAAAACTTCTTGTGATGTTTTTCTCTGTTGCTTGGATAGTTTACGAAGATCCACGTTGAGCCATTTATGGTAGAGATAAACTCCTAACCATACTACCTCTGCAGCTTTCCTGCTGTTAGCTAACTCTCCTCCGATGTCAAGGACGTTTTCGAACTTGTTCACATAGAACAAGGCCTCGTTTACAGCTTTCACTAACTTCTTCAACGAGTGAGGCTTGATGTTGGGAAGAGCGGCAGCGATACTTGTTAGTGTTACCAGTGGAAGGGCCCAACTATTAGGCGGCTCTCCAGAGGCCAGAGAAGCGACCTCGTCGCTGTCAAAATCTCTAATCCCTTCAAATCCTTGTGATATGGGAGTTGTTGCTTCCAAGAGATCTATTAAGTTTACGGGTTGTTTCTTCCGACCCTTTTGTATCAAGTGGTCTGTGGCCTCACGGTTGCTCCGTGCCATGTACTCTACCAGCTCCGCCTCTCCTTCAAGATGCAGAACAAATTGTTTCGTTGATGGATTTGAACCCGAGCACTCAGCGTTTGCAACACAATCACTTTTGAAGGTGAAATAAAAACAACATAGCAAAATTCTATTCACACAGTAGACCGTAATGAAACGGAGAAACTTGCTAGCCAACACTATACCATACTGTGTTGCAATACAAACATCAAGTATCCATCGGTTTAAGTCGTGTGCAAGCTTCTCGCTGCGGCGATTATGGACCATCCAAAGGTTCAAGGGACGTTCTTTCTTCTCAGCGAGACAGTCTACCCAATAGCTCTCTACTCTCAACTCATCTTTCAAAGATTTCTTTGTTCTTGACGGACATCTCAAGTTCACTGCCTGAAACCATCTGCTCGCTGGAGCAACGGTTCCTATGGCAACTGCAGCTGCCTGAGAGACTAGAACCAAAGCGGTTGACCATTTGTAATCAGAGTCTCCATTGCAGAACCCTAGTGACCGTGGTTGAAGAAAGTAAGACCGGATCATGGCTTCAGCCAACGTGACTGCACTCAAGAAACAGAGGAAACCAGTGGTGGTGCAAGTAACAGAGCGAGACATCACAAACTGAGGGCTAGAAGTGTGAGCCATCATCCAAAATTTCATCAGGTCTTCTTTAAGCTTAGGAACCCCTCTTCTTCTCTCTGTATACGAAGGACACTGCTTCAAAGCAAACTCGTATCTCTTCTTGTACTTGAGCTCCAAGAAACGCTTTGTGGTCGGGACTGTGATAGCAGAGAAACTCAAGATCATAAACTTTAAAAACATGAGAACAATGACGAGAGCGTGTTCTGGATGGAAAACGTATATGGCACCAGTACCCAATTGGATACAGATATTAACAACATCGGTGATAACTAGAATCCCTAAAGCCATGAGGTTCATGAGGATATCTTGTGTGACCATGAAACCAAGAGACGGCATAGAATTAGCCATCACGGTGCAGACGAAGACGCTACTGCTGAGTTTAGCAAGCTGATCTTGGCGACTAGGCATAGAAGTGTTTAGATCCAAGGAAAGTTTGACGCAAACAGAGATGAAGGTGAGAGTGGTGGCGTTGAGAGAGAAGAATTTGCAAGGAAACCAGAACTTACGGTGGCGAAAGCCGTGAATAAGATCGGAAAACATGGCAACTCCACAGATCAGTGAAGCAGCAGCCACGTAGACACCTATCGATGGTAACGGCTTGCTGAACTCTGCGTCGCTTAGATTGCCAAGAGAGTCGCAACCCATCACTAGATTTGTCTCACTCTCTCTCGAGTCTTCTATTTCTTAGTCTTCTTCTATAAAAAGATTGGAGAGAGTCAGAGAAAGAGTTCCTATGTTGATCATAAAGATTATTGAGAATCTTCAAAGAAGTTACTAGTTTTTTGCACTCAAAGTTATATACTATATAAGCTTTGACTTGTCTCTAAGTTAGACTCGTTCAAAAGCGAACTGTTGGTTGCATTCACACACTGACGGAACACTGACACAGCTCTTCCCATCGACTTACGTGTTCGTCTCTCCTTTCCATTCTCTATAGTCTATATACTCTATACTATACTCCACTAATGATTAATTAATTTTATTTAGTCAAATAATATTTGTATATAGTGAGGAGAAACAATTAAATCTAATTAATATATGTGTATAACCATAAATTTAAAAGTAATTAAAAATTTAAAATTAGAAATTATCAACAACCTACTTCTGACTAGCGAATTCGTGAAAAGAAATATTATATAGTTGGTGGTTTTTTTTTTCCTTTAAATATATGTTGGAATTATTATAAGTACCGCTCTGATCACGTTACCACGTAAAAATGTGGTCTATAATTTGAGTGAAGACCTTTGCACGCACTTGGAATTTTCTCCTATTGTTAGAATCATACCATGCCAAATGGAATTAATGCTCATAATGTGAGTCATTCAACTTTTATTTTCTTTTCTTCACCCTCAATATCCATTATTTTATCTAGTAATTAACACCTCGCTCCTTTCTTTCTTATCCTAAAAGTGTAGGAAGATATGATTTAACACCATTCAAGACCTCATATATCTTTCTGAAACTCTGACATTGAATAAAGCCTTTGGTCCCTCTGAATTATGAGGTAAGGTTTTTGTTTCGTTTACACGGTCTTTGTTTTTCTTTTTCTTTGCGTTGTATATGATGGTTCACAAAAAATGACTTAACATCAATATCCTGCGTGTGTGCGATTTTTATGATTTCATGGAATATAAAACGAAATAGACTAACTTGGAAAAGATGATAAAGGTGTGATGTGGTAAAGACAATAAAGAGGAAAAAAGTGAGCAAAACGCCAAAACCAGGTAGCTACCAATTGACTAAGCTGTACTTGTTGTTAGTGGTAATATGCTCTGTGAGTGAAGTTGAGGAGGGGAGGAGAAGATGTTTGCCCGGCAAGTGGGACAAGAGGAGTGGGAGGAGGAGAGCCACTTCTGAATGCAATGGACGTGGAATCCATGTTTGCATCTGTCCAACACGCGTAGGGTGTCACCGTCTTGGAATTCAGACAAGCAAATGATGCACTCTGCTTCGGTGCCTGCCAAGTTCATTCCGGGGGAGTAAACAAGTGTCGGGGGAAGTTCCGAAAGGGAGACTTCATCAGGATCAGGATCAGGTTTAGGGCCATCATGGAGGACTGGACGGAGGCAACAACGGATGGCAGCGTGGAGAGAGAAAACGCAGACGAGAGAAGAGAAGATGATGATGAAGAGGATCGAGGCGTTGGCTGCAAAGTCATTGGAATGAGAGTAAGGCTTCCAGCCACAACTCTGGGACGTACATGTAGAGGTAAGTTGGGGTTGGGGATCAGATGACAATAGCAGCCGCATTGGATCAACTCAGGCTAGTACTTACAAAAAGCCTTCATGTCTTGTTGTGTTTTATAGAGAGAAAGAATTACAAAAAAAGAAAAAAAGAGGGCATTAAAGAGAAGAGGACACACAAACCAGAGTGTGGCATTGGTCTTATTTTGTGAGGAGGGAGACGTGGATATGTCGAGAGAAAGGGACCACTTTGAGTTTATGAAGGATATGGATTGGTGGTGAACTGATACATCGATCTGTCATTGCCATTTATATGTAGACCAGATTCTTCATGATAATGCTTTCCCCTTCTGTCAAGGCAACTCTACAGTTCCTTTTTTTCTTAAATGCTCATTTAGGTTTCTATCTTTATCCGATCCTAAACACTTATCTTTGACGATATTGTGAGCTTAAAAATTGAACTTCTCATACGTACACATACTAGATAGTCCAGCCAGTTACGTGTTCTATTCACATTGCAACTCTTATTAACTCATTACTTAATACTACTACTCTTCCATTTTCCTTCTGTACCTATCACCTAACTAAAATCTTTAAGTCTTTTACTTCTAAGCAAGAAGCAATTGAGGAATAAAATATAAATTTACAAACTGCATTCTGTCTTTTTGTAACAAGAAAAAAAGTGTCAAAATGAAATAGAGGAAGTAATTAATGATCTCATCAGTGATCTCATGATTTGAATAATCAAAATTACAAAATTCAAATAAACACGAAGTATGCCGTTAAAATTCATAAGCCCATAATTAGGCCCAATTGAGACCAAAAAAGTCAAATTTTGAACAGAGAGACAAAGGAAAGATACGAAATTTGAAAAGAAGAGAGTGAGAGTGGGACATTAGGGAAAGAGGAAAAAAAAAAACCAAATTCCCTCTGCTTCTTCCCTCAAATTCAAAATCACAGATCCTATTCTTCGAACCTTCCATTAGAAAAATGGCATCTCGCTACAATTCCTACGATTCTAGATCATCAGTATCTTCCTCGATTCACTCAGATCTATCTCCCTCCGCCGAATTCAAATCGAACAACAACAAACCAGTTCCAGTTTCATCCAAGGCCATTGTCAGATCCAAGTCTTCCTACTTAACCAAAACAACCAAACCCGATGGTAATCCTGGAAACCTCACTTGCATGATGAAGAAGCTGATGGATATGAAGAAATCTAATCCCAAGAGCAAGAGGGTCGAGCTTGTGATTCCGAGGAACTCAAGAAGATTGATACTGTTAGAGGAGGAGGAAAAGGGAAGAGTACATTGGGAACATTGCAGAGGAAGCTATTCGGGAAGGAGAACAAGGTGAAGGCTTTGACAGAGGTTAAAGGGAACACTAGGACTCTCTCTATGGTTCTTAGAAGCGAGAGGGAGCTTCTCAGCATGAACAAGGACCAGGAGGTTGAAATCGCTGAGTTGAAATTGCAGCTTCAAGACAAGAACCGAGAAGTAATATCTTCTTTCCCTTCTTAGTTTAGCTGTTTAGGGTTTTGGAATGTGTCATGTTTTAGAACAGATTCCATGAAAAGGTTAAATTTTGGATTAAATTAAGCATTTTTTTGTAGGTAGAGAAGTTGAAGGATCTGTGTCTGAAGCAAAGGGAAGAGATAAAGTCACTGAAGAGTGCAGTTCTGTTTCCTGATGCGATGAACAGCCAAATGCAGGAGCTGAATCAAGCTAGGCAGATCATTCCTAACCTTCAAAAGCAGGTCATTTCACTCAATGGCCAGCTCCAATGCATTGCTCAAGATCTTGCTGAGGTAATTTTCTCTCTTTATTCAGTGCATATGCATGTAACCGGCTCTGCTGGGACTTAGAAGCTGAGTATAATGGAAACTGAGTTGTGGGAATTTTATTCAGGGCATTGCTGCAGCAACAGTCCAGTGTTGTATATATATTTTTAGTATTATCTGATAAGAAACTGAAATAACACATCTTTATCAGGTGAAGGCGAACAAGTATATGTCAGAAAGCTGTTACTGGCAAGCACAGACTTCTTCCTATGATTCACTGGTAAGCAAATTAGGATCAAGATTAGGAACTTTGAAGTTTGGTACCAACAATTATTGTGGAAGGGGGTCTTATTAGAATTGAACGCATATCAGGAATTTAGCTCAGGAAGCCCTGATGGATTGGCTCTAGAAGATCTAAATCCATGTCTAACCCCTTATGCCAAGAAGAAGCCTAAGGTACTTGCTGTTTTAGCCTTGAGGGACAAAGCTCAGGTTGTTGGTCACTGGCTCACAAGATAGAACTCAATAGAATTGATTTACCATATATTTGTGCAGGGGTTTGAGAGGGTTGATTCAGCAGAAGAAAGCTTATCAGGGAGAAGCACTATAACAACAACAGGTGGTAAAGTCAAATCGAGTGCAAAAAGTGTAAAGCCGTCAAGGAGCTCGGAGGGAAAGGCAGGGCGGAGATCAGAAGAGAGCAAAGTATGGTATAGTGGTGGGAGAATGTTTTAAGGTATGCTTTGTCCATTTCTTTTCCACTTGATGTGTTACGTCTCTTAGCTCTCAATCTCGAGAAAGTAGTATGATTTTGGTAGAACCATCTGGAGCCATGATCCACGATTGAGTTGAATAAGAGAAGAGTGTTATGTGTAAAATATGTCACTCAAAGTAAGTTAATGGTACGAGTAGTAGTAGGTCCGGAGAGACGATCCCTCTTCTCACTCGATGACCTCATTGTTAAAATCATCATTAGTAATGTTGTTATTAGAGATGGATGCTCCATCCGTTTCTTCAAGATAAAATACTTCGGCACTTTCATACATACATATTAAAAAAAAAAAAGTTTCATTATCCTGTTCAGAAAAGTTGCAATATCAATTTTTACCCCTTCTTTATTAATTTTAATGGGTAAATTGGGAGACAAACATGAGATTTACATTGAAAACTGAAGACATGTATTTTTTTATGAAACAAAACAAAAATCTAAAACATGGATTTCGTGACATATCGCACCATAGATCAAATCAGCCTCATTTTCCTTTCATCCCTCCTCTTTATCCGACAACTCCAAATTTTCTTCTTTTTTCTCATGCTCAATATCATTCATGTCTATATTTCCTCTATGACTATCCTTATTTGTTACCCATCAATTCTGATATCCAGTTGTCGATGTCGTAAGTTTAAGTGATGAATTTAGTCATTTTATTTACCGATGCATTCTAAGTTTTTAAAGAATAACGAAAAAAAGTTTAGAGATACAAAAAAAAAAAAAAAAAAACACTCAAACAACCTTGTCCATTATATTTTAGTTGATTAACATTTTTAAAGTTTACCTTCTACTTAAAAAATAACAATTTCTTAATGGTGTTTATAACGAGGAAGAAACAAGCTAAGAAAGCAAAGAGAGTAACCGTGTGTGGTGAGGGCACCATGATTACGTCTCCTACTCTTACGTAAGCCTTTGCTCTCTCTCTTTATGAATAACTGTAGTTTCACCGAAGTTGCCTTGTGCCATTAATTTACATTTGTGTTTCCTTTCTGGCTTTTGATCTTTTACGACAAAAGAGGGGTCCGGGAATACAGTACTCCTGTCCACTTCTGATTTAAAAAGAAAACAAATACAAAGAGGTTTTCAATTTTTTCTTAGAAATTTAGAGGGTTTATTGGTTCTATGATTTTAATGGATTTAGAAATCGAAACAAAAATCATGTGTTATTTAATCATTGATTTTAAAATACTTATTAAAATAATGTGTTATTGGTTCTATGATTTACAAATACTTGTTAAAATACCCTGTTATTCGTTTAATGATTTGTTTTTGGATTTCAAAATCCACATTATGTTTTGAATGAATTTGAAAGTGTAAAATAGAAGGATTCAAATCCAAGGATAAAACATGTTATTTCAAAATCCAAATACATGGATTTTAAGAATTTACAATTCTATATGCATTTAGAAATCATATCTCCAATAACACCCCTTTATAGAGTTGAAAACTACATTTGAGAGAGAGAGGAGATGAATATATAGGATGACTGGATGAGGGCATAATTAATATGCAAGTTTCGTCTGAGATATATCTGAATTTGAAAAGATGTTCCTCAGGTTTGTAAGAATTGTGTTTGTACATAAATAAACTCCGACTAGTGTTATAGACTATAGGAGATGCCATCTCTAGAAAGAGGAAAAGACGATTACTAATTCCATGCTTTTACATCTCATCCTCTTCTCTTTTTAACGTCTTTTTTAAAACACACAAAAAGAAAAAGTTGTTTTAATAAAGTATTTGTTTCGCTATTTATAGACCGTCTCTTCTCTTGTACGAAACACACACAATCTTTCTTTTCCATGCAAGTAACAAATTTTTTGTATCCAATATATCTCAGCTTGTTTCAATATAATAAACTAAGAAAAAATAGAAACGAACAAGACATGTGTCGGATACTTAAAGGATATTTGGGAGGTTCCAAGAACGTCCTTCATCTTTGGATTTTTCCGGCGTATGAATATGACATGTGACGTAAACGCGTTCTCCTCTTTACGATCCCACCACCACCACCGTACAAAACCCCTACGCTCCTCCACGCGTTGCTTCCTCACTCCCCTCTTTAAACACACGCGCTAGTCGGGATATATATATATAGTATTGGAATGCTCTTGTTTATTTTCATATGAACATTATTTATAAGATTTTCTTTTGTTTGGTATGAACAATATTTAAAACATGAGGTTTTGAATAGTCTCCCGGTTGATATAATCCGTACGTGACTGAATATAGATAATGATATTGATTTAGGTCTGGGCATTCGGGTATCCGTTCGGGTTTAGATCGGGTATTTTGGATTTTCGGGTTTAGAGGTATATGACCCATTCGAGTATTTATAGACTTCGGTTACGGATCGGGTTCGGTTTGGGTATTTCGGGTTTGGATTCGGATTACCCAAAATTCACAAAACTCAAAGTTTTAGGATGTAATTTAGTCTAAATTATTCAATATATATAAAAATTTAGAGTATTATTTACCCAAATTTACTAATAAACAGTTTAAATACTTCAAATTATCAAATTATCGAAAATATCTAAAAATATGAATATTGTGGACACTTATATTATTAAAAGTATAAATATTACTAATATATTACTACTATATATTAATAATATAAGTATATTCGGATATCTGTTCGGATTTCGGTTCAGATCGGGTTTGGGCTCAAGTTTTCGGATTTAGAGATTTAGAACCTATTCGGATATATTACAATTTCGGATACGGATTTGGATCAGATTTTTCGGGTCGGGTTCGGATTGGATCTTCGGATCCGAGTATTTTGCTCATGCCTAAATTATTGAAGCAC
Organism: Camelina laxa; assembly: GCA_024034495.1. Taxonomy (NCBI): domain Eukaryota; kingdom Viridiplantae; phylum Streptophyta; class Magnoliopsida; order Brassicales; family Brassicaceae; genus Camelina; species Camelina laxa. The sequence continues at coordinate 17,895,378 of CM043880.1, forward strand.
GTACGAGCGAACTTTTCTTTATGGAAACTAGTTTTTTCTTCTTTTCTTTTTCTTTAAATAGAAACTAGTTAGATGCACGTTGTATATTAGTCTTTTGTGTGTTTCTGTTTTCGTTGCATTGAGATTAGGGTTGATGATTTGATCTATGTGCAAATTTTCACTTATGTACACATCTTTCCTCAAACAAAGGTTTTCAAAAACCATTGCTCTTAAGGGTTTTATCCAATCTTATATCAACAAATATCCGATAGAATTTTTTTGTACATTAGCAATAAGTCAACTATTATGAAACAGAATATCTATAAAGCTTGACAATATGTGAAAAATAATAGAAGACAAAATATGAAAAATTGACTAATTAGTCTTAAACAATAATTTCAACAGGACGATTTTGTGACAAAGTTTAAAAGCCGAAGTCTTTGCTAAATACAACCGAAAAAAGTAACTTTGACATTGGTTTTGGTTATTTACAAATTTTATACTTATATGCTTGTGAATGAAAGTAACTACAGTATATCTTAAATGTCATATTTAATTTTAGTATGCTCAATAAGTTTGATTTAATGTCATTCTCGTTAATTATAATTGTATAGTGGTTGCGACTTGCGAGTTTATAGTTTAAATTGTGAAGTTGACAACAACAAAAAAAAAACACACGGAAGCCACGTTCATAGTTATTAATTATTTTGTGGAAGTAAAATTAAACACAAGATGATTTCAATAATTTCTATAAATAAAAGAAAACGAAAGCGACAAGAGAGTAGTAGAAAATAGTACTACATAACAAAGGTAAAATTAGTCTAAACCTCATGTTTTTCTACTAATCTTTATGTTCCACACGCTATTTCCCCAATTACTCTACTACTTACGCATCCCATTAATTCATCAATTAAGAGTAAATTAAAATACACAAAACAGTGGTAGTGCAGCTACTGCCGTCCAAAAGTCAATGGTCAGAGTGGCATTTTACGTAAATAACCGGAATAAACGGGGGGTGTTTAATAAGATCCAAGAGGGTCATGACAATTTGCACTTTTATTTTATAATCTCTCCTCATCTCTCATTCTTCCTTCTTCTTCAAAGCTGATTCTTGCTTGAGTATGCAAAGAAAACTTCCTTCTCTTTTGTCCCCTTTCCAAAACAAAATCAACCAATCTACAAACATCTCTTTAGCTTCTCTCCTTTCAAAAGGTTAGCTTTCATGGTGATTTATGTTAGTCCCTTTCTCTTTTAACTTTTTTTTTTTCTTCTTGTCAAACGATTCAATTCCACTTGTTTCTAAATTTTTAACAATTTTTAACATAAATTAAGCTGTACTCTTTATCTGGTTTTAAGCTTTTTGATCATAGGGTTCTGGAATCTTAGCTTCTGTGTGTCTTGTTTGATTGTTGGTTTGTGAAAGGAGCTGTCTTGTTTGATTTGGTTTTGGTGCAAGAGTTGATTATACCCAGTAATCAAAATCTCTCCTTTTTGTATGTCTTGTGTTGATTCAAAATTACCGAACTTTACAGTGATGAATGTATAAAAATCTTGACTTGGAACCTGTTTTTAGCTTTTCAATCCAATAGGGTTAACCTGATTCTGGTAAAAACCTCTGCTTTAGGGTTTGACTCCAACCTTCGACCAGATGTGGTTTTTATAGAGAGTGGTAGGTTTCAATTTTTGGGGTGTGGAAGCTATGAATATATATTATACCTTTTTATCTTCTTTTTGGCTATAGGAATCTTAAGGCAGTACCAAAAACCCATCTTTGATTTCTGAAAGATGTCAGATCTGTTTTCTGATGACTGATTGTGAGCTGACTTGCCAAGGGGTTATGTATACATATTTTGTCGCATAAGTTGTGAGTTTGTTTGGAGAAAAGTTCAGAACTAGACCTGTCTATCTTTTATGACAAATCAGTGTCTGTGTATAGTTGCTTTACTCTGTTGTAGCTAACTTTTTCTTTTTGGATCCTTTTCATGGAGACAGGTTTTTATTCTCCTTGGTTTGAACAAGAGCCACAGTAGAGAGAGATTTAGCTAAAGAAGATCGGTCAGGGGGTGGGTATTACTGGGGTTTTCCAATGCAAACGTCTCAGAAACATCACAGTGCGGCTGGACTGCACATGCTGTATCCTCAAGTCTACTGTTCACCTCAGTTTCAAGCGATAGACAAAAATGGCTTCTCTGATATCCAATCCAAAGAAAACTTTTTTACGCTCGAATCATCCACTGCTTCTGGTAGTCTTCCTTCGTATGACTCCCCTTCTGTGAGCATCACATCTGGCCGGAGCCCGTTTTCTCCTCAGGGCTCTCAGTCATGCATCTCGGATCTTCATCCTTCCCCTGAAAACGTCTATGGATCACCCTTGAGTGGGGCATCTTCTTTTGCATATGATGAAGCTTGTGTCAAGAGTAAGATTCGGGAACTTGAGGTCTCGCTGCTGAGTGGTGATACTAAAGTTGAAGAATTCTCGGGTTTCAGCCCCGCTGCTGGGAAGTCATGGAACTGGGATGAACTCTTGGCATTGACTCCACAGCTGGACTTGAAAGAGGTGCTTGTGGAGGCTGCTCGGGCGGTCGCTGATGGGGATTTCGCTACAGCGTATGGATTCCTCGATGTCTTGGAACAGATGGTGTCGGTATCAGGCAGTCCAATTCAACGGTTAGGCACTTATGTGGCAGAAGGGCTTAGAGCGAGGCTTGAAGGGTCTGGAAGCAATATATACAGAGCTTTGAAATGCAATGAACCTACAGGAAGGGAACTTATGTCTTACATGGGCGTTCTCTATGAAATCTGCCCTTACTGGAAATTTGCATACACAACTGCAAATACTGCGATCTTGGAAGCAATAGCTGGGGAAACCAGAGTCCACATTATTGATTTTCAGATTGCGCAGGGATCACAATACTTGTTTTTGATCCAGGAGCTTGGGAAACGCCCTGGTGGGCCGCCGTTGCTACGTGTGACTGGCGTGGATGATTCACAGTCCACCTATGCCCGTGGGGGAGGGCTCAGCTTGGTAGGTGAGAGGCTCGCAAAGTTTGCAGAGTCATGTGGTGTCCCATTTGAGTTTCACGATGCCGTCATGTCTGGGTGCAAGGTGCAGCGGGAACACCTTGGGGTGGAACCTGGCTTTGCTGTTGTTGTGAACTTCCCGTATGTATTGCACCACATGCCTGATGAGAGCGTAAGTGTTGAAAATCACAGAGACAGGCTGTTGCATCTGATCAAGAGCCTCTCCCCGAGACTCGTGACCCTAGTGGAGCAAGAATCAAACACAAACACCTCGCCGTTTCTGTCACGGTTTGTGGAAACACTGGATTACTACACAGCGATGTTTGAGTCGATAGATGCAGCGCGGCCACGGGATGATAAGCAGAGGATCAGCGCAGAGCAACACTGCGTAGCAAGAGACATAGTGAACATGATAGCATGCGAGGAGTCAGAGAGAGTTGAGAGACACGAGGTGCTGGGGAAATGGAGGGTCAGAATGATGATGGCTGGGTTCGCGAGCTGGCCGATCAGCACATCCGCAGCATTTGCAGCGAGTGAGATGCTGAAGGGTTATGACAAAAACTACAAATTGGGAGGGAGTGAAGGAGCACTCTATCTTTTCTGGAAGAGGAGACCCATGGCTACATGTTCCGCGTGGAAGCCAAACCCAAACCAGATTGAGTAAGTTGTTATGGTGATAGTGGTGACTTGAGTGGATGAAGAGCACAAACAAACACATCTGTCTCTGTAAATTTTTGAGGGTGTGTAATACTTTTTTTAAGTTGTAACACAACCTAAGTCAACTAGTTATCTATATATATATAATGTATACAAACCAAACCTGGTGGTTTTTTTCTCTTGTAAATTATTCTGTTGTTGTGGGTGGATGCTACTGCCACTAATGAAATATAACCAAAACATTGATTAGGTCATTCTATCATCTTCTGTATGTATGAGTCAACTGGCGGCTGACCAAAAGGTTGTGAGGTGAAAAAATATTAGGACAAAATCTACAGGTCAGATTGGGTTCTGTCTGATAAGTCTTAAAAAGGAGCTCACCAACCCACAAAACCAAGGAATGAACAAGTACAGGTCATCGCCTCCAATTTTATTCTTTACTTTTATAATGTTCAAGCTTCCTTTATTGCCTTTAACAACAATATATATTATATGTTGAGTATTTGCGGTATAATATGTTAGGTTTTTTATATGGATTGTCTTCTAATTTATTAAATTAGGAAAACACACTTCATCTAAAACTAAAATGAATGAAGAAAATATAATATTGATTTGTCTTGTGCCAATTTACTTAAGTTGTTTTTGACTTACTGTTATTTACCTAATCTTTCTCCTAAATTTTGTCATTTATCTCTGTTGATTATATTATTCTTCCTAGGTGTTCTTTGTCTAAATCCTCTATCATTGTTTCCATCTTAATAACCAAACCGTAAGACTTGGAAGCAAAGAAGAGAGTAGTCTCATTTATTTGAAAATCCCATTTGATTTTAATAATTCAAAGGGAGATATTGAGTGACTTCCACTAATACAAAGAAAGCCTGGTTTGTGCAATATTTTGCGCTTAAGCTATTAATTGCTGAGGCAACACCTTTTCACCCTTTGCTTTCCTTGTTCCAAGTTTTTCAACCTTTCTTCCTTACTCTTTCTACTAATCGAACTACAAAAATTTCATACGGATAATACATATTTAGAAGTTGATTTAATCCTGTTTTTTTTTTTTTTCAAGATTATCATAATTGTTATCTGTTGTTACCTACATTCATATAACCTTATCAAAAACGAATAAAAACAAAAGGATATATAATTAATATTGATGGTTAGTTTTATTATTAAAAAAGAAATTAAAACAGAAAGAAAGAAAAGGGTATTCACCAAACGAAATTAGTTCAATCATTTAAATTATCTTTATCCCTATGATTAGTGTCTTTATATCTGTCATATGCTTCTTCTTCTTCCAACTTCTTTTGGATTATTCTCTTCTTCTTCAGCTTAATACATTTTTTTTTTGTCTACTTTAATTTCCATTTGAAGGTTTGAAGCATATCCATTTGTTTATTATTGAGTTTCAAACCGTGTCCCTTTAAAATACTAGTATTAGTTACTACACTATTAATGTAGGAGAGCATGAAAAATATGGACATTTTTTTTTTTAATATCTACGTATGAATGCGGTAATTATGATGGTGAAACCAACTCTATTTTGATATATTCCATAGTGAAAATTCTATGTAACTGAGTAGATAAGTTGAAAAAATAAGGAGTCAACAAGTTGTAAGCATTTCAGAATTGAAAATTAAGATAATGGATGAATTGAATATGGGTAATGAAAGTGAATGAATAAGAGGGAAGGGTTGGTTACTGTCAAGGGTTTTGAAATGGAGACGGTTGCTTCAGAATGAGGTAAAAGAGTTTAGTAAGTTTAAACTCTCTCTCTGTCTCTGTCTCTGTCTCTCTCCCCTTTAGCGTCAATTCCTTTAAGGAATGGCCTCTCTCTCTCTCTCTCTCTTAAAGTGTGTGTGTATATATTAAACGGCTCCATTTGTCTTCTGTTTAGACCAAAACTCATTTCTTCTATACAGCAACAAAAGAAGGAGGAGCTGCTGAGAGTATAAAATGACTGCAGGAGAAACCCCTTTTGTATCTAACACCTCTTCTCTGCAAAACCAGCTTAAAGGTTCTTTCTTTTTCTTGTCTGGTTTTTATCGACCAATCCTTCTGTCTAATTTGCTTAATGGTGAGGTTAGTCTTGCTTTCTTTTGATTTCTCTCTGCAGATAAAGAGAAAGAGCTTTTGGCTGCTAAAGCTGAAGTTGAGGCTTTGAGAAGAAATGAAGAGCTCAAAGACAGAGTCTTTGATGAGGTAATATTGATGATCATCTCCTCTGTTCTTGATGATCCTCTAAACACTTTTACACAATCTTGCCTACGAGTTTTCTTGATCAATGTTTTCATATTCAAAAATACTTCTCCGTGCTAATTGAGCTCTGCTGATGCTACTTGGTTGTGATTCAGCTTAGAGAAAGCGTAAAGAAGTTGGAGGAGAAACTTGGAGCCAGTGAGAATCTTGTTGAACAAAAGGTGTGTGTTTTGCTCAAAGACTACCATCTTTGTGAAGGGAGTATGTCAAAACATGAAAAATAATTCATAATGATTAGAAATAAGTTAAGATTATGACATGATTGTAGGAGGTGGAGATGAAGAAGCTGGAGGAAGAGAAAGAAGATGCATTGGCGGCTCAGGACGCTGCAGAAGAAGCACTTAGGAGGGTTTACACTCACCAACAGGACGATGACTTTTTACCCCTCGAATCCATCATAGCTCCTCTTGAAGCTCAGATCAAGTTTCACAAGCATGAGGTTCTTGAGACTCCTTGTATTCGAAACTTTTTTCTTGTATCAGTGTGAAAAGCCGGGTATGCTTGTGTTTACACATCGCTGTTTTACAGATTTTTGCACTTCAAGAGGACAAGAAAGCGTTGGAACGTCTAACAAAATCAAAAGAATCGGCGCTTATCGAAGCAGAGAGAATCTTGAAAAGTGCACTTGAACGTGCTTTAATCGTTGAGGAGGTTCAGAACCATAACTTTGAACTACGACGACAGATTGAGATATGTCAGGACGAGAACAAGTTTCTTGAGAAAATCAACCGCCAGAAAGTGTTGGAGATTGAGAAGCTCTCCCAAAGCATTGTGGAACTGGAGGAAGCAATCTTGGCAGGAGGTACAGCCGCCAATGCAGTTCGAGATTATCGCCGCCAAATCTCACAGCTCAATGTAAGTGTGTGTGTCCTGTTTAGTTTCTTGTACTTCATTCTCTCTTATTTGTTTCCCAAGAAAATCACATGATTGTTTTCATCATTACCAGGATGAGAAGAGAACGTTGGAGAGAGAGCTGGCCAGAGTCAAAGTATCAGCAAGTAGAGTGGCTCTTGCCGTTGCTAACGAATGGAAAGATGAGAACGATCGAGTCATGCCCGTAAAGAAATGGCTTGAAGAAAGGAGGCTTCTCCATGTACTGCTTTGCACTTACACAACCAGTTCATTCATACTGATTAGCTTATTTAGGAGACATGAGTGTTGAACTTTGTGTCTATGTGCAGGGAGAAATGCAGAAACTGAAAGATAAACTTGCTGTTTCGGAAAGAACTGCTAAGGCTGAATCCCAACTAAAGGTGATTTGCTTAGATTGTTTAATATTTTGTTGGTAAAAAGTGTAGTTTCTAATGCAAGTAATCAATACAGGAGAGGTTAAAGCTGAGGCTGAAAACAATAGAAGATGGATTGAAGAGCCCAAACACGTTTCTAGTCTCTCCAACTACTATAAAGACTGAAAAATCTGGAAAGATTTTGGGATTCTTGACAAGTGGTGGTGGATCAAAGAAATGGTCTAATTCTCAGCCAAGAGGCTCAGATACAGGCAGAATCCATGCTCTGGATCATCCAATTAACAGAGTTGTAGAAAGTAATGAAAAGGAGAATTCAAAGATTACAACAAACGGATTAATTGAGCAGCATGAAGAAGATGGCAAAAGGAAAACAGAGGAAGGTGGAAACGTAGATTTTGAAGATATGGTTTCAGGGTTTTTGTATGACAGGCTTCAGAAGGAAGTAATTGCTTTAAGGAAGCTTTGTGAGAGTAAAGAGGGTACTATAAATACCAAAAATGAAGAGATCAAGGTAAATTCATCTTTGTTGTTGTTGTTGTTTTATTTCTTCAACTATATGAATCCTTACTTAAAAATAAGATACCTCTGTTTTCAGATGTTGTTGAAGAAGGTGGATGCTCTAACGAAAGCCATTGAAGTGGAGACAAAGAAGGCAAAGAGGGAAGCTGCAGCGAGAGAAAAGGAAAACGCATTGGCAATGATGAATGAAGAGCCAAAACAATGTAGAAAGACAAACTGCTCAAGAAGGTTTGGTCATCTTTTCCTTTCACTGTTTGTCTTAGTCTTTTGAGAAATATATAACATCAAGACAAAGTTGATATTTATATGTCTATGGCTATGTTGTGCAGCCGCGTACCTAATCCACGTTGCCAGTAGAGGAAGAAGGAGCTTATGGAATTGAATATGCTAAAGAATATGATCTTGTTTTAGGTTGTACTGTACATATTGAGTGTTGGATAAGAAAGTGGAACTAAAGCTCAACAGATGTGTGTGTTATATATATCTGAATTGCAAACCATGTGATGAAACAAAAATCGTCCCTCGTCTCCTGTTAATTATTTGAATGATGTAGCAATTATCTTGAGAACCTATTAAGTAAATCAGAATCTGCTAAGTACAAAAACATTCATATATATTTTTTTTTTGCAAACTCAGCTAAAGTCATTTTCATATATGTCTTCTCTCAGCTTTTTGGTCTAGCCTTGGTTGTTCAGTTAACGCAACAAACTTTGCATCTAATATATAATCAGTTAAAAGGATCGTATGTTCTTTGTAGTAGCAAGAAGATCTGAGGTTGAAGAAAACATGAATTTTATATACAAGAAGAGGATGTAAAAACAAGATTTAGAAAGCCTAACTCTCTTTCTCACAAGAAGTGAGAAGGAACCATAAAAAACATAAAGGCGTGCGTGAATGATCTTTCCTAGAAAGATTAATTTAGAATCTCTTTTTACATGGTGCTCTCTATTGTAAGGTGATGTTGCCGGCTGTGTAGACACGGGAGCCACTGGAAGAGGAGAGGAGTTGAATGCCTCTATGAATCTTGGAAGAGCATCGATACGGTTTAGGAACAGAGAGTGGTTTAATGATACAAGCCTTGTCTAGGTCAGGAATCGCGTGGAGGTGAGAAGGAAGATCGATGACGAATTTCCCCGACTCATTTGTCACACCTTTGATCCATTTGGATCCTTTCCTATATCTAGTATGGCACTTGATACCAACAGTAGCACCTACATGATGATGTGTTAGAAATTTCTTATTATAGAAGGTGCATGAACAATCAATGTCCACTGGTTTATTTCAATATACGTTACATACGTACCATGAATAGGAGAGGAGGAAGAGAGAAGAGTTGCGGTGAGAAGAACAGAGGAGAGTTTTTGTTCGCCGTAGCCAGCCATCTCAACCATCTCATTTCTGCCCCATCTCAACCTAGCTGCTTCCCCAGACGCCACCACTAATACCAACGTCATGCTCATCAACAAGAACTTCATCTTCACAACTTTCCAAAACCTGAATATGTGAAAAAAAAACTAAAGAAACAACAAGGATGTGTGTCTGTATATATACCCACACAAAATGAATGGATTGGTTGGAACTTTTATAAGATATGAGACTCTTAACTTTGCCATTTAATATGTAAAAGCCATCTTCCTTTATTTGACTTTTTTTTTTGTTTATCTTCTTTGGTCAAATTGACACTTGTTTGCATCTTTCTTTCTTTCTTCTTCTTCTTGTTCTCGTTCTTTTTAAATTCCTTTATTTTAAAATTAATAGATTTGATCAAGGTTTGGTCAAATATCAGTACGGTATGCGACGTTTCTCCTTTAGAAATGTCTATATTTGTTAATATTAAGTTTCAAAGTCTAACCTAAATTTAAAGGTAGGGGTCACAATTCACATATAATCAAGCCTGCCCCAACTGTTTTTCTTTTTCTTCTAGACATTTGTACCTTTTGAACAAAGACACCTATATTCATTTTCCTCTCTCTTTTGTGGGAGGATCTTTGTGTGGGTTGGTTATCAGTTTATCTCTCTCATGGATAAATACAAAGATGTGTATTTCAATGATGTGTCTTCTTATAATTTATTTGGTCAAGAATTCAATGATGTGTCTGTCTATGATGACATATCAATATCATATATTTATTTAATTTCTTCTTATTGCATTTGCTCAATAACTACACAAAAAGTTCAACAATTTCCACATAATATTAAAGAGCAATTAAATTAAAGTGTATTAGACTTTTTTCTATATGTTTTTAATTAGTTTGTAGTCAATCTCTATGATTAGATTTGTATTGTTTCTTATTTTTCTTTTCTTGACGTATCAATACAATTTGAAGTGAATTACTTTACTGTAAAAAAAATTCTTACACAGATTTTAAAATAGTAAAGGAACAAAATATTCACATCAACACAATTAACACATACAAATTAAAGACATTTTATAACCTTCAATAAACTAATTTGTTAATTTCAGGTGGATAACTTTGACATTTACTAATAAGCTTGATTTTTTAAAAAGTTTTCAAAAATGTTAGAGAAAAAAAGAAAAAAAAACGTAGAACAAATATTATCCACGTGGAATATAACTAAGCAAGGGGTTTAGTTGAACCCTAAATATACAATGCATTTCTTTATTTGGATTAAATTTATCCTTCTCCTATGTTAGAGCATATACATTGGTCGGTGAGTGTCAAAGAATATATATATATATATATTTTTTTTTTTGACAACAGCTTACAAGATTAGCTCAAACAAGCCAATGCGAAGGGAAATTGTTTACAAAGGTAACTAGGTGCGGAACTGTTCGAACACGTCGAGCCAAATTATCCGCTTTACCATTTTGAGTACGAGGGACATAAACTAAGGAAAACGAAGTAAACTCCTCTCTGTTCGCCTGGATGTCCTCCAGATAAGGTGTGAAAGCTGGCCACTCGGAAGGCGAAGACACCATCTTCACCAGGTCAGAGCAATCAGTAAGAAAAACAACGGATTGATTATCGGCTCCAATCATGCAACGCATTGCCCAAAGAAGGGCTTCGACCTCCGCATGAAGCGGGGAGAGACTGCGACGAAGATTTGAAGCTCCCATGGTAGTTTCATCCCCCGTGGGCGAGACACAGAACCATCCTCTACCAGCAAACTGATCCGTCGCTTTCCATGAACCATCCACAAAACAACGAAAACTCGAGGGAAACCTGGATAACCTTGGGGCTCCGAATCCCCCAGCAGGAGCTAGACCCTGAAGAGGGTGATCCTCTACAGGCCCTACGACCTCTGTCTGAGCTTGGAACCAATCTCTAGCCTCATCCTCCGCTAATCGCAAGATTGCTATTAGGTTGGAGTCCAAATTAGTGAAAAGTTTATCATTACGAGCTTTCCAAATATACCACAAAATCCATGGTAATCTATCCTGGAAAGGAACATCCGTAAACCGCCAAAAAAGAAAATCCATATTTGTGAAAACCGATGCCGATGGAAAAACACCCTGAACCGTCGGAAACTGCGATAGTGCCCAGACCTTTCTGGCTGGCGGGCATTCAAAAAGTGTATGGTTTATCGTCTCCTCGTCACACCCACAAAGGCCACATACTGAATCACAGTTAATTCCATGTTTCCGTAGATTAGCTGTAACCGCCACACAACCCGAAATTACTTGCCACATAAAATGACGTAGTTTAGGCGAGCATCGGATCGTCCACACGAAAGCCTGAAGAGGTACATAGTTCGGCCCGACCACCAACGGGGCAGCCGCATCCGTGGTGTTAGACCGAAGAAGGTGGTACCCTGACTTGACCGTATATTTTCCTGACTTAGTAAAATGCCAACCTAGCGAGTCTGGTTTGTCGGGCAACCGCAACGGTAAGGCAGAAATCAAGGCAATATCTTTCGGTACAAAAGTAGTCGAAAGTAAAGCCATGTCCTAGGAATTTGTGTTCCTGTCAATAAAATTTTGAACAGAGAGCAAAGGGTCAGATGACAACCCTGTGCCGATAGCTGGTCTCGGGGATTGAGCACGGATCCACGGATCATTCCACACAGAAATGGAAGCACCAGATCCTACCCGTTTAATAAGTCTTTTGTTAACCAGAGAGCGAGCTGAGATAATACTTCTCCATCTATAGGATGGTGAGTAAGATCTAATCAGATCCAAGGGATCCGAATGTCTATAATACCGACCTTTAAAAACCCGTGCAAAAAGTGACTCCGGGACAGAAATTAAGCGCCATAGCTGCTTGGCCAGCAAGGCGGTATTAAAATCATCCAACCCGCGAAAACCCAAACCTCCTTCTTTTTTATCAAGACATAGCTTATCCCAAGCCACCCAATGTAAACCCCACGATTGACCAGAGGAACTCCACCAATAATTGGAAATAGCACTAGTTAATTTCCGCGTAACTGTCTTGGGCAACCGAAAGCACGACATCACAAAGGTAGGAACTGGCGTTGCTACCGACTTAATCATTACCTCCTTTCCTCCTTTTGAAAGGAGGCGAGCTGGCTAACCACTAGCCCGTGATTGTAACCGATCCTGAACATAAGAAAAGATTTGCGTTTTAGCTCCACCTAGGCTTTCCGGAATTCCCAAATAAGAACCCATACCACCTATGTTTGTGATCCCTAAGACCCCTTTTAACTCCTCACGGAGACCATGGTCCACAGTATGTCCAAATTGGACTGATGATTTCTGAAAATTTATTTGCTGACCTGAAGCCCGCTCATACTTCTTGAGAATCTGAAGCACAACCTCACACTGCTCTTTTATTGTTCGACAAAAGAACAAACTGTCATTCGCAAATAAAATATGAGAAATAGCAGGACTAGCGGTAGAAACCTTAATACCCGTAATAAGTTTCATCTGCTCCGCTTTGCGGAATTGTGCAATTAAAGCTTCCGTACAGAGAATAAAAAGATAGGGCGAAAGAGGATCCCCCTGCCGTAATCCCCGACAAGGGGTAATGGAGCCATGGGCCTGACCATTAATCAAAACCTTATACTGGACCGAGGTAACACAACTCATAATCCAAGACACCCATTTATCACAGAAACCTAACTGCCGGAGAAGGAGATCAACAAAAGCCCATTCAACCCGATCATATGCCTTACTCGTATCCGTTTTAATGGCCATGAACTCGCCCTTACAAGAAGGATTGGTGCGAAGACCATGGAACATTTCCTGAGCTATCAAGATGTTGTCCGAAATGAGACGACCCGCCACAAAGGCCGATTGCAACTCAGATATTAGGGACGGCAGAATCGTGCGTAACCGCTGACATAGAACCTTGGAAATTATTTTATACCCAACATTACACAGACTATTCGGTCGTAATTCAGACATCCTAGTCGGCTTGTCCACCTTTGGAATGAGACAAATATTCGTCACATTCAACCTCTTATCAAAATTCTCGTCCTGTAGAAAGGAGTTTACCAAAACAACCAAATCCGCCTTAACCGTATTCCATGCTTTTTGATAAAAAAGAGCCGTCATCCCATCCGACCCAGGGGCCTTATCCGGATGCATCATAAATAAGGCCTGTTTGATCTCCTGCTCGGAGACCTCCCGAGTTAAAAAATCATTACACTCCTGTGTTATCGTTGGATGGACCTCCGCCAGGATCTCCTCAAAATCAGAGGGATCCGAGGAAGTGAATAAATCCTCAAAATAAGAGACTGCGATATTCTGAATATCACCTTCCTCCGTCAACCAATTATCGTTCTGGTCATGAAGACCTACAATGCGTTTCCGAACCCGTCGCTGCTTTGTTTGGGCGTGGAAATAACCAGTGTTATGATCACCAAACCGCATCCACCGACTCCTACTTTTTTGATACCAATAAACCTCCTCATCCCTATATGCCTCTCGCGGCCGCCAAGTGAGCTCTGCAAGCTCCTCCACCGTGGTACCGTCATTCTCTTGCGCCGCTGCCAATTTCGATTTCAAATCTTCAATTGACTCCCTCCCATAAGGAACTTGCGCTTTCCGCCAACAGGAAATGGCCCGACGACATGTAATAATTTGATCCACCACCGTGGTAGTGGCTTCAGGGCCTGTGGAAGTTGCCCAACCCTTAGCAACCACATCCAACAAACCGTCCTTGTCAAGCCACCGGCGATCAAAACGGAAACCACTGTTACCACCTATCCTCAAGAACAGCGACCAGAGGTTTATGATCCGAAGTGATCATTGGTAAATACTCCGTAAAAGAGGTCTTGAACATATCATGCCACCCCTCATTCGCCAGAGCTCTATCTAATCGACAGCGAATTGGTTTCTTATCCCGCCACCCTTTCCAGGAAAGACTATCTCCAAGAGATGGGAATTCAAACAAACCACAATTTTGAATCATAGTATTAAAAGGCACAAAGGAAGAAACATGGCGTAATTTACCACCCCGCTTTTCATGATTACCTTTAAGTTCATTAAAATCTCCAATTAAAAACCAAGGATCATCCCTGGTTAAACCAATTCGTGTCAAACGTTCCCAAACCAAATCACGGTTCTTGGGAACCGGATCGCCATAAACAAAAGTAAGATAAATCAATTTGCCTTTGTAAACAACTTCCACATCAATAAGTCTATTGGATGCAAATAAAACTGAAACATTATTATTATTATTGTGATAAAAAAGGGCAAGACCGCCACTACAACCAACTGGTTTAACAGTTTTTAAATGAGAATAACCAAAATGACCAACAAAAGACTCTAAATGAGAAAAAGATTGCTTAGTTTCAGAGAGAAACAGGAACTCTGGTCGATGCTTCTTCCATAAGTCCCTAAGATACCCAATTGTGGCTTTATTACCAAGCCCTTGACAATTCCAACTTAGAACTTTCATTTAGCAACCCTTGGAATTGGTGGCTTGGTCCCACCAGCGACCCCCTTCTCAACCTCATGTGGCTTTGGAAGAGTAGACTGCCCAGCACTAGCATTGCCCTTTATAGCTGGTCGTTTACGTGGAGTACGGACATAAACAGTCAGCTTCTTTGATCCCATGCCTTGGACACCCAAAGCACCCTTACCTTTACACGTTTTCTCCACCAAGGAGGGGTCCTCATCACCCACAACTGAAGGATCCGAATCCATCTTACCCGTATCTGCTGCCATAGTGGAGACATCCTCACCAGAGAGAGAGTTATCCCCCAGGTCAGCTTCTCCCATAGTAACCTCAGGCCCAACCACCTGCTCAGTAGCCGCTACTGGTTCAGTGACCGTGGACTTCGAACCGCCAGCAACAAACTCTGAGGAGTTGACCTCCTTATCTTCCAAACCCACCAACGCAAGCTCCTCTACCGCTAACAAAGCGCTCTCCTCACCACCAGTAGGAGAACCTTCCCCAACAGGAGCATCCATGTATCTGCCTAATTAACTAATTCAGTTAAATAAGAAATAAAAATACAACTAATCAATCGCAAATAAAATTGGACAAACCCTTCAACGAGGAGGGCTCCATGTATATAGTATTATTAGATAAGTGTAAGAAAAAGGCGATGGTGAAGACGACGGTGGATCTAGGGTTTTGAATGGTTTGGTGTGGTCTCTTGTCGGTTTTTGATCGGGTTCTGGCAGCTTTCGAACTCTCTCTTTCCACTCTGGGCTTGTGTTTTATTCTGGCGGTGAGAGAAGGTGATGGTGGTCTCAATATGGCGAATTCAATGTTGGATCAGAGATTCGATGTCAACTGGATATCTTGGGATCTTATGGGATTGTGTTTTGGTTGGTCTATGAGAGAATGCTTTAATGGTTTTATTCAGGATGTCTCAATCGCAGATTGGGGATTTGGTTTCATTTGGGATCCTTCGGGATTGAGTTTTGTTCGGATCTTGAGAGAGGATTCCTTCGGTTTCAATTGGATTGCCTTACTCTCTGGTTGGGGATATGGTATTAATTGGGATTTTCGAGATTTTCTGGGTAAGCGATTCTATTGTTTATCACCAATGATCTACTTAGCTGTTGGACAGCGGACTTGGCGACGAAAGATTCCGGTAAGGGATTCGGTTATGATTTGTTTGAGGCTTGATCAGAGGCGAATGACGTGGTCTCGGATTTGTGTGTTGTGTGTCTGGGGATTGATTGGTCTCGGATTTGTTTTAAATGGAAACCAAATGGCTTGGTATCTCTTGTGGATTTGGTTGTTGCTACCTTTGAAGATTGTAAGTCATTATGGTCGCAGATTCTTCAGTATATTGAGTAGTCACTGGGTGCTATTAACAGTCTGGTGGTATCGATACTGGCGAGATATTAAGATTTTCTGTCTTGATGGCTGTGATATGGTTGCGATTCGATGCATAATTGCTTGGTGTGAGTATAAAAGCTTCTCATATCCCCGAAAGTAGAATCATCTCACTTTTCTTTCTGTGTTCTATCTTGGTGTGTGTTGTTCCCTCTTTCGTTTCATTGTGTTTTATTTCACGGAGAGGGTTGAGATGTCTCAGAGTGTCGCTCTTGGTCATGGTTTGGGTTCAAAGGGAGCTGCTACTTCGGTGGTGAAACATAAGGTGAAGATCCCTTTCTTTGATAACACTGCTCTTATCGAGGGTTATTCAAAGACAGTAGTTGGTCGATGCTTGAATCCGCGAGCTCAAGACATGAAGTCCCTTCTGGTGATGTTTCCACGGTTCTGGCATTTTGAAGGCAAGGTGGTGGGTGCAGACCTTGGGATGGGGAAGTTCCAATTTGATTTTGATGAAGAGGCGGATATCGCTGAGGTTATGAAGATGGCTCCTTTCCACTTTGATAACTGGATGGTCTCGATGGTGCGTTGGAAGCCGACGGTGGACCCTTCTTATCCGTCAATTGTCACTTTCTGGGTTCGTGTTATGGGAGTGCCATCCCAGTTCTGGGCTGCTCCAACGTTTCGAGGTATTGGTGAGGCTCTGGGATCGGTGGTGGAGGTAGACATCGATGGTGGCAGAGTGCAAGTGACGGTGAATGGGCTCAAACCCCTGTGTTTTGAGACGGAGATCGAGTACTTTAATGGTGAGGAGACCACAGTGTCGCTTCGCTATGAGCGTCTCTTTGGGTTCTGCAGGAAGTGCTTCAGTATGTGCCATGATGAGAAACATTGTCCATCCTTGGAGGATAATGACAATGGTCCCAATGTCCTTCCACAGGATAGGCCTGATCGAAGGTTTCAAAGTTACAAAGGTGCTGTTAAGGCGGATGCACAGCGTGGTTCTGGACAGGAGGGGAGCTCTCGTGGGGGGAGCAAACATAGGTTCAGGGGCGAGAGTTCCCATGGGGATGGTAAGCGTCCTTTTGAGGGTAAGGCGGGTCGGGGTTCACAAGTCAGGACTGACACAGCAGTTGGGGATCCTGTTACTAAGCAGCGCCGGTTTCAACCTCAGGTACAGCAGAAAGTGTCCACCCGGGAGTCCTCTGAGACCACCGGTCCTTCTCCGGTGCCGTCTGCAGCAGTGGCTATCCAAACTGTGGTTCAGGTTATTGAGGGGGTACCTGCGATTGTCCCATCGGCACGCAAGGCTTTGTTCCAGGAGATTGGGGTTGTTGCTCCGGTTGCACCAGTGGTTGATGGTTCGGTCCCTGTGGTTCTGTCCCGTCCAGTGGAGGAGGTAACTTTGTCGGACTCAGCTGCAGTTTCTGCGGAACCTATTATCACTTTGGGGACGATGGAAGTGTCAAAGAATAAAAAACATAAAAATAATAAAAAGTTGAGGAGAGAGAGATATTGTGTTTCTGTCCAGACTTTTACAGACCCTCGGAGACCTCTCTCTCACTATCTGTCGTAAGTTGATTGGTTGATTTTTCAAAACAAACAAAATTTAAATTAAGTAATATTATTATATCTAAAATATTTTTGGAGAACCTATTTTTACAGGATGACCAATGTGTGCTCTTACATGTTTGATTTTGTTCTTATCTTATTAATATTTTGTCTTATATATATCCTCTATATATTTGTCTCCTTTTTTGTTGTAAATATGTTTGGGGTACGTACAATTGCCACCAAGCTTTACTGATTTAGACAAATTATTTAGGCATTTAGCATCATGTATCAATCAACTTATTAATTTAATTATCTTCATGTATATAACTCAGTTTTTTTGAGGAAAAAAAAATTTAATTTAAACAAATGCATGGTATTACGCTAACAATCTCAAATGATGATTGATGACCATTAATGAACTTGGAGTATTACTCCTCCACTTTCAGCTTCTGGTTTGCACAACTTAGTATAGAAAGATTCATCCATGCATGCAACATATACATTATGACCATGTAGCACTTGGCAAACAATATGTTATTATCGTAATAAGAACGTCAGTTATACAGTTTAACGTCAGTTGTATAGATAAAAATATGTGTCATATGAGCCTTATGAGGGTAAGTAAATTCGAACGATGCAACGTCACCAATTTTTTCAAATTTGGAGAAAGCTCGCCGGTTGGATTCCTCTCTATTAATAACTGTGTTGTTATGTTCATGTTAAGACAATGTTTTTATTTCTAAATACTTAATGTATATTAGATGTTCTTATTTTAGGATTTAAGATTTTGATGTTTTGAGTTTACCAAATGCCCCCAACAAAATGAAAGAAAGGAAATAAGATGATCAATAGTCAAAATTGAAAATAGAAGAGGAAGAGTGGGTTGTCTCTAAAAATAGAAGAATAGATAGAGGAAGACCTTAGAGTGACAAAAAAGACATGAGCGCAAAACATGGCGACCCTCTTGTTCATTATTTGGAAGACAAAAAGATCCTAAGGATCAACATCAAACTCTCTCTATCTCTCCGTCTTTGCTTCATTACGTAATTTTTTTTTTTTGGTGTTGAGAAGGTTGATGGCGAAGATCAGAACGGATGCTCCGGTGATGCCTCCGGAGACTCCTCCTCGAAGCACTGAGGTGGGAGAGATTGACACTCGTGCTCCCTTCCAATCCGTTAGAGACGCCGTTAGTTTATTCCGTCAAGTTAGCTTCTCTAAGAAACAACAACCACAACCACAACGTCTCTCCTCCTCCTCGTCCCCCTCTCCCTCTCAGGTATTAAAACAAAAAACGCTGTTCCACAATTTTCCCGCAAAAAACATTGTTTCTAAATATTTTTTCATCATTTTTTCGTTAAGGACACAACCGATCATGTGTCGGAAAAGGAGACACAACTTATGTTGGCGGAGCAAGAAATGGATAGAGTCAAGCTTTGTCTTGATGGCTCTGTCGCAGCCAAAGCTCGAGCTCTCTCCGATCTCGACTCTGCTCAACGAAAGGCCGCTGATTTAAGGGTTAAACTAGAATCCACCAAACATTCTAGGAAATGTGCCATCTATACAAAACACACCATGTATCAACGGTTAGAACAACTTCAATCAGATAAACAAGAAACAGAGCGCGCAAGAGAGGATTACATTTTGATAACCGCAGAGCTATGCATGGCGAAACAGGAGCTCGCGGAATTAAAACAACTGTTTAACATCTCCGTGGAAGAAAGGCTAGCTGAACTTCAAAAGGCAGAGGAAGCAGAGTGTGCGACCATACTTAACTCCAAAAAGATCAAAGACATGCCACATGAGATAGCGGAAATGCGTGATGCTGCTGAGCGGCTCAAGTCCGATGCTGCCAGGAAAAAAGAGGAAGAGGAAAAGATTAAGGAAGAGAGCATTGCCTCGAGAGAAACTTACGGGGCTATGAGACGAGAGGCTGAGCAAAGGCTAGAGGATCTGAAGCGAGGTTGTGACCCTGAGCTAAGGAAAGATATCGAGGAGTTAGCCGAGATATCTAAGGGAAACGAGAGGTTGCAGGAGGAGATTGAACTAGCTCGTGAACTCAAAGAGGCTAAGAGTGCGATGCAAGAAATATGTGACGAAGAAAGATCGTACAAAAGCTTGGTGGGAACACTCACGGTTGAATTAGATGGAGTGCAGAGAGAAAACAGAGATTTGAAGGAAAAAGAAAAGGAGAGACAAGAAGTTGAAGACGGAGAATGGGTAGAAGCGAGTCGTAAAGTTGACGAAATCATGCGTGAAGCAGAGAAGACAAGAAACGAAGCGGAAGAGATGAGGATGCAAGTGGATGAAGTCAGGAGAGAAGCAGCAGCCACACATGGCAATGGGTGAAGCAGTGAAACAGCTCGAGATAGTTGGAAGAGCGGTGATGAAAGCGAAAACCGCAGAGAAAAGAGCTGTTGAAGACATGAAAGTACTTACCGAGAAGAAAGAGAGTCTAACACATGATGAGCCTGATAAGAAGATTAGAATATCAATGCAAGAATTCGAGGATTTAAGAGGAAAGCATGAAGAGTCAGAGAGAATGGTTCAGTTTAAAGCGAAAACAGTTGCTGCTCAGTTGGAAGAGATCAATGAGAGCAGAATAGAAGGTGAGAAGATGTTGGAAGAGAAGATGAAAGAGATGGAAGAGTTAAAACAGGCGATTGATGGCGCCTTGAGAAAAGCAGAGATTGCAGAGGAAGCACATAGTATTGTTGATGCTGAACTAAGAAAATGGAAACCACAAGACTTGTAGCAGATATAAAGATGCTTTTAGGTTGTTTAGGGAAACTAATAGAAATGTCCATACCAATATATCTTTATTGAGAGATTGATGATTTATTCATATTTCTCATTGTAACAGTAAATACATGAACTGTTTTAACATGGAACAGAGTCTATGAAATAGATTTAAAGGCATCTTCTTGTTTGGATGTGAAATTGGACAAAGTACTATAGTAGAGTTGTAAAAGCCGAATTGTTTATTAAAATCAAAACACCAAAACAGGAACGGACTATATCAGTAGCCTGGTTTCAAAAAGACATGAAAGTAAACGACAAATATAGTAATAGTATAGTAAAAAGTGACTAATTATGATCTTTTTCTTAGTTTGTCTGGCTGGTTGGTTGGTTTAGAGTTGCACTAAGCTTGGAGAATAATTAGAAGAGGACAAAAGTGGGTAACAGAACTGATATTCGTGACATAACTTGTCAGGTTTCCCTAGATCCGGAGCTCCCCTGAGATTTACAATTTTGAAGTATCCATCTTCTCCAATGATGTAAGCTGTCTGGTAGGGATGGATCTCGAACCGTGACAACCGTCTATACCTGTCTAAATCGAAAACCACGGCGACTTTCTTCTCTTGGTCGATAAAGAAGCTCCCAGATTCTTCATCGAACTGAAAACCAGTGAGTGGTTTCATATCCACTCTTAAAAACATGCTCCAGGACACGGCAGTGGGCTCGATGTTAGTGGTAACCCAAATATCCAATTCCAAATCTGGCTCCAACCGCTGGTATAACACGGCAAGCTGTTCATCTCTAACACAAGATAGAGCCACAGTTTCACACACATAAGAGTGAAATGGCAGAGGAAGACGTGGCCCAAACCTCTCGGTTGTGAAATCAAAACAGAGTAAAAAATCTTCAATCTCTTCTACATCTCCATCTCCTGTAATTACTAGCTTCTCTTGGGAGAAAAAGTAAGCGTTTCCATTCAAAGACACGAACCGTTGATAATGGGGTATGTCCCAGTCGGGAGTGACATCAAGAACCCTCCAACTCCAAGAATGAGAGCTAAAGTCGTAGATTTCTTACCCGGTTGTCGTAATCCTCAAGATTTTGTGGTTACGGTTAATGTCATATCCGAGAGCATAACAGTCGAGAAGGTGGAAACTGTCTCTGGGTTTGATAAACCTCATATGTCCTAAGTAAGGATTCCATACTAGAAGACTCGAGTTGTCCTCCATGACAATTAACAACAAGCCGTCG
This sequence comes from Camelina laxa, assembly GCA_024034495.1. Taxonomy (NCBI): domain Eukaryota; kingdom Viridiplantae; phylum Streptophyta; class Magnoliopsida; order Brassicales; family Brassicaceae; genus Camelina; species Camelina laxa. Next base: position 17,916,757 of record CM043880.1, read on the forward strand.
CATTGAAGGACTTTATATACCTTGAATTGATCAAGTTTATCTATTTGCTTTATACATGGATCAACAAAGTCTTCTTCCTCGTTTCGGATTCCTTGGAGATCAAACTTCACAGAACAAACCCTAGAATCCATCATCATGAATCCCGAGAACTGCTTCCTTGCTTCTGCTGCTTTGCAAAAAATCTCATCTTTGGATAAAGCGTTCCACTTTTTGCAAGTACGCCGCACTGAACTCAAAGATGTCATCGGAACCCTAGAGAGAATCTCCCCTACCAATTTTGGTGAAAGATCAGACATTCTCGTCGCCATCCTTTGAAGCTCTGTAATACAAAATTAGGTTATCTTTCCCACACTGGCGCAGTTTATATAATAATACATTAGTCGGCTTAAGTCAGCAGGCCTAAGTCGGCTCATTTAATGGGCTTTTTTGGCCCATTTAAAGAAAAGTCACGTGACGCGATTCCATATAAGCATGATCCTAGGAAGGAAGTAATTGAATCAGGTGTAGCATTTGGTTTGCACAGCTTCCCTCATTCTCTTATCAATGGCGGATCTGAAATCAACGTTCCTCGACGTTTACTCCATTCTCAAGTCTGACTTGCTTCAAGATCCTTCCTTTGAATTCACCCACGAGTCTCGTCAATGGCTTGAACGGGTAAATTCCCTCGAATCACTTTCATTTTTTTTTTCTATTTAAATTCAGAATTTTTTCTGATCAGTTCGTTTTTTTTTTTTGCTGATTTGGTGACTCTCTTTGCAGATGCTTGACTACAATGTACGCGGTGGTGAGAGGAACCTCTCTCTCTCTCAGACATTTCATCAAAACTTAATCAACTGACATCAAACACTTGTGTGCTGTTCTGTTCTGTTCTGTTCTGTTCTGTTCTGCAGGGAAGCTTAATCGTGGTCTTTCCGTGGTTGATAGCTACAAGCTCTTGAAGCAAGGTAAAGACTTGACAGATAAAGATACTTTCCTCGCATGTGCTCTTGGTTGGTGCATCGAATGGGTATATTATATTCCTCTTTTACTCTCTCTTTGTTTGACTCTCTCTCTATCTTTGGCTTTCATCTCGATGGTTCTTTTTATATTTTGCATTGTAGCTTCAAGCTTATTTCCTTGTGCTTGATGACATTATGGACAACTCTGTCACACGCCGTGGCCAGCCTTGTTGGTTCAGACAGCCAAAGGTTGGTATGATTGCTATTAACGATGGGATTCTACTTCGCAATCATATTCACAGGATTCTCAAAAAGCACTTCAAGGGAATGCCTTACTATGTTGACCTCGTTGATTTGTTTAATGAGGTAACGATCTAATTGGCGTTTTAACTTTCCAGTTTCACAATTTATCTCAACTCTGTTCTCTTACATCGTTTCTAGGTAGAGTTTCAAACAGCTTCTGGTCAGATGATTGATTTGATCACTACCTTTGATGGAGAAAAAGATTTGTCCAAGTACTCCTTGCAAATGTGAGAGCTTTCATCTCTTCTTAGTGGATAGTGCAGTGAAATAGCATTAACATGTTCTGACTAACGATATAGTTTTCTAAAACGTGCAGCCATAGGCGTATTGTGCAGTACAAAACAGCTTATTACTCATTTTATCTTCCTGTGAGTATAGATTCTTAATACCCCCCTCTCTTTCTTTGGAGTCACAAATAAGTTCTGAGGCAGCAAAATAAATGCTTTCGTAAGCTAGACTTGTTTCACCTAGAAAATTTGGATGTGATAGGCATATCCATTATACATTTTAAGACTACTAAACACATTCATTCTTGTACTCAGGTTGCTTGTGCATTGCTTATGGCGGGAGAAAATTTGGAAAGCCATACTGATGTGAAGGATGTTCTTATTGACATGGGAATTTACTTTCAAGTACAGGTAATTAGATACTAAAACATGAGTTCATATTATGGGCTCATTTCAAGATACACAAGAGCAATATTAGCAAGTTGATATCTTTTCTTTTCCATAGGATGATTATCTGGACTGCTTTGCTGATCCCGAGACACTTGGCAAGGTGAAATATTATGCCAACGCATTGCGTTTTCGAAGCTGATCTTATTGTATATGGGTTCTTATCTCACGGGGGATGTGTTGTATAACGCAGATAGGGACAGACATAGAGGATTTCAAATGCTCTTGGTTGGTGGTTAAGGCATTGGAACGCTGCAGTGAAGAACAGACTAAGATACTATATGTGAGAATCAGTTTTCTTTGTAATGCGCACAAGGATCATTTTTCGTATAAGATTGAAGCAGGAACAGCATGTTAATCTGACTCGATAATTTTTCAATGTCTCAGGAGAACTATGGTAAAAGTGAGCCATCAAACGTTGCTAAGGTCAAAGCTCTCTACAAAGAGATTGATCTCGAGGTTTGTCACTAAGAACTAGTTAAGACCTTTCGTTAGTCAAGCGAAGTTAAAAAAGACTGTTATTCATCTGTTATGAAAGTAGAGGCATTAGATCTAATATGTACCATAATCTGCACTTTTGATCTTGATATTTCATAGGCTGCGTTCATGGAATATGAGCGGGAAAGCTATGAGAAGCTGACGAAGTTGATCGAAGCTCACCAGAATAAAGAAATTCAAGCAGTGCTAAAATCTTTCCTGGCTAAGATCTACAAGAGGCAGAAGTAGAGACATACTCTGGCCTCTCTCCGATTTATTCTTCTGACATTAATGTATTGTTTCATGACTTCTTTAGCTCTTTGATCTTTTGTTCCCCCTTCCAGATATTTAAATTTGAGATTCTTGTTGATGCTTATAGTGTAGACTAATAAAATGTCTATGTTTCTTCAATTCTTTGAATAAAAATATGTGCAATCAGAGAATCATTAATACTACTTGTTAAATGTGGCCAATTTTGGGTCACATGAGTGTGCAATAGAAATTTGGAAGGACAGGAGGCTGTTTGAGCTCACATCACCTTGCTAAATCAAAACAGGATTAGTGGGAATCTGGTCCAAGTCAAAGAATGGACCATTGTTGGAGAAAGATTTTTAGGAACAGGTGTAACAGATAGACTCCAGGAAGCACTTGGAAGATTAGTGAAAGTGAATCTATAGTGATGATCACAATCTGTTTGACAACCGATTTGAGTCTCATCTTAGATACTCTACATCGACAACAAAGGTAGTATAGTTGTAGTGGTTCTAATTTTCTAATATAGACCCCAATAAGGTATTACAGAGATAACAATGGTTCTGCTTTTCAAAGTACAATAAAATACATCTGACCCTCTATATTTATGTAATTTCTCCATCCTATATCTACTATATCGCTCAGAAAATGTAACACTGAAAATTTCCCAACTTTACATTGTGAGAGTCCAGATCAATACTCCAACGCAAATGTGACAGATAGACCACCTTGCCATTGGCTCAGCACTTGACGATAAGCCTTTATCAGTAACGCCCACAAGAAATCTACAATCCCCAACTGAAGGATCTAAGAAGGTGACCATGCCAAGTCCATCAAAGTCGCAGCTCTTTTCATTTTGCATCTGCATCTGATAGTAGCTGTTGAAAACGTATGAGATATTATCCTTTTCACCAAGCTGGCTGCACGAGCCCCCGTCGTTGAGCGTTGTGCAATCTGCTTCACTGCAAGCAAGCCTGAGGTGGTCTCCAACTAGGGTCATGTCTCTTGATGGGTGAGCCACACACCACCTGGAAGGAAGGTAAGCCACATCTTTTGCATTCTTGAGTCCCCTGTTGCCTAGTCCTAAGTTGAGACGATACTTGGCCTGTCCATCAAAAGAGAAGATTCCCCAGTGCCTCTCAAAGTTGCCAGGCAATGTGCTCTTCGCTCCCTCATCAAGCAATCCGAAAAGATAGACATCAGCAGGAGGAGAGCCTGGCCTGAGAGGTGTTCCTTTGTTGCTCAACACATGGCTAATGAGCCCTTGATTAAAAACCCTGGCTGCCGTGAGATTAGCGCCAACTGCTCCATCCGTAGGCCAACCAATCTCACCAATAACTATAGGCATCTGACCATATCCAAGCTTGGTGAGAGCAGCAACAAGAGTGTCAAAGTTCCCATCAAATGCATTATAGTAAGTGTTAGGCCCATCAAGAACCGGATGACTACTCCCCTCAAAAAAGGCATAGTCTTGTGGGAAATCCGAGTTTCCATAAAGACTAAGGAAAGGATAGATATTAACCACAAAAGGAGAGCCATTGGAGTTGAGAAATGAAACCAACTGAGTCATGATCTGTGTGAGCTCAGGCCGGAACGTCCCCTGAGAAGGAACATTAGCTTCATACGCATCAGCATTGCAAGGAACCACCAACTTCACATAGTTAGCTAGATTTGCCTTAACCAAAGACTGTTGCAAATTAACCATAGCTGGGACAACATAGTTCTGAAACTGCCCACCATAACCAGTCAGAAACGGCTCATTCCCTACTGCAACATACCTATCATTGAGAAATTTGATGGGTCAATCCTAGCATAAAGAGACAGACAGATGCTCGAGAGAGAGAGAGGGAAATGGTAACCTTTTACCTAATATCAGCACCGTTTTTGCCGATGAAGCGAGAGAGATTTTGCTGGACAAACAAATCAGAATTGAAAGATGAGAGCATCTCGTTAGGAATGCCGACCATAACTTGGATTCCAGTACCCATCAAAGCTCGAAGCGCATCTGGATTCGTATCAAAGAGCTTAACTTTAGTAATCTTGTTCGCCTTGAGTAGATCCACCACAGTGGAAGGTCTCATCTTGTGAAACGACAACGTTCCCCAGTTCACACCGATTGCTGAATCCACCACCTCAGACGAGACAAGGAGAAGGGAGAGAGTAAAGAGAGCTACTGCACCTACACCGGTTCCCATCTTTCTTTTTTCACTGAGAGCTCTCCTCTCTCTAACAGTACTCGACAAAGATAGCAATTTTTTCAAAGGTTACAGCTTTATTTTTTCATAAACAAGACTTCTTGCTGTTTTTATGTAAAAACGGCACGACGTTTGATTAAGAAATAAAAAAACGACAGGGAGTTTGAGTATTTGGCGACAACAGGTTGATTGCATCGCTGGATTTTGCTGGAGAAACAAACCGTCTTTGTCCGTCTTTATAGAGAGAAATAGATTCTCTTCTCTGCCTTTGCGTATCTTCTTTCTTCTTCTTCTTCATCCGCCTGAACCTGCGGATTTTTTCGATTCTTCAAATTCAATGTCTTATGCTTATCTCTTCAAGTATATCATCATCGGCGATACCGGTAAACTCTTCTGCTTCTCTGTTTTTTTTGTTGTTGCAATCCATTAGGAATTGAGATGAATCAGGAGGACATATATATATATATATATATATATATGTATGTATCGTTTCTAAAAATTGAAAAGCGAATTGATCTGAATCTATGTGATGTTTTGGTTGATTCAAAGGATCGAGAGGGTTTGTAGATTGTTGTTGAATTGTGTATTGGATTGTGAATTTCAGGAGTAGGGAAATCATGCCTTTTGCTTCAGTTCACCGACAAGAGGTTTCAACCGGTGCATGACCTTACCATTGGTGTTGAATTTGGTGCTAGGATGATCACCATCGACAACAAACCCATCAAGCTTCAGATCTGGGATACGGTCTCTTTCTCCCCTCCCCTTACTTGTTGAATTTTTCATTATTGATCTCTATCTCGTTTCCGTCAATACCTGGATTGATCTGTGCACATCATTTTTGAATAATTATATGGCTATTTTGAAGTTTCATAGCCAATGCACAACGATTTCATATTTTTTTTTTCCCATAATTCAAGGGATTGTAGTTAGCGGCTTAGAGTTTAGAGAAATTTTGGAACGCCTTGTGCTTTGTGCTTGGACTCTTGGCTAATATTTCTCTGTGATATGGGCATGGCAGGCTGGTCAAGAATCCTTTAGGTCTATTACAAGGTCATACTATAGAGGGGCTGCTGGGGCTTTGCTTGTCTATGATATCACAAGGTACATCATTCGCTTCTCTGTTTATGATATCAAGTGTAGACGTGATAATGGAAGCAAAATTCTGTTTTTTTGTCTAGTATAACTAGAAGTTTCGCCTGATCTTGATATTGTATTTGTGACGCAGTAGGAAGCTCTAGGATTAGCAAGCACTAAACCTAGTTAGAAATCAAGTTCTCTAGCGTGAACTTGATTGATAGAAATTCTGGAAATCCACCAGATTAGAAAGAAAACTCTCTCTGCTTTTATTAATTAGAATCAAAACTGTTTTTCTCAATAACCTAGACTCTCTCTATATATAGAGAAGAACCCAAAACACAAAATAGAAAACTCTAACAGAAATAGAAAACTAACATAAGTAAAGAAAAGTTAAATTCACTAAATTGCTCCTACGTCAATTTGTGGAGCTTAACACCTAAATATCTGAACCAGAACTTGATTTGTATTTGTGAAAACTGTCAATTTTCAGTGCAGACACTCACAATGGTTTTTATCTCCGTTTTTGCAGGAGGGAGACATTTAACCATCTAGCTAGTTGGCTAGAAGATGCAAGGCAGCATGCAAATGCAAATATGACGATCATGCTTATTGGGAATAAGTGTGATCTTGCTCACAGAAGGGCAGTGAGCACAGAGGAAGGAGAGCAGTTTGCAAAGGAGCACGGCCTTATATTCATGGAGGCCTCTGCCAAGACTGCTCAGAATGTTGAGGAGGTAAACCCCCATACCTCCCAACGTGGTTGCATGCTTTCTCTATTGTCCCTTAATTAAACTTAGGCAGTGGGAGAACAGAGAAGGGAGAAAGGAACAAGTAGATTTTGGTCAAAGTTGTTATATCTTGCCAATTACGCAATACTAAACATGGATTCGACTAATGTTGTGTTTTGTGAATTCTTGCTAGGCATTCATTAAGACAGCCGCAACAATATACAAGAAGATTCAAGATGGTGTGTTTGATGTGTCAAATGAGTCATATGGAATCAAAGTTGGATATGGAGGAATTCCAGGACCATCAGGTGGAAGAGATGGTAACACCTCGCAAGGAGGAGGGTGCTGCGGTTGAGATGGGGGAAGGTGTCTATATCATCATGTAAAAATGACACATATGATATAGCAAAAATATCTCTTGCTCTTCTTTCAATAGTTTGTAAATCGTTTTGGAGTTCGATTTGTTGACTGTGTCGTGGTGGGTTTTGGAACGGTTTGACAATGCACGTGTATTTCTATTCATATATCTAAAATTAAGATGTGTTTTGCATATATATGAGTTCCTTATAATAAGGATGTGATGGAGGTAAGAATGTAGCCATTTGCATGGTACTGGAAACAGTAGCAAGGATATGAATCACATATGATTAACAGATAAAGGTAAGTGGTATCAGCTGCATGTGGTTCCATTGACCGAGTCAGTAAAGATGCACAACAAATAGAGTAATCTGTTGAGCTTTGGTCAAAATTAACGATGCCCCTTCCATGTCTTTCATGGTTTACTCGCTTAATGATGCAGTGCCGCAGTATTTTTGCTAAAGGCCTCAAACCTTTTACCTCTTTCCGCGTCTAGATTTCTTTGCAATGGTTTCACCTCATTTCTTCATTTTCTACTTTTCTTCTTTAGTAGAGTCTAGCAAGTTTGCAATGGTCGACAACCGTCCTTAATTAAGTGCGAGTCATAACAGACAATGAAACTGAAGAAGGGAAACTGAGCTCAGGCAGCTCAATCATAATCTTGGGACCAAAAAGAGTTAAAGCCAAAAAGTCACAAACAAAAGAAACTGTAATTAGATTCATATAATAAGCCTAAGAGGCCTGAGGCAAAACACATTTTAAATAGATGTGTTTATCTATATTTTGCCAATCATCATTAAAACTTTTTCATCTTTTAGATCTTTATCTATGTTATGATTAAAATTATAAAACACCAAAAAAACTTGATGATAAATAATTTTGTTAAATTGTTAGTTAGATAACTAGAAAATTTAAAAAGGATAATAATAAGTTAATTTTTCTATATTTTCATGTTAAAAAATCTAAATAAATATATTTAAAACTTATCAAAAGCTATTGCCTTATTTAAAACAAGAAAAGCATATGGCTTTGCCAGAAAGAATTGGCACGTATCATCTTCACAACAAACTCATTAATCCGCAATCACTGTATAATCATCCTCAGCAAATCTCTAGACACAATTTAGGAAAGTTTGTAAGGCTCTCATGATATAGACACGTTAGCTATTCTCATATGTAATGATTCAAAAACGTTAAAAGTATAAAGACATTTCTTTTCAGATTTTTTACCTTACCCATCATCATAGAACAAAGTGTTTCTCTTCTCTTCTCTTCTCTTCTCTTCTCTTGGTCTTCATCTGGAGAAGAAGGGATTCGTTTTTGCCTGCACCTACGGATTTAGATTTGTCCACTTCAATGTCTTATGCTTATATCTTTAAGTATATCATCATTGGGGATACTGGTATAAGTGTTTCTGCTTTTATTTTTTCACAATCCTTCTCATATGCTATTTCATATCAAATCATTTCTTGGTGGACAAGAAACATTCAGGGATTGATTTTTGAATGTGGTTTCAGGAGTAGGGAAATCATGCCTTCTTCTTAAGTTCACCAACAAGGAATTTCAAGCGGTGCATGATCTCACCATTGGTGTTGAATTTGGGGCTAAGATGATCACTATCGACAACAAACCCATCAAACTCCAGATCTGGGATACGGTCTCTCTTTCAACATACTTCTTGACTTTTTACACGTCCCAAAACTATATCTTATATACTTTGACTACCGACTTGACTATATTATATATACAGCTTTCATTGCCTATGCGTCCACTTATAGTCAGCAGCCCTAGACTTTTAATTTTTTTTGTTTGAAACGCGTTTCCTTGTCTGAACTAAATTTTCTACAGGCTGGTCAAGAAACCTTTAGGTCTGTTACAAGGTTATACTATAGAGGGCGTGTCGGAACATTGCTTGTCTATGATATCACAAGGTACATGAAACATTTAGCTTGCTTCTTTCCTTTTTGTTATTAGGAGTTGACCTGATCATGAAAGCCATTTCTAGTTGAGCATGATCTTGACTTAATCTGCTTTTTGTTGTCATCATTTTTTTTTTATTCTTTTTTGGTTCGGATAAAGCAGGGACCATAACTAGATTTGTATATACGAAAAATGTCATCGTCACAGTGTAGACATTCACAATATGTTTGTTCTCCGTTTTCGCAGGAGGGAGACATTTAACCATCTAGCCAGCTGGCTAGAAGAGGCAAGACAGCATGCAAGTGAAAATATGACGACAATGCTCATTGGGAATAAGTGTGATCTTGAAGAAGAAAGGGCAGTGAGTACAGAGGAAGGAGAAAAGTTTGCAAGGGAGCACGGTCTTATATTCATGGAGGCCTCTGCCAAGACTGCTCAAAATGTTGAGAAGGTAAACCCCCCTATGCCTGCATTTAAGTTTTCAGGCTTGAACGGATCGGAGATCTCTAATAATCCACACTCTTAACTTGCATGCGTTCTATAGTGTCCTGTTGTATCTTCTTGTATCCGTAAGAGTTCAGCTATGAGATGGAATTAGTCGGTTGCAAAGTTAACATAGCTAGAATACAAAAAAATTAGATTCAGGCAGAGAGGCATAAGTATATTTTTGGGGTTATTTCTTTAGTATATGTGAAGAAAAAAGAGCCTGTATGCTTCTTACTTGTTCCAGTACTCCTAAAACACTAAGTCAGTAATAGAAAGTCTAAATCAGTATGTCAACGTGTTTTGAGTTTTTATTTTTATTTTTTTGGCTAGGCATTCATTGAGACAGCCACAACAATATACAAAAGGATTCAAGATGGTATGATCAATGAGGCAAATGAGCCTGGAGTACGTCCAGGGTCATTTGATGCATCCTGCAAGCAAAGAGGACGGTGCTGCGGCTGATATGGAATATAGCAAAAATGTGTTTGCTTCTTTATATTGTTGTAATTCGTATTCGATTCGGTGACTGTTTTAGTGGGTTTCAGAACATATTGATAATACAGGTTTATGACTATTCACATATCTAAAAGTAAGTTGTTTTTTTGCGTATCTAAGAGATGTAGCCCATTAGCATGGCATTTGAAACAGTAGTTAAGGATATGATGGAGGTAAACAGTGGTTATGGGCTGCATGTGATTCCATTTGCCAAATCGAAGGAGAAGTGTACATAATGAGATGCAGAGATATACAACAATTAGAGCATTTTTGAACTTTCGTCAAGGTGAACGATGTCTTCTATGGTTTACGCGCTTTAGGATGCGATGCCGCAGTCTTTTGCTAAAGGCCTCCAACCTTTCCAACTTATCGTGTCTAGACTTCTTTGCATCTGTTTCACCTCTGTTCTTAATTTTCTTCTCCTTCCTCTCTTCCTCTTCTTCTTCTTTACTAGAGTCTCTTGGCTTTTGTTCCACGTTTATATCAGCAGTTTTCTCGATCTGGAAGGCAACATATCAGAAAAGAAAGCCAATCTCACCAAATGTCAAATTGCTTCAGAAAACAGATTCCAAGAGTATCTACCTGCTCAGCCTCACCAGCAGTCAAACTCTCATCTTCAGTGCCTCCTAGTGAAGAGCATCTGCCCCAGCTTTCCCTGTTGGAGCTTGTAAATGAACAGCCTTCTTCAAACTGATCAACAGGCTTCCCCTGCCAAATAACAATCAAAATGCATACTGTGACCAAGGTTCGTAAGGCAACAATTGAGGGGTTTTAACAGAAATATGACGACAGTGCTCCACAGTTACCTCGAAGTTTTCAGGGTCCTCCATGTTGTGATCATTATCTTCTACAGGCACGTCATCCTGTTTCATTAATGAACGATTATCAAAAGGAACAAACCCAGCAACGGAAAGGAAATTCATGCAAGAAAGAGAACTGGTATACTGTATCTGTCATGGGCATGGCTTCTGAAAGGAGCTCATTTGTTGGCTTTGTGGTTAGAGGGGCAGGAGGCGCAGAAGAAGAACTTGCAACATCGATACATGCCGAACGAAGACCAGATATGATCTCATAAAGAAAACTCTGGCAGTACAAGGTAACCAAGCAGTTAGGTTCTTGTGCATAATTCAGACTAATTTGTAATATTTGTTTGCTGTGTGAGATGACCACCACGAGTTCTCAACAATCATATACACTGAGCCAACTCTTTAGTGACTCTAGCAGTATGTCTAGTACTTAAGTGCAACACAAGACTAGGGTTGCTCAACCATAGAGTGCAAATTACCTCATCCAAACCAGTAGCGCTATTGATATCTCCCAAGCTGTAATAACTTTCAAGCTTAGAAGAGCAAGCTGAAGAAATTTGAGGCGGGCGAAGAACATTGTAGAAGAATATTAACACTGAATCATAATAAGATTGCGGCCGCGAAGAGTTGTGATCGCCATCAAACTTGATAATATTTTTGTCTCCCTGCAGATTTACCAAAAGATTGATTATAACTGAAAAAATTGATATGCTTGGACAAAAAACAAATAACCACAATCACTGTATGTAACTACCGCATAGCACTTGAGAATGAGGTCAGAGTGATGAGGTTGGATGAATTTGTCTCCGCTTGCATGCCCAAATAAAGCTGGAATGAAAGTTTTGGGCGAAACCTGAGGGGGAAATCGAAAACTTTACTACAATGGTAACATACTACCTAGCTTGGAGGTTGACAAGAAAAGCAGGGAGAGGTGCTTATACAACACCTTAACACAGTTGAGATCCATAATATTAAATTTCGCCTTTTTCTGAATTATTCGCCGCATGTACTGCACAGCTACTTTAACCTACAGTAATTGAAAAATGAGATAAAGTTTTACTGCTAGCATGAGCAAATGTCTAGAGTATGCTGTTATCGATTGCAATTGTAAGGAAACTATTTTGGACTCTTTTAGCCATGTGAAAGATATGTAAAATGGGGAGAAAGGGAGCAGGAGAACATACTGTGAATTTCGGAAGTCGGATTTTGTAGACATCCACTAGTTCCATCATCAGATCAAATAAGTTTGAGAATGCACTGTCTAAGACCATTCCAGCAATTGAAGGATCTTCTGCTCCATACAGAAGGCTGCACATTCCCCATTTAATTAGATAATGCAGAGAACAACACGAGGAACGTAGAGAGTTGAGACACTTTTCAGATCATAGACCTTATGAAAGCTGGCGAATCTATAGTCCACACAACTACAAGTAAATAGTGCGACTGAGAGCTAGTTCAAGAGGTAACCTGGTAACTGCACCCATAGATCGTCCCCAAAGTCCAATACGGGACACCTGATTGCTGTTTCTCAGGTAAGATACTACAGTCTTGAGATCATCTTTCTAGCTTATGTTTAACAAGAAACTATTAGATAATATTTGAAGAGAAAGGAGCCTTGTGAAAGTAAGACACAGAAACACACCTCATGCCAGCCAAGGCTTACATAATCACCATCAGATAAGCCTGATCCCGAGAAGTCAAGGGTGAAAACAGTAATGTTAGATGGAAGAAGAACCATAACTGCCTCATTTGCATCTGCCCTACATCCACTGGTCAGATTCCAAAACAAACGTATTAAGTTCTTATTTATTCAACTAGTCAAGAACAAGATCTTAGTTCCTAGAAGACATAGGCAAGTGTCCATATACCTATTGCCATGGCAGTATATAACACATGGGAGAGGAGTATCGTCGTGAGAAGACGAGGGAATGTAGTGACTGCAACGCAAGGTGTGACCCCTTGAATTTGTAAGCTACCAGAGTACAAAAAAAAAATGAGACTTAGAAGGTTAACCTCAAGAGGAACCTCAATTTGAAGAGGACAGTAGGAAAATACTAAAACATTAGGTGCCCATACTTGCCTCCAAGTCTTGTCTTTTACACTTTGTGCCACCGAGGCTAAACTCTTTCTCCCACAAATACTGATCAGGATCATACTCAGCCCTGTGACAAAACTCAACAGCTATCAATTGAATGCAAAAAGGTTGAGACTTGATAGAGCAAAAGAGACTGGAGAAGTAGTACCTAGGAGGACGAATTACAAAGTTAATGAACTGATCAATCATCTTGATTCCAAGTACCAATGAACTCATGAGCTAGAAGTAGTACTCTTCTGAACCATACACCAAGTTTCTACAGACATTGCTTCGTCTTCAGCAACAAAATTACGAGTGAGACAACAAAAGCATCATGCTTTAGAGAGTCCCATTTCCCATATAAACTCTGAGAAAATGCGCAGATCCCCAAAGACAAAAGAGAGAAAAAAAAAAGAAGAAACAACCTCTCAGCTTTTGCTTAAAAGCAAGTAAAGGGCTACACCTACTACGAACAGCAGCTGAAAACAAAAGAGGATAAATAGAAAAAAGAAAGAAAGAAAGAAGAAAGCTTTTATTAAAGAAATACTAAATGACAGATGCCCCCCAGATCTTGAAAATGAGTCAACTAGAAAACCGAGTTTGATGAGAGGAGGAAACTATTTCAAAGCCGCGACTTTTGAGAAAGAAAATGAAAAGGTAGAATCAGATTTCAGATCTCGAGGTGGTAGATACTCGAGAATACAAAGAAACGATTTTTATACATTTTGTTTTGTTTGAAGGTTCGAACACTGGTCCTTCTGGTCTTTTGCCATCTTTGAGGGCTCCGCTCGACCTTTTTTTGGTTAATCTTTGAGTTTGCTGTTCCTTTCTTCTCCATCCAGCTCACACTAGGTGAGAGACCTGATAGTGATAGATCGTGAAACCTGTTAAGCTTTTAAAAATATCTACAAACATACCCAAAATGTATATTTCATTCTATAATATTTATCAATTTTAACTATTTTTTAAAGTCTTACGAGCAAATTCATAACACATTACAGTTTACAACTATCTTCGTGTAATTAAGTTTGATCACCTTAACTGTATTTATTTCCTTTGGTTAAAATTTAGATAAAACCTTTTTCAGTAAATTATTTTGTTTTAGGAAAATTCTTTTGTCTCAAATTAAGTGAGGTGCTTTTTTCTTGTAAAGTTTATTATTTGTCTGGTTCGATCACCTAACTATATTAATTTTCTTTTGGTTAAAAACTTAGATAAAACCAATACGTTTGTAATTCAGTTGCTCATATTTTAGCAAAACATGGTTGTACATCTAGTAATTTTTACTTTGAACAATTTATTCCTCCAGCTTGGCTAACAAGCTATTTATGTAATGACTTTCAAAATTCATTAATATAAATCATTTTTGCTGAAAAAAAAAACCTAATATGTTTGTGTTAAAATTCTTTTAACTCAAATTGTGAGGTGTGCTTATCTACATATATAAAGTTAACTTTGCTCACTTCTCCTTCCTCCACATCAGCATCCACATAACCAAATTTTTTTTTTTGCATAAAAAACAATATTTTTATTATTCATTCATTGCATATTTATTACTTATAATTAATAATAGTAAAAAATCAATTAATAAACAAATTTACTAAAATTAATTAAATTTTAAAATAGTTTAAACAATAATTTATTTTTTAGTAAATAATAAAAATAATAACTTTCTAAAAATGAATTAAGTAAAATAAAATTGTAAAAAAAATAATACTATAAATTTGTTTTAATAATAATTTATTATTAAAATTTATAACCATAAAAGATTTATTATCTATGGAAACATATACCATAAAGATTTATTCTTAAATTTCACTTATAAGAAATATAAGATTAATTGCTTAACTTAACTTAAAAGTTTTGATCTAAAACAAAGACATTGTAAGGGGCACAGTTTGTTTTGGGAAAACTATGAAAAAGAATTTTGAAAAAATAATCTATCTAAAAAAACATAATTAATGGTCAGAAAATATAGAAAAAATGATATGTAAGCCGTTACAAAAAGTGGCATGTGATTTGTGTAGCATATCTCATAAGATATATTATCAACTGAAGCTACAATTTTATAATATGATATATAACATTTATAACAAATATAATATATATATATATATATTATCAAATGCTTTTAATCCAAAATATTGGCAAAAATAATATATTGAAAGTACACTATTTTTTTTTTAGAAGATGAAGTTGGGGTTGCATCACAAAATTTAACATCTGCAAATAACATATGAGATTTTAGAAAAATATGAAACTTGGATTAGTAAATAAATATTCATTGTGGGGTTTAAACGTTTCATCATTTAAACATTTTTGATTTAGTCAGAAATTCTATTATGACAGATGATGCATTTGGACAACCTCATTATAGCCACATAACACTAAAACAGTTCATGAAACTTTGTATATTCGCATTTAATGTAGGATATTGATATGTTTAAATGGTCTCTATAATTAGGTCACCGATCGACATTGATGTTAGAACTTATAAAATTATGTTTTCATGGGATATGAATATGATTTTTTTAAAAGATAAAAGACCAGAAGATTGTGGACAATATTGTTTACTCTTTCAGTGAGATTTTAAAGTAATTTTTTTGTTACCATTGCGAGAAAATATTATTGCGACACTAAAAAATATATGTTATATATAGATTATTAAAATAAATACAACATTTATATAGATTTATCTTTTAATCTTCAAATTATATTAAATGATTTTTATTGATAAAAATTTTAACTAAAAAATCCATGTAAAATCGTAAATAGATATAACAAAAAAATATTATCTTCAAAAATATATATGTTGTATATCAGTGGGTAAAGTAAGTTTAGTATTTATATAGATTTATACTCAAAAGTTAGAATAATTATATTTGAGTTCAACAATTTCTATTGATAAGAAATATTTTAATTTAAAATCTCGCGCGTGCGCGGGTACAAATTCTAGTTTTTTTATGTAAAGTTTATTATATTTTGATTTGGTCACCTAATTGTGTGTAATTTCGTTTGGTTCAAATTTAGATAAAACAAATGATGTTTTCAGTAACTTATTTTATTTTAGGAATTTTTTTTTTTTTGCCTCATATTAAGTGATGTACTTAATTTTAAAGTTTACTATTATATTTTGGTTTGATCACCTAACTGAATTAATTTTGTTTGGTTCAAATTTATATAAAACAAATGTTGTTTTTGTAATAACTTAGTTTATTTTAGATATTTGTCTCAAATTAAGTGATGTCTTTACTTTTTATGTCAAGTGTATTATTTTTTCTTTAGAAAATGTTTTTGACTATTTGTACTTTTTTTTTTTTTTTTTGTCAACCATTGTATTTATTATTTACATTCGTAGGAACCGAGACTCGATCCCGGGTGTGATGGTGCCTTCTACAAATGGACTTACCTCCTGCCACTGCACTAAGATCACTTCACTGACTATTTGTACTTTTGTAGTATGCTATTTATTTTATTATTGGTTGAATTGTGTTTAGTTTAGTAAATAATAAAATGATGCTTTTATTTTTAAAATGTTAAAAAATTAGTAGTATCATAATTTATGTGCAAAAACTTTAAACACCAACTATAAGCATATTAGGGTTATGTAGAAATTACATATATTATAGATTTTGGTTCATTTGATTTATCCAATTCGGGTACATAAATATGTGTTCGATGAATGTTTTTAAGCCAGGAGATCTGGCATAGGGTTCACTAATACTTTTACACTAGGAGATTTGGGGTTCAAGTCTTGAATAATACGATTTATTAAATGTGCAGATTAATGAAGACAAAATTTACAAACGATCTCCAGTGATGCGTAATTATCGCCGTTCGCCGTGATTTTAATGGGAATGTAAAGAATTATCTATAATAGATTCATGTGTAAATAGTTCTTATAATTTGCAATTAATAATAAATCTAGACAACAAAAAAAACGTGTTCCGTTTAGTTGATTTGCCATAAAAATTTCTCCACCGGTTAAATTATAATTGAATTTGCCGACAAAAAAGTAAAATATTATAATTAAATTTTGGTTTGATTGCACACTAAATATCACCGGTTCAATTTGAATTACCACGGTTTAGTAGTTCTCAGGTCAATCCCTAATTAGTATTTTAATTTTTAAGTTTTATGTCGACAACTGATAAAACACAGCAAAACCGTCATCAACAGAAGATATTTTTTTATAAGTTCCTTTTTAACTGAGAGAGCCCGTAACTCTCCCCCAAGTCATGAGTCATGACTATTTCACAATTCCAACCGCCTCTTGCGTGCTCTTGAGGAAACGATCCCACATGCGTCTCCTTCCTTGCCCCTTCTAGTCCGATCGAAATCGAACTCTTGAGATTTTCGTTCTACGCGTTTCGTTTCTTCTCATCATACGATTTCGACTTGTTGGTTTTTCTTCCTATTACTGTGCGAATTTTGATTTGCAGGATTCGAAGATGTTGGAAGATCAGGTAGCGTACTTGTTACAAAGGTATTTGGGGAACTATGTGAGGGGATTGAATAAGGAAGCTCTTAAGATCAGTGTTTGGCAAGGTCAGATTGTTTTCTATTTTCTTCTTTGAATTTGTGTAATTTGTCTGGATTTGAGTTCAAATGTGCTGTAAACGAATGTGAGTACTGGTCAGATTTTGTGTGATGCGACTTCGCAACGTATTTGAAGACCTACACTTGGATTTTAATTAGTTTTCTGGAATTGGGTTCAGTCCGAGTTATATTCGTGTAGCTATTGAAAGCAAAGTCAAATAGTCATCTTCTGGGTTTTTGGCAGACGAGTGGGAGTATAGTGTTCAAGGTTTAGTGTTGTTTAGTTTGACGGGAGCATCCCGCTTGCGTGCATGTTTTATAGCTTTGTTTTATGGTTTATTATATTGGTTGTTCACTTCATGATTGCCTAGTTTCCTCTCACAGTTACAACGAAGAACTTATGACTGAATGAAAATGAAGGATTTAGCATATCCCTTTCAATGAAATTGCTTTTAATCTAATCACAATGAAATCTAAGTGTGATTATATTTCTCAGACATATGTTAATATAGCTCTTGGTTTTACTTGATTTCGCAGGAGATGTAGAGCTGAAAAATATGCAACTTAAACCAGAAGCACTTAATGCTTTGAAATTACCTGTGAGGGTTAAAGCTGGATTTCTTGGATCAGTGAAACTCAAGGTGTTGTGTGTGTTTTATTTCCTATCTTATCTAACCTAAAGAATGTATATTTGAGTGCAATAGTTATCTTTTCTTTTGTCTACCCCATTAGCTTATGAATAGTAATTTCACTTGTTGTCATGGTCTCCATCAGTGATCTTACTCAGTGTCATGCATTAATTATTGTTTTTAGGGTTAGTATCAATTTTTTTGGGCCTAGATCTCTTCAATTATTCATTGTCCGATGGATTTCTACACTCACTTGGACCCATTTACTGATACGTTTTTTATAATTATCGTTTTAGGTACCATGGACCAGGCTTGGACAGGAGCCTGTAGTGGTTTATCTTGACCGAATTTTTGTATTGGCGGAACCCGCAACTGATGTTGAAGGATGTAGTGAAGATTCTATTCAGGAGGCAAAAAGAAATCTAATACGGGTGAGATATACTGCTCATGGTATGACCATATTCCATTATCTAATGTGAGTTATTGAATCAATTTCTGTTTTGTGGTAAATAGGAAATGGAAACGAAACTAGTAGAAAGAGCTCGTCGGCTGCAGACTGAAATGGTGTGGCTAGTGCTACTTACTCGTAGTAGATAACATGGGGAGAAATACTGTACCAAACTAACAACCATATTTTCTTATTCTCTTTAAAGAACAAATCATGGATGGGATCATTAGTCAACACAATTGTTGGAAATTTGAAGCTGTCAATATCAAATATTCACATAAGATACGAGGATCTAGAGAGGTAACTAAATTGTAAAAGAAGCTTTTTTCTTGTTCTTGATTGTTTACCCATTTGTATGATTAACAGCTTATTGTTATATGTGCAGCAATCCTGGCCACCCGTTCTCAGCTGGTGTTACACTAGAGAAACTCTCAGCTGTAACCATTGATGAGAGTGGAAAGGAGACTTTTATTACTGGTGGGACTCTGGAGTCCATCCAAAAGGTACAGATTTGTTCATCAATGTCTGACTGGCACAAACATTTCTGGTCTTGTGGATTACATTGTTTTTAAGGTCCCTCAGTTTCGTAGTTTTGTTTATTATAAGGGTTTTATGTTAAGTTCTCATGCACGTCTGCTTGTAAGTAAGTAGTGTATTATTGTAATCTAGTTTAGTAAGTTGAGGTTATGTGGGTATAGTAAGAAGTACCAGAAGAAGGTTGACATGGACCTTTCTCTTGAAGGGTTAGTGTTATGTAGTAGATCTTGGTACGGAACTAATATCTGGATTGACTGCATTGGGAAATGAATACCCATGCCAAGAAACAAAACTAAGGGTCCGTCACATTTATATTTTCTTGCCATAACTGTTTGCTTTTGCCTCTTTTTTTCAGTCTGTTGAACTTGATCGGCTTGCATTCTATCTTGATTCTGACATCTCACCATGGCATATTGACAAACCATGGGAGGTTTTAACTCCTTTTGAGTGGGATCAGGTATTGACAAGCAAATTCATGTATATAGTGGAAACATAGTGATCATATCCATTGTCTCTTACCCAAAATCTAATTTTGGGTGCGTGAAAATATCTAGATTTTTAGATTTGGCACAAAGGATGGTAAGCCAGCTGACTGCCTCACGAGAAAGCATTTCTATATTCTGCAACCTGTCTCGGGGAATGCGAAGTACTCTAAGTCTCAAGCAAACGAATCTTCCAATACTGTTCAACCGTTGCAGAAGGCATATGTTAACTTAGATGATGTGACACTTTGTTTATCGAAGGTAAAACAAAACATTCGATGCTTCTACCCATCTATAGTTGGCTGTCCCCGGTGGTCTTGATTGTGTCTGTGTTTGTTGTTTTTCTTCTCAGGGAGGATACAGGGATGTCATGAAACTTGCTGATAATTTTGCTGCGTTTAATCAGCGTTTGAAATATGCACATTACCGTCCATCTGTTCCAGTGAAAGTCGATGCAAAATCTTGGTGGAAATATGCGTACAGAGTTGTTTCAGAACAAATTAAGATAGCAAGGTATCTATATTTTTATTTATGTTTTCTGATCGGCGCTGGCTTTCTGTGTAATTTGTATTAGTTCTGGAAACCGCTTCCTTGAAGTTCCTTACATCAGTTTTTGTTTACATTTTCTGAGATTGTTAGTTTTATGACAGCGGGAGAATGTCATGGGAGCATGTTTTAAAGTACACTCGTCTACGGAAGAGATACATCACCCATTATGCTTCGTTGCTGAAATCTGATATCAGTAGAATAGTTGTTGATGATGATGAAGAAATCGAGGCCCTTGATCGGGAACTTGATACCGAAGTGATTTTGCAATGGAGGTAAGATATACTGCTTCTTAAATAATAGTAATTGTAGTTGCGTTCAAGAATATCAATCAACTTCATCCTCTCTGTTTTACATTTATATGTCATAGTACATGAGTTCTGCCTCATATGATGTAGAAATAAGGATAATTTTTTTTAATTATTTCTAATTCTGGCTAAGTTCCTTGACTTTCTGTAAAGGATGTTGGCGCACAAGTTTGTTGAGAGGTCGGTACAGGCAGAAAATTACTCGAAGAAGCAACAGGCTAAAAGTTCATGGTGGCCGTTCGGAGGGTAAATGTTACTTTGGTTCCTTCCCAATTCCCAATTCCTGTTCCTAAAGTTTATTCTCAAGTATCTTGTATGTATGCCTTCAGGACGCCTCAAGTGTCTGAAGGTGAAGGGGAATCTGTTCAATTCACAGACGAAGATTGGGAACGGTTAAATAAAGTCATAGGTTACAAAGAAGGTGATGAGCAATTAAGTATCGACAACGCAAAACCTGATGCTCTCCATACTTTCTTGGAGGTGCAGATGAGGCATAGTGCTTCAAAACTTTATGATGGGGAGAAGGAATGCCTTGCTGAATTATCATGTGAAGGTCTTAATTGCTCCATTAAGCTTTTCCCAGAAACAAAGATCGCTGACATTAAATTAGGGAGATATCGCTTGTCATCTCCTAGTGGTCTACTTGCTGAGGTTTTTTTACGTGGAATTCGTTTCGTTTTGCCGGCTGTAAAATATTAATAGCGGCATCTTATAACTCTTAAAAATGTCTTTCTCTCTGCAGAGTGCGCCTGCCTCGCACTCTATACTTGCTGTCTTCTGTTATAAGCCCTTTGATGCTAAAGTTGACTGGAGTCTTGTTGCAAAAGCTTCTCCATGTTATATGACTGTATGTGACCTCTCCCTAAGGAAAAGTTTTTTTTTTAATAAAAATATGTGTCTGATTGTGTTGCCATCTGCAGTATCTAAAGGATTCCATTGATAGAATTGTCAACTTCTTCGAAAGCAGTACTGCTGTGAGCCAGACGATAGCTTTGGAAACTGCAGCTGCTGTACAGGTGTGTTATTTATGTGCTATGGTATATACAGTTGGCAAACACTAGTGCATATTAGGGTTATATAGCCTGTTAACTATCTTTGGTAATCATCATGATGAAATTAGGATCTTAGGTAGCAATTTCTGTTACTTTGCAATAGTGTACAAGATACCTGGGGTATTCTGAACTATTGAATTTCATGCGACTATTTTTAAAAACTGGAACTGAAGCTTACGCCGTTAATATAATACTTCATATCTGACCTATTAGTTGTGACGAAAATTGCAAAACTATTTGTAGACCCCGCTCCTTGCACTTATGCTACAATGGTTCCTGGCACCTTATTAAAAAACTGTTGGAATTAAATCTCTGAACTTTCCTTATATTCAATAACCACATTAATCATTATAACCTCTTACTTATCTTCTCAGTCAACTATTGATGAAGTTAGACGCACTGCACAAGAAGGAATGAATAGAGCATTGAAAGATCATTCACGGTCTGTTCCTACTCCCATATGCTCTTTGGTCAAATTTATGTCATGTTTGTTATAGTAAATGACGTTATACAAAACAACCAGGTTTTTGCTAGACTTAGATATCGCAGCACCCAAAATAACAATTCCAACAGAATTTCGTCCTGATAATCATCGTTCTACAAAGCTTCTTCTAGACCTGGGTAATTTGGTCATCCGTTCCCAGGTAATATAAAAGTGTCAATTGGCTTAACAATATAATTCAAATATCTTCTAATAATGGTTCTCTAATTTCTATGTATCTAAATTTGCAGGATGACTATAAGCATGAACTGACAGAGGAAATGGATATGTATCTACAGTTTGATTTAGTTTTGAGTGATGTGTCCGCTTTACTTGTTGATGGTGATTACTCTTGGAAACAATCATCCTCAAAAAGATCTTCTGGTTCTGGCACGGAGGGCAGTGTAACTTTCTTGCCAGTTATTGATAAGTGTGGGGTACTCATAAAACTTCAGCAGGTAAATCATAGTCATCTGACAATTAGTAAAAACAATTATGTTTCAGACTTTAGATTTGTAGCAACATTTTTGCTTGTTATGCTGCGTAGATTCGTCGACCAAACCCATCGTATCCATCAACCAGAATTGCTGTGCGGCTACCGTCCTTAGGCTTTCACTTCTCACCGGCTCGATACCATAGGTTGATGCAAGTCGCACAAATCTTCCAAACTAAGGATGATGAGATCTCCCACATTCTTCGTCCATGGGAGGAAGCCGATTTCGAGGGGTGGTTATCTATTCTTAGCTGGAAGGTCTGTTCCTTTAGCTTACCAGAATCAATTTCCTTGTTGCAAACTCTTTGTCTACTTGGACACTAGTTACTTATCCCATTGTCAATTCCATGAATAGGGAAGAGAAGCGACGTGGCAGCGGCGGTACTTATGCTTAGTTGGTCCTTTTATCTACGTGCTCGAAAGTCCTGGCTCAAAATCTTATAAGCAGTATACCAGGTGTGTTTCCAACTCTTGCAATTAGGCTATGGTAGTCGGCTTTAAAGATTAGGTGACTGGATAAAATGAATGGCCTGTACAAACTCAATAAAAACCAAGTCCCTTGTATGGAATAAAACCTATTGGTATATAAATACGATAATCAACATGTGGGTAGAGTAGGGCATAATTGCCTTTTTGTGCTCAATGTTTTCTGTCACCGGAGCCATTTGAAAATTAAATCAATGATATGCTCTTGGTTGTCGTATTGAATGGGCTTATCTAGCTCTCCCTGTCTCACTGAAAATCCACTAAAGGTGTCATTGATCTCCGTTTGTAACTCTAGTGTAAGAACTCATTATTCAAAATTGTATGCTGTTTGATCAAGCAGTTGAAATTTCTATTTGCTTTGATTCATTTGCCTAATTCCACCTATTCGTTTCATTGCTTGTCGTATTCCTTCTTATCTAATTATATTTTAACAAATCTTTTGTAGCTTACGGGGGAAGCATATATACAAAGTTCCTGTGGAGTTTGCTGGAGGAGTAGAGCATGTCTTGTCCATTCGTAATGCTTCTCGGGTCAATGAGAAGGTTTGCATCTCATTTACTTGACTCATTACATGCAGGGAACGTTTGCTCCTGCTTTTTTTGTTTGATTGTGTGTTTTCATCAGTGACAAGTCTTAGATCTCATTCTGTTGATTGTAAAATTCAATTAAAATTTGGCTCTGCAGCTTTATTTTTCTTCCTGTCAGGTTATGGAGGATGTAAATGCATTGATATTGATGTTTGAATCTGAAGACTCCAGAAAAACATGGCACAGCCGTTTGCAGGGTGCTGTCTATCGGGCCTCGGTAAATTTAATTTTCACTGACAGGAGATATTAAACTTTACTTCCACTTATATATAGGGCGTCTACTGTGAGAGAGTTCTATTGAAGATATACTATTTAGTTGATTGAAGTTTTAAATTTCACCTTAATATACAGGGTTCTGCTCCCATAGCCGGTCTTTCTGATACTTCATCTGACAGTGAGGAGTCAGAAACAGACCAGAAAGATCATTTTGATATATCTAAGTTGGAGAGTGTATTTGTAACCGGTGTGCTTGATGAACTCAAAATATGTTTCAGTTATGGTCATCAGGTAAAGACAAACTATAAATTCATTTCTAGTTGTTAGCTGCGACATACTTTTGACTGAGTATATGTTTATATAGCATGAGGCTTCTTTCATGGCGGTGCTTCTTGCCAGAGAGAGTAAATTGTTCGAGTTTAGGGCCATAGGTGGGAAGGTAAGATTGTTTGCTTCTTAATTATCTTTTTGTCATTTCTTATTCCATTTGCTGAATGCTGAAAGTATGTCTGTCTTTGTGGAACCAGGTTGAAATTTCGATGAGAGGGACTGATATGTTTATTGGGACCGTATTAAAATCCTTGGAAATAGAAGATTTGGTGAGCCGTTCTGGTTTAAATGAGTCTTGTTATTTGGCAAGATCTTTTATTCAGTCTTCAGAAGTGGTTCCATCCTTTGAAGATGCTGAGAGCAGGAGCCCTGAAGGAAATGATCCTACTACCAGTGAAGGAGAGGAAAATTTTTATGAAGCACCAGAAATGTTGGTTGACTCCATTGACTATACATCTCTCAAGACCCCTAGTTTTAGTCGTATTGATGGGTTGCTCCCTGTCGACAACAAGAATATCACTAGGACTGAGACAACTGAGTCGCTGGATAGTTTCGTGAAGGCTCAGATAGTCATATACCATCAGACGTCACCTCAATATGAAAACATTGATAATCAGGTTGATAGTTTTCTGCTTTTGCATCTTCCAGTCCGGAGATCTTAGTTATTCATTGTTATAAACTCAAGCCTTACTAAATCACTCAACTTTTGGCTGACATTTGTAGGTTATGGTAACTTTAGCTACACTATCGTTTTTCTGTCGAAGGCCAACAATTCTTGCTATTTTGGAGTTTGTAAATGCTATCAATGTTGAGGATCCAAGCTGTGAATCTTTTGAGGACAATTCTCCTGTAGCTGGAGAGCATAGTTCTCCAGGAAGAGATGGATTTGAAGTTACTAGGGATGCAGCTGTCAAGGGTTTATTAGGGAAGGGGAAATCTAGAATCATTTTCAACTTGGCATTGAACATGGCTCGAGCGCAGATATTCCTAATGAATGAGAATGGAACTAAGTTTGCTACATTTTCACAAGACAATCTGCTGACGGATATTAAGGTGTGATCATGCTCTTTGAATTGCATTCCAAACTTCAACTCTTCTCGTTTCTTTAGTATAGTAAATTTTCATAAGCTAAGTGGGCACTTTCTGTGCTGATACCCATTTATTTGAAGGTCTTCCCAAACTCGTTCAGTATTACGGCAAGTCTTGGAAATTTACGAATCAGTGATGACAGCCTTCCAGACGACCATCTCTACTTTTGGATCTGTGATATGCGAGACCCTGGAGGAACTTCTTTTGTTGAGGTATTGGTTGTTTGTTTCTTTTCACTTTTCTCGTCGTGGAATGTGAATGTGTTGTGTAGAAGAGATACATGTTAGTTTCTGTCTTGATTTACTTTCTGTTCGTTTTGTGTTGCTAGTTGGCTTTTACATCATTCAGTATCATTGATGAAGATCATGAAGGTTTCGACTACTGTCTCTCTGGACAACTTTCTGAAGTGCGCGTTGTTTATCTGAATCGCTTTATTCAAGAGGTAGTTCATTCTCTCTGCATAGATACGAGTAACTTTTTGTCTTGCTTCTTACACTCAGTCTCCACAATGTAGGTTGCTGAATACTTTATGGGGCTTGTGCCAAGTGATTCAAAAGGGGTTGTCAAGATGAAGGATCAAATTACGGACTCAGAGAAGTGGTTTACGACTAGCGAAATTGAAGGATCTCCTGCTCTTAAGTTAGATCTATCTCTTAAGAAGCCCATAATTGTCATGCCTCGGCACACTGATAGCCCTGAGTAAGTTCATGCTTGGATTTTGATTTTCCTTCCCCACCTATTTTTTTTCTCCATTTACACATTTTTGTTATAACAATTACTGGTCCTGTGGATTTTTTTAGGCTTATCAGAGTGGTTGATGTACTATTCTCTACTTTTTGTTTTTGTTTTTTGGCAGTTACCTGAAGCTCGATATTGTACATATAACTGTGAGCAATACCTTTCAGTGGTTTGCTGGAGACAAAAATGAGATGAACGCAGTTCACGTTGAAACTATGAAAGTAATGGTGAGGACTCTTGTTTTTTGGCTATTGGAAGGAGCATGATTTATTCTATTGATATCGCTTTAACTTTTTTTTGTGCAATTTTTTATTTTTGTGACCCTCTCCTAATTTCTTTTCTCCGTTGGCCCAAAAAACATTAACTTAGGTCATGGATATCAACCTTAATGTTGGTTCTGGAGCTGAAATAGGTGAAAGCATAATTCAAGATGTGAAGGGGGTTTCTGTAACCATTAACAGATCTCTGCGAGATTTGTTGCATCAGACACCAAGCATTGAAGTTTCTATCGAGGTAATGATAATGTTTTATATCCAGTCTGTAGCGTAATACTTTTTTACTCATGCTTTTTCGAAATTCCCTGCTTTATCAGATAGATGAACTAAGAGCAGCCCTCTCGAATAGAGAATACCAGATCTTGACAGAGTGTGCACAGTCTAATATTTCTGAGCTTCCACATACTGTGCCACCATTGAGTGGTGATGTTGTGACATCTTCAAGAAAGTTACATGAAAATCTTACTTCTGAGAATTCTAATGCTGCTCAAACAGAAAAAGGTGATGCATGGATTTCAATGAAGGTTTCTGTTGTCATTAATCTGGTGGAGTTGTGTTTGTATGCTGGGACAGCAAGAGATGCACCGTTGGCCGCTGTACAGGTCTGCTTCCATGTACCATGTTCATTTCATTTGTCATTTTTGTCTAGGAGTATGTTTAGTAGATCTGCCATAGCTGATACATTTATGAGAGATAGAAGTAAATACCAACTAGTGAGGAGTTGGGGGCATATGCACTTTTTCAGTTCTTTCTTGAAGATGGCCGCGTGTGAAGGATTACTTTGCATTGATAATTGTAATTCATGAGGAATTGCCTCACTTGGTTCCCCAGAAAGGTTTTAGAATAATATTTCCGCTATATTTTGCTTTTTTCTTAGTAGACATGGCATTATCAAATCAGCCTTTTGTGCAATTCTTTTCGAGTTACGGGTATCAGCCGTGTGCTTGTTCTTATGGGCTCTACATCTTCCATATTTCTTTGGTTACCATTTTCTCGTTTCATGGTCTATATTGTCCTAGAAATTTACCTTATTAATCTCAAAGGGATTTCACAGCTGTAACAACCTCATGGCACATATGAGTTAACATCTGGAAAATTCTTTTCGTGTATGGTTATAGATCACTGGTGGCTGGCTTCTCTACAAATCCAATACACACGATGAGGGTTTCCTTACTGCAACGTTGAAGGGATTCAGTGTTATTGACAACCGTGAAGGAACTGAAAAAGAGTTCAGACTGGCTGTAGGAAGACCTGCAGATTTAGATTTTGAAGAGTCACATTTTCTGACTGATGAAGATCAGGGATTAACTCAGTCACCTGTAACCAAGGAGAGTGATATTAGACCCTTTCCTTCGATGCTCACTCTTGATGCGCAATTTGGTCAGTTGACAACTTATGTTTCCGTTTCTATTCAAAGGCCACAGCTGCTTGTAGCTTTGGATTTTCTACTGGCCGTAGTAGAGTTTTTTGTCCCTACTATAGGCAGTGTGCTATCAAGTGAAGAAGATAAAAACCTTAATATGGTCGACGCAATTATCATGGATAAGTCTATCTACAAGCAACAAACTGCTGAAGCGTTTCTTTCTCCTCTGGGTCCTTTGATCGTTGAAGATGAGAATTTTGATAACTTTGTTTATGATGGTAATGGTGGAACGCTATACCTGAAAGATAGAAATGGAGGCATCCTTTCTTCACCTAGTACAGAGCCTATTATCTATGTAGGAAGTGGGAAAAGGTTGCAATTCAGAAATGTAGTCTTTAAGGTATAAAAGTTCTTGCATTAGATGTTGACAAAAAAAAAAAAAAAAAAAAAGTTCTTCCATTAGCAAAGTTTTACTCGTAATTATATCTGTTGTCCTTTTAGTTTGTCTCACTTTGTTTATTTTGAACCAGAATGGCCAAGTCTTGGATTCATGTATCTCTTTGGGAGCTTGCAGCAGCTATTCTGTTTCGAGAGAGGATGGGGTTGAGTTGGAAGTATATCATAACGCTCCACAACAAGACTCTGAGAGGAAAGAGGATCTAATTTCTCAATCTCCCAGTACCACAACAGAGAGGTCCATGGAATTGATCATTGAGTTCCAGGTTCTTATAGTGGCCAACTTTCTTCTTTATATAGCCAAGATAAGTTCCATTTAAATGTTTGAAGCTCATTTCCTCTACTGCAGGCTATTGGCCCAGAACTTACTTTCTACAACACATCAAAAGACGTAGTTAAAACGCCATTACTCTCCAACAAACTTTTGCATGCTCAGTTGGATGCTTATGCCAGGTCAGTGGCTTCTCTGTGATAATCTTCTTGGAGATGAAATTCAAGCATGATTGGTTGCATTAAATTTGATAAAGTCTTGCACATCTTTCCTTGTCTTTTTCTGGTACAGGGTTGTCATAAAGAATGATGAAATTGAAATGAGTGCTCATACGTTGGGTCTAACCATGGAGAGTAATGGAGTGAAAATTCTGGAACCTTTTGACACCTCTGTAAAGTATTCAAGTGTTTCTGGGAAGACTAACATACGCCTTTCAGTTTCAAACATATTTATGAACTTTTCATTCAGCATCTTGAGATTGTTTATAGCTGTTGAAGAAGATATTTTATCATTTCTAAGGATGACATCCAGAAAAATGACTGTCGTCTGCTCAGAGTTTGATAAAATTGGGACTATCAGGAGTATGTCGAGTTATTGTTTAAATTTATCAGTTCACGTAATCTTTGGCACCTGGTACTTATTACTTACATAGTTGCTTTGCATGCAGATCCCTATACAGATCAAATATATGCATTCTGGAGGCCCCATCCACCCCCTGGTTTTGCAAGTCTTGGCGACTATTTGACACCATTGTTAGTCTACCATTCTAGAATATACTATGTAACTGGTTACGTAAGAGCCTTTTCAAGTTAATTAAGTAGTGTATTCATGGCAGGGACAAGCCACCAACTAAAGGGGTTCTTGTTGTCAACACTAATTTGATGAGAGTGAAGAGGCCTCTATCTTTCAAACCGATTTGGTCACCTGTAGACAAAGATGAAGGAGATAATTCATGTTCCATTTGGTTCCCTGAAGCACCAAAGGGTTATGTGGCATTAGGCTGTGTGGTATCAAGTGGAAGTATGCCGCCTTCACTGTCCTCTGCCTTTTGCATCCTGGCTTCTTCTGTTTCCCCTTGTTCTCTCAGAGATTGTATCGCTATCAGCTCCACAGATATGTATGCTGCTACGAACCTCTCACTTTTACGAGTAGCTCATTTCCACATACATGGACACATTGCATGCACAAACTGAAATCATGGGGATGTATGTTCCCTTGTGTAGACATGTGCGAACATGCTTACTGTCTGTTTTTCCTGACATTTCGCATAGGTTGTTTTGCCTTGTGTCTATGTGATTTATATGCGAGTCTCAAATCAAAACAGGATATTAGAACTCTAATTATTTTTCTGATTATGTTTCTTTTCGTACCCAATACTCTGGCTTTTTTAGTTGGTGCAAAATGTGGAAATTTGTTTGTTTGTAGATTTGAGTTTTTTTTTCCGATTCTGGTTAATATCCATAAACAATTCCATTGTAGTCCGTCTGCAGTGTACGTCTATGCTTCTCAATTCAGTTTGAAGTAATTTCCTCCATTGATGATTGACATGAATGATTGACATTTTTATGTTTGCTTTTGTTTACAATGCAGTTCTCAATCAAGTTTAGCATTTTGGCGTGTGGATAATTGTATTGGCAGTTTCTTACCTGCGGATCCCTCTACTCTCAACTTAGTAGGAAGACCATATGAGCTACGTCATATATTATTTGGGTCCACTGGAGTCTTGCCAAAGGAATCCAGCTATGTGGAAGTTCGTACTACTCCTGATAATATTCAGCCAACACAGCCACAGTTACTAAATTCTGTTAACTCTGCTCAGCGATTTGAAGCTGTTGCCACCTTTGAATTGATATGGTGGAATAGGGGCACAGGTTCGCAAAAGAAAGTTTCAATATGGCGACCAATAGTTTCCGAGGGGATGGCTTATTTTGGAGATATTGCTGTTAGTGGGTAAGTCATAATATGTTGTACTATTTCATTTTTGTGCATCCTATTCTTGCTGCAAGTTGGATCTTATTTCTTTCTGGGGTGAATTTGTAGATATGAACCTCCAAACTCTTGTGTGGTTCTTCATGATACTACCGAGCAAGAGATCCTCAGAGCCCCTGTTGATTTCCAACTTGTTGGACGTGTCAAGAAACACAGGGGAGTAGAAAGTATATCTTTCTGGATGCCTCAAGCACCACCGGGTTTTGTTTCTATGGGTTGTGTTGCATGTAAAGGCTCTCCAAAACCATATGATTTCACCAAATTAAGATGCGCTCGTAGCGATATGGTAGCTGGTGATCATTTTGCTGAAGATAGTTTGTGGGATACCTCTGATTTCTGGCAGAGGGCAGAACCATTTAGTATATGGAGCATAGGCAATGTGTTGAAGACCTTTATTGTCCGTAGTGGTTTGAAAAAACCACCAAGGAGATTTGCGTTAAAGCTAGCAGACCAGGATTTGCCTGGGGGGACTGATAACATGGTCATTCATGCTGAAATTGGGACTTTTTCTGCTGCACTTTTTGATGACTACGGGGGACTGGTAAGAAAACCAAATAAATATGTGTGGCATATTTATCTGCGCAAAAATAATGGTGTATCTATGTACTTTGCAGATGGTTCCTTTGGTTAACATATCTTTGAACAATATAAGTTTTGGATTACTTGGCAAAACCGAGTACACAAATTCAACCATCAACTTCTCCTTAGCGGCCAGGTCATATAATGATAAATATGAAGCATGGGAGCCTTTCATTGAGCCTGCAGACGGATTCTTAAGGTTTTATTTTTTAATACAGTTGCCATTTTAAGACTCAGTAGTATAGAAATGTTTATGTCTAAAACCTTTCTGGGAAGCGGGTGATTTGCTCTGTTTATTCTGTTTGTTATATAGTCCGACGAATGTGGAGTATATTCTTTATAATGGCTATGTTCCATCGGGTTGCAGGTACCAGTTCAATCCTAGATCCTTCGGTGCGGTTTCTCAGTTGCGCTTGACATCTACAAAGGACTTGAATGTGAATGTCTCAGTTTCAAATGCTAATACAATTATCCAGGCGTATTCTAGTTGGAACAGTCTTAGCAACGTCCATGAATACCATAAAGAGAGAGTGAGAACTTCTCCTTTGGTCCTTCTGTGCCACTTCCTTGGTGAAGGAGACTTATTTGGTTTTACCTTCTCTTTTAAAGGAGTCATATCTTCTTTCTCTGTTGATTTACGTTTGTTACTTCTTACAGGGAGCATTTCCTCTAGTTGACAATGGAAAATCTGTCATTGAGGTGCACCAGAAGAAAAACTATTACATAATACCACAAAACAAGCTTGGGCAGGATATATATATCAGAGCAACTGAAATCAAAGGATTTAAGGATATTGTAAAGATGCCATCTGGGGACATAAGACCCGTAAAAGTTCCTGTCTTGACCAATATGTTGGATTCTCACCTCAGAGGAGACCTATGCAGGAACCCTAGAATAATGGTTACAGTTATTGTGATTGATGCGCAGGTACCTTTCTGCTTAAAAACAATGATTATATGTTATATACATATTTCTACCTCCCTGAGTCTCCTGCGTCTCCTTTTATTTCCTCTTCTTTTACTTGTCTATGCTGCTATAGGAAGGATGAGTTTATTTGATGCCATGTGCTTTCAGTTTCTTTTGTCTTTTATGGCTTGCACCCTTGTGACTCTCTACTGAGTTTATGAATTATTCTTACATAGAAGCGTTGCAGAAGGTGCTATGTGGAGTAACCTTGTTTTCTTACATTCGTTTATGATATGTTTGTAGCTTCCAAGAACTTCTGGATTATCTTCTCATCAATACACTGGAATCATACGCTTGTCTCCCAATCAGACCTCCCCAGTTGAACCAGTGCTTCGTCAGCAAAGTGCACGTACTTGTGGAAGTGTCTCAAATATGTTATCTTCTGAGCTGGAAGTGGTTAACTGGAGTGAAATATTTTTCTTCAGAATTGAATCTCTGGTATGCTCCCTCCTCCATGACATCTATCATCCTTTGTTCACCTAAAACTAATTTGTATCCCCTAAATACCGCTGGATTATGTTTCTCTTAATGGTCATGGTCCTCTTTTTGGATTTTCATGTCCATCACCATTCTATTTGTATTTCTACTACTTGTGGTCGCACAGTTATTCATTGTACGTCTTTAAATTTCCAAGAAAAGCATAAACAGTTTTAATGCATTGCTTATAGCTTGGGAAATCTTAGTTTCTGATGTTGGTGCTTGTACCCTCTCTTGTATATAACTGTAGACTATAACATGTATATTGAGATTTTGACTGTTTTGGCATTCAAGATCAGGATTGAAGCGGTCTTAACTGTATTGTTCTTTTATTTTCCCAGGAGGACTGTATCTTGGAGTTAATAGTGACAGACGTTGGAAAAGGTTCGTTTCTTTAGTTCTTGTGGCTTGTATATCAACGTGCTAATATATCGGAATTGAATTGTTTCTTTTATTTTTGGTATATAAATCGATGTTTTGTTTTCACGATTTAGGTGCGACTGTTGGGACTTTTTCGGCTCCTTTAAAGCAGATAGCACGATATATGAAGGACAACCTACACCAGCACAATTATGCCGATGACCTTGTCTGGTTAGACTTGTCTACAACTGAAACCACGGTAAAAAATCCTGAACTTGGCATGTCTTTTGTGTCGGGATTTATACATCAGTGTGTAGAATATGATAATTTACTATCTTTACATGCATATGTAAAGGATTTCTCGGCTTTCTGGGTTCACACATTACGGAGAGTAAAATAAAATGATTTGTTAAATCAGTAATGAATTGCCTTCCGTTATCCTGCAGGGCATGAACCAAGGGGATCAGAGAAAGAACTGTGGAAAAATAAGATGTGCTATACTGTTGCCAGCAAAGTCTAATGTGGTGGACCAAAGCAAAACTTCCACTGATAAAAAATCTGGATTTCTTCAAGTAAGTCCTAGCATTGAGGGTCCTTGGACGACAGTGAGGCTGAATTATGCCGCACCTGCTGCTTGTTGGCGGTTGGGAAACGATGTAGTTGCAAGTGAAGTCAGTATGCAGGATGGAAACAGATACGTAAATGTCAGATCTCTAGTTTCAGTGGAGAACAATACTGACTTCCTATTGGATTTCTGCCTGCAGTCTAAAGTCAATTCAATACCAGATATTCCAATTGGGTTACTGAAATCTGGTGATACGTTGCCGGTTCCCTTATCAGGATTGGCACAGTCTGCATCTTATGTTCTGAAGCTGAAGTGTGTAATGTCTGATGGTTCTGATGTATATTCTTGGAGTTCTGTGGTTTCAAGGCCAGGGGAACCAGAGACTGCTGTTGAATCCGAGTCTGAAATATGTATATCGGCTCTTGCTGAATCTGAGCACTTGCTATGTTGTACGCAGATAAGCAGTACTTCTGGAGATAATAAAAAATTGTGGTTCTGTTTGAACATCCAAGCAACAGAAATTGCAAAGGACATACGTTCGGATCCTATTCAAGATTGGACTCTTGTGGTTAAATCACCGTTTTCTATTGCAAATTGTCTTCCATTTGGAGCTGAGTACTCAGTACTAGAGATGCAAGCCAGTGGTCATTTTATTTGTCGCTGTAGAAGTGTCTTTGGCTCTGGGGAAACTGTGAAGGTGTATAGTGTCGATATAAGGAACAAATTATATTTTTCTTTGCTGCCACAAAGAGGGTGGCTACCAATGGATGTAAGTTAGGAAATGAAACCTAGACTCACATCACCTTCAGAATTTTCTTTCCGTTTCGTTTATTCCCCTTTGTATATTTACTAGGTTTATTGAATTTGGCAGGAAGCTGTCCTTGTATCTCACCCCAATGGTGTCCCTGCGAAGACAATTGGACTCAGAAGTTCTGCCACTGGAAGGTCTTGTTCTTTCTGTTGAAGTGTTATAATTGTATAAGTTTACTGGTTTATTTTGTCTCATACTGTTGGATGCATGCAAGCAGGGTTGCTCAAGTAATTCTGGAACAAAACTACGATGAACAGCAAAAGGTTTTGTCGAAGATGATCAGACTCTACGCTCCGTTCTGGTTTTCGATTGCGAGGTGTCCCTCACTTACCCTGAGACTTCTGGATCTGTCAGGGAAGAAGCAAACAAGAAAAGTTGGTCTTCCATTTCGAAATAAAAAGAATGACGAAGTAGTCCTGGAGGAGGTAACTGAAGAAGAAATATATGAAGGTCATACAATTGCTTCTACCTTGAATTTCAAACTTCTGGGCCTGTCAGTGTCTATATCTCAGTTTGGCAATCAGCAACATGGTCCGGCAAAAGATCTTTCTGCTCTTGGTGACATGGTCAGTTATATATTAATTAAATTTGTTTCAGTAGACTGGTTTTCTCAAAAAATTGAGTTTCGCTGACCATTGGCTTTATTAATAGGATGGATCTTTGGATGTGGATGCGTATGATCCCGATGGAAAATGCATGCGGCTATTTTTATCTACAAAACCTTGTGCTTACCAGTCAGTTCCTACAAAGGTAACAAGCATTTTATCTTCGACATCTTCTTTTTATTACATACTGACTCAACTTTATTTTCAGATCATATCTGTTCGACCCTTCATGACTTTCACCAACAGGATCGGTGAAGACATATATATTAAACTGAACAGTGCAGATGAACCAAAAGTACTCCATGCTTATGATTCGAGGGTCTCCTTTGTTTTCCAGCCAAGTGGAAGAGATGAGCTCCAGGTGAGCTGTCTAATCTTGTAGAATCGTTACCATTAGCTATTTCCTCATATTTTTCTTTAGTTACTGAGTTGCAAAACTGAGATTTAAAAACAAAGGAAAAAAATGGTTATAGCTGTTATTTAAGGTGTCCGCTGGAGACATGTAGCATGGTCTTGCTCAGTCAAACCAGTGAGACTTATAGTAGCAGTAAATTTGAGGTTCAATGCAAGTCGATTATGCTCTATGTTGTTAGATGGTTTAACATATCCATACTTCCCTTGGGTATCACATATGTTTTCATTTTGAGAGGTAAGAGCATCTCTTTTTGTTTATGGTAATGATGTATCATCTACTTGTGACATGCTTAATTTCAGGTCCGGTTAAGAGAAACAGAGTGGTCATTTCCCGTTCAAGTTGCGCGAGAGGACACAATTGTTCTTGTATTAAAGAGTCACAATGGTGCACGGAGACTTGTGAAAGCAGAGATACGGGGATTTGAAGAAGGGTCACGTTTTATAGTTGTATTTCGACTTGGACCAAGCAACGGTCCTATGAGGTATCTTCTCTACAAGTAGCAGACATACATGCTTGTGAAACAATCACTAGTTTACTAATCTCTTCATTTTTGTTGAACTTTTCAAACCAGGATTGAAAATAGATCAACTGTCAAAAGCGTCAGTGTTCGCCAATCTGGTTTTGATGAAGATTCGTGGGTTTTGTTGGAACCCCTTACAACAACAAATTTTGCTTGGGAAGATCCTTATGGTCAGAAATTCTTGGATACGAAGGTTGAAAGTGATCACCGCTCTGGTGTTTTCAAAATAGACATGGAAAAAGGTGTTGTGGATTCTGAATTGTTTAGGGAGTTAGAAGTGAACTTTCATGTGCAAGAAATTGGTGATATCAAGATTGCTAGATTCACCGATGATGACAGTACTTCACAGAGTCCTAACGAAATCATATCTTTGACATCGGTTGGGAATCATGGATATTCTACTCCTCAGACACCTACAGAACACAAGACCACCACTCTGGAGTTCATAATTGAAATGGGACTAGTGGGGATCTCTCTTGTGGATCACGTACCGAAAGAGTTATCATATTTTTACCTTGAAAGAGTTTTTGTATCTTACTCCACTGGGTATGATGAGGGAAGAACTAGCAGGTAACTTGAATATTACAGTATTGCTTTCTTTTTATGCCTGTATTCCTGTATAGATGGGATGATGGAACCGAATATTCAATATACTTTTTTATGGTTTGCAGGTTCAAAATCATTCTTGGGCATTTACAGATTGATAACCAGCTACCTCTAACTTTAATGCCAGTACTATTGGCACCAGATAACACCGGAGATAGTCATCAACCAGTGCTTAAGATGACAATTACAATGTGTAATGAAGAAACTGATGGCATTCAAGTGTATCCATATGTGTATGTACGGGTATGTTTCTAGTGAGGTTTATCACCACGGACTCAAACGTAACTTTGAGATACTATCTAAAGCACATGATGTATTTTCTACTCAATTGACAGGTGACAGATAATACCTGGCGACTAAACATTCACGAGCCTATCATTTGGGCGTCGGCTGACTTCTACAATAAGCTTCAGATGGACCGTCTCCCCAAAAGTTCTAGTGTAGCGCAAGTTGATCCTGAGATACATATAAAGTATTATTTTCTTCGATATACCTTCTCAGGGACAAAGGCCATACTGTTTGGCCCTTTTGCCATGCAAGTTGGGCAATTCCAAACTTAATTTATGTATCATTTTTTTGTGATTTTCAGCCTCATAGATGTTTCGGAGGTAAGGCTAAAGGTGTCACTGGAAACAGCGCCAGCTCAGAGGCCTCATGGAATTCTTGGTGTTTGGAGCCCCATTTTGTCCGCTGTTGGAAATGCATTCAAAATTCAGGTGATTGATTTCCCTTTGATGTTGCTCCTCATTTATGAAATGAAATAGTGATTACAATCTTTCTGTTGGCGTTACCTCCTGCACAACCTGGTAATAGAACTAATTGTTGGGATACCACGTTCCATTTCATGTGGACTATGATGGAACAACTTGTGGCTAAAAAGCGTTTCATTGCCTGACACCACAAGCTATTTCATCATGTTCTGTAGTTAGAATTTAGTTCTAAAAGATAGAGAGCGAGAATGTTGCTAATGTTTCAAAACAATATCTACATTTAGGTCCATCTTAGGAGAGTAATGCACAGAGATCGGTTTATACGGAAAAGTTCAATCGTTCCAGCCATCGGGAATCGCATATGGAGAGATTTGATCCACAATCCCTTACATTTGATATTCTCAGTAGATGTTTTGGGTATGACTAGCTCAACACTGGCTTCTCTTAGCAAAGGGTTTGCTGAGCTTTCAACTGATGGTCAATTCCTGCAACTACGGGCAAAACAGGTACATATTTCTTACTATAATATTGAAATGATCACTTTCGCAGTTTCCTTAAAAGACGTCTGAATATGAATCAGGTTTGGTCGAGGAGGATCACCGGTGTAGGTGATGCATTTGTTCAAGGAACAGAAGCCCTAGCACAAGGTGTTGCCTTTGGGGTAACAGGAGTTGTTACAAAGCCTGTAGAGAGCGCTCGACAAAATGGAATTCTAGGGTTTGCCCATGGGGTAGGACGGGCTTTCCTAGGATTTATCGTACAACCAGTGAGTGGTGCATTAGATTTTTTCTCATTGACTGTTGATGGAATTGGAGCAAGTTGTACCAGATGTTTGGAGGTTTTGAGCAACAGGACCGCCTTGGAGAGAATTAGAAATCCCCGTGCTGTTCATGCTGATGGTATACTCAGGGAATATGATGAGAAGGAAGCCATAGGCCAGGTACTGCCTCATTTTATTTTCTTGTCTACTAGTGAGACTTCATGACTACAAGTCTGACTATCCTATTATTTAAGATTTCAGTCTTATAGTTTTAAATTCTAAGTCGCCTTATGCAATATGTTGTAAAGAATATTACAGCAAGTTTCAAACTTACATTCTTCTAGTCAAGCTTGCCACTCATGCTCGAAACTCTGAATTATGTTGGTTATATGGTTTTGCAGATGCTCCTTCACCTAGCAGAAGCAAGTCGGCATTTTGGCTGTACAGAAATATTCAGGGAACCCTCAAAATTTGCTTTGTCTGATTGCTATGAAGAGCATTTCCTTGTTCCATACAAACGCATTGTCATGGTGACCAACAAGAGAGTTGTGTTATTACAGGTTAAACCAACTAGAATACGATTTCACATGAAAGTTCTCCATTGGTGTCTTAAAATTTAAAATTAAATTATTAGCTGACTTTTTGCTTCCATTTAGTGCTCTGATATGGATAAGATGGATAAGAAACCCAGCAAGATCATGTGGGATGTGCCTTGGGAGGAACTTATGGCGTTGGAATTGGCAAAGGCAGGTAGCCAAAGGCCCTCGCATCTCATACTGCATCTCAAGAGTTTTCGGAAGTCAGAGATTTTTGCTCAGGTTATAAAGTGCAGCGTGCCAGAAGAATCAGATGGACTAGAACCCCAAGCTGTTAGAATCTGTTCAGTAGTGCGCAAAATGTGGAAAGCATATCAGTCTAACATGAAAAATCTTGTTCTCAAGGTTATTACTATCCCTACTCTACTTACAGTTTATAGATTTAATATTTTCATTAATGAATTTGGCTATGATTGAAGAGAAATTTACATTTGAAATGAATACTCCAAAATATGCATGTCTTCTATTTTATAATAGTAAAAGACCCTAAAGCATGGATTAACTTTTCTAGTTTATATTCCACATAACTTACTAACCAGTGTAAATTATGCAAGTATAGAGGCTCGTGCCAATGAAACACACACCTAATGAATTTTCTTTCCTCTCATTGCAGGTTCCTTCAAGCCAGAGGCATGTGTATTTTGCTTGGAATGAGGCTGATGGAAGAGACTCACAAACATACAAAAACAAAGCTATTGTTAAATCGAGAGAACTTTCTTCTTCAAGCTCAAGCTCTGTCTCAGATGATAGAAAGCTTGTCAAACATAGTATCAACTTCTCAAAAATCTGGAGTAGTGAGCGAGAATCCAAAGGGCGATGTTCTTTGTGTAAAAAGCAGGTAAATTTCTTTCTATATCTTTGAGCTCAAAAGGGGTTGCTCTGTGTTCAAACCAACCAGTTAGGACAGAAATTTTCTGATTTTCTTGCGTTGGATTTTATTGGTTTTGATGACACTCGAAATTGTGAGTTCTAGCTTGATCTAAGAGGTGGAGACCAGGATCAACACCTCAAACCCTTTTCATCAATAGATGTCAATAATTCAACACCAGATCAATTCTTTTGAGGTTTGCTTTACAATTATTTCCTTTTTCGCTTTCAGGATTCGGAGGATGGAGGAGTGTGCACTATCTGGAGACCCAGTTGTCCAGAGGGGTAAGTAAAGCCAAAAGAGATTTAAAATTCCAAAATAAAACTATTTATTATATATTGGTTATCTAGTAGTACCCTAACGGTGATGCTGTAGCTGCATTCCGCATTCCTCATTAAACCGTGTAAACTTAAGCAGTTTTCGTCATTATTGTTTTTGCCAGATTCGTGTCAGTGGGTGATGTAGCTCATGTCGGTAGCCATCCCCCAAATGTTGCTGCTGTTTACAATAACTCCAATCGAGTGTTTGCACTTCCAGTGGGTTATGACCTCGTAAGTGCCCCTCATCAATTAATTTCACCCTGAATCCATTGCATTTAATCACACAACATTTTCAACCATGAACCCGTCTTATTAAGAGCACAGCATCCAAATTACGATAGAACGCAAACCGATCAAACCTGTGTACGTGTTTTTACCATGATACATAATAATTGTTATTCCCCTCCCAGGTGTGGAGAAATTGCTTAGATGATTACGTAAATCCTGTATCGATCTGGCATCCGCGGGCTCCTGAGGGATTCATCTCTCCTGGGTGTGTTGCAGTGGCTGGTTTCGTTGAGCCAGAGCTCAACACAGTTTATTGCATGCCAACGTCTCTGGCCGAGCAGACTGAGTTTGAGGAACAGAAGGTTTGGTCGGCACCTGACTCGTACCCATGGGCTTGTCACATTTACCAGGTTCGGAGTGATGCACTTCACTTCATGGCTCTGAGACAGACTAAAGAGGACTCTGATTGGAGAGCCGTTAGAGTCCGAGATGATTACAGATCCATAGAATCTGAATCGGCGAAGAATTTGCGTATAGAATGAGAAATTTTATACTCTTGGGAAACTATTGCTATATGTAAAGAAGTAGATTTGCAAACAAAAGAAGGCTTCTTTTAGTTTGGTTTTATTGCGTGAAAGAGATTATATGTTGATTTAAGTGTACATTTGTGGATAAAAATACTTGTGCATTCTAGGGAGGGATGTATTTGTACATTTTCATGGTTAGAAAACTCAAAGCAGAGTTATTATTACATTGCGGGATATGCTTCTTAATTTCAATAATAAGATTGTAAGAAATATATTTTTCTTCAACTAAAGAAACTAGAAAACCTTTTCATGTATAGTTTCTTTTGTTATTGATGGAATAATATATTTTGCTCATATAATTTTTGTAAACCAAAAGGTTGAACCGAGATTTGTTAGTGTGAAGATTTGAGTATTGAACATAACTCTTATTATCGTGTGGTGGTTGTTATGCTCTTCAAAACTGCGTATAATAATAATAATAATAATAATATATGAGATTTTCAGGGTGATAATTTTTATTGTTTTTTTTTTTTTTTTTTTGTTAAAGGGTATTCTATTAAAAAAATATAAGCCCAATGGGCTATTTCCGGATATAAACCCATACAAAATCCCCTAAGGGCCCGACCCGTTACACCAAACCAAACTAAACCAATGAAAATACAAAACCGACTGGGTTTACAAATCGAACCAAACCGAAGCTGAAAACCCTAATCTTCAAACGTAAAACACGTTTGTAGCCGCCGTCCAACGAAGCTCAGATGCTTACCGGATCAGGACCTCCAGTAAGCCTGGACGACGGTAGCCGAACGGAGATGGTGATCCAAGATCCGTTGTCCATCCCGCCACCGTAGAGCCGCGTTGAGGAGGAGGAAGAGCATCGATCTCGTCGTCGTCGAGGAGAGTTCTTGCTCGGTCGTGAAGGAGAAGACAGTAGGGAGTAGAAAAGAGACCTTCGACGGTGGTTTAGCCTCGTCGGATCGGAGTCTACCTCCCCTATCGAGACCGATCCAGCGAAACCTCCAGAATCTCCGACCCCAGATCTACATGTCATCCTCCGCCGTTCCTTGCCGTGAATCTCCTTCTTCCACTCTGCGTCGCTATTCCGCCGATAGAGCTCTTACCGGTGAGAATCGCGCAGATGCTTCTCCCTTCCACGGTCCCCTTGATCTTGTTTCCATGGTTGACTGTTGTTGTTACACGTTGTTACACGTTGTTACACGTTGACTGTTGTTGATTGTTGATAAAGTTTTAAACCTTGCGTAGTGGCGGGAACGTGCGGAGCTCTATATACACGACGCATGCACCATTAGAGAGAGAGAGAGAGAGAGAGAGATTCACGCGCTACTCTGGGAGGAAATATAGGATCAAGATTTAGAGAGGTGCGTTATTTATGCCATGAGTCAACTCTCTCTCTCTTGCATCGACATTGAGAACAACAATTTATGAAAGTTTTCCGTTAGCGTAAGAAAATGAGAATATACTTCTCATCATATTGAAATTTGAGCGTCACAAAAATGTATAAAATCTTCCACTAAAACTAACTGAAAATATTTGATTTTTTTTTTTTTTGTGTGGGTGCAAGTGCAACTGTAAAGTTAGCCCATCCATAAGCCTTCGCTAAAAATTAACGAAACAACCATTTTTTAGGCGGCGTTACTAATATAAGTCACGCGCTTTGTCCATACAAATGGCAGAAAATCATTGAAAGAGGCGCGTGTGGTGCTGAAATTATAAAAAGGAAGTAAATAAACTTAGCAAACATCTTTCCATTCTTTATTCCAACGAACCAAATATACATATCACAAACTCTCTCTCTCTCTCACACACTCTTTTACTCACAAAATAAAATAATATCTCCTCCCTTTCCTTGTGAGTTGAGAGAGAGAGACAATGGACGGATTGATCAGGGGTTTGGTCGACGTGGCTATCGGAGGAAACGAACGTCGCGGTCGTGATGTTGAAGACGACTCTAGGGACGAGAGATCCAGATCTTCTTGGGCTGATGTTCGTAACATCATCTCCTCTTTCTCTTCTGTATCATCCTTCATTTTTTTTTGGAATCTGATGAACGATTCTTCATATTCTTCTTTTTCTTTTCTGGATCTGGCAGGTGGTTTCCGGTGAGGAGGAGGATCAGAATCGCGCGGGAGGATCGTCTCAGCCTTCTCACGGTCGAGGCCACAATGTTGTAGAGGTAAGGAAATCCAATATTCAATTCTATGAATCTCCATAGATTTAGCTACAACACACACTGTAGAAGCTCATGATTAGTTGAATCCAAGTCACACTGACAACTTTAATGTTGCATATTTGCTTATACTCTGCATTACTGTTAGATAGTCTAACTGTTTCAATAGCACCAATATTTGCATTTAAATGTCTCGTTTTCGTTTCTGGGGCGTAGGAAAATCAATGGGAGAATAAGGGAGAAAGGGTTCCCACAAGGCACTCACATAAGGTTTGGGATCATCAATACCTTTCAACATTTTTTAAGTAGTAACGCATTTGAGTTTCAGTGACAAGTATTACTTTGTGTACCAACAATGTATTCAATTCTACTAAATAGATAATCTCTAAGACTTTGGTGTTTCCATCTTTATTGGTACTTTGTGTACCAGCAAATGGAACCAATGAACCAGTGACAATGGAATCACTGTACTCAATTTCTACTAAATTGATGATCTTGTGAAAATGATAGTTATTGATCTCTAAAACTCACAAGAAGTCACCTCCAAAACAAGCCCTTTAATATTCAGCATTTTGATTTTCCCACGCAGGAAGAGAATACCTATGCGGCTAAGGTAACCGAGCAACAAGACTTCTCGGTGAGATTTAACTTCATTTACCCTTAACATTCGATAATCTATAGAAGAATTAAGCTAATGTCAGTTTAGCATGTTAAGGATCTAACATTTGCATTTGATTCCAAGTACAGGAGAGCCAGCAAGAGGACAATGACGGTTGGGAAACTGTAGGGAAAAAGAAACCTGCAAGGCAGTCGCATAAGGTTTGAAATTGTGAAACCCGAGATGGAGCTCCAATCTTTGATTTTACCCATTCATTCACTGATTTGATATGTGTTATTTCTCTCTCTCCGCAGGTCCAGAAGGAGCAATGGCAAGATTACAAACTCCCAGCAAGTGAACAACACTACTCAGACGATGTTGAAACTCATGGAAACCTTGAACCCTCTCAACTGGAACTCTCAGGTCTCTCAGAAGCATGCAACAAACTCTGGGAGCTCGATTCAAACCGCCTTGTTCCTGGAAACGATTATCAAATTGACTGTGGTGATGGGAAAAGGGTTCATGAGAGAGCCGATATGGCTGAAGGATTACTCTTCTCTTGGGTGAGCGATGAAGTCTTTAGAAAGCCGACTTTCGCCAGATTCTGTTCGTTGCTTGACAACTATAACCCAAATGAAGGTTACAAAGAAGTAGTCACAGAAGAAGAGAGGCAAGAGCAAGCAGCTTTCATTGAAGAAATTAGCAGAACCGCTATGATCAAGTACCTTCACAAGTACCTTGTTATCAAGGACGTTGCTCCTGGAAGCTACCAAGAGTTCAAGAGAATGTTGACAAGTCTCTGGTTCGATCTCTATGGCCGTGGTGGTACCTCTGGCTCGTCTTCTGCGTTTGAGCATGTCTTTGTAGGGGAGATCAAACAATCTGGTGGGGAACAGGTCTCTGGATTCCATAACTGGCTTCAGGTAAACCACTTTTTGTCCTTGCTGCCATGAATCCAAATCTCTAAACATTAAAACTTACAAAAGATTAACTTGGGGCTCTCTTTTTATCGTAGTTTTACTTGGAGGAAGCCAAAGGAACTATAGATTATCAAGGCTATATATTTCCCCGACGTCGCGGTGAAATTGTAAGTACCATAAGCTTCGTCCAACGCTACACATATGTCCTCCAAATATATAAGTAATTATAGAACAGGTGACTAACCGAGAAGTCACACTTTTTGATTCATAATGCAGCCTGATTCAGAGACTCAGCTGCTAACAATCCAATTCGAGTGGAACGGTGTTCTAAAATCAGTCTCAAGTACGCTAGTAGGAGTAAGTCCAGAGTTCGAGTTGGCTCTATACACA
Source organism: Camelina laxa (assembly GCA_024034495.1). Lineage (NCBI taxonomy): Eukaryota > Viridiplantae > Streptophyta > Magnoliopsida > Brassicales > Brassicaceae > Camelina > Camelina laxa. Next base: position 17,960,862 of record CM043880.1, read on the forward strand.
ATGTGTTTCTTTATGGGCAGAGAAGAAAACCACGTTCAGTTGGGTCCGTACAATGTCAATGTCAAGTGTTACCGACTTGGCAACAACCGTATTGGCTCAGCTTTCCCCATTGCAGAATCTTGAAACCTCTCTTGATGGATCTGAACAAAAATATCTGCCCAATACTGTATTGAATTATTATTATTGTTGTTGTTGTCACATCTTGCTGTCAGCATGTGTCGACTTGAAATATCTTCTTGTGATATTTCCTTGGATATTTATGTCTTGTACTTTCTGAAAATTATACAACAAAAGAGGAAATGTGAGAGAAAATATCTTCCAATAATTTCTATTTTGAAGAGATATTATTTATATGGTTTTGCTAAAAAGATAAACTCGTTAGCTTATATTTTATGTGAATGTTTCACTTATCACATCACAAAGCCGAAAAATATCTTAGCGACAATGACAAACCAAAGCTGAACTGTTTACTCACTCAATGTTCTGAATTCTTTAGTTTTACAAGTTCCAGCTTAATTCTAGACGATGATACTCTTTCACCAATTGAGCTAACCGTAAAAGCGAATGAGTCTCTGATTTATACAGATCCCCTTTATAATATCTCAACTTAAGACTAGACGATGATTTGCTTGACCTGTGGCTGTGCCCCAATTATAGAAACATTCATTCACTCAGCCCTATCAAATTTACCCATCTCATCCATGAATGCTCACCACCGAGTTTTACCATTATTTTAAATCTAACAAGACATCACGAGATCACAAAATTTCTCACCCAAATCCTAGTAGATTCCTTACCATGGTAAAATGCAATGACAGAACATAAAGTTCAGATACCCTAAATTAGATGTCGACCAAAATAAGTGAGGTGGGTAAAAAAGAGAGAGAAAGAAAAGAAGTTGGGAGGGTAAGCAGTAGGTTACGTGGAGAGAAGATATCAACACATAAAAAAAAAAAAAAAAAGAGAAACACTCAACGTTAAGGGACCAACCACACCACACCACAAATTTGGAATTTTGCTGATGCGTGTGTGGAAACAGGTCCACAAAGCTTTGTACTTTTTACATCATCGGTCCATAATAAAGCTCTAGTCTTTCCATGGACAGAGATAATCAAGAAAAAGTATTAACTTCTTCACCTTAAAAAGATCTACGAAAATGACTATGAGATTCTTACCTCAAAAGCCAATATCAACATCCACCCATTCTTTCACTCGTCACAGTCATGATTTTCTTACACCTTAGAGTTTAGAGACATATACTCACAACAAAGCCTGTGTCTGTTTCAAATTCTTGACCGCAAATGTCACAACATGCATATATCATTCTTAACAGAGCAAAACCAGAAAAACACAAGCATATATATATTTAGCAAGACAATACAATAGTATTTGAATCAACATTAAGGATTAATGATAAAGAATGAGGAAGTTCAAAACTTTATACAAAACAAAACTTGTTTATAACTTCAAAAAACATACCAATAAGGATTCGTAGAGCGTACCTGTTTGAGTCAATGTCCAATGTCGTCCCCGCCTTCTGAATAAAAAAGCACAAGCCAAAATGAGAAGGTGCCAAAGGTGATAAGGATCAATTCCTACCATTCAAAATATTAATGGTGGGAATTAGAAACAAGAGAAAACTAAACTCCTTGATGAGGAAATAGCCAAACCCGCAATCTTCATCACCTGAATAAAGACCAAACTGTCACTTTCAATGAGTCATCAAGAAAAAGAGAGAGAGAGAAAGATTCTCTAATAACATTTGCAGTCGACAAGGATTCTAATGCATCAAAAGCATCTCCAATAAAACAAACAAACACTTGAAACTCACATGTGTAATAAACAAGATCAAAGCCTTAAGTATTAAGTATTCCATACACTACTGGTCAACTTTTGACAAATGAACTAAAGTAACATAGTGTCAATTTCAGTGGAGCAGATTGAACACAAATCTACAAGGTCTCTTAATACATGAAAGTCTTGTTGTCTCGGTATAACAACATATTGCAGATATAAACAGAATGCAGCTAGGCACTTCACATGGAAAATTTGACAAGAAATTTAAACCGGACATATTATTTGGCAGAATAACATAACCAGGCAAGAAAAATCAGAAAAACATATTATGAGAAGAAATTTCAAAGAAAATAAATTAGCTTTTATTAGAAGTCTATGAGTCAATGAATCTGTCTGCTGCTTAGTTGGAAAACATAAACCTTACAGGAAAGTCCAACAAGGAGAAAAAAAAATGCAAAGTTAATAGCCACCACAAGAGATTTCATGCTAAAAAAATAAATCATTGCAACTTATCTTCTTATTCAATTTCAAATCAATAAGACCTTAAGAATTTTCAGCCACACGAAGCATGTGTTCAAAGCCAAAGGTGAGTAGGGAAACTTATAGCTTATCTACATAATGCAAATATTCTCAAGGAATTATCTTTAATTAAAAGTTTAAATCTGCAGGAATAATTTACCAACAATTAAAATAACTTTACTAAAACTAAAATATCTACATTTGTAACTGAAGTGACATTTACACTTTTTCACTCTGATAGGTGTAAGAACCGTGTGATAAGTGAAAAAAAACAAAGAAAAAAAACTAAAGTAAGCAACCTTTTGTGATATTTTCTCTCCACTTTTTGAAAGTGTGTCCCCAAATCACAGCCAATCAATATTCTTTATAAATGTAAACACACAAACAGCATCTTCTATCAAACACACAAACAGCATCTTCTTCTCTCAAACACCAACAACTCTTCTCTCTATCTTCATCTCTCAACAGAAGAAAGAAAAGAGAAAGCTATGGAGTTGACACTGAATTCCTCAAGTTCTCTTATCAAACGTAAAGATGCCAAGAATTCCAGAAACCAAGAAAGTTCCTCTAACAACATGACCTTTGCGAAGATGAGGCCGCCAACATATCAGTTCCAAGCGAAGAACTCGGTGAAGGAAATGAAGTTCACTCATGAGAAGACCTACTCGCCAGAAAATGAAACCACTGAGAGATGGGAGAAGCTCCATGTTCTCTCATACCCACACCCAAAGAGTGACTCCAGTGTTCCGGTGTTTGTCATGTTACCGCTTGACACGGTAACAATGTCAGGGCATTTGAACAAACCAAGAGCAATGAACGCCAGTTTGATGGCTCTTAAAGGAGCTGGTGTGGAAGGTGTAATGGTGGATGCTTGGTGGGGACTTGTAGAGAAAGATGGACCTATGAAGTATAACTGGGATGGCTATGCCGAGCTGATTCAAATGGTTCAAAGGCACGGTCTCAAACTCCAGGTCGTTATGTCTTTCCATCAATGTGGAGGAAACGTCGGAGACTCTTGCAGGTAATGAAGCAACTTTAGTTTCCAGTCAAATTAGATCTCTGTCTCTCATTTCTAGCTTAGCTAATCCTCTATATTGTTTTCTCTCTCTTAAAATCTAGTATCCCCTTGCCCCCATGGGTACTTGAAGAAGTCAGCAAGAACCCTGATCTTGTCTACACAGACAAATCTGGTAGAAGGAACCCTGAGTATATCTCCTTGGGATGTGATTCTTTGCCTGTCCTTAGAGGAAGAACACCTATCCAGGTCTACTCAGATTTCATGAGGAGCTTCCGTGACAGATTCGATAATTACATAGGAGGAGTTATTGCGGTAAGCATAAATCTAGACTACTAAGGAAAACAAATTAACTTCCTATACGCCAGGAACAACAGTGACCTAAGCTAACTGTATCATCATTTTTCATATATTGCAGGAAATTCAAGTGGGAATGGGACCTTGTGGAGAATTGAGATACCCATCATACCCTGAGAGCAACGGGACCTGGAGGTTTCCCGGAATTGGAGAGTTCCAGTGCTATGATAAGGTAATTTAAACCAGCAGAGAAAAGCCTTATATTCATAAGAACATTAGTGAAGAAGATAATGTATACTTGTGCTTACCATATAATCTTATACTCCATACACTTCTTCTAACAAATGATACTTCTCTATTACAGTATATGAAATCGTCACTGCAAGCATATGCTGAATCAATCGGGAAAACTAACTGGGGAACAAGTGGACCTCATGATGCCGGCGAGTACAATAACCTCCCAGAAGATACTGAATTCTTCAGAAGAGACGGAACATGGAATAGCGAGTATGGAAAGTTTTTCATGGAATGGTACTCTGGGAAGCTACTAGAACACGGAGACCAACTCCTATCTTCAGCAAAAGGAATCTTTCAAGGATCCGGAGCAAAGCTATCAGGAAAGGTAGCCGGAATTCACTGGCACTACAACACAAGGTCACACGCAGCTGAGCTAACCGCAGGATATTACAACACAAGGAACCATGACGGGTATCTACCAATAGCTAAGATGTTCAACAAACACGGGGTTGTGCTAAACTTCACCTGCATGGAGATGAAAGATGGGGAACAACCGGAACACGCAAACTGCTCACCAGAAGGTCTGGTAAAGCAAGTACAGAACGCGACAAGGCAGGCTGGAACGGACCTAGCAGGGGAGAATGCGCTAGAACGATATGACTCGAGCGCGTTCGGACAAGTGGTAGCAACAAATAGGTCAGATTCCGGAAACGGGTTAACCGCATTTACATACCTAAGAATGAACAAGCGGTTATTTGAGGGTCAAAATTGGCAGCAGTTAGTGGAGTTTGTTAAGAACATGAAGGAAGGTGGCCATGGGAGGAAGCTCTCAGAAGAAGACACAACTGGAAGTGACCTTTATGTTGGATTTGTCAAAGGCAGGATCGCTGAAAATGTCGAGGAGGCTGCTCTAGTGTAATTCCCCACTTAGGTACATATAATGTGGTCTATTGTTGTATTGTATTCCTGTCTGCTAAAATAAATAAATAGAGAGATGAGAGTGACCAACAAACAAAAACTCAAACCAGTAGAGTGTTAAAGCTGTAGATTTGCACAATTCTGGGTTAGAGTCAGAGCAAAGAGAAGCCAAAAAATGAAGATGATGTACACTTTAGATTGCAGTTAGAACTGTGTATCCTATTGAGTTTTCCTTGTACATCTTCAAACTCTTTATCTCAAATAATATTTGCATTTTTTTCTCTTTTATAATCTTATCATCAATCAATATGCATCTCTCCTTCAAACAATTTCATACTTAAATTAACTCATGAACACATCGTTTATACAACAATTGCTCAAAAATCATGAACATTCTCGAAATTGTAAGTGACACAAATGGAAAATTTCACAGGAAGATGAATCGAAATCGGAAACTAACTTAGTAACACAAATAACGAAAGCGCCTGGGAAAATCGGAATGTCTAACTCAGGAATGCGGTGGAGTAGAATCAGAATTGGAACCTCCACGACGGAGCTCTTCGATTAAACCGCCGAGCTCTTTTCTCGCGGACTCTCTACCGAACATGAATCCATACCTGGAAACCGAATTAAAAAGAGACTGTATAAACCCTAAAACAGAAGACATGGAGAGAGAGAGAGAGAAGAAACGAGAAATTAAGAAGAGGAGCTAGCTAGTGGGAGAGATGAAAATTAAATCACTCACCAGCAAGAGACGGCGGAGAATACGCCGGAGATTGCAACCGTTTGGATCAACGAGAACGATTTCTGCATCTTTTTTTTTTTTTTTATTGTTTTAAGTTTGGGGGAATTTTCCGATCAATCATTTCTTTCTCCTGAGGATTAAAAGTAGAGTTTAGAATTTTAGAGCGGGAGAGAGAAATCAATTGATGGGCCTGGTCCAATGTTTTAGCCCAGCCCTTTTAACCTTACAGACTCCAAGGCGTTCGAGTGTTTACGGTAAGACGAAATGCTAAATTGCTTAAGTTGATGGAACATTACACCCAAATGAGAGGTGTGGAGTGGAACACATTTCTCTTCCTGTTTGATGGTTTGAGGATTCGAGAGTATCACACACCGGATGAGCTGGACATCAAGGATGGAGATGAAATTGACGTGATTTTAAGAGTTTAGGTGTTTATGGTGTGGATGTAATAGTACGCAGATTCAGATTTCTAAATCCATATTTTGTATAACCACTCCCGAATGTTTAATTAATATGTTTGACCGGTTTTGTTGTACTTGAACCTAGTTATAGACCAAAGATCTTGAATCTTCTCTGTTGGGTTTTGGGTTTTGTCAAGTTGATTTGTATCTGGAATTCTCATGTCATCATCTTCTATCTAAAGAAATCTAGTAAAAAGAAGTGTTATTTTCACACGTTGTAAAAGTAAGACAATGTTTTGTTGCTTCTCTTACATGGGTTACGCTTGTTACAAAGATTTTTTGTTAACACATTGCTTACTCTTCAACAGCCTATGTACAGTTTAAAACCAGCCTGCTCATAAAACAAGTGGGAGGAAAAGAAAAAGTAAACCTGTATTACTTGCTCCATAGCCAGATCTCTTACTTATATTACTTATGAGATCTTGACATTGGTTCCAAGTGGTTCAACTTCAAGAAAATCTCCACGGAGATTGCGAATTTTGACTGTGTTCTCTACACGTCTCTCTATCACTCTTGTGTCTTGCGAAGAAGTTCAAGGTATGGTCATGACTGCGATTATGTCAAAATCTTTGCCACATGAACTCACAAGGGATCGTCTCCACTACTACAATGAAATGATTGGGTTTGGACAGCCTTCGTAGCAGCAACTCTAGCAGCATTTGCTGCTCGGTTTGCAACCATCACTGCTCTGTTCACTCTCTCTTCAACTTTCACAACTTCACGTGCTTTATCTGCTGCTTTCCTTGCTTGCTGTTGATCGAAGAGAGAGAGGGAGAAGTTCAGATCTCATGTGGGTAAATCAATCATTGAATACATGTATATATTCAGATTTCTTACAGATCTAATCTCTTCAAGAAATGAACAGAAATTAAAGTACGTAACTTAATATATATGAGCAAGAGGTAGATAGATTATAAGATACCTGGACAGTGTCGAGAACCTTGGAATGACTGATAGAAAATGATGAATCAGGACGAGTGGTCTGCTCGGTAGGACAGCTGAGAACTCCGTCTTCCCAATGGCCTGCCTGTGTCTCACCATTTCTGAACGTGTACATACCAAGCCCTTGCCTTCTCCCCTCATGCCAAGCTCCTTCATACCGATGCCCATTTCCAAATTGATACACTCCAAAACCATGCATCCTGTCTGCAAAATACTCCCCAGCATATGTATCCCCATTTCTGCAAGAGAGATAGTGGCTTCAAAGTCAGATAGGTATATCACTTAATAAGAGAAGACAGTGATAAATGCAATTGTATAAATCCAAGCTCAAGTCAGCAACAAATAAGCTTGAGCCTTGATTCCCCCTAGACGTATAATTGTCCAAAACATAAGAATTACCGTGGCTAGAGAAGAAGACAGCCAACAAAAAAACTTTTGGTTGAAATGCAATATGAACTGAAAGCCAGAATCTTTCAAAGGGTAAATCCCATGCAATTACTAATGCCAGTAACAATCAAGCTTAAAATAAAGGGTGAGAGACGCCAACAGTAGAGGGTATTAGGCAGTACAAAAGTCTATCAAGAACTCAAGATTGAAAGCCATAAACTTTAAGAACATCCCACTAGCAACATAGACATGAACCTAAACACGGCATCAAAAAAAGCAGAAGTAAAGCCTTAACTTTCAGAAACCACACTACTTCAATTCCAAACCAGTCACACTAAAACCTCAATAGCATAGGACTAAAAAGTTCACCCTAAGCTAAACCGTTTCTGCAAAAGTTAAAACTGAAGATATCTCACCTGAAATGATAATGACCAAGGCCATGTTTGACACCCCATTTAAACTCTCCAACAAAACGACTACCATCCTCAGAGGTATACACACCACAGCCATGGCTCTGTCCATTAGACCACTCACCAGCATACACATCCCCTGTATAAAACCTGTAGATTCCAGTTCCATGTCTCATCCCTTGCCTATATTGACCTCGGTACCTACTTCCTTTAGCCCATGTTTCTACTCCATATCCATCATACTTCCCATCAATCCAATCCCCCTCGTATTTACCCTTCATAGAATAGTAATAAACTCCACTCCCTGAACACTTGCCCCTATGAAACTCTCCCTCGTAAACATCACCAGAGCTGTACTTCTGAACCCATGAGCCAGAGTTAGTCTTCTTCTCAGTCACAGGCTTCGACCCAATTGACCAAACAACATGTTTAGTACTCTCCTGAGATGTGGACGAGGATCTGGTAGGGGTAAGCTTGAGAGACAGCAACCGAGCGATAATTAAACGAATCGATGGTAAGTGAGGAAGAGCGAATTTGAGAGAGATCGAGAGTACGAAAGAAAAAGCGATAATAGAAAAGACGAAAAGAAGGAAGAATCTGAAACTAATCAACAAGAAGAAGATGTAAAGAGGAGGCACAGAGAGAAGAAGTAAGAAACGAAGGTGAAAACATATCAAACGGACTCTAAGAACATGACGGAGAAGCTTCTGATTAGTCGCCGATGGGATCGATGGAAGAGACGAAGAGAACCACGACAAAAGATACGACGGACAATAAGACGAAATCGAACCAAAGCTTCCGCGTTGCCTTCTGAAATCGTCAACGTTGAAGGGATTAGAAGATCGAGCCGCCGCCGCCGTAACCACCACAGGTCTCTTAGAAGTAAGATTCCGAGAAGACGAATCTGGGATTTCAACCGTCAGATGATGACGACTCTGAGCTTGTTGAACTTGATTGTTGAACACACTGAACCCACCAATGTCAGGGGTGAGAATCTCAGGTACCTGAAGAGGACGATGATGATGTTTAATCTTAGGTTTAGGATCCAAATCGGAGGAAGTAGATAAACAACCGGCGGTTTCTTTTCCGATGTACCGCCGTTCTGCTACAGTTGAATTCTTCAGATGCATTTACATACAGAATCCGGAGATTGAGAGATTAGGGTTTCTTAACAAAAAATTAGGGTTTCTGTGATCTCAAAGAGACAATATTGCTTTTTGTTGTTGTTGTTGGGGTTCCCTTTATTAAACTGTGTTTCTCTAGTTTTCAGGAAATGATGAAGAACGAGCTCAGTTTTGAAGCTAAGGTAAAGATAGCTCTGTTAAATAAAGCCCTTGTGTTTGGTTTTTATTTACAGATATTGCCATTCGTTTGCCCCCCACTTGATCCTCAAGTTTAGTTTTAATAATGTGAGGTTAGTTAAATCTCTTTCGTCATTAATCAAGAGAGTTTTATTCTCTAAGATACCCCCAAAAGACTCTCTTTTAGTTTAATTAATTAAAACTAAATATACTTAGCGATTCAATGTTCTTCAAACATTTAATGCCGTACATAAATTTTTAAAATTCAAAGTCTTTAAACTTTCCTACGAGTATTAAAAGTAGTACTATTCTAGGTGAAAATAATTGTGTCAATTGCTTGTAGAAATGGCAAGAAAAATGAACCTTTAATTATGTTTATCCGGATGGTTTTTTGTTGAATTGAGACTTCTTGTTTTGCTTGTACGGTCCTAATTCTACGTGTCTGCCATTAGCATCACAAACATTACCCTTTTCATGATTTTAATTATTATTTATTGATTATTGATATCGTTTTAAGCAAAAATTATACAAAAAAATATATATATAAAACCTTCAAGTCAGCCAATATTTAGCATGCATAATTCTAATGTTTTTTAGGTAATGGTCTCATCTCGATAATCAATTATTTCAACTACTCATTTTATTCTCTTTGTATCCAAAATACAATTATTTGATTCATAACCATTCATTGTATTATTATATTTTACATAACGACACATAATTATAATGAGAAGAGAAGTATTGTTCTTGTATAATTAAGTGTGATCTAACATAAGTGTTTTTTGACATAATTAGTTTTTGTTTGATTCTCGCCGTAGAGCAATTAGATTATTCAACAAGTGTGGTTACACAAGAAACATCCAATATAGTAAATAAATAATATTATTAGTAAAAAAAGAATATATTTCAATTATAATATAAAGGTTCTTAATAAACATAATTAACAATTAAACAACTAAAATGAAAAAAGAAAAAAAAAAACCTCACTCATACTTAAACTAGAAAAAGTCCAACTATGATTAAGATGTAATTTCAACTCCCTATATTTAAATCTATCATTATATTTGTAAATAATAATAGACCTTCATGTATAATTAACTTTAAAAAGTACTTGCTATGAATTTAATATAGAAAAAGTTTGAATTAGTAATAGAAAAAAAGTCAAAATTCACAAGTAAATATTTCAAAGACGAGAAAGAGTCATCAAAAAAAAAAATCAACGTTTTTTCGTCTTGTATTAAATTTAGATTCATCATAGATATTATTAGATAAGTCGTTTGTAATGATAATTCTATATATTTAATTTCTTCCAGTGCACGTAAAGGAAGATGAGATTAGAAGCAGGGGTGGTCTTGTAATAACAGAAGTGATAAAGAGGTAAGATGAGTCACCCTGCGTCTTTGAGCTGCTCATCTGAGGCCACGTGTCAGCAGCAAAGCGGCTAATATCACCTAATGCCTCGAGACGACAGAAACGGCACCGTTCGGTACCGATCCAATCGCAATAGAGAGATAAGTGTTTGTGGCAACTTGACTTTCTAATAATATCTATCTCTATTTAGAAATAGAAAGAGATATATCATCCAAAAGTGCACAAGTCTCTATCCTTTTGTTTATGGGCTCCCCAAACGCATCTTTCCAATGTAGATAATTGTTATCTATTATCAAACAAAAGCCTTATATACAAAAATATCGAATGATAAAAAGGTAACAAAGCTTTTGACCATAATAAAGTAAATAATTGAAAATTGAAAGGTATTAAAGCAAAATTAACGAGATAAGATTCATAAAAATGTGGTTTAAAATACAAATTCGGAACGCACAACCAACATAAGTTTAAAGTAATTAAATTTTAAGTTATTTATCTAACATTCTTAAATGGTCATGATACTGTATACTGTATTTTTCATGATGTAACAATATTATACGGTAAACCTAAGTTCACAATTTCATTAGGCCTAAATGTGTTTCTCAACGCTTTGCTCTCGTAGTTCTCTTTTCCATATCTACGAAAGGATAAAGATGATTAAAACTAGATAAACAAATTGATTTTGTATTCGAGTTGTGTGGTCAGATTAATTCTTGTGGATGCATTAATTTAATGTCGCAATACATTCTCGTTCCTGACAATCAATATAGGAGCGTTTTAGCCAATCATATTACCAAGTATCTGTTTTTAGAACAAGCGAATTAGGCCATATACAGAAACATAAAAATCAAAGTTATATAGAGGTGATTATGATAAGTGCGGTGTAATTATAAGTTTATAATGATCATAATTAGTGTAGTGTTCCAAAAACTAAATTTGAGAGAATTTTTTTTTTTTTTTGTTGGATCAAATTGAGAGATTAAATTGGATAAACTGTTTTTACACCTATACGGTGATTGAAAGAAAAGAACTTGAATATTTTTTTTTCTTAAAATTTCTGGTATTATAACTGAATGGTTATCGATTACATAGATACATAGGTCATAAGTGCCTGCAGCAGCAACGATAAACTCTGGGGTGAACAAACCCGGTACTAGGATATTAGGTTACACAGTAATAGAGACTAGAAAGGGAGGAAGGGGTAGGTTCGAAACCACAGAAGAAGCAGGTCTTGAAGCTTCGGGTTGCAGTGCCTAGCAGAGCAAGTGTTTCGAATACGTCGGTCCAATTGAGAGAAGAGTCTTTCCACCGGCGTGCGAGTGCCATTAAAGATGCGAGCGTTTCTCTCGTGCCAAATAGAATAGATAACGGCGTGGGCTGCAATGAGCTTCAGAGGATTCATTTTTTCTTCGTTTGATGGCCTCTGAAGCCAGAAGAGGTACCGGTCCCAGGTGTTGAATCCCGTGAAAGGAATCTGCAACCTTCCAAGGCACCATCTCCACAGGTCGTAGCTGTAAGGACATCTCAAGAAGAGGTGATCTCTTGCCTCAAAATAAAATCTCACAAAGAGGGCAAGTATCATCCTCCAAAATTCCCCAGTTCCTAAGATTTGAGAGAGTTGGCAATCTGTCTAGACAGCATAGCCACATCAAAAAAGAGTGCTTAGGGATAGAACATGTGAACCACACTTGTTTATGCCAAGATAGTGCTTGAGCCGGCGTTCTGCACATTTATAGAGTTTCAGAGAAATGAAACCGATCCTTGGGGTCTCCATTTGGTATGGCTCACAAGTAAATGTCCTATCTGTTCTCAGTGATGTTTATCTCAGTGAGCGGGGTTAGGAGAAATTCTTCGTTAAGACTCCTAGCACCTCTGAAAATCCATCTATTCCTAGTATGAGCTTTTGCCACTAAGGAGTCAAGAGGGAGACCAATTCTCTGATGGACATCTGCTCCTAGGAAGGTGATCAAATCCCCGAAAGGAGTCCAGTTATCATACCAGAAACAAAAAGAGCAATTTGTCCCGTCACCCAGTTTGCAGGAGAGGAATGTTTTAGCTGTGGGACACAACTTTAGCATTTACTTCCACATCGAGGAACCTTTACTTTTACGAGAGAGGCGCCAAAAACATTTCCTCCTCAGCTTGTGCTTTCGACACCAAGCCACCCATAAGGACCCGAAGGGGGAGAATAATTTTCATATCAGTTTAAGACCAAAAATCTTGTTCCAAACTCTTAGGTCTATTAGACCAAGACCACCTTCTTCTTTGGGAGAACAGACTTTCCTCCAGTTAACTTTGGCATTCTTTGGGATATCAGGGGAACCCGACCAAAGGAACTTCCTACAAAGCTTCTCAATGTCTTTAATGCATTTGGCAGGGAGGTTGAAAGCAGCACACCAGTAGGCAATAATGTTCTGAATGACGGAGGTGAGGAGTTGGAGCCTTCCTGCGTATGAGAGATGCTTATTCTGCCAGGAGTGCAGCCGTGACCGTATTCTGTTGACTAGCGGTTCACAGTCTGATCTGGAGAGGGGGTTTGGAAGCAGAGGAAGTGATACTAAGATTTTTGTATCTCCTAGTAGGTTCAATTAACCTTATGCGTTGTAATACTTAAGGTGTCAATCCAGTTGGGAAAGTTCACTATCACTCAAGATGCAATCAAGAAGTCACAAGTTAAGCCAATTCAAAAGAGTGTTTTTCTAACAATCCTAGAATGATCAAAAATGCAAAACTGAAATGAGTCACAGAACTAGAAACGAGAATGCATGACAAGAAGCGAAAATGAATAAAAACATAAACGAGTCTATGCATGAACTAAAAAGCTAGAAACGAAACAGTTCCAGGAATGTAATAAAAATCAGAAAGAAAGAAGTCCTAAGGATGGGAGTAATTGACGTCGGTGGAGTATCCTAGTCTACGGAGTGTTTAACATGCCACAAGCAATCTATCCCTAAACAATGAACATCACTTCTTAGCTAATCCAATCTCTTGACAAAAGCTACTCAAACTCAACCTCTTCCAAACCTAGCTCTCGCTAGAGAAACATGATCAAGCATGGCATGAAAAACAAGTTCATTCACATCAACAAACATCCTAGACAACTAATCTCTTAGGCTAGGAACGTAAGTCTCTGGCACTAGTTGGTCAGACATTTCATCAAACACCTTTTGGGTGTGGAAATGTCTCAAACCTAGTGCCAATTGATCAGAGAAAAACTAGTATTTTTTACTCTAGTCCAGAAGGGAATCATACAATCAACGCTTAAACACTCTACATCCTAAGATCCTCTACCTAATCTATCCCATCCTCAAGAACTAACGTACTACTCAGATCCGAAAAATCATCATCAACAATACAAACTCAGAAAACTTTGAAACAAGCATTCTTAGATAAGTAAAAATGTGAAGAACAACTTTGTAGAAGGAATCAAATCAATATACTGAATAAGTTCAAAGATCTCAGGATACAAAATCAGAGTACGTTTTTGGTGGCTAGGGAAACCTTACAAAAGAAAACGAGATAAAAACTAAGATGTCCTAAAACAAGACTTAACAAAATGTATTTATAGTAAAAACATGTAAATCCCTAAAACTTAAAACGAAAAGGTGAAGCGTCGGTTTGGGAATCTCCTGAAACGCGTAAGACGGAACGTCTTCCTGACATGTGCGGTCGAGTCGCGTGTCATCTCTCCCTAGAGTGAGGTCGAGTGGAGTGAGTAGGAGTGGCTTCAGTGGTGTGAGTGAAAATGGCTCGAGCATGGTCGGTGAAAGTGGCTCGAGCTGGGTGTATACGCATCCACTAAAACGATGATAACTCTTGAACCACACCTCCGATTGGCTTGAAATAAACGACATTGGAAAGATGACTCAATTCTCTACAACTTTGATGAAGACGTCAAAAGCTGAATCCCTAGACCGGTGGCTCGAGTGATGGCTCGATTGTGGAAGTGAGGAGTAGCTCGATTGTGGAAGTGAGGAGTAGCTCGATTGTGGAAGTGAGGAGGGATCGATTGTGGAAGTGAGGAGGGCTCGGTTGCGGAGGTTGAGCGTGGCTTGGTTGCGGAGGTTGAGCGTGGCTCGATTGCGGAGGTTGAGCGTGGCTCGATTGCGGAGGTTGAGCGTGGCTCGATCCTCTGCGCTTCCAACGTCTCCTAGACACCTGAAAAACTCCGAAATGCGCAATGTATGCAAGGATGATGCAGAAACTTCCTAAACATGCAAAATGTACGAAAGAGATTCTAAAATGATGCAAAACAATTAGTTGTCCTAGCTAAATGCATGACAAATACATGCTAAGGAGATGCAAAATATAGACATATCAGAAAGCCCCAAATATTTGACTGGGAGGGTACCCAGAGAGAAACCATATGTGACACTCTGCGTTTGCCGGTCTGCTTCAGTAGTACCAATAAGGAAAAACTCAGTCTTGCTTTTATTCATTACCAGTCCAGAGAGATTGGAGAAGTACTCTAAGAGGTGAACAATAGCCTGCAGAGAATTAGATTCTCCATCATAGAATAACATCACATCGTCAGCAAATATGAGATGCGTGACATTTGGATTAGTAGCCTTTGGGTGATATCCTATTTGCCCAGATTGAAAACGAAGATCAAGGAGTCGAGAGAAGATATCCATACCAATTACAAAGAGGTAAGAAGAAAGCGGGTCTCCTTGTGTGAGGCCCTTCTTCCCTTTAGAATACCCACATAGCTCCCCATTAACAGCAATAGAAAACCTTGTGGTTCTGATGCACTGATCCAATGAATGTACTTGGAGGGGAATTGAATTGCAAAGAACTTGAATATAATTAATTGTACTGGATTGGTTTATGAAATTCGTTTGCATGTTTTTTAAAAAGAAATTAAACTATATATATATATATATATATATATATATATATATATATAAACCTCATATTTGAACGCATAATATTTAATGCGTTGAGACTTGAGACGTTCCCAATTCGCATGTTCATATTGTTCCTTCATGCATGTTTGCCGCTTGGTATGAATCTCGAAAGATCCACGTGAATTTGACATTCGCAGATCACGCTTTTCATCATTGAACGTCAAAGTCTTGTTGTTGATTACGCTCACCTGCAAAATGCAATCTCCTTTAAATCAAACCATGTAGTAGCCTTCACAACCCAAACATTGTATTGCCTCGCTGCTACTGTATACCTCATTTTTACAACGTGGATTTAGATCTGAGAGCCTCAGCTGCCAAAAAGAATAGATTCCATTTGTATCTCTCCGCAGTTCATCCAACCTGAGCTTTGTGGTCGTAACATGTGATTGGTATAAATACCATCATAGTACAATTAATACACCCCTCGTTCCATTTTTTTTTCCTTACAAATGCATATATTGAATGGAAACATTTTATGATTTATTGCAATATTTTTGTTATCATACAAAACTTCATACACGCACAAAATAGTCTTAAAATACAAATTATAAAAACGTTTTATACACTAGTGGATTTATTGCGTTCATATGCGAATGCGATTCATACCAATTAAAAAGGCTCGGTTTCCTTAAAACGACAGCGTTTCGTTTACTTGAACATCTAAGCGTTGAAAAAAAAAACCTTCCAAAAAGAGCAACAAGAGAACAAAAGAAGAGATCACAATCAATATATGAATCTGCCATGAAAGTTCAAAGGTTCCAGAGCGGAAGCCGCAGCCACGATTTGACTCACCAACAACAACACTCTCTTCTCTTTCTCTCTCTTCATTATTATTGAAACTAGATTCCAACTTTTTTCACATGAAATCTCCCTTGTCTCTTCCTTTTGCTTTCGCATCTTCTTCTTCGTCACACGCGTCGTCGTCTTCGTCAACGAATCCTCGTACTCTCCGGCGATGCCCCGTCGATTAAAAGACGGCGAGCCTGGCCGTTTTACCGCCACCGCCCTTCTTTTCATAGGTTTGATCTCTTGTGTCATCGTCTACGCTGTCTTCTCTACTGTCTTCCGTCCTTCACAAGATCGCACGCTCGCTGATTCCTCGGTCCGATTCACGGAGGAGTCGCGAGATCACGCCGCGGCTGTACACGGTGGAGGCGGGTGTTGCCGTGGGATTGATAATTTGGAGCTTTGGGGTCCTGCGGTGAAGTGGGGGACGGATTTTAAGTTTAATTCTTCTAAGGAATGTTGTAAAGCGTGTAAAGTTATGTGTAACGGCATCGATGGACCTTGCTTGTGTGATTCCTGGGTGTTTTGTGGGAACGAAGAGGCTTGTGGGTCTAAGTTTGGAGAGGTAAAGTTTGATTCTTGTGTATCGTAATCGATTGGTGCATGATTTACCAATATTGTCCGTTAAGTGTTCGACAAAATGCTTACTTGCGCTTTGTATCGTCATATTACTAGAATTTAGTGGAAAGCTACTACATTTAAATACACTTTGTGATTCTTTTTGACTCTGTGTGTGATTAGTGACTGAGAAATGTTGAATTTATGACACTCGCCACCTGTTCAAGTTCCAGAGACTGAGGTGATTTTTTCTCTGTGCAGTGTTGGTTGAAGAAGCAAAAAGATGTCTTGCTGCCTGATCGACAAGGAGGTGGGGAGAAAGTAATGTGGACATCTGGGCTTATCTTTGGACAAGGCCAGGTAGTGTGATCTTATATAACTTGTCTTGATAATTAACTCCATTGATCGACCAGATTCAAAGTTAATGCATTTTTTTCAAACGCTGGACATAGTATAACTTTTAATTGTCTTGTCATTTTCTTTAAACATTTACTTATTCCACGAAAACTACTCAGCCTTTGGTATCGAATTGTCTGTGTGATTAGATGACGATAGCTGCTCTGTTTTATCAGATCTCACTTTCACCTTGTTCTTAATTACCTACTAATCTGCAAAAATTACTGTGTCCGGGTAATGTTTTTTTGGTGGTGTGAATCCAAATTTTATGTCTCTCTGATTTTTTATTGTGATGATAACTGCTCTGTTTTCCCTGTTCTCATGAAAACAGATTGTGTTCTTGATGATTGTCGTAATAACTGATTAGCTACTTTGCTTCTGTTAGGGCATTGTTGGTTTTGAAACGGAACACGGTGTAATTCATGTCAAAGTAAGTATCTTATTTACAATGTCTGTTTTGTACTTCGAGGGAAAATATCAGTTTTTGTTTAAAAGTTCCAGATTTGACACTGATGATTCCCTTTGTTGCAGCTTCGCCCCGAGTGCGCTCCTCACTCGGTATACTACATTCTTAGTTTGTTAACTCTGCGCCACTGCGCCGGCTGCCAGTTTCATCGAGCCGAGAAACGGGGATCATATTGGGATTCAGAAGGTGATCATGTACATAATGTAAGGGACCTTACACAAATTTTGCCTTAAATTCTTAGATCACGCATAATCACTTTTCACTCTTAAATCTGCGATCTCAAAGTATGAAAACTGATCCATGTGCTTGGATCTCTGACAATTTGATAGACTTCTAGCCATTTGATTCGTCTGTTATACCTTTTTATTATTGAATATCTGTCTTTTACTAACTAGAAACGCATGTCGTAGTACAATTCCATTCCTGGTTTCAGACTGTATCAAGTATGCTTTGTCACCCTTTTTACCAATGAAAATTTCTTTTGAGATATTTGTTGATATCTCGCATATTAATGTGAGGCACAGCTGATTGTACTTTGAGGTATGAACCATGACTGGTGTTATCAGTATCACATAGTAGAAAGTGTAATTAATGTGTTAAGCATATGATTTCTGTCAATTTAATAGACTCTTTAGCTTTTTGATTCATCTGATTGCTTACCTTTCTTCTTGTAGAATTCGCATCTTCTATGTCGAAGATCAAATGAGTTTCTGTTAGTTTTTAATTGCTTTTATCGACTACGCTTGCCATGATTTTTACCTTTTCAGTTTCCGTTTTAGCTTGTTGATATCTTATTACTTGCACACCTATCTTCCTATTTACAAACAGAGTTTTTGCTTCTTGTTTTATTGAAAGTCTCATCCTTTCACTGTTTCAGGCTCCTTATGGCCCACCATACGCCATGATTCAAGGAATACTCCAGGCCGAGGGAAACATGTTCACGCCAATCCCAACCGAGCACTGCCCAACTATAAGCCGTGGCTCGGTGGCGTGGGTCGGCTCGGGTCCAGAATTTTTCATCAGTTTGGCGAACCACCACGAGTGGAAACAATCTTACACTGTATTCGGCTCTGTTCTCCCAGAAGACATGGATGTCGTGGAGACGATTGCTGGTTTACCAACAAGAGCTGATGTCTGGAACGGCGTTCATGTATCTGTGCTGGAGAAACCGGTGTCGTTAGCCGTAAGGAGAATGAAGACGGGCCAAGAACAAGGAGAAACCGGTTCATGAAGAAGAAAGCTAGAAATGAGCTTAAAATAGTCCTTGCTTCCTTCTTTGTTGAAATTTTATAATTTTTTTTTTGTTCATAAATAGAAAGTACCAAAAAAAGCCAGAAAATTTCTTGGTTTTAAATGAAAAATTCACTTGTTATATATACATCTGTACTTCCAAAATTAAATATCGAAAACCGAAACGAAATTTTTTATATCGAACCAAAACGAAAACCGAAATTGAATAGTAATTTGAAATGTCACAAATAATTTGAACCGAAACCATTGGGTTACACTGAACCGGTATATTGACTTATCTGATTGTGGGAGAGAGAGGTCTCTTAAAACGACCGCGCGTATTCGGCGGCGGTGGAGAAGGTTGCGTCGGGTGCGCACACGTCACCCACTCCCACGGCGCACTTTAGCACAACTCTCAACCGGCCACCTCCTTCTCGGCCCAATCCTTCATTAACCTAACTTTTTTTCTAACGTGCGCCTCTCCCCTCCTCTCCTCTCCTCCGCCTCTTTATTATCTCTTACCCACCGCTCTTTCTTCTTTCACTAATTTATTCTTCGCCGCCGCAATGTCAATCCCCGATGATGGATCTCCCGTCGGTATGGCAATCGATTCATCCACCGCCGTAACCGTCGCCACCACCACCACTAGGAGGGTTCCTCCTCCGTGCTGGACCGACGAGGAAACCGCTGCGCTTGTCAACGCCTACAAGGATAAGTGGTTCGCCCTCCGCCGTGGGAACCTCCGTGCGGCTGATTGGGACGACGTCGCCGCGGCTGTTTCGTCCTCGTCCACCGTAGGAGGTACCCCGAAATCAGCCATCCAATGTCGCCACAAGATCGAGAAGCTTCGCAAACGTTATCGCGGCGAAAAACAACGAGCTCTTAATCGGCCAGGCAAGTTCTCTTCCTCTTGGGATTTGTTCCCAATTTTGGATGCTATGGGGTTCGCTCCGGTGACTCCAGCGGCCGTAGAAACTTACGATCCCGATGTGGATCATGATGATGAAAGTAACGGTTTGGATGGATTTAGGGTTAGATCGAAGAGGTCTGGGAAATTTAGCGGTGGTTACTCTGATTCACCTCGAGAAGGGTATGGGGTTAGATCTAGGGCAAGGAGTAACATGAAATTGTATAGTGGTTTCAAGTCTGAGTTTGATTCAGATCACGATTCAGGAAGTGGATTTGGATTGAAAAGGAAATACAATGGGAATCAAAAGGTTAGTGCTGATTTCGATGCTGATTCGGATGATGAGATTGTGTTAGTCCCGAAGACGACTAGGCTTAGAACTCATGGCAAGCCTTCCTCTGGTGATTTTAGCCACAGCGGTGGTGGTGGTTTCCCGTTGAAGTCGTTCGGTGATCGGAGTTTTGCTTCTCATGGGTTTAAACCCAAGAATTTTAGTAAGACTGAACCTAATTTCTCTCAGGATCTTGATTATGATGATGAGTATGATGATGATAGAGCAGAGAGGGAAGGATTCAACCCGAGGATTCAAAGTTCTAGGAGCTCTTCTCGGGGGAATGGCTACAGCAGGAAAGAAGGGAGCTATCCTCGAAACGCTGGTGTTTCCAATGGGTATGGATCGTCTTCTAGGTTCAAGCATGAGCAAATGAATGCAGCAGCAGAAGTTGAGTCTGACCCGATTGATGAAGTTGTTTCTTCTGTCAAGATGTTGACAGAAATGTTTGTGAGGGTGGAGAATTCGAAGATGGAGATGATGAGGGAGATGGAGAAGTCGAGAATGGAGATGGAGCTGAAGCATTGCCAGATGATGCTTGAGTCGCAGCAGCAGATCATAGGCGCGTTTGCTGAAGCATTGAGCGAGAAAAAGAGCACAACAAATGCAAGGAGGCCGGTTTCGTAGTAGAAGAACTCTTTTTAACGCTGAATGAGCGGTTCATAACATGGATTTTCATATGCTATAATGATCAAATAGTTTTGGACTGTAGTAAGATGTGTCTTCTTGAGTTACTAGGAGCAGAAACGGCAGTGAAATTTGATGCGAGTAAATGTCAGTTGAGTTTTTAATTCTTGGCATTTTGATAATTTGGTAAGATAAATTTTGTGTTTGAACGTAGGATATCCATATTGTGTTTGCACCGATTTTTTTTTTTTTTTTTTTTGGGAACAGATGAGTAACTTATCTTAATTCTTTTTCCATTCCGTCTTTGAAAATTTGATACTCTCCCTCAGGATGGAAACTCGCAGCTTGCTGCAAGCAGTCTAGAGAATTTGTTTGAAGGAATTTAGTATCATTGTAAGTTGCGTATAATCTACTATCACAGTCAATTTGGTAATGTCGTAATGGTGAACATGCAAAAGTAGAAACACACAATTTACAGTCCAACTAAACGAAGGGACTGAAGCTCTCGCCGGAAAATCCACTCGGTGTCGGCGACTTTTGTTGGAAAGAAATGCTACGAAAGGAGGTATTAGTAAGCACCCTGTAAACCAGTGGGTATGCAAACGACACAAGGATCTTTGCTAACCGCCAAAATGCTCTACTTAAATCACCCGACTCTGGGAATGTTTGGCTGAACGATGCAATCCCGAGAGCTGCTGTTGAACCGTAAAGAACCATCCACTTTAGAAGTCCAGTTATGAGGATCAAGATCACATATAGAGATGAGAAGAAGGCAACTCCGTTGAAGACATTAAAAAATGAGGCACCTTCAGTAGACATAGTCATCTCTCCAGCTACGTGGCGATTGGAATCTTCGGGCTTTGAATCTTCCTGCCAAAATCCACCAGGAGGACTGAAACCAGCTTGGTATGTAGCTGTGACTATCAGTATAGCCACCACAAGTATCACACTGCGATTGTCACCAGTAATTAGAGACGTGTGCCTAATCTTACTCAGATTGGTCAACCCCAAGAGAGCGTTTGGTTTCTCGATAAACGATGGCTTCTTACTCAAATATTCCGCAAGAGTCATTGTGTAATCACAAAGTAGTCTTTTTTTAGCACAGTTAAGAAGTCTGCTTATTTTGGGGAAAAGAGGAGATTTGTAAAGTTGGAGTATGTCCATTGCTGTCTTACCATCCAAGTTCTTCGCTTTTATGTTTAAGATTCTACGTAGCAACTTCATGACCTGCAAAAATCATCCAGAGTTTAGGAAAATCTATAAAGGAATCCTAACATAGATGAGAAGATAAGACACACAAATAGGTGCCATATATGATCATGGGATAACTCCACTCATTGCCATAGAAACACACAAACACTTTAGCAAGAACACAATTCTAAAAAGAAAAGTCCACTAAATGACCAGAGACCAAATGACCAGAGAGACATCTACCTCAGTTTGATTAATTGATGCAACAATATGGTAGACTGTGTTGCCATCTTCATCCTTCCAATCCAAGATTTCCTCCCTGATTTCTCTCTTGACCCATCCCAACAACACCTTAAATGCCATTAACTGGTGATTCTTAACAGCAACGTGCACGGCTGTCTCACACTTAATCGTCAAATCTTCTAAAGATGGACAAGCAAACAAGAACTCACTCAACAACTCTGCATTCCCTATTCGATCAAATTATTTATAACTAATTGTAAGCCTGAAAACGCATACATTATTAAAAGTATAGTGTTACGTATATGACATAATTAGGATTTTATTCAGTCGAAGTCGGTCAATTTATGTGTGCGATGAAGGAATGATTCCACATGCTTTTACTAAACCACTTTTATTTTGAAGTTCCATTATTTTCAGTAAAAACTGTAAAACATATCATTTTTAATTGTTATATATGTAACTTTTTTTGTCGTCTTCTCCTTTGGCCTCTTTTTATTTCATCAAATTTACCTTTTGCAATGCTTAAATTTACTTTTTGCAATGTTAGCTCACTCCCAAATTTAAAAATGAAAATACGAAATTAATCAGATATTAATTAACTAAAAATTAAATGGAAAAATTAGTCAACAATGTGAAAAGCCAAAAACATATATCGAATATCAGAGAAACTTAAGAGCAACACTACACATTAATCAATTTGTTGTACATACAAACTATAGATTATATAGTAAGGAATGGAAGAAACAAAATCAGTGCAAAAACTATTTATTTTTGGAATTCATTATTGCATATGGTGGGCTGAATCATAAAAAGAGAAAGAAAACAATTATTAGACAAAACAAAAGAAATGTAAAAGTTATAATTACTAACTCCACAAGTCATTAAGTAGATCTTCCTATATTAGACTTGTTCAAGTCTGTCGAACAAAACTTTTGCATATCTATTTTGTCCCACACTAAAGACAAGGTTTTCCACAAAGCCATATGAGAGCAACGAACAGTGCAATGATCCTCCACACTATTATCTCATTAAAATAGTCAAGTAATAATACACAAAAGAATCAAACTAATATCGTTTCTTATATATATATGGATATAAGTTGTCATACGTTTGGATTTGGACAGTAAGTGGTTTTACAATTAAGGCAATGAAAAGAAACATACATGTCAGACACATCACAAGATTCAAAAGATATAATATAACATCACAGAAAGAGGTTGTCTTCCTGTCAAAGATGAAAGCATTTATAATCGTATCATTATTCAACAGTCTATAAACTATCAACGACGAAATAGGTTGAATGAAGAAATAGGTTGCCTTCCTATCAAGAATGAATGTCGATGTGTAATATAACACCAACGGTGGAAAAAAAAAGAAGATTATTTTAGCTTGTAGGTCTGTAGATATTTATGGCTTATACCTTCATGATAAGCTTCAAATGTCTTGGTGACAAAAAATCCGCATACATCAACGTCAATGATTTGTTCTTAGACATACAATAAAATTTATATACACATTTAAGGAACTACCATTTGGACCAACATTTCCGGCTGCACCCTCGTGCTAGTCACATGACTTTCAACAAACTCTGCTCTGTCTCTACCCATCTCTTCGGCCTCATAAGTCTTGTGCACGCCATACAACACGTAGAACAGCGTTACAAGACATGTCCATATCGCAAACCTCTGAAATGACAGCTTTTTCAGCGTTGTAGTTAGAAAAACGTTAAGGAACACCGAAATTGCTGCTGGCCACGGCATGAATGGCACCGACCATGTGGAGGGTATAGGTTCAAGAAGAATTTTGTTAGCAGTAGACGAAAGCAATGACGTGTGGTATTGAAAACACACGGTGATCGCTACAGTGATCGCGAGAAATAGCATCAAGCCCCACCACGGTTTGTTCAGTTTCCACCATAGGGAGAATGCGAGGGCGGAAGAAGAGAGGAGGGCAAGGAACGAGAGAGTGTGAAGCGGTGAGTTTTGGCCTGTTAAAGTATACTTGCGATAGATAAGAGCATTGGCGACTAGGTAGAAAACGCAGAGCGTTCCAAGTGAAATCAACTCCATCACTATTTCTAGATCCGTGAACAAAGCAATTGAAGCTGTGCATATGCCTGAAAAAGCACACAGTATTATAATTTAGAAGTACAGTATAGTGTTAAGTATAGTCTTACATTTTTATATATGTAATTTTCCTCCTTTTCAACAATAATGTATGTTTTTTAATCAACATATCATGCATTATCGGTTTGAACTCGGGGTTGTAACGCACCAACGCCATTAACAGAAAATTCTAGGTTATATGCCAATATGATCTAATCATGTGTGTAATTTATGATGTGATTGGTAATTGTATAATGACAGAATGATTCTACATGGTTTTTAATTAGTAATCTCGGTTAACTTTTTCCCTTTAATTATATCATTGACATTATTTCATAATACATATATATATATATATATATATATATCCCGATTCCACCATTTCACAATATTGTTAATCAAATACACTTTTTATAAGTTAAGAAATTTTAAAAAATTGTTATTTAGTTACCGAGAAAAAGAGTGGCGTTCAATGGAGTTCCAGTCGAAGGATGCACCTTGGCAAGCCATGAAGGGACAAGTCTGGCTCTTCCAATCACACAAAGGTATCTGGCTTGCCCTAACATCGCCACCAACAGCGACGCCACGATACCTAGGCTCGCACCAGCACCCACCACGTTCCCTCCCCAACCCCACCCAATCTTCCGGAATGCAACCGCGTACGAGGCGCTTTTTGATATCTACAACATTTTTTACCTTTAATCAAATTAAAGTAATATTAAAACCTGCAATCAGTGAGTTATTCCACTATGTTAATTTAGCTCGTACTCATAAGTGGATGCATCATCATGCATGTGATCCATTTGATAAGGATTTGAAGTTACTAAAAGCTTCACCAAATATATTTTGAACATTTCATTATACATTACCTCATTGTATGGAACCATGAGGCAGAGTACGAGAGACATGAGGCAATAGAGGACGGAGACGACGGAAACGGAGCCAATGATCCCTACGGGGAGACTAAAGGAAGGGTTTTGGATCTCTTCGGCGAGAGTCGAAACGGTGTCGTATCCGATGTAGCTGAAGTACACTACGGCAGCTCCGTTAACAACTCCGCGAACGCCGTATGGGGTCAGCCCTCGCGGCTCCACCAACGCTTTGGCTCCGTCACCGTTACTAAATCCGGTGATTATTATAAATCCGAAGAATATTACGTGGAACACCGTCATTACTAGGTTCAGCATTGAGCTCTCCTTGGTGCTAATATAGTTATTTTTAAAAAAATAAGGCTTGTTATCCTTTTATTTTAAATTTGTAAAAAGTAACGTTAAAAAATAATTACTTAGCAAAACAATATTTTGATTGGATAATGTAATGTAGATAGTACGCACCTATGACAAAGGCAGAGAGTGAGGAGAAGAACAAGAGCAACGGCAGGGAAATCGAGTTCGTTGTAACCATTCTCGAGACCATTCACTTTAATTCTCCAAGCGTTTGGATCAGAAACGCCAAAAGCCGTACATGTATACTCCGTGAAGCTTCTCGCAACTGCCGCGTTCGACAAAACGTACTCTAATAGTATGTTGGCTCCTCCAAAATACCCGATAAATTCACCTGCATGATGCCCCACACGTACGCGTTTGAAGGGTCAGATACTTTTCTTCTGACAAAGAAAGATCGCATATGACGATGAACAGAGAGGAATCTCGTATCCCATGTAGTACCATGTTCTTTAGATCTGTCTGACTGTGACAGCTGACAGTTACTTTTTTTCTCTCTCTCATAAACTAATTAATTTGTGGAGGTACTAAAAGAAAAATTAAACGCACATATATATTACTTTATACTGTATTTTGTTAATTTTTTTAAAGTAAAGAGCGATAATAGTTAATGTTGAATTTTAATATTCACGAATATATTGTTTTACAAATTTTCAAATTTAATTAGTTGATTTCATGAAGGTTAATTAATTGCCATAACTAATGTTTTTTAGAAAGTTATTTTTGTTATCTAATTAGTAATTACTTATCAAAATGTCACCTTTTTGTTAAAATCTCGTACAAATTTAGGCTTCTTTCTAGTTAAAATGTCACCTTTTTGTTAATAATAAAAATGTCACCTTAATAAAAATTTACGCTTCTGTTTGTTTTGCTGTCCACGAGCTTATTTTAACCGTTGTCATTATTATGTGTATGAAGTATATATGAGAGAAAACTTATCAAAATGAGTGGAATGAGAAAGAAATAAAAACACTACCGTTAAAAAGATAAAGAACCTATAAACTATATTTGCGTACCGAATGTGACTCGGAGATAACTGAACGCTCCGCCGGCAACAGGGACGTTAACTGAGAACTCGGTGTAACAAAGTGAGGACAAAAGTGCCGAAAACCCGGCGACCAAGTAGGAAATGAATACGGCCGGGCCAGAGATATCACGTGCGACGGGTCCGGTTGTCACAAAGACACCGACCCCGAGCATGCCACCGACGCCTAGAGAGACGAGGTCAAACCACCGGAGTTTGCGCTTCATGTCCGCACCGGAGCGGAGGCGGACTTGGTTGACTTCTTGATCAGGAGTCCACGTAGCGAGCATTCTGGACTTGAGCCTGTGTGGTGTCTGTGAGAGGCTGTGGAAGTACTTTGACATGTTTTGCTCTTTGCTCTTTCGTTCATATGATAGTAGAGAATTATAAGAAGGTCGTTTGTTTAGCTTGACGAGTGGCTCTATATATAATTAGCAGTAAGTAGGATCTTGGATAACGTTCGTTTAGTTTGAGTGTCGAACGTTCGATTTTAAATCTCTTTATCATAACTCCTTTTATGTTCATTTGTCCTCCTTTACTTTTGAATATTAAATTTTGATAATAGTCCTAGTCCATTACTTTGTAAGATATTGTAGTTATGACCATAAATACGCGATTAATTTAATAATGTTGTTTATTCAACAAAATTTCGTTGTTACATGTGTTTAAATACTTTTAAAACGATTAGTTTGCTGAAAAAAAGCTTCGTGCCCTGCCTTTGGAATGTGAGCTTTTTATTCCGTATTCTATTTAGTAATTTAAGAAAATAATAGAAAAGAAGATAAATAGACATGTTCGTAGGACAAAGTCACAAAACTGATCGTGATCACTGGGGACTTTATTACAAAAGCTTTTGCTGAAAGTACTTGTATGTCCCTTTTCAAGAGTTGTACATTGCAATTATCGTATTAGCCTTATCTAAACCACTGTTCCGACGACACGTCAACGCAAGTACATACAAAATAATAACCATTCCTTAATTTTAGACCAACCAACACATGCATTTGCAGCCTTTCGCAGCCCGAACGACCAAAATTCTCATTCTCTTTTTAATGTATATTATGATGATGGATGTACGGGAAAGAAAGTATACTGTATATCGCTCATTCTTTGTCTTGTTATCCTTCTCTTATCTTTTAAAAGCATCTAAGTATTAATAATATGTAATACCTTATAAGCAAAAGTACTCAGCTTATAAGAAAAAATCAGGTAAAATATTTGTTTGTAAATATGCATTAATTGTTGAACTTGATTCTGCAGCACATATTCGATGAATCGGAATAAACATTAAACTTTGTGACATTTTGTTAAAATTATAATAAGCAAAGGCTAAAATACATTTGTTCACATTTCGGCTAAATGACGTGAATTTTTAACCCAAAATTTTTGTCATCATATTATGAGCAATTGTAATATATATAATTTATCTTGTATATATTTCAGCAATTAACCAATATTATTACGGAGATGAACAAACTACTAGATAACAGTACGTATGTATAGTTAATGTAAGGAGCGCAAAAATCGAATTGAAAAAATATGCGAATTATATTTAAATTAACGAAATCAGAAACAAATTACAACAATATAATATAAAACATAAAATAAATCACGGAGGCTAGATATGATATCTTTTTCCTTAATTCAATAAATCGGCCGTAAGTGCTTTCGGACAATCACGATTTAGGAATCCCAGGATACAACCGATCATGAACTATTACAGTAGCACACCAGTAATAGAACTCAAGCGAACAGATCTACGTTATACTCTCGAGACTACTAAACTAAGAACTTACTTGGACAAAGCAAGGGAAAGGGAGAGAGAGATCTTCAGAAGAAGGAGTGTTTATGTTTTTGTGTGTGGAAAATAATGAGAGGTTAGGCCTCTATATATAGTGGAAGGAGGGAGGTCTCAAGAAAATATTCAGTGAATATTCTCGGAGTGTTGCCCAAGTTTTCTTGGAGTTCACACAAAGTCTTTCCAAAAAATTAAATGAGCCTACAGCAGTCTCAAGAGACAAAAAACCCAAAAGCCCAAAAGCCCAAAAGCCCAAAAGCCCAAGAGACCACAGCCCGCGTCCGAGACCAGCCCGGCCTGCCCCTCCCCGCGTCCGGCCCGTCCTGCATCCGTGCTCGGCCCGGCTTGGTGTGGGAACCTTCCCTCTTCCTTCTACACTTTTGAAACTAGAAGAGTGTGAAACTATATATATATGAGTGAAAAATCAATCATATTTCCGATGTGGGATATTTCCCAAATCATCCAAAGTAGCTCACTTCACACTCTTATTTCTTATTCAAATCAACTCCATTTTGGACGTATGAGTATACCATCTTGTAGTACTCGTTACCAGCTTTCCATTGCCCTATCGTCCAGACAATTCCGATCAGCCATTTGGCCGGAATCTGGCCGAAAAGTCGCCGGAAAGTCATTGTCCCAAAACCTGCAATTTTCTGAAACTTGTTTCTGAAAATTCAGTTCCAACAATCCCCCACATGAATAAAAATAAGTCTAAACATATAACTAAAGGACTAACCCTATAGACTGACACTACTAGCTAGACTATCTAGACTAGACATACTTTCGAGAGTATATGCGAAAACTAACTGTATCTGAGTTGGTGGTGTTTTTCAACCTTGAACCGACTCATTGTTATACCTGTCGAGTTTACTCGGCCAGTTGGTGAACATGATGTCTTGAACCATCCAGATTTGTATGTAAACTTAGACATCAGGCATAACACATCTTCATTTTCTCGTAGAACGAGGTTCTCTATTGTGTTCATTGTGGCCTTGAACATGTCTGGTTAATCATGAGTGAACTTGGAGAGTATAGCCACATATAATCTCCTAGAAACGGCCCCATTTCACACTCACAAGGTGATTTTATAAGCTGCTTGTATTTAAAGAAATATCCTGTAATTATTTCAAATATTTTACAAAGCTACATTTCAAATCATTAAAAGCATATGCTTAACCTCTAACATACAGGAAGCACTTTACATCACTCTAGGAACTGGGAAAAGACAAAAGTTTTCTAGTGCTTGTAGCAGATTCAGCTTGATTTAGTTGTCCCTTTGAACCTAGGTCATGGGGTCTCCAATCTGAGTAGGTGGGGTTACCATCAAACATCCTCTTAAGTCGTAGGCTTTAAACCCATTCCTCTTGATGATTTATAACTTGATCTCGCGCCAAACCTTTTGTAAATGGATCCACTAGGTTTTCTTTCGTATTGATGTAATCAATCGTAACTACACCAGTTGAGATAAGTTGTCTAACAGTTTTATGTCTCCGTCTGATGTGACGAGATTTGCCATTGTAATGGGTATTCCTTGCCCTGCCCAAAGCCGATTCGCTATCACAGTGTACACGTATTGCATGCACAGGATTCCCCCACATTGGGATGTCTTCCAAGAAATTACGAAGTGATTCAGTTTCCGACATAGCTATCTCCAAAGCTATGAATTCAGATTCCATAGTTGATTTAGCTGCCAGAGTTTGTTTGGAAGATTTCCAGGACACTGCTGCACCTCCAAGTGTAAAAACGTATCCACTCGTGGATTTTGAGTTTCTCGAGTATGCTATCCAGTTGGCATCACTGTAACCTTCCAAAACTCCGGGTTCTCTACCATAGTGCAAGCCATGATCTTTGGTATAACGTAGATAGTCCAAAACTTTAGCTATAGCCATCCAATGCTTATGTCCTGGATTACTTGTGTAGCGACTAAGTACATTTACAGAGTGCGCTAAATCCGGTCTTGTACAATTTGTCAAGTACATTAGACTGCCAATTACCCTTGCATACTCCACCTGTTGCACAGGTTCACCAGAATTTTTGGTTAAGTGAATTTGAGGATCCTCTAGAGTTTTTGCAGTCCCATTTGAGTAATGGTTGAATCTATCAAGCACTTTTTCTGCATAGTGGGTTTGAGACAAGATAAGGCCCTCATCAGTTCTGATGATTTTTATCCCCAAAATTACATCTGCTAAACCCAAGTCCTTCATGTCAAAATTTCTTTTGAGCATGTTTTTCTTTTGAGTGATGATGTCTTTGTTACTGGCAATGATGAGCATATCATCTACATATAAGCATAACAAAATGTACCCTGATGGGTCTTCAAAAACTTTCCGCGTAAGCACCGAAAGATGAAAGCAGAAACAGTTTTTCAGAAGATTTTGAAATCGTTTTTAAAATAAATAAAAGATTCGAAAAATTCTCAATCCGTTTAAAGCGATAAGCAGAAAGCGGATTTATTGAATTAAGACTGTAAGGAGCGCAAAAATCAAATTGAGAAAATATGCGAATTATATTTAAATTAACGAAATCAGAAACGAATTACAACAGCATAAAATAAATCACGGAGACGAGATATGATATCTCTTTCCTTAATTCAATAAATCGGCCGTAAGTGCTTTCGGACAATCACGATTTATGAATCCCAGGATACAACCGATCACGAACTATTACAGTAGCACACCAGTAATAGAACTCAAGCGAACAGATCTACGTTATACTCTCGAGACTACTAAACTAAGAACTTACTTGGACAAAGCAAGGGAGAGGGAGAGAGAGATCTTCAGAGGAAGGAGTGTTTATGTTTTTGTGTGTGAAAAATAATGAGAGGTTAGGCCTCTATATATAGTGGAAGGAGGGAGGTCTCAAGAAAATATCAGTGAATATTCTCGGAGTGCTGTCCAGGTTTGCTTGGAGTTCACACCAAGTCTTTCCAAAAAATTAAATGAGCCTACAGCAGTCTCAAGAGACAAAAAACCTAAAAGCCTAAAAGCCCAAGAGACCACAGCCCGCGTCCGAGACCAGCCTGGCCCGCCCCGCCCCGCGTCCGGCCCGTCCTGCATCCGTGCTCGGCCCAGCTCGCGTGTGGGAACCTTCCCTCTTCCTTCTACACACTTTTGAAACTAGAAGAGTGTGAAACTATATATATATGAGTGAAAAATCAATCATATTTCTGATGTGGGATATTTCCCAAATCATCCCAAGTAGCTCACTTCACACTCTTATTTGTTATTCAAATCAACTCCGTTTTAGACGTATGAGTATACCATCTTGTATTACTCGTTACCAGCTTTCCATTGCACTATCGTCCAAACAATTCCGATCAGCTATTTGGCCGGAATCTGGTCGAAAAGTCGCCGGAAAATCATTGTTCCAAAACCTGCAATTTTCTGAAACTTGTTTCTAAAAATTCAGTTCCAACAGTTAAAACCATTTAATTATCTACGATCACAAATGCAATCAAATTCAAAGGACTTCAATTTGCCTTTCTCGGATCTTAAGACTATATTTTTCAAATTAAATACGCTAAATTATATCCTAAGTTATCCTGAACTTGATTCGGCTAAAATATGTAATTAACTATCAAATGAAAATGAACACGCGTCAATAAAGATTGTTTTCCATTTGCAATTTTAAAAACCAACGAACAATACTTCTATGTTCTCACCATATATCTTACAATGATTGATATATTATACATATATGGTGGGTATGATACTGAAATGGAAATATATATATTTGATTATTGGAGCAGCTCATGAGCATATTCACGAAAATATATATTATAAAACAAATTAAAACATTAGAAAGTGAAAAATTCTTGTTATGCATATCTATTCGCAGAGAACATAAAAAGTTGGTATTCGTTTCTTTAGTATGTATCAGGTGCCATTATTTATGTATCCCATCAAGTTCAGGTAGAAACAGTGGTATATACTTAAGATAAATTATGTAAACGTTAAGATTTTATTATTCAAAAATATCATCAGAGGTTAAGCATGAACGATAAGTTTTGTAACACGCACATATAAAAGCTGCAGAAATACACTTACCTATTTTATATGTACACATCACATACGCTGTAAAGATATGAATATATTTATATAATGTAAAGTAGTATATAATGAAGTGGGACATGTTTATGTCTCTGTCGTCCGTATAAATGCATAGTGTAGTGAAGTGAACCATGGTCAAGTCTCTGCTAACCTAATTGATTGGGTCATCACCTTAAATATTCTAAAAAGTATTTGTTTTTTTTCTTTCTTTGTTGAACAAATAAAGTATTTGTCTTATATCCGAAAAAGAAACCATATATCTTTTGATGTATGCTAAGTTGCTAACACACCTGGAGATGTTCTTCTTGAATATATTCTAAAGTTTGGTGTCATCGACGTGTAAAGTGTTTCTGTTCATATATATTTATCAAGGAACAAAATGACGTTACTTGACTTTGTGCGTATGAAATCATCAGTGATTTATTGGTCAAATTAATCACCAAACCCCAACGTCAGAATTAATCTGTGATTTCAAATCACCAAATGACCAACCTTTTATCTCAAAACAAGTATTTGTTATTAACTGCTTTATGAAGACACATGTAGGCAACTTAAGTTTTCAAAATAGACTATTCAGCTAGTTGCTTCCTAAGTTTATGAAATTTATAAAAAAGGGTCCTTATAAAAATAGCTATGTATTAATTAAAATGAAATAAAAATATCATGTTAACAAAAAAATAATATACACATACATATATACTCTCTCTCTCATCCATAAAGAATGTCATTCTAACATATTTTACATAAATTAAGAAAATATACAGATTTTTTAATACACATAAATAATATTGTTAAGTTTTTTGTTTTAAGTGCTTTAAAGCAGCTCCGTCGGTTAAGAAACTCTTTAGGATATCTTAATAATATTTTAGTATCATTTTATTATAAAATTAAAATGTAAACTGTGAAAATTTATTAAATTAATTATAGATTGACATTGGGAAGAGAATTTATTAAGATATCTAAAAATAAGAACCAATCATATATCTTTCTCCTACTTTTTTTTTGTAGTGTTAAGATACTCTTCTAAAAACTGCTAATAAGGCTGCTGTTATCAAATATATGTATCTTGTTTTATAGATAGATTAACTATTATCAAAGATTTGAGTTTGACATTTGAAAATGAACATAACACCACAAAGTTAAAGCTTTACCAAACGTTTTTAATCCACCCCACCGCTATCATGGTCCAAAGATGACCTGATATTGTCCACTCACTGAAAATAAACGAAAGTAATGATAAGATTGTTTAGAAATTTCGAATACAAAGAAAATCAATAATATTCAGGTCCATGAACCGAAAGCATGAGCTCTGCATTCATTCTAGTTCACAAGTTTGACAATGCCATATTAATACTAATAAGAGTAATTCTCATAAATAGCATTAAAATGATTTTTTAATAACACTTTTTTTTAAAGAATTACAAAATTAAACTAAACTTTTAATAATTAAAAATTAATATCCTAAATACTAATTCATATCCCCTAAAAACTATATCCTAGATCTAAAATTATTAAAATTTTGGTTTTTAAATTTCTACTTTTTTTTTTGTTAACAAAAGAAATCAGCTCAGACGAACCAATTTGGAGGAAAAAATCTATATTCATAAAAATTAATTTTTGTGTTTGTTGTAATTTTAAAAATTAAAACTTTTGTACCACAAACAATTAATTTACTTTTAAAATTCTTTACTTATAATGAGTTACCTCATTATTAGAGAATTTGCTATGTGGAGTATTTAACAAGACGACTCATTATTAGTAAAAGAATTTTTTTAGTAAATTAATTTCTAAAATTATTTTACTAATAATAAGTCGCTCCAATAAATACTTCACATAGCACAATTCCCTAAGTTGATCAATAGTAGAACTGCCGATACATCCCCACATATTTTGTTTTTACAACATCAGCAAAGCTTTTCATTCTTACATTAGGTAGAAGAACACCAACATTGATGTGAAGAATCCTATTTTTCGAAACAAAAGAATTATATTAGTCTTTAATCTGCCAACACGATTTAGTTTCATCATAATGAATCCCATAGCTGCACAAATTTCGCGAGTATGTTAAAACCAAGCTGGCCATGCATATAGTTATGCGCTTATGCCATACATATGGATCGTCAGTATCCATCGTACCATTTTGAACATATATTATGATTATTAAGACAAAGAAGAAATATTATTATGTACATAAGAATGAGAAGAAACAATTATTATTGTTCTGGCTTAAATTAGGGTTTGAAATTTGGTTTTATTATAGCAGCTTAGATAATACTTGTTAAAAATTCCTATAATATATCCATTATGAGTTACATATTTAGTATTTAATATCATCACTTTTTATCTATAGAGATATTTTTTAAACGGTTTTCAAATATTCTAAAACTAAAAAAACGTATTACATATAATTAAGTATTTTTCAGCTAATTTCACCGATAAGATTTTATATTTACAAATAAATTATATATATATTTAATATGTAAAAGTAAATTAACAAAAAAATAAGCTAAATATAAACAAAACATAAGAAAACATTTTTACGTAAGTGTTTTTATAACAACTAAAAAAGACTCTCAGACGTCATACCATCCTTTTTTAAAACACGTTAACATTTTGTTAGTTCTCTAAAAAGGCATTTTCATATAAAGTTTTAATATATAATTTCAACTTTCATGTGGTTTTTCATCTTTCTTTCAAATATCTAATACATTATATAATACTCTATTAATACAAATAAAATATTACAAAATATGAAATTAGATTCACATTTAGTACTGTATAATTGTCTTCTATGTCTTTAACATAGATCTTTTTTGAAATTTTAATTAATAACTTAATAAAATTAATAAATTTTATAAATTAAAATTTTATAGATGAGACATATCAAAAGATTATGAAACACATGT
This sequence comes from Camelina laxa, assembly GCA_024034495.1. Taxonomy (NCBI): domain Eukaryota; kingdom Viridiplantae; phylum Streptophyta; class Magnoliopsida; order Brassicales; family Brassicaceae; genus Camelina; species Camelina laxa. Next base: position 17,996,006 of record CM043880.1, read on the forward strand.
CAGTGGTTCAGAAATTGGGTTTTGTAGATACCTTACTTATATAAGATACCAATAATAGTAATATATATAGTATTGTTCAGAATGATAAACTTTATCTGTATAGAAATTAAGAAAAGAAAAGAAACACCATTTAATAGTGAAATCATCATTACCCTATTAATGTGATGATGACAAGATCCATTTCAATGTTCTAGACTTCTAACTTAGTTATAGCAAATTACTCCCTCGTTTCAAAATATAAGATGTTTTAGAGAAATTTTTTGTTTAATAATATAGGATGTTTTCACGTTTCTATGCAACTTTTAGATTAGTTTAGTATTTTATATTATGCAGTATTGTTTTTAATTGGTTGAACTTGTTAATAATAAAAATTTCTTAATCTGCGTATTTTAGTTAAAACATCCTATATTGTGAAATTTAGGTTGCGAGATAGGACATTCTATTAACAATAGAATATTGGAATATTCGATCTCCTAACTCCTATTTACGATGATGGACACGATTCATTTGTATCTAAAAAATCAACTAAACTTGTAATACATGGACCGAATGTATATAGGTATTTTCACTAATTTGTTTTATTGAATCACATGTACTAACGAATTCTAAATTACACAACTGCGAAAAGTGAAGATTGTAGTGAGTACTAATTAACAAAAATGTATGACCATCAGTTGCTGATTGTAATAATTTTTGTTAAAATTTTTTAATTTGACCAATAATTCAGTTTTTGTTAAATGTTATTTTTGTTAATGGTCATATTTGTTAACAAAATTGTATAACAAAAATGTACTAATTAACAAAAGGTTGTAATAATTCAGTTTTTTAATTGGTCAAATTAAAAAATTGATGACGGTAATATGAATGGAAATGTGGGCAGGCATCAAAATTTCCTTGTTATGTTTTTTTTCCTCTCTCTTCTTTTTTTTTTATTTTTTTTTTTTTCTTTTGGTGTTTAAACTCTTATTTAGTATGATATGTTTTTCTAATGTATATTCTCTATATTTAACTCATACATACAACATTTTACACATCTAAGGATTTGTTTACTTTTATTTTTATACATCAAAGGAAATTATTTCTTCTCTTGATTGTAGTTATGGGTTGTGGTGTATGTCAAAGGACAAGAAGTTCTTTATTGAATTGTACAGGTATTTTACTATTTAGACAGCATTACTGTATATCGTTTTGCGGTTTCCTAATTTGGATTAACGTTAGATTATTCTTAATGATTATGGTGGAAACTCCTAATGCAAACAATACGATTGATTTATACTAAACAATCAAATTATTCCATTTATATATTTGTCTTATTTGAACCCTAGCTAGAGTAGTGCCTTAACGTACGTCATAGAGAGGTTAGTTCATTTGTATGAATTTTATTTTGGTTTATCCTAGGCTATAAAATTCCCACCAGTCCACCACAAGAAGTTTAGCCTAGTACTAAGCAAAGTTTGGTTGCAAGATAATTAAAGGAAATCAAACAAACAAAAAATCTATGATTATTGCAAAGTTCAAATCAATTACAAAACATTTAAAATGAAAGTGATCGAAGACACTCAAAACAATATTTCCGCATTTAACTATATATCAAACGATATGATGTACCTTTAATCTTTTGGACATAAAAACAAAATAATTTTGATGTAACATGTAAAGTTAGATATGTCATGGAACTTAATTTAAACCAAGGTGGTCTGCCATACATGAAAAGACATCCATGATTGTAAATTTTTAACCATAAATCCTTTAACAAAACCTATTCGTAAGAGAATGTTGAATTAAATTATTAAATTTTGCAAACGATGACTTTAGTTTTGCAAATGACTTTAGCACCGGACTGCGTTAGGTTACTTATATAAACAAAATTCCTCGTAGTTGGCTCGTTTCAGTTCACTACATAGATGTTGACCCCCAAAAAAAAAAAGTTACAGTTGACCTATATATATTAGTGCCGGTGAATAGAAATTAAAATTCAGTCAAAAGATATACATAGGTAGATTAGGTGTAATAATGAATTATCTGAACTTTTGTAAGAAAGGAGACGTTGATAACATTAGAGACTCTAGTGTCTCTAATTCCTCATGAAACATATTTGGGTTCTAGCTAGTTTATTACACATGTATATTAGTATAATACAGTCATTCTCAACCCCAAGTCGATCACATTAGCCACCCAAATATGGAGAACATGTTTAGGTTATAAATTCTTGTAAAGAAGTTATTGTTTTATGGAGAACATGTTTATTAATTATGAACTAATTAATCAAACAATCTTTGGGCCATTCCAAATTATAGGCTACCTTTTTCATACTTTTTTTTTTATTGTCTCTCACAAATTAAGGTTTTAATTAAAGACTACATACATATACATAAACGCATTCACAAAACACTTGTGTTAAATTATTGCATAAGTGGGAACCATGGACTTATGTCGAGACCACTAGTTATAGCTTTAGAGAAAGTAAATTATAAAAAGGTAGTGAGTGAGAGATAAAGAGAGGAAGAGCTTAATTAGGACGAGTAAAGACAAGTAGACTCATCATAATATTCCGGTTTAGGAAAAGGTTATGTGGTGACCTCATCAAGAGTCATCGTCGGTGAGGATAAAAGGGAAGGGTGGTGAACCTGACGTCCTTTTGGTGGTGGAAGTGGCGGCTGTTCTGGTGGTGGACTACGTTTTAAATAATTCTCCCATCAAATTTATATCGATTGATCTTATCAAGAAAGATTTTATTAATAGTTTTTATGAAGAATCAAATAAAATTGGGACCTAGTATAGAAAAAGATTTGTTATCAAGTTTGATTATGAACATTATAGCTTTGATTAGTGCTATATAACACTATGGTGGTAACTATTCAGTGAGACTGTAAAATAATGTTGGTACGTAAATAAGGTGTCGACACTATTGCACTAGAGGCAAGGCAAATACAGATCATGTAGACTAGGAGTAATCCCAGTTGCTGAAACAAAGATATGGAATTTTAAAATAGTTTTTTTTCCCCATACAAGTAAGACTCGAGTAGCTAGTGGTTAAAAGTAGACACGAGGCTTTTAAGACAGAAAGCGAAACAACAAGGTTCTGGCTTTTACTGCAAAGAACCTTCTTTTTACACAGAAATCTTCTTGATCCCATCAAACTTCCCACCAAGTCCTATAAGATCTTTGATCACAATGGATTCCGATTCACATCTTTGTACAGCAGATATCGAGATCTCGTCTTTCCAAGTGCAGCATACCTGAAACAAACAACAAACACTATCTGAGAAAGTGTGGTCGAATGATCTTTCAGGTAGTCAAGACACAGTACCAAGCGAAAGTTTGAATCTTGCAAGCGTTTGAGAATTTTTTGAAAGAGAGTCGAAACTCAAGTTGTGGACAGTGTCTTACCATTGAGGAACAAAAGGAGCCATCCATATGACATCACCAGCCTGAACTGGATACCTATTCAAAGAGAAGATCACATAAAAGTTATAACCACTTCTTGTATCGTGTGGAATGTAGCTGCGGTAGCAGCTTTATTTCGGTAAAATGCTTCTGATCACATTACATGACTGATGCAGAAAACTAATTATCTTGGTTGTGCATGTGTGTGTTAGTGGAAGTTATATATCCACACTTTTGATTTATTAGTATAGCGTAGCGTACCAGTTATCTCCCAGACGATAAATGCCTTGGCCCTCCAGAAGCAACAAACCGTGTTGGTTATAATGAACTTCCTATTAACATTGCAGAATAATATGAGAAGACTGAATTGAAATAGAAATATAACAAGAGAAAGTAAATCACGAACAACGGATGGTATCAAGATCCATATGGTAATGAAGCATTGAAGCTATACCTTAACATTGAGAAACTCTCCAGGCTGAAAATCCATGATCTGACAGGCACAACGGTAGTTAAGTTTAGACGTCTAAAAAAGCGAAAGGATTAATTCGATCAAGTGAAGTGCTTACATGGATGTTGAAGTCATAAGCAAGGGACATAGGGAGAAGTTTCCGCAGTTCAAAAACCTGTAACAGTAACATGGATCTTCAGAGATGACTGATGTAGGATCTGGAACTTGTATTACAAGTGGAGAACTTTTGCACACTTACCTCACCAGGAGTCTCGAGTAGTGGTTGCTTGTCTGTGGAGCCAACGATAAGCTCTGTTGTGTGACTTCCCAGATGTTCATACCTAGAGATGTAGCAGTATAGGAGGAGTTTTAAAGTTATAAACTGAAGCAAAACCTGAAATTCTTGTCATATTAAGGGGCAGGAGAACAACCTCCGCTCGAAGACAACCAGTGTTGCAGACTCAATACAGTTCAAGGAATGATAAAAGTTTGGAGGTAGGTATGCATATGAATCAACCTACAGAAAAAAATAGGACTATCAGCAAAATTGAAGAAACTAGTGGAGAAATCTTGCAAGCATTCTGCATTCACCAACAAAGCTGGGAAGAAATGATGTAACCAGAAGAATACTATGGTAAATTTATACAATCATACCGTCAATTGTTTTGAAGAACTGGATGTGTTAGTGAGTGTCACAGCACCCTCAACCACGAATACAAGACTTGAAGAAAATTCCAAAATATTGAAAGGAGTTAATAAGGAGAATGTAGATCATAAGTGTAGTAAACAGATGTTAAAGAGAGAGCTCATATAAGTAACATTACCGCTCTATGTCTTGTGGAGGCAAACTTGAACTTGACATTTCTGCAAGAGACAATAAATTCAGCTAGATGATCACCAAATCCTACGAAAAGACCATCTAATACAGCAAATCCATAAACCCTTAATCAATCGGCTTGTTCTGCGCTAACCAGGACAAATAGATTCTTCTAATAACCATGAGATTGGTGTAGCAGACAAAAAGCTAGTTCCTAAAAGATTACATTGACATCTCAAGAGTAACTCTATTATGGAAGAATATAAGAAAATAATCCCAAGAACTTGATGTTCATCGCTTGTGAGAATAAATTGGTTCCAAACCTTTCATTTTCGCCAAGTACATGACAAAATGGGAACCCGTTGCCGGTGTGATCAAGTATGCCCCTAATGTGTTTGTCCTGTAAATTTGAGAAACAAAAAAGTAAGTGCAAAACTTGCAGACTCTAGTAACTTACAAGATGAAGAAAAGTATGGAAAATAAAAGAGTGTTATGTAATGTACCAGTCAGGTAAAGGGCTGTATACATGACTTTCCGGTGTTATTATCGCATGATCTCGTTTGTATACACTTCTTGTGAAACCGGGCAAGTCTACAAAACAACAAAATCAAAACTTTTCTGCTTATAAAAACATGATGAAAATCCCAATGCAGAATTCTCAATTACAAAATATATCAGAAAAATCCCATCTGAATACACAAAGTGACAACTATCAGAAAGAGACGATTAATCTCTATCCACAGAACCGAAACTTGAATGCTTCCATGGCAGAAAGTAATTGAGCAAAAGTTAAGAGCTTTTTGCAAGGCATGAGCCAGAAACCCTCTCAGATTAAACACTAATTAAAATTAATTAACTTTCAAAATAAACCCTATTCACTAAGACCTCACAAAATTAACCTAACAAAAAGTAATCGAACTTAACCAACAACAAAAGGATCAAACTTTAATGACACGAAGCTAGAGACGAGTGTTGTAAAGGAAAGACATAAAAACCTTGGAGGTGTGAAGGAGCGAGAGTTGGATTTGTTGCTTTCCAATAAATGGGTTTCGTCTTCTCATCCGATTCAACAACCGAAGGCGCTGAACAAAAGCCATCGTCGCTTTTCGAAGCTTTAACAAGACCTTTTCGAAGGTGATAAACAAAAATATAAGAAAGTTCTGATTAGTTTCACACAGTATGCACAAAAAAAACTTATGAAGAATCGTAAAAGATTCCTACTTACTGATAATGATGAAGACGATTAAGTGAAGTGATCGCATTTTTGCTGAGAATTAGTCGAACGATTCAGGTTCAATGCTCTCTCTATTCATTCATGTATATGAGGAAAAACAGAACACGACAGATGATTCTCTGAAGTGGCCAGTAGATGTTTTGTTTGGTAGCCTCATAAAATTTATATACTTTTCGAAAAATGGGAATCCCGGTTTGATTTGGTTAAAATCGACAAACCGAATTGTTCCATGGGCTTATTGTTGAGCCCATTAATAAGGTATGAAGCCCGAATTGATACAGATCGTCGTTATCGTTTCGGGGTCTCTCGGCCACTCTCTCTCTCTCTCTCTCTCTCTTTCTCTGCAACAAAGGAAAAAATGGAGGTAGCAGCAGCGACTGCGACGAGCTTTACAACGCTCCGAGCTCGTACGTCAGCGATAATCCCGTTTTCTACACGTAATCTGAGATCTAAAGCGAGATTTTCTTCATCCTCGTCTCTCAGAGCTTCTCTCTCTAATGGCCTTCTCTCGCCGTATACCGGAGGAAGCATCTCTAGTGACTTTTGCGGCGCCAAGCTTCGTTCGGAATCGCTTAATCCGTTAAATTTGTCCAGCTCCAAACCCAAGCGCGGAGTTGTCACTATGGTACTTGAACTCTTCACATCGTTTCTTGATTAGCTGAGGTCTCCTCTCTTAGGTTTTTGTGGCTGTAGCTGATATTTCTGCTCGATGCACCCGTGGTTGTGAATTCCCAAAAATTGTATTGGTTGACACGAATTGTTGTTCTTTAGTTTTGAACCAACGGATTAGAGTGACTCTAAATATAGGCAATTAGGTTGCTAGAGGTAAGAATGCTCATTCATTTCTATAGCTGAGACTTGTGCTTCTGTGGTAGGGAATTTCCAGAAATTGTATTGATCGAATGGTACATCCACCAGCTGTTGTTACTTAGTTTTGAACCAGTGATATCAATGGATTAGAGTGAATAAGTCTAGATATGTGTTAGTCAGATCTCAAAGCATTCTCATCCACTACTGTTGTTTAGTTGATAAGAGATGGTACTGGTACATGTTTAGTTATAAGGTTGAGTAAGAAGATTAAATGGTGCAGTTTTGGAAGTAATTATGTGTTATGTGATTGCCTGGTAAAGAAGAAGTTGATTATTTGTCACTTATTAATTGGCAGAGGTTTCACTTAATTGTGTGTGCTACTTGGAATATGCATCAAGTCCTCTGATTATGATCAGGATCCTTGGCTGTCATAGACGAATTTAGAGGCTTTTATATTCTTCACATACAGTTTTTTATCTCTTACCTATCTTAGTTGAGCTGAAATTAATCGTTGATCAATTAACTGTTGGTGAGCCTTTTCTTTTTCTTTGACTCTTATCATCGTGCTACCCTCTTATCAACAGGTTATACCTTTCTCAAAGGGAAGTGCACACGAACAACCTCCTCCGGATTTGGCATCATATTTGTTCAAAAACCGAATTGTATATTTGGGAATGTCTCTTGTACCTTCAGTTACTGAGTTGATACTTGCAGAGTTTCTTTACCTTCAGTATGAAGACGAGGAAAAGCCTATTTACCTTTACATAAACTCGACAGGTACAACCAAGGTAGGCATCCAAATGGAGAGTTCATCATATTATCAACGCATGCTGAGTATTAAAATTGAAACTGTTGTTTGTTCCAAATGAATGATGAAATGTCTACAAATCATTAGCTATTCATTTTAAGTGTTTTAAGAGAATTTATCTTATCTCATTTCAGAATGGTGAAAAGTTGGGCTATGATACTGAGGCTTTTGCAATCTATGATGTCATGGGGTAATTGATCTTCATTCCTTTTCTACTACTTTCTTCTTTCACTTATTTTTTCCCTACTACTACTGGTAACTGGACTTGAATCATGAAACTGCCTTCCCAAATATTTAAAATTGCACTTGGAGACAGTTTTCATATCAGGCCAATTTTGGGGAGACGAACCAGTTACCCATGCACCAATGAACTCTTATCTTATCTTTGACTTCAGGTATGTCAAACCACCAATCTTTACTCTTTGCGTCGGGAATGCTTGGGGTGAAGCTGCTTTACTTCTGACTGCTGGTGCAAAAGGAAATCGCTCTGCGTTGCCCTCATCAACTATTATGATAAAGCAGGTTCTTTCTGATCATTTCTTTTAGATCTTAGGTGCTTTTCCCTCCCCTAGAAGATTTTGTTTTTCTTATTCGAGTTAGAAGAAACTAAGGCTTATGATTCCTAATTTCTGTTCGTGCATCTTTTACTCATCCATATATTTTCTCTTGTATGTTAACTTTGTAGCCCATTGCTCGATTTCAAGGCCAAGCAACCGATGTTGAGATTGCAAGGAAAGAAATCAAGCACATAAAGACAGAAATGGTGAGAAGATAAACTTGATAGAAATTGACATAGTAGTGAAATATAAGTGTTGACCCTTGTGATGCAATAGTGTCCAGTTGTATATGTGATATGGGGAAATATAAATATATGTAACATCTAGGCAATGGGTCTATAGTTGCAGACATCTTAATATGCATCACTTCGCCAATAAATTTTATGTGCTTGCTAGCGAATCCAAAATCATGCTATTATTCTCTTTCCGATACTTTTCAGTTTTATCGTAAAACTTATCTGAAAAGTTGTGTCTCTGTTCTATGTAATGTTGTGCTCAAGGTCAAGCTGTATTCAAAGCATATTGGTAAATCCCCGGAGCAGATTGAAGCTGATATGAAACGCCCTAAATATTTTAGTCCCAGTGAGGCTGTTGAATACGGGATCATTGATAAGGTGCGGTAAATGACAGAAAAATCGGAAAAACATATTAGTGTTTTTGTTTTCCATCTGCAAAATTGAATTATTCTTCATGTGCTACGTTTGCAGGTGGTTTACAATGAAAGGGGCAGCCAAGACAGAGGAGTTGTGTCCGACCTTAAAAAGGCACAACTCATTTAAATGTCAGATTGTCTTCAGAAATCCCCCATGATTAACAGGTTAAAGCTAAAATTTGCTCGCTTTGATTCTGCATATCAATTATAATGATGATGGAATTGCATTTTGGACTTCAATCTCCTATATAATTGCACAAAGCATAAAATTTTACACTTGTCTGGAATCATGTAATGCTTTCGTTCTGTCACATTTGGACCAATTATCCCATTGTAGGAGCATTTACTAACAAAAGGGAACACCTGTAAAAGTTGAAATACTTTTTACACCTCACAAATGGTTTATAATAATTACTTCAGCATTCATGCAATAGCCTTATAGAAGAAACCCGACGAATACATGCCTATAGTGGATGCGTATCTTCTAGTTTTGCATTTCCTTTAGTTCAAATAGTTACTTCCCATTTCCCTCTGTTGCTCTCTTAGGACCCATTTTATAGTGATATCATTTTCATTGCCCATTATAACAAATTTCACTATTGATGGCCGACACCTATCCAAGGGTTATGCTCCTTCAGACACTAGAATTCGTATCATTGGTTGTCTTAAACAAATGATTAAATCTCAAACTCTTGTCCTCTTTGATTGTCTGCCTATTAACACCAACCATTGATACGTCTTTCGTGACTAAAAGCAAGGATATTCGACTTCTAATTCTATTGGCTTCTCCTTTTAATAGTTTTTACTTTGTTATGACGTTATAATCATTATGTTATGACTTCTAATTCTATTTGCGTTCCTTTTGAAATTTTACTCTGTTATGACATTATCATTTCGCTGTGTTTCTCAGGTTGGAGATTTGACGACTGATCAAAGGGGGAATCGGTGAACCATTCACCAGCACAAAAGTGGGGTAAAGTCTTGGAAACATGTTAGTAATGTTACTGGTAATGCTGCAATTTTTTAGTGTTATTTGAACAGAAACAAAGTTTAGGCTTGTCAAATGCCTAGAAACAGGATGGATTGGTGTATTTCAATAGTATATGCTTTTAATCTTTTAAAAATGAATCAATTTCGTTTGCTCACCCCTAATGCGGATGTGTGTATGTGTTACAAACCAATATGTTGCTTTGTGTTCACACCAAGCAAGAACGTGTACCGTTTCTGGAATAAGATGGAGATAGGCATGAATGAGCGATGACATTATGATAAATTCCACCCACCCCATTATCTTTGTATCCCTTTTTCCTATGAAAAGCCCACATTTGTCACAAACAGGCAAATGTTGATTTGATTTCATTGGATGAGTCAGTCAACAGTTTTAATGACGTCACCGGTTCCTCCTTACGTGCCGGCGAATATGAATCTTCCAGTGGCATAAGAAGAAGAAACCATCATTTGGATTTAGATTTAGAGTTAGAGTACGCATATTTTGTCATAACGTAAAAAGAAAAAAAAAGGGTTCATATCTAAGGCCATCCTTAATGGCATAACAGACCGTGTGTTCTAAGCCCAAAATAATTAATAAAAAAATGAATAGTGGGCTTAGATCAGATTTTTAGTTCTTGAATTAGAACAGATTTTAGCCATGTTCTATGATTACGTGGCAGTGAATGGTTGAGTTTTTTTTTGCAACTGAGAAAAATTTTCATTTCTCTTCCTCTTCCTCTTCCGGCCAAAAGTGTCTCTGCTTCGCCGGTGTTCGCGGTCAAGAAATTCATCAACAACCCCAACTTAGATTCGCTCTCGCAGGTCGTTGCTGAGTTCTTCGAGCTTTGTTCTTTTTTTTCTCCAAGGTAAAATTTAGCTTCGATCCTCTTACGAATTCGAATTCTGGACTTAATTATTGTTGTTGAATCTGAATTTGAATCGGATTGGTTTGAATTAACAATGTTCGTTTCTTAATTCGTATCTGAGTTTTTTTGGAGACTCTAATCGATTGTTTAATTGTGTGATTATGATCGATCAAATTCAGAATCGTCTTGTGTTTTTTTGTTTTTGTTTTAATGAGTGGTTCGTGGAGGATTAGGAAGAAGAAGAGTTTAAAACCGTTTAAATCTAGAGGTCTTTTTAGCGGTAGGAGTAGTGGTAAGGAAGTAGTAGTAGAAGAAGAAGAGAGTGGGAGGAGCTTGAAAGTGTATAGCAGGAAAGGGAATCATTCTAGAGGTAGTGAGGGTGGTGGTTCAGCGGTTAAAAGGAGAAAGACATCTAAAGTAGAAGAGCAATGTTCTGAAGATGATGATGATGATGATGATTGCAGATTAGGTGAGTGGATGCGAAGGAGAAGCGTGAAGCGCAATGTTCGAACATGTACTCTGATAATAAAACCAATGATATAGCAGGCTCTCAGGGAACTCTTCAACAGGTATATGATGTATCTTATTCTTTTATTTTCTATGTTTGAATTTGAGTATGGCTTGTAGATGTCTTGAATTGGGTTAAAACTTAAAACATATTTTGTAGGAAATTAGCGGAACAAAAAGATCAGAGAAGAAGAAAAGCAGTACAGAGAAGAATGTGAGCTTAAATGTACTCCAACAATACTTCTCTGGGAGCTTAAAGGATGCTGCAAAAAGCTTTGGTGGTGAGAAACGAGTGTTCATATTGCTTGTTTCCCTTACAAAATATTCAATTGCTGACTTGGATGCTTTTTCTTTTTCTTTCTTTCTGCAGTCTGTCCGACTACACTAAAACGGAATCATGAGATGGCCATCTCGCAAGATTAACAAAGTGAATAGATCGCTAAGGAAAATACAGACAGTGCTGGACTCTGTCCAAGGTGTAGAAGGAGGACTGAAGTGACTCGGTAACAGGGGAATTTGTAGCAGTTGGCCCTTTTATACAAGAATTTGATACTCAAAAGAGTACTTCTTCTCATCATTATTTGTAAGAAGCCAAAGTGATATGGATCAAGGTAATTATCTTGAGACAGAGCAGATGTTTCGTGAAGCCGGTGAGCAGTGGCCTGTGCTTATCCCTGATTAACTTCTTATCTAAAGTTTTGTAGGTAAGTATTAATAATTTTTTGTCCAAGGATCATTGAATTTGGTTTGTATCTTTGTTCACATTCAAGTTTTGGTCTATAGTTAATAATAAATTACATCTTTGTAAAATGTTTAAGAATATTATATTATTATAGATTTATTCTAAGAACACTAAAATTAGTTCTCCCATTTTTTTAACCTATGATCTTAACAACTGATCTTACATTATTTTCACTATATATTTAATCTAAGAACAGATAAAAAAGTTCTCCCGTTAAGGATGCCCTAATCAGATATTGGTTTTCGTTTGTGGAGTCATCGGTTCTCTACATGTCAGATTTCGAGTAATCATTATTTATCTGACTAATCTGATTAGCTATGAACCCTTTTTTTGGTAAATCATAAGATTATTCTGAATTTTTGTAAACAAACTCGGTCGAAAAAAAAAAAAATTGTGGTAGAGATGATGATTGTATATAAACTTCCCTTGGAAGTGAATCTCATTCAAAGGAATATTATATAATCTGTGACAAAAGGAATTATATCTAGGAGCCTTTAGGGGACTAAAAATCAAATACCATTAAGTGGATTACAACCAAACCAACAACAAAAAGGATTCAGTGAATTCTCTACTTAGCTTCTATTCAAACTAGACTTATAGCATCCTTTTTGTCTTTCTCTTCTCCTAATAATCTTACTTATATTATAATAACAATTGTTTTATTATTCAAATATAACGCTAGGCTGCTGCTAATATCCTTCCTACCACTCAGTGTGTTACTCTTATTGACATCACTAAAATTAATATATACACACATCTAAGAGAAACTGCTACTTACGTGGTGTGTTTATCTTATTTTACCTTAGTTTATGAGTTTTAGAAAGTAAAAGGGCTTTTTCTAATTTTCCATATTTTATATTATGGAGTGGTAGGTTAGTCGCAACTTGTGTGTATCTTTACTCTTTAGAAATGTTTTTTTTCGTCGTAAAATCATGTAGACGTAGGCTTACCGGATCCAAACTCGAACAACATGCTATAGAGAAGAAAACAATTATGGGGCAATGACCAAAACCGTGTTTTCTGTCAAAATTTATAATTGGCTACAACTTGCAAGGGCATGTCGATCTTTATTAGATAAGAAAATAAAATGTTATCTTGTACACAATCCTAAAAATCCTACTAGTGAAAAAAATCAATGAAGGCTTAGTGATTCCAAAAAATAGCACGCTTGGCATATTCTATTGAGTCCATGCATCCAATATACCAAACAGTTAGTCGCAAATCAATCTATTAAGTATTAGGTGTCATGAACTTCTCATTTTGGAGGCACGACCTATCATTTTTTAGATAATTAATTTACTAGACCAAAAGTTACATGCCCCCACCACCATCGTCTATTGCATCACATATTTTGGATATTTTCCTCATTCTCATTTTTAATGCACTATAGCTAATTTTATATATAAGAAATCTACAATAATAATCCCCAATATATATCTTCAATACACAATATAGCGAGAATGCATCAACCAGATAATAATAGCATATTTCGGTCTGTGAATCTCAAGTCATAAGGAAATGGAGATAGTTATGGTTCATGGTCAATGTTCCAGGCTTTACAATTTCTACACAATTAAAAGATAAAATGGACAAGAAATTATTCCATTTCGTTCATCATAAATTATAAAAGATAGTGTTCTAGTCCACTAACAGATATTCATACTTGGTATTCAATAATTTAGTACCATACTATTCGGTAACCAAGACTAAGATCTATGCAAAGAATAAAAGTGCATATATAATAAAAAAATATCTATTTTGAATCTATTTGGGTTGATGCCAACTCTACCTACAGCTACATTGGCATATGAATGATGTAAACATTTATTTTAACATTTGAGCCGATCACGTTAAACTAGAAAATTGCGTAATGCAAGTACGCGTTATATAGCTAATATAAATTTGAGTTAGCTTTAAGCTTTTTGCCAAGTGGAAAGTAACAAATAGTAATCAATTGAATAATATTAATAAGCACTCTAGCTTCAACTATAAATACCCTATTAAGCCTTGCCTCTATCTCCACATACCTTTTGTTATACCAATTCTATTATTTCTCCTATCGCGCTTGTTAAGAAAAAGGAAATACATAGTCTTACAATATTTTATAGATAAGATAGCATTATGAAGCAATCTCACGCTTTGCTTCTACTCGTTCAAGTCATTGTTCTTTTGCCTCTCCATTGTCTATCCGACGATTTTGTTAGCTCTAGAGCTACTTATTATGGCAGCCCGGACTGCAAAGCAAATCCTCGTATGTACTTTAATCAAATATTGCTATAGATTACGGTCATTAATTATTAGTTTATTATTAGTATATAGTACGACGTTACATCTCATTATGAACCTAAACTAATTAATTAATTTATGCATTATCTACGTACAGGTTGTTTATCCAAATTCTTAGTATAGAAGTGAAACGATTCCATTAATTCAGAGTGTCCATATCTTCAGTTCGAAAATGACATTATTACGTAATATAATTAGCTAGTAGAAACTTTTTCAAGAATCTGTTAGTAATGGTTAAAATATGTTATTCGTTGACGAGAATAAAAATATGTTAATCATTGACTATATGTATGCAGGAGGACATTGTGGATATGGAGAATTTGGAAGAGATATCAATAATGGTGAAGTGAGTGGTGTTTCATGGCGACTATGGAACAATGGAACCGGCTGTGGTGCTTGTTACCAGGTTTATATATTACAACCTCATTAAATATTTCATCAATATAATAACATCATGCTAATTAAACTATGTCCATCACTAAGTAACCTGATAATATAATTTAATGAACTATACGAAGGTGAGGTGCAAAATACCACCACACTGCAGTGAGGAAGGAGTATACGTAGTGGCTACGGACTCCGGCGAAGGACATGGTACGGACTTCATCTTAAGCCCTAAGGCTTACGGACGTATGGCGCGACCAGGCACAGAGAATCAGCTCTACTCCTTCGGTGTGGTGGACGTTGAGTACCAGAGGATCCCTTGCCGGTACGCAGGGTATAACCTGGTGTTCAAGGTCCATGAGAAAAGCTATAATCCTCATTATCTTGCCATCCTTGTCTTGTACGTTGGTGGAGTGAATGACATCCTCGCCGTTGAAGTCTGGCAGGTAAACTAAGATAATTACAAAACAAAAAAATTATATTTGTTAAGGTTTAAGCATTACTTAATATATGCTATATGGTTGTGTATGCATGATTTTAGGAGGATTGCAAAGAGTGGATACGTATGAGAAGAGTGTTTGGTGCGGTTCACGATTTGCAAAACCCACCAAGAGGTACTCTCACATTGAGGTTCTTAGTCTACGGAAGTGCCGGTATCAATTGGGTCCAATCGCCAAACGCTATTCCCGCCGATTGGACCGCCGGAGCCACCTACGACTCCAACATTCTACTTACTTAAATTTCCATTTTAAGTTTCATCAGTGTGTTTTATATATATATATATACTTATATATGGTTTCTCTATATATGTAATGGCTACTATATTTAAATAATGCCCTCTAGAACAATGATAATAAGACAATCGTAGTATAGATCATATAGTTTATGTATTGTGTCTCGTTAAAGACGATTGTAATGATTTGTATGAGTTCGATATCAATGGAATAAAAGTCAGTAATTATAAATTTAACAGAAGATCAAACGTTTCGTACGCATTTGTTTACATTTTTGGTCAGTCAATAATCATATAAATATATAGTCAACCTTTTTCATGCTATGAACAGTTAACACAACAAATTTGGCGCGAGTATTTTTTTTTTTTAATACACATAGGCCCATTAGCATTCTTAAGGCCCGTTATTTTAATTAGAAATAAAAACGACACCGTAACACGAAGGTTCTTCTCTATTTACGACAATGCAATTGGAGAAATCAGTAGTAATTCATCTTCGAAACCTGTTACTGGTCATCTTCTTCGATCGATTCCGTCAGTTTTCTTCGATTTCATTTGAGTAATCGATTCTGGAGTTCTTCGAGACAAGCTATAGAGGAGTGAAACCCTAAATTCGATTACGTTTTTGTCTTCAACTTTAACCGAAACTCACTAATTTAATCTTCCTTCTTCAGTCCTGTTTTTGGATTTTGGGTCGATTCTTTTATTTATCTAGTTTTGCGTAGATTGAGGTATAAACCCTAATTTCGTGGATACTAAGCTCATAGTTAGTACACTCTTTCAGAAGTGGTCCTGTGAGTAGAAATCCCTATTGGTGAAAAGATGCCGCAAGTGAAGATCATCGCGAAGAATTTCATGGACATGGTGGCGTCTCTTCCCGCCATCAAGCTTGACAAACTCTACAACAATGTCTTCATCTGCGAAGCCATTCTCAGGTCAACTTTTTTTTTTGAATACATAGATAGTGTTTATATGATTTGAAAGACCAGTAAGAGTAGTTATGAAGTAAGATTTAAGGAACTTATTTTATTGAGATGGTTTATTTAGGTCTTTGCCACCTCTTGCCAAGAAGTATGTACTTCAGATGTTGTATATTGATGTTCCTGTACCTTCTACGATGATGGAGGAGTGGGTGCTTGCAGATGGCGCATCTAAGCATAGAGTTGCTATTGATCGACTGATTCAATTACGCATTTTTTCAGAAATTGTAGATAGGTAATGTATTCTTGGTTATTCTTGATACTATCATTGTTAAAGGCTTGTTCAGATGTTATATATTCTCTTGACGTCGGATGCTAGCTTGAGTATTCAACCCTCTGACCTTCATCTTACACTTGAATTCATTGTGTTTGGATTGTTTGTAATTGATGTGGCTCCTCTTCCTACTTTTGCAGGAAAAAGGGAACCAGTTACAGCCTCAACCGTACATTTCAGAACAATCTTCAGAAACATATTATTTCCGGGTAAAGGCATTGTTACGTTGATGGTACAGTCCTTTTTTCGTTTTTCTCTAGGTTTTTGGAGAAGATGCTGATGAGCCAAAACATGAATTTTGCAGTGGAGTCTTACCTAGAGAGCCTATGAATTCCGACAATGCTATTAAGCTTCCAAGTCTACAAGAACTCGAGGCCTATGCCCATAAGAAATGGGAGGTCTGTGTATTTTCTTGATTTTGTTTATTTGATAATACTAGTTAGGTGGAAGCAATTGTAAAAAAGAAATAATCTTTTCAATATGAATTTGGTTTGTATCTGATGATGTGCCACTAATGTTTGTCAGAGTTTCTTGCTACAACTCATAAATTCGGGTCATGGTGAGAAGCTAACTGGCATCAGTGAATCTATGATGAAAATCTTCCAGCGAGGTTTATTGAGTCAGAGGTAATTTTATTATTATACACGTCTATAGATGCATAATGGTGGCATATATCCTAATACAGTTCATGTGACATTGCAGAGATAAAGATGGCCCAAGATTAACTGAGAGTGGCTTTCAGTTTTTGGTATGCAAAATGTGAATCAGTGATCTTTAATAACTTGTATATATATGTGTAACCTTATCCACCCTTAATTTGCAGCTAATGGATACAAATGCCCAGCTTTGGTACATTATTCGAGAATACATTTCAAATGCTGAGGTTTGCATCATGCCTTAAAAAGTTTTAGTTAAGTCGAAATCTCTATTTCGCTGAATGAATAACCCAATACCATTATTGTTCAGGAACGAAATGTAGAACCAGCAGACTTGATTTCGTTTTTGTTGGAGCTTAGTTTTCATGTTACTGGTGAGGTATAATTGAACTTCACAAAAAAGTCATTTCAAGCGTTCTTGTCCTTTCTTTTTTCCTTTCTTTTTTTCACTCTTACTTGATTTAGCTGGAAGCTTATTAATTGTTTCGTTGAGCTCAAACATCCTATACACATTGCAGGCATATAACTCAAATACGTTGACAGAGGTTCAAAGAAAAACACTCAAGGACCTTGAAGACTTGGGATTAGTCAAGCTTCAACAGGTTAGACTTAGACTATTTGTAATATTACACAAATTACCA
Organism: Camelina laxa; assembly: GCA_024034495.1. Lineage (NCBI taxonomy): Eukaryota > Viridiplantae > Streptophyta > Magnoliopsida > Brassicales > Brassicaceae > Camelina > Camelina laxa. The sequence goes on from CM043880.1 coordinate 18,013,781, forward strand.
ATAGAAAAAAAACTTTGTAAAAGTTGAAATTAGAAGGATTATAGAACCATATCATAAGCTGAGCTAGTCTTTCTAATTATTGAAGGGAATGAAAGACAGTTGGTTTATTCCTACTAAACTGGCTACAAATTTATCAGTCAGTCTGGCAGATTCATCATCGCGAAAAGAGGTCACACCTTTTTTTTATCCCCCTCCTGTCCCATTTCTACGTACTACCAACATTTTCCTGATTTTGAGTATCATTGCTGTTTGTTATTCCTCATCAGGGATTTGTCGTGATGGAAACAAACTTCAGGATGTATGCGTACTCCACATCTAAGTTACAATGTGAAATTTTACGTCTGTTTGCGAGGTAATAGCTCCTGAACATCGACCTGAAATTCTACTCATCTGTGTTTTGAAATCCTTTAGGTCTAAGTAGTTGCTGCTTCATTTTTCCAGGATAGAGTACCAACTTCCAAACCTTATTGCTTGTGCAATTACAAAGGAAAGTTTGTACAATGCATTTGACAATGGCATTACATCAGACCAGGTACTTTTGGTATCAGTTGAAAAACAATTTGAAGTATCCATCCAATACACAATTTTATGCTTACGCTTGAGCGGACCCATACTGTCCATAAGATGGTAATCAAATTGCTGATGCTTTTCTTAAATGTTTCTGAATGATCTCTTTTTTTTTTTTTTTTTTGTTGTTGTCACAGATTATAACTTTTCTCCAGCAAAATTCTCATCCACGATGTGCTGATCGAGTCCCATCTATTCCAGAAAATGTCACAGATCAGGTTCATACACCCTTCTTCCATTTAGTGTCAATTATATTAAAATGTGTATAGGATTGGTTCATAGCTTGAAAAGTTTATACTATCTCTGCTCCCTGATATATCAGGCTTGTGCTAATGAATTCAAATGCATTGTTTTTGGCAGATACGGCTTTGGGAGGGTGATCTGAAGAGAATCGAGATGACTCAGGCCCACTTCTACGATGAGTTTCCTTCAAAAGTAACAAACTTGAATCCTCTGAGTTTTTGTTGTTCTTTATGTCGCAAATCCATTCTAGTAAATCCCAGTAACCAAAATCGTGCAACATTATGTTCGCAGGATGTGTTTGAGGCAGCTTGTGACTTTGCTCGGGAATGGGGAGGCCTTCTTTGGGAAGACTCTAAGAGAATGCGACTTGTTGTGAAATCTGAAGTTCACAATCAAATGCGTGAGTTTCTTCATACCCAAAGCAAATAATAAGAAGAAACTCACATTTTCATCTCTTGGTTAAATCAAGACCTCATGTTTTGCTACTACAAAATATATATTGCGCAAGATTCGGCAGAAAGAGAAAGATGTCTTGTTACTTTATATTAGTTCTTTTCCTGGGAACACATGTTGTTTGTACCCTGTTGACTGCTACAAGCTTTAGGAATATACCTACCAATCTTTTCAAAATCACTGATGTATATAGTCTGAGGGATGCCCCATTTTTACGGAGTTTGAAAACCGGTAAACAGTTTACAGATTACTGTTGACATCAATCTGAAGCAAACTTTCCAATACTATGTACAAACACACTCGTCATCAAAATATTCTCCAGCTATGATGCTAAGTTAAGCTGAAAACAATATATTTCATATTTGGGATAATCCAACCAAGGCCACCTCTATAAGTTCTTGCACGCTAGACAGTAGACAGACAGACCAGAAACTCGGTTTTGTTTCTATTCAGTCAACAAAATTCCAAATTATAAAAACCCTGCAAATGCGAGGCTGCGATCTCAGCTTAATCAACTAAGATAACTTTAACCGTTGGATGTGCACAGAGACTCTGAATCTATTATGTGTCAACATGAAGACAAAGATCAGTCTTTATTTTGCTTGAGCTTTTTCGTTGGCTGAGGATTCTGTATCCTGGATCTTCTCTCCCGTGTTTGCCTCTGCACTCATATTTGCATTTCCACGTGCCCGAGCGAGCCTCTCAGCCTCTTCAATCTTTCTTATAGCTTCCTGTTGTGTTGCGTTCATCAATGTCCCCATCGTTTTCTTCTCTCCTTCGAGCTGAATCTCCATTATGGTACCAGCTTGCTTGTCTATCGGTTTGAAGTAGTCTTCAATCTGAGCCTCCTGTATTGGTAAAGACCCGAAACAAACTTAAGACTTGAAATTATCCTAACACTAACAGAAGTAAAACATAAGAAATGGAAAGCTTCTAATTTAAGAAACACATGCTCTGGCGACTGATTTGGCTCTTTCCTTCCAAAACAACAAACGCCGAAAAAAACTTAAAAAGCTGTTTCCGATCTTTGAATGCTTTTGAACAAAAAGCACTTGATGGACACTGTATCTCAAACATTTTTTCACCATACTTAATGTACATATATAGCTGATGGAAGTGATAAACTCAATGGGAGTAAAGAAAACCATTTGGGAACTGATGATAAAGACAAGGGACTAACCGTATTCTCAATCTGCTTATTCAAATTCTGCATCTCCTCAACCATACGGCGGACTTCAGATAATACAATCTGCTCTGGGAGTCTGTTTATCTCTGCTTTCCTTTGTTGGGCCTGCAAGACCAATGGTTTGAATCAGAGAAAAACGGTATCCATGACTACCCTTGAATCAGATCTTATTTCACCACACGTCCAATGTACACTAAATAACAGCTCACTGAACCTCTTTACAGATAACAGTTATCATAAACATAGAAGTACAGATTGAAGTAAATATTTTTGCATACTTAGTTTATAGACATACAGTACAAGCTTCTACAATGTCTCATCCTCAGTCAAGGTCTTCAAAATTATACGATCAACTAAAGTCCAAAAAACTAGGGTTTTCATCATCTGATTCTACCCATTGATTCTAAAACAATAGATTAAGGCATGGTGAGAAAGAAAGAAACCTGCTGGATACGCTTTTCGAGTTGCAACCTGTAAGTCCGGATTCTCCGTTCTTCATACCCAGAGAGGACTCTCACATAGAACATTGCTTTTCTCCCATATTCCAGCAGCTTGTTCATCTTTCCTGCACCATCACGAGTTTTTCTAAACTATCAAGAATAACGACTGTAATGGAATCTGTGAAACAAAAAGAAAAAATAACAAAGATTGTTCACTAGCCACAAACATAATAAATAGCTGAGAAATTGAAGTTGGTATCCAAAGAGAACTAAGATGTCTAACGTCGCGCATCAGTTATCATTATCGATCAAATGAACACGAGAGCTTATAACTATCATAAGCTCCGCGATACATGGAATCAAACTATATAGATCGCAGACTACGAAATGACGGGAATCGCAGGTTCAAATCCCAGCAAATCAAAGATGGAATCGAAAAGAGGATTACAAAAAACTGGAATTATGCAAACGAACCTCAATTAGGTACTGAATTATCGATCGACAGAGACCGGGTTGCTCAAATGTTTGACTATGCCACTCAACAAACCACACAAGCGAGCGACGAAGAACAAAAAAAAGTCAGGAGTCAGTGAGATAATCCGATCGAAAATATCTGTTACTGGTTCAACAACGGACTGAGGAAGAGGAACTCCGGCTCCGGCGGCAAGAAAACTCCGTCACCGATCTCTCTTTCGCTTGACTTGAAGGGGATAAAAAAAGCCAACGCTTCTCTCTTCCTTAGTGGGCTATTTTAGGGCCATTTAAATTGAAGCAGGGTTAGTATGGGCTTAACCAGCCCGATATGTCTTGCCAACGCTACCCCTTAATGGCTCCGCAGTCACATGTAGCCGTTGATTGATTCTCGACAGTCTCACAAGTAGCCGTTGAAAATAAATTCCTTTGATCAATTCCTATTTGTTTCAATTTTAAATTTATTACTAGGCTCCAAACTCTCTAATCTCAACCAATAATTTTGGTTGAAATATATCGATGAATATTGAATGTTTATTTGATCGCTTACGTCTTTGATATAAAAAAAAAAAGAAAAGAAATGTTGTGTATTACAGAATAATTACTTTTTTGATCAATTAAATTAAATACGGATTTTTGATTCTGTGGAAGAAAACAAAGCAAAAATGATTTGTAAAGAAACAAGAAGTTAAAACTGAAATAGAAGTTTTAAAGATTTGGTTTGGTTCTGTGGAAATGCCGGTTTAAAAGAACCGGTTCTGCCTTTCTTTCCCTGTCCTCTTTCCTTCAGATTTACTTTACTCACGATGAAAGAGAGATGCGTTGAAGCTCAAAATCAATATAGTGACGAAAATAACCCTGCAAAGAGACCATTATTACAATCCTTTCCACTTAACGGCTAGTTTTTGTCAATGTTCCTTCATCAATCATCTTGTCTGAGCTAAAAAGACAGGCACCAAGATTAGACACTACTCTTTCTCTCTCTCTGTGAATTTCTAATTTTATTGATAAATTTAGTGTAAATGGAGGCATTCGAGCATATGATAGTGGACGAGTTCACCGAAGAAGACTTCTACGAGACGATAGAAGTTCCCAAGTTCGTAGACCTCACCGCACCAGATCATCGCCCTGAAGGAGATGATCGTTACTGGTTCTGTTCCAGAGTTGGTCTGAATCCTTTTTACATTTATCTTTTTTTCCTTTTGAAAATTTGAATCAATCATTAGTCACTAATAATACCATTTATATTCCAGAGATCTGGGAAATTTGATTTTGATATTTTCAGAAAATTGCTAAATTAGGGTTTTAGTGAACAGTTCTTTTTGGGTTTGACTTAAATTAGAATGTGTTTTGATCCGTTTTTGATTTCTTGGTGAATATGTGTACTTTAGGATGTGATCAGAAGCATGAAGAGTTCATGGATTCGGAAACAATCTACAAAAAATTCGTTCTTCGGGTTAGCTGAAAGATCCTAACTTTTTTCTTTTTTTTTCTTCTTTTCTTCCTTATTTTGATTTCGTTTCAAGAGTACCATAGACTTAATACTTTGTTGTTAATCAACAATTCAACATTACTAGGTTATGGCAGCTAGGAGTCCAAGTGTTCGTCTTCGAAAAGCTCTTTACGGAAAGGATTTCAGGTACTGAACTTACAAATTGTTTATAAGAAATGTGTGTTTTAACTTAGAGAGATCATCACTGTAATGTGTGTTTAATGTTACATTGTCGTACATACTTTTGTTATTACAGTGTTGATCCTAAATGTCCCAACACGGTTCCTGCAAAGTCCTCGAGATCACGCGTTTCTAGATTGGCTATGATCTCTTCAATTCCTCAGAAGGGCAATGGTAATGTCATCAGGTCAAAAGAAGTAAAAGTAGTTTCCAGAAACAAGAATGCAACTCCAAAGGCAAAGGTGAAAGGGAAAGAGTCATCAGTGGTCTCATCAGTTCCTCAGAAGGCGTTAACTGAGAGAAAGAAGCAAATGCAGAGTCCAGCAGCTTTTAGGAGTGTACAGAATCCGAGAAATGCAACAACCAAGGTGTCAGAAAACAGAGTTGTTGCAAAGGCTTTGGTGTTTCAATCTCCAAAGAAGTTAGTGAAATTGAAGAGATCTGTGGAGCTTAGTTCCTCGGTGAAGAAGTTATGTAATGGGATGAGGAAGCTTGAGATTGAGAACAAAAGTAACGGTTTAGGGGTTAATCATAAGGTTATGAGTTCAGTTCCATCTAGAAGACCGCTAAAGACACGAGAGGTGAAGAGCCGAGTGTTTGATTCTGTGCGGTCACAGAAACAGAACGATTCGAATACCAAAGGTGTCAGTACTTTGAAAAAGAGGGTTAAGAAAAAGGAAGAGCCTGTGCTTTCCTCTGATCCTTCGAAAGCTCATGAGGCTACTGGCAAGGAACTTGATAATCAATCTTTGCCAGCGACTGAAAAAACTAGTGGAGATGAAGAGCTCTTGGTTGAAAACAAATCTGAAGAATTGTCAGACACATTGAAGGCTAACATGAACAATCAACTCCAGGCCAGAGAAGATCCTGCTGTAAGAAAGGAGAGTGGACTGGCTACATCAAAGCAATATCGAATTGCAGAGATTGAAGAAAAGGAGAATGCATTAGCGTTGGAGTGTGAGGACAAAGAGAATGCTACTATTGCAGCAGCTGCCGAAAGAGAAGATATTTCTGAGACTGTGGAGATTGAAAACAAGGAAAATGCATTACCATTGGAGTGTGAGAACAAAGAAAATGCTACTAATGTGACGGATGTCGATAGAGAAGGCGATGATGATAAGGAAAATTCTTCAGCCTTGGACAATAACAGGTGAGGAAAATGTTGGTTGTTTGCTTTACTTTGGGTTCTCTTTAGCGCATCACTTCAGAGATATACTTGTTTTGTGTGAATCTTGCAGAAAAGTTGACAAAGCCACCTACCCTTTGTTGAAAAAGAAAGTCTTTGGCAAGAAAGAAATTTGTAAAACCACTCAAAAGGTATGTTACGTAGCCTATGTACCTTCTGCATACTTTCTAATAGGACTCTACTATCATCTTTTGTGTATTTATATGCATTTTTATGGACCAGGTTATGACAGTAGCAGATAAATGTTTCAATGGCAAGACTGTTTCGGCTGGTAATCGTGTGAAGTATACAAAACCTAAGCTCACGAATCCAAAGCCTTTTCGACTTCGAACTGATGTATGATGTGCAATAATCAAAGATATATTCTCTCATATGCAACTCTGGTTATTTATTTCTGATGGTAGAACTTTCTTATAGGAAAGACAAATTCTAAAGGAAGCACACACGGAGAAGAAACCACAGTGTACTCTTGCCAAAGAAGAAACTGCAAGCATTATGGGGTTCCATGGTGAAGACTTGGGTCAAAAACATCAGCCTGTTCGAGTAAGTTCTTTCTGAAGCATATCAATGTCTGTTCATCGTGTGAGTGTTTCTTTTGGTGATATAATAATCTCCAATCTGCAGGTAGAGAAGAACACAACTTCCCGGCTAAAAGCTCCAAGAGGAACATCCACAACACTTGTCTCTGAAAACATGATTAATAGCAAGAGGTAAAAACTGCTTGATCAGAAAGGCAAAGTATAATCTTGAGCGAACATGGCAAACGAGTCTTGACTTGTCGTAACAGTTACCTTTTCTCGCAGTGTAATCTGAAAATTTTGTGCATTTTCTCAGGGTTGCAGTAGGTAGAAAGAAGCAAGTGGCACCAAGGAAAGAAATTGAAACCGTGAAGGAAACCTCACAGGTGAATGGAGAATCTAAGGAAGTTGCAATCATCAACAAACCTGCTGTTTGTGCTATTGCTTCAGGGGAGAAAAGACATGCAACTGTCCCAAAGGGACCAAACTTCCACAGTATTCATATCCCTAAGAGCTGTAAGAAGAGAGTGGCATCACAAGTCTAAGATCGTCTTTTGAAAACTATGTGGTTTTAATTCACACGAGAATCTTGTAATTGTTTTTAGGTCTTTGAGAATTAACAGAATGGAGCTTGTTTAAGTGTGTGTAATTATTTGCTCGGTATTTCAGATTGATACAAAAGAAAATTCAGCTGTTAAATCCCAAACACAATGATTATTCTTTGATAGAGTTAAAAAAAGGAGAAAGGGAAAGATACAAAGATGTGCTCCATCTCCTTGTACAACGATACATTACTAGTAGCTTAAGTTTCCAAGACAGAGCGTCAATCTTGTGTTCAGCACAGTTTGGTCACATGGTAAGTAGTTTGAAGGTATCTGTCATCTGCACAATAAGTCAAGTGGATTTGTTCTGGTGAATATAGTTTATCCAATGTTCATGTCCTTCCACTCTACATCGCATGGAGACTGTTCAGAGCTTCTATCATTAACATCCGGGTAAGGAGAAACATCCCAGATCCGTACACCGCATCCTTTTATCCTTTGAGTCGAACAAGGACAGTTATCCATGTCGGATTCATGGAAATATCTGTTGCTACGGTAGTAAAAATGAAATTCCAAATAGTTGTAGTCCAATTCTGGTGGAGGATCATTGATATCTTTAGTAGGGAACCAAATTTGAAACAAAGCCAGCTTATCCATCTTACATGAGTCCATGTAAGCGTCTACATAAAACATATCGGTTGTGGCTCTAAAGTACCAGCGTACCTCGATGTCTGGAGTATAGTGGCAACAGCTAGTTAACGATTCGAGCAAGATGCAAGCCTTAAATCCCAGAAACTCTTGAGAGAGAGAGCTCTTATGTAAAGGGAAAACTAGGGAACTTCCGGAAGCTCGATGCGTGAAATATGTAGGTACTTCTCCACCTGGTAAGAGAGAATATTCGTTGTCTAGTTGTAGGATGAATCGCCTTGCATCTCTATCCAAATTGAAGCAATTCTGGTCTTCAAGACAAGTCATTGGATTGTGGGAGGAGTGAGGTGTACCCTGGAGAGACTCACAACACTTTGTATGCAATTCAGTACGAGGAAACGTTGCCTTCTCGGGCATTGGTAACAATCCTTCGCAGTCTGAAAAATCTACCATGTGAAGACTGTTCAATTTCAAAATGTTTGGGGAGATGGTTTCTAACCTCTTGCAACCACTCATTGTTAGTATAGCGAGCTCAGAGATATCCTTAATCCAAGAAGGCACTTCTTGAATCGCAGTGTGGCTTAGATCGAGATATTGAATCCTTGTTGAGATTTTAGGAAAAAATCTCAACCGTGAACACTCACTGAGTGTAAGGAACTCGAGTGATTCTAAGTTGACGTCTGTTGGAAGAACTTGGAGCCTTGAGCATCCACTCATGTTCAATTCCATCAGTTCATGGAGATTCCGAATTGAAGATGGAAGCATAACCAAACTGTTGCAGCCTATGAGAACCAAATACTGGAGATTGGGGGCGTGCGAAAGATCTGGAATCTCTTTCAAGTTTTCAGATCCTGACAAATCCAACCGCCTAAGACTTCCAAGCAACTTCAACATATATAAGAAGGAAAATAGTGCATTAATGTGAGAGTTTGAAAAGTGAATAATTAAATTTGTAGTCTTTTTTTTTTTTCTCTCACTGATTACATCAAACACCCATGCAACGTACGGAACTTAAAGTTTTCTTTACAAAAGAAAAGGAAAAACGTGCGGACCTAAAATGTATAAAACAGATAAATTAATAAATATTAGTCTCAAGGGTGTGAATTTTTAACCCGTAATATAATGTTCAATAACCGTTTCAAAAACACTATCAAGATTCAAGAGTCAAAGACGTTAACAGCTATAGCCTATATTATGATTTTGACAATACATATAAAACCATTTGGATTAGAAGCCATTATATGACCCTCTGGCTATAACATACCTTCATTGGGACACAAATCAATCATCATTGCAAGAATTAAGAAAAAGTCTCCATATCCTAGGCATGGATTTTAAGAAATTTTTACCTTTTCTCCTTCCCATAGCTTCTCAAGCTCGCTGTTTTCCACTCTCAGTTCAACGAGATATTGTGTGGGGAAGTTAGAAGGCATACATCTCATCAGACAACCGTTCCAATATAATTTAGCGAGCCCATAGATATTCTCAATCCAAAAGCAATCTTGTATAATCTCGGTATCATTTAAAAAGAGCGTTTCAATGTTCATTGAAATCTGGGGAAAACTTCTCAACCGTGAGCATCCATCGAGATTAAGGTAGTAAAGAGATTGCAAGTTGAAACCAGTTGGAAGATACTCGAGCTTCGAGCATCCCATCATATCTAACTCCATCAATTTATTGAGATTTTGGATCGAGGAAGGAAGTGACTCCAAAGATGTGCATCTCCAAAGAATCAACTGCTCGAGGTTTATTGCATTAGAAAGATCTGGAATCTCTTTTAAATCTGTGGAGAAAGCCAGATTCATCTTCTTGAGGCTTCCAAGTGGCTGAAAACACAGCAGGGACACAAACAGTGTAGTATACAAAAATTACTAATCAGTAATAATTTTACACTGAAGATAAAAGAATTAAAAACTTTAAATAGTACCTGAATCCCTTCCCATAATTTCTCCAGCTTACTACTCGTCATCTCGAGTACAACCAGATACTTCCCACTAAAATTAGGAGGAATAGACTTCAAAGGATAATTACTCCAATTTAGCAGTCTGAGTTTACGTGGCAAAGAAACAAGGCCTTGAGGTAAATAAGATCGGACTTCACCAGTCTCCATTGACCACCCCGGATAAAATTTTAGAAATCGGAGATTATGCATCCTTTCGAACGAATTTTCGTCTATAGTAAATGGCTTTACTATTTCGGATGGGATAAAATCTATTGCTAGAACATTTTTTGTGCCCTGAAAAAAATATCATCAACAAAATAAAATCATACCCTCATCTTGAAGACTTAACAGTTTATTAAGCAAGCACAAAATATCATGCTGAACATATATAAACTGATCATAATTAGTCAGCATGAAACGCAAATATAAAAACAACTTACGGTATTCCTTTTTAATACTTCACGGATATCTTCAGCATCCACCAAGAAACGACGTTTTCCGGGATTTTTGGACTCTCCACGAACAATGTCTCTACCTAGGATCTTTAGCAAATTGTGCATCTCTACAATGTTGTGTGGTGTTATACGTATCAAAGACTTATTAGCCAGCATTTTTAGCCCCATGTTAACAGAAACACCGAGCAAACTTGTGATGTAACCAACTTCCTGACGATTGAATAGACAAGCAATGTAAAGAAATATATCTTGATCTTCATCATGTAACCCATCGTAGCTTACTCTTAATGTTTTTACAATATTCCCGTCCAAACCCTTTCGGAACCTAGGCAGCATATCCATCCACTCTTCTTTGTCCTTTCCTTTCAAAGATGAACCCAATACACTGAGACCCAAAGGAAGTTTACCCGCAAGGTTTGAAACTTCAACTGCAAGCTCCGTGAAACCATCAAGTGGAGAGTTCTGCCCAAATGCACGTCGACATAGCATCTGAAGAGCCAGATCTTCAGATGGGAAATCCACCTCATAAACATATTCAATCTTGTGAGCCCTAAGAAGTTGTTTGTCTTGAGTGATCACAATTATTCTGCTTCCAGATCCAAACCATCCAGTTTGTCCCACCAAAGTCGTTAGTAGCTCTACATTATCCACATCATTAAGAACGATAAGAACTTTTTGGTTCTTTAGCCTTTGTTCGACCATACCAAAACAATTTATATTTAAATCCTTTTGACAAAGAATTTCTGACAGAAAACGTTGTTCCCAACACAACTTGGTGTCGTACTCATCCCCGTTGGTTCGCCTATAGTCATTTAGGAAAACGCGATGGTGGAATTGGCTAGAGAGTTTGTTGAAAAGAGCTCTTGCTATAACGGTCTTACCAATCCCTGAAGGCCCCACAATCCCCACCATTCTCACTCCCCCAGATTCTAAGCACAAGATTGAATTCATTGCCTCTATATGACCTTCAATCCCGACATAATCAGCAAAACTGTTTGATGGCGTCATAAGTTTATTCGACACATCGTTTGCAATTTTTTCAACCATGTTTGCTTCGTTGTCCCTAACCAAGACAAGAGAAACATTATAGCATACACGACCCTTTACGATCATAAATTTAATAGTATAATGTCAAAGCACAAAATAACATCCTATGCTTAAATAATGGAAACAACATACCAGTTCCGCAAGTCCTCTCCTGCCAAATTTGCTAGCTCTGCCAGAGCTCGAATCCAACGTTGAATCTCATCATCTGTTTTGTTCCTGCATGTCTCTATAAAGGTTACACCGAAGTCCCCTGTCTGTTTTCTAACGTCAGAAGGATCAACGTCGTAGAAAACTGGTATCACCAGTTGACCAAACTCCATATAGCAGTTGTGGATCTCGACCAGTTCATTTAAGCACCATGTGGAAGAAGCATAATTTTTAGAGAACACAACGACGGAGATCCTCGATTCTCTTATTGCGAATAAAAGTTCCTGAGAAATTGGGCGGCTTCTCATGATCCCGTGGTCTGCAAATGTAATGATTGACTTGCGATCGAACTCCTTAAGAAGGTAGCTGAGGAATGACTTGCGCACATCTTCCCCTCTAAAGCTCGGGAAGACATCATATCTCCAACTGCGAGAAGAAGGAGCCATGGGAGACGAAGATAGAGAGATAGAAGAGACAAATCAATTGCTGATGATTTTACTGACAACTCATGGTTTAAATATATTATAAAGAGCGAGAAAAGAAAACTTCAAGGTTTCTCTCGTATCAGCAAATTGGCCGGCTAAAGACTATTTCTCTCTTACTCTTGGATTTTAATTTAAAACTTAGCACATAGTTAATCGATAGAAATAAAATGAAATGAAAGAGAAGCCGACAATTAAAAAAAAAAAGAACCCACATATGTTGTAGAACTAGAAGAGTCCATGACTAATCTTCAACATTGACAACTGTCTGACAACATCTCAAACCAATAAACCGTAGAGCTTGCACAAAGCACAAACATATTCAGCCTAGAACGATTCTTTTATTCGGGCATGTTGGGCGATGCATGTTGTTGTTTCTTATACCGGCACACATCTATACGTCTAGCGTCTATCTCAAGTCTTTGTCTATGACAACTGGGCGATATTATATGAAATCAGGAGACAACCTTTCGTCTTAACGAAGAGGTGGTGTTAATCAGTCTTACCTCTTAATTTTATACGGTATCATTTATTTCTAATATTCATTCAATAATATATATGATTATTAATTTATAATATTAATGATACCATATAATTTAATTTACACAGAAATTTTATAAATACTAGGTTTTGAAGAGTTTATTTGATATATTTAAATGAAATTATATACAATTGAAGATAGTTATGAAATATTATCTTATAAAAACTTTAAAATACTATTAAGGTGACAATTTTATTTCAAACAAATAATTAAAAAATATAAAAATCAATTATGTTTAAAAATCAAATCTGATCATAAGAATCATGAACCAATTTTGTTTTCTCATATTCAATTGAACGCCACCACTTATTTTTTTTGTGTTTTTCATATTATTTCTCGTCATCTTCATTGTCAATTTTGCATAGTAGTTGTCATCATTACTTTCACCGTCCGCTTATTCGTTATACTCTTATTTTTCCTCTTCTTCATCCGCTTTCTCGCTTTATTCCACAGAATAATCATTCAAATTTTTTTTTTGTTTTAAACTAGCACACAACTTACTTTTTCTTTTAAATTACACATAAATTATTCTCATCAAACTCCAAGACCAAAATCATTGGCTCTTTTCCCGTAAGATTTGTGCAATTCATGAGGACAAACATAGCCATCACATGTACTCAATCAACTCAATCATTGATTGATACTTTCACCCATATTCTCGGTAGATCCACAAGTATTAAAACTTCTCAAGCTAAGGATACCTTAACTTTCTATAGAGTTAAATATTTATAGTAGTTTAAACTTTCTATAGAGTTTAAGTATTTACTCCCTCCGTTTCAAAATATAGGATGTTTTAACTAAAGCACGCAGATTAAGAAGTTTTTACTTTTAACAAGTTCAACCAATCAAAAACAATACTGCATAATATAAAATACTAAAGTAATCTAAAAGTCGCATAAAAACTTGAAAACATCCTATATTATGAAACAACAAACTTCTCTAAAACATCTTACATTTTGAAACGGAGGGAGTATAATACTAGGATGTCGGCCCGTGCGTTACCGCACGGGAAAGTGAAAACTTGAAATGACTAACATTGTTAATTTCACATTTCGAGTAAAAATTTTGTGATAAATTTTTAACTGTATATTATAAAAATCATAAAGAATGACTAATTAAGATGAATTAACCAAATTAGTTAAATAAAATATTTGTTGTATATATAAAAATAAAAAGTTGATTTGGTGACAATAAGAGAATAATGTTAAAGATATAAAAATCTAGGTTTACTGAATCATACTCAGATAATCAATTTTGAAAGATATTCACATAAAATAAAATTTAACTCATTATTCTATCAAATTTATAAAAAAATAATAAGAGAATAAGGGAGAAAGAGCTCATAGTTGCAACTGCAACCAACCAAATTGACTAAAAAGATAAATCTATGAAAAAATTGAAATCACAATTAATTACCTAAATTAATTCTTGAAAGAGATGATCAATACGGTTAGATGGAAAACAACACCAAACAAAAGTTAGATGAATGAGTCAATAAATAAAACTATCCAATTTTTTTTAACAAAGATGAGTGAACCAATGTTGATTAATAAATTATAAGAAAATATACTCAGAATTTATAAATTTGGAGGTGTTAAACAATACTCAAAGAACAAAAACTCTTTTCAAGGTCCATAAATATATTGACTCTTTTGAGATCATTAACAAAGGGTGAGATCATTAATAATACTCAAAGAACAAAAACTCTTTTCAAAATCCATAAAAATATAGGAACATAAAAGTGTGAAACAAAAAGGTGTAAAAATTAATAGGTGCGATTTTTAAAAGATAGGGGTAAGACGAAGAAACACGATTATTAGAAGAAAAAAAACTTGCAACTGTTGGGATCATTAATAATTCTAAACCGTTAGATGAGATAATAGAAACAATTTCATCTATTAGATTAAAGATGACCCCCAAAATTCATAAAATTCTACTTCAAAATTAAAACTTTGAAAATTTAGATATTTGCATTATTTTAACGAAAGAAATCTTAGAAGCAACTATTCATTGACACAATATTTTACTCTTGTTACGTCGTAATACTAATTACGATGCATAGCATTATTTTACTCATGCTACGTTTTAAATGATAAAGAGACAAATCATTTGAAATAGAACTTCCTATAATTGTATTGTAAAAAAACTTCTCATCAAAAATTAAAACGAACAGGCCCAATATTTAAAAAATTACGCCCTTTTGTTACGCCCCTTTGTGCTATAGATATTGATATTACGTCCTTTTCTTAGTCTATTTAACTTGAAGAAATTAAATGTAAGTGCTATCTTGAGTAAATAATTAAATATAAGTGCTATATTGATTAAATTATCTAACCGACAACATAATGACAGATAGAACACTGAAGAAGAACCAAACTTTTCGTTAATCTATAATCTAATATATGAGAAAAAAACGGAGGAGGGAACAAAACCAATTTTTTGGAATGGACACTAACAGATGAATGGAGAATCTAAAGAAGTTGCAGTCATCAAGAAAACTTCTGTTTGTGTTGTTGCTTCAGGGGAGAGAAGACCTGCAACTGTCCCAAAGGGACCAAACTTCCATAGTATTCATCTCCCTAAGAGCTGTACAAAGAGATTGGCATCACAAGCCACTACACGAAAACACGGCGTTTGTGACCAACAAATTCGTCTTAAATCAGTCACAAAGTCGCTATGTATGACTGTTTAAAGACTGGTAGAAACGGTCGCTAATATTTGGTCACAAAATATTTTGGTCGCAAAACCGTCGCTTATGTGCGACATTTTATAGACAGCAGTTGTAGTCGTTAAATAGCGACTACATTGAGACAACATTATAACATCGTAATTACCGACGATATAGTGACCAAATGATTCAGTCGTATATTACGACTCATTGTAGACGATCTAGTAGTCACAATGTGCAACGTTTTGAAGACTGAGTTAATACTACAATTTTGAGGATGAACTTTTAAAAATCTGAAATTTGGTCGTAAAGTTGTCGCCATGTTAGTCACAGAATAGTCAGTAAATAGTCTGAATCGTTTGTGACTGACTGAAGACTAAGTATTGGTGTCGCAAAATTGTGACCTGTTTACAACGAATTTGTTACATGGTTTGTGTTTTTTATAAATGTAAATGGTCGCAAATTAGTCTATCTTTCGCAATTCATTTGTGACTATAGACAATTGAATTTGAAAAAAAAAAACCATAAACTAAAATTAAATCCCGAGTTTGAATGATATTAAACAAAAAGATACAAATCATTCATCGATCCATCTAGAAAATAGTTCTAGTAGTTAGAAATCTTAGAACACAACCCAAAAAATAGTTATAGAGGCTTAAGAGTGAAATATTAAGTTAAGTACGAGAGGTTGATGCTGACAAAGGAGAAGTGGTTGGTGGAATAGCTGGTGAAGTGATTGGTGAAGTAGCTGGTGAAGTAGCTCCTGAAGTGGTTGGTGCGGGTGGGTTGACATTAACTGCTGTGGCTGGAGTACTGTTGTTGGCAGCTGGGGCGAATGGCGCATGGGTTGGTGCTTGAGATGCCATGAATTCTGCAACCCCGGGATCACTGCTCTTCAAGTAGGAGACGAGCATCTCCAAGGTTGAGATGCGGTTTTCAGCATTACGTTGCTCCTCATCACGTCGAGCATCTTCTCTGACACGTCGAGCATTTTCTTCTTCTTGATCAGCGAGCTTACGACGAGCAACCTCAAGTTGTTCTTGAATCTCTAAGAGTGAAGTAGGAGTAGAGTTTGGATCACTTGCCTTTCTTTTCCCTTTGCTGATTATCTCAGACAGACTTCCAAGTCCATAGGGAGTTCCCTTGGCATCTGTTACAGTACACTAAGACATAGAAAGAGACAATCATTCACAAAACCAATTTTATGAAAATAAATAGAGATAAGCATTCACAAGACAAACATAACGCAAGATCATGATTATAAGTTTTTATGTCAAAACCTTACACTAGATTATCAACATCAAGACTCACTTTAAGCATCAGTCAAAAGTATATCAATCAAAATCAGATACATAAGTTAGCTAAATAAGACAATCAACATAGGCAAAACAAAGACAAATGTACAAGTAGTTACCTTCAGAAAAATGTCATTTTTATCTTGAACGGGGATGGTTGCATAAGTAGAGTCTGGCGACGAGTGGTCTGTAGCATCAGGACCATCAACCTCCATTTGAGAGATTACCTCTTCTAAGTTCTTCTCATATGTCTCAACTACTTGTTTGGCCTTCTGATCAACAAAACTTCCATCTGCCTTTGTATGTGTTGCGACAAACACCTCTCCAAGCGATACAGGACGTCCCAATTTTTCTTCCTACAATGGATAAGAAGAACAATAACAATCAACATTGTGCAAAATGAAATATTTAAAGTTAGTGTAAACCTTTTACTTACCAACTCTTGTTGAATTTGCAAGTAAGATTTCTGGCCGGATAGATGTTTGTGGACTCCAAGACCGTCACGATCAGAATTACGGGCTTGGGATGCATTTTGACTCTTTTCAACAGCTTCGGGTGTGTCCCAATGCTCCCACATTTCTTTCCAGAGCGTAGGTTTAATCCAAATAGGTTGCTCACCATTCCTCTTCGCTTGGCTTACAATTCCTTTAATTCTTTTTTTGGCTATCTTCAAAAATCCTTCTCTCACAAGCTCAGTAATCCCGAGATCCCAGTTGTATTTCCGCTACACATTACAACATTGTCAAGTAAGTATAAAGAAGACAAATTCATTAACTAATAAAAGTGGAAAAATAGAATCTGTGTCAAAATATTACCGCAAATGATCTGAAGTATCTCTCTCGTATGTTTAAGGGTGTAGCCTTCCAACTGAAGTAAGGACCATCAAACTTTCTCCTTAAAATCCCAGAAATAACTCGAGAGAGTTTCCCTTTGTCTCGTCCAAACCTGTAAAAGGGAATATGATATAGTTAAATTATACAACCAATCAAACAAAAACAAACAAATCACATAAGAATGTTTGATATGGATAAGAAAGTTAAAAACAAAAAAAACAGACCATAAACAAGAGAGTGTGATATCGGTTCTATCCCTAAACATAGACACAACACACAACACAACACAACACACCGCTATATCTAAACACAACACAACACACCAAATAAAAGAAAATAATTTTGATACCAAGTAGTTTGAGTGTTGGGGATTTGATGCGGACTCAACATGGGAAGATGTTGTCGACCCGGAAGTGCAAGCAAATCATCAAGTTGCTGTTGGAAGTCTTGATGCGGATTCTCTTGATTTTGAAGAGGCGGTGGCTGATTCTCTGGTATATGAGGCGGCGGTTGATACCCAGGATTATGAGGAGGCGGCTGTTGATACACCGGATTGTGAGGAGCCGACTGCTGATACCAGCGGATTCTGAATCGACGGTTGATACGCAGGATTCTGAAGCGGCGGTTGATACCCAGGATTTAGAATCGGCGGTTGGAACCCTGGATTTGGATGACCCGGCTGTTGATACATTGGAACATGAACATGCGGTGGTGGTGGCTGCTGCATCTGGGAGTGGAGCTGTTGTTGAAAGCCTCGGAGTTGTGGCTGAGGAGAAGGTTGTCGAGAATACTGCGGTAGTGTTGACGGCGTATACTGAGATGGAAGAGAATGTTGGGAATGTTGAGAGTGTGAAGAAGTCTCGTTGATGGAGGAGGGGTTAGAGGAGTGAGAAGAAGAAGCAATATCTCTGTTTGTTCTCCCACCGCCGCCAGATCTACTACCACCGCCAGATCTACCTCGACCACCACCGGATTTAGAACCTCGACCACCACCGGTTTTCATCGGAACAAAAGGCGGAGATAAGAAAAAGAAGGGTTTCAAAGGATAGTGAAGGGTTTCGGGAAATTTTGAGAGAGAGAGGAAGACGGGTTGAATGTGTAATGGTTGGGGTAAATAATGATTAATAAGATTGAGTTAGATTAATTTTAATGTGGGTGGGAAATCGATTTAATTAGGGGGGAATTTTACCGCTTATTATTTCAGAAAATTTTCCCCAAATTTTGATTCGTCGGAAATCCGTTAGACATAAGTAATACTTTTAGACTTTTTTGTGACTGAAAGAAACATTACGAAAACTTTATTAAGTGGCGGAACAGTCGCAAACTGTAAATTCAGTCACAATTATGTCTCCTACGGTGACTACTTTGTGACTCTAAAATGTGAGTAAAAATATTTTTACCAAATTATCACCAATAACATATTGGATTTGACTATATGATCATTAATACTCTAATTTAAGTGTTAAGTATTGATTACAGATCTAACAATACAAATTGTAATTGTTTTTGTCAAGATATACAACTTTTACAACACTTACTATATAAAACACATGTTAACTTTTTACATGTTATGCTTCATGTATCAAAATTGTTATTGTTTGATTTTGTTATGCAATTTTTGTAAATATAATATGTCAGATATAAGTTGCAATGTACAAGTTTTCATGTTTTGTATTCATATTTGTAAAATTATAAAATTACTTTAAAGGAGTATGTAACTAGACGCAATTCAGTCACAATTTAATGTAGTAGTCACACTTTAATCAGATTTCAGTCACAAAATAGACTCACTTTAAGACGCTGCTGCGACAACAGGAGATTAACATTGATTTAAAGTTGTCGTGGTCTTTTTATTTTATTTTGACACGATTAACAAATCCTTGTCGCAATAGAGTTGTGCTTTACGACTCTATTGTCACTAAGAGAGCTGACAAAACAATACATTTAGTGGCAGAACAGTCGCAAACTATAAATTCAGTCACAATTATGTCTCCTATGGGGACCACTTTGTGACTCTAAAATGTGAGTAAAAATATTTTTACCAAATTATCACCTATAACATATTGGATTTGACTATATGATCATTTATACTCTAATTTAAGTGTTAGGTATTGATTACAGATCTAACAGTACAAATTGTAACTGTTTTTGTCAAGATATACAACTTTTACAACACTTACTATATAAAACACATGTTAACTTCTTACATGTTATGCTTCATGTATCAAAATTGTTATTGTTTGATTTTGTTATGCAATTTTAGTAAATATATTATGTCAGATATAAGTTGCAATGTACAAGTTTTCATGTTTTATATTCATATTTGTAAAATTATAAAATTACTTCAAAGGAGTATGTAACTAGACGCAATTCAGTCACAATTCAATATAGTAGTCACACTTATATCAGATTTCAGTCACAAAATAGACTCACTTTAAGACGCTGCTGCGACAACAGGAGATTAACATTGATTTAAAGTTGTCGTGGTCTTTTTATTTTATTTTGACACGATTAACAAATCCTTGTCGCAATAGAGTTGTCTTTACGACTCTATTGTCACTAAGAGAGCTGACAAAACAATACATTTAGTGGCAGAACGCGCAAACTATAAATTCACAATTATGTCTCCTATGGGGACCACTTTGTGACTCTAAAATGTGAGTAAAAATATTTTTACCAAATTATCACCTATAACATATTGGATTTGACTATATGATCATTTATACTCTAATTTAAGTGTTAGGTATTGATTACAGATCTAACAGTACAAATTGTAACTGTTTTTGTCAAGATATACAACTTTTACAACACTTACTATATAAAACACATGTTAACTTCTTACATGTTATGCTTCATGTATCAAAATTGTTATTGTTTGATTTTGTTATGCAATTTTAGTAAATATAATATGTCAGATATAAGTTGCAATGTACAAGTTTTCATGTTTTGTATTCATATTTGTAAAATTATAAAATTACTTCAAAGGAGTATGTAACTAGACGCAATTCAGTCACAATTCAATATAGTAGTCACACTTATATCAGATTTCAGTCACAAAATAGACTCACTTTAAGACGCTGCTGCGACAACAGGAGATTAATATTGATTTAAAGTTGCCGTGGTCTTTTTATTTTATTTGGACACGTGTAACAAAATAGACTCACTTTTAATTTCAGTCACGTGTAACAAACGTGTAACAAACGCACACTTCCACATTAACCACGTTTTTTACCGACTTCACTGACCGACTGATTTGTGACTATAAAACTTACAGCAAACTAGAAATCGCAAATACGTCGTGATTTTAAGACAGCTTTGCAACTAACTTTACTGACTTAATCTTCAGTCTTTAAGTAGTCATAAATTGCGATTATTTTACGACGCTTTTATTTATTGTCGATAAAATTTCCCAACGTAGTCGCATAATATCAACGAATTAGCGACTTCATATAGGCGTCGTAAATTTGCGACTATTTTACGTCCAAAATATTCGTCATCGTTAGTCCGTCAAAAAAGTTTGCGACTATAAATTCAGTCACAAAAAGTAGTCCCAAACGCCGTGTTTTCGTGTAGTGAGCCTAAGGTCGGCTTTTTAAAAATATTTGCAGTTTGAGTCACACGGGAGTCTTGTAAGTTTGGTTGATCTTTGATGATTAACAGAAGTGAGATTGTGTTGTTGTCTATAATTAAACACCTGCTCAGTTTCCAGATTGATCAATACAAAATATGTTTTAAACTAACGGAATCCTGGTTGGATGATGAAACGTTCATTGAATTGAGTGTTACTTGTGCTTGAAGCATCAAGTAACTTAAACAGGTAAAAATGATTTGAGGATTACCGAGATGTTTTAAAGGAACCTATTTTTTTTTTGAATTTAATGTTAAATTATATTCAAAAGAAAAAAATAACTGTTACAACTAGTGCAGCTTGTTTTAGAAGTGCTTAAACATTTTAATCAGAGAAAGAAACAACAAGGTGTATCCATGTTATAGCTCTACAGCCGCGACTGTAACCACAGTTGAATAGAATACCCGCGAATAATGTTTTTCTACACTATGTAATCATATTATAGTTAATCAAATCATAATGTAAAGAAAGATAAGTGATCAAACGATTTAAAATAGTATTAAGGGCCTTGAGGCCGGCCATGCAGTAAAAATACTTGCACTAAATTCAGTTAAACAGATTTAAACAATTTCGGGGGTAACGCGACCAGACTTCCAGTAGCCCTGCGTTCAATATCTAGCTCTGTACTGAATCTTTTTAGGGCCAGGCTAAGCTTCAGTTTGTTTTTAACCTTTAAATCTACCATCAAATGATTTATCTATGCCACTTATGTTGTACTTCTCGTACACATTTATCCAATTTTCCCACCACCAAACTTTTGCTTGTTGCGCCACTCTTCGGCTACAAATAACCACTCATTGTTAGATTGACTGATATGAATTTCCTATGTGTACGTAAGAATTTGTATATTTCACATTACCTGAACTCCAAACGTTTGAGAACTACAATTCTGCCACTGAGGATGCCAAGTGTTATATACACGCCTTCTTCACTCGATCTTTTTCTCATCCACTTGAGAAGCACTCACTATAGATGTTGGGCCCTGAAAATCAAATGATAAGTCACTACTGGTCCGAATCCAGTGATGCACTATCTTGTCTCTCCGGAGGCTTCCGTCCAGTTTTTTTCGAGACTGTGGATTTGAACATTTTCCATCCGTTATACCTGCAGGCATAAGTGTTTCAGGGACTTATATCAGCAAGAATTGTAATTAAGTGCAGATTACAATATCTCCATGCAAGTTTTAAAATATCACTTCCCTTACCATTGGGCAAATGCGCACCGTAATTTTTGAAAAGCATCTCACTCACAGGTTCATTTCTCATATTGCTTGCGTCCATGTTTTTTTGAAGCTCGGAATTTGAACTTTGTCCATACGTTAAATCTGCAGGCATAGAAGTAAGGGTGAAAAATATTTTCCACATGCAAACGTACGCTAAAAGATTGGTACGAATTCCAAAAGTTATATACACACACACACCTGGTTCTGGTTCAGACTCGGTGTTTTCCTCCTCCACTTGAAAAGCTTTCGTTAAGGATGTTGAGAAATCTTTTGAGAATTCATTATTGGTTTTATATCTTCTGAGGCTTGCGTCCATGTTTCTTTGAAATTGGGAATTTGAAGATTCCCCATACATTAAACCTGCATGCATAGCTAATATGAAGCAAGAGAATTATTTATTGCGTGTGATGTAATATATTTTAGTATACATTTGGATTTGCATCCAAATAAATCATCTAGATGCAAATACCAAATTAGAACAAGTAACAACATAGGGTGTACGTGTATTCATATCCAGATAAAATGGAGAAATGAACGGGCCAGTACGAAAGACATATAATCAATGATTCTAATTCCAATGTTAATACTATCTCCGAGCAATTTTTTTTGTATTATCAATTTCGTCACGCAATACCTTGATCTTTGCCGTTGGGGTCTAGCCCAACGTAGCAAACTTTATTTCTTTCCTCAAAATTACCACCACCACCAGTTGATCTATCCATGCCACATATAATATTGTACTTCTTGCACACTCTTGCACGATTCTCCGACCACCATGCTTCTACTTGTTGGGCCACTCTTCGACTGCAACCAATAACTTATTGTTAGATTGATTCATATTTATCCTACTAGATTACTAGCTACTTAAGATTCTAAAGACTACGTAATATGAAAAAAAGAAGCGTAACATTGTGTAAGATTCCACATTACTTGTAGCTCAAATGTTTGAGATCTCTCGTTCCGTCACTGTTGATATTAAGTAATATAGACACGCCTAGTGCTAAGTGGATCCACTCTGCTTTCACTTGATAAACACTTGAGCTTGCCTCCATGTTTCTTTGAGGCTGGGAATTTGAACCTGCATGCATGCATATGTGTGTTAATTTGAGGGAATTATCAGCAACAATTGTAATTCAAGTGTTAACAACACTATCTCCATGAAATTTTGTTTACATTGATTCCCTCACCATTGGTAAAACACGCAATGTAATCTTGATCTTTGCCATCTAACCCATCATATCTGATTTTTAGGTTGCTCTCATTACGAAACTCCGATAGCATCTTCACCCACTCTTCCTTGTCCAATATCCTTCTAAAAGACGAACCGAAGTGCTTGAGAGCTTTAGGACGATTACCCGCAAGCTTTGCCGCTTCAGCTGCGAGGTTGCTGAAACCATGAGGCGGATAGTCTTTCTCGAAAGCATATCGACAAAACATTTGAAGAGCCATTTCATCTGATGGGAATTCCACATCATAAACTTGTTGAATCTTGTGAGCCCTGAGAAGTTCCCTTTTCTGAGTAATCACAACGATTCTGCTCTCAGGTCCAAACCACCTGATTCGTCCTACCAACGTTTTTAGTAGCTCTAGATCGTCAACATCATCAAGAACGATAAGAACTTTCATGTGCTTTAGTCGTTGCTCCACCGCACCACATTGCTCTATCTTCTTTATATTCTTTTGACAAAGAATTTCTGATAAAAATTGTTTCTCCCAACACAACTTCTGGTCATAGTCGCTCCGCAATGTTCTCTTATATGCTACGAAAACCCGATCCTCGAACCGGCTAATGAGTTTGATGTATAGAGCTCTTCCTATGGTAGTCTTACCACTTTCAGGAGGTCCGCAAATCCCTATCATTCTTGCTTCCTTGGAGTCCAACCGCAACATTGATATCAATGTCTCTATATGAGCTTTAATCCCAACGAAGTCTCTAAAATTATCTGATGGGGTAATAAGTTTGTTTGAAACATCGTTGGCAATGTTTTCAACCATTTCTGCTTCGCTACGCCTACATAACAATAATGATACAAGACTATGGTTAGGTTGATTAGGATATGGTTAGGACATTATAATTAATTAGTGGTTTACTTTATGAGTTTGGTTTTCATATTATCCTTTATACGTTAGAGTTATGCATTAGGGTTATGATTAAGTTGTATGAAACCTATATATATAAGGGTCTCTATCAATTAATAAAAGAACAAGCCCCAAGAATTAACCTTAATTTCTAAGGGAGAACTAACCTTTCATATTCTTCTTAATTCACAAGGAAAGAAAGTTCATAATAAATAACAATCGCCAATTCTAATCCCTAAAAGCATAAACTAATTCTGAGATGTAAGCTAAAATATACAAATAAAAAAAAACATAATTACCAGTTCCGAAGATCTTCTCCGGCAAGATTTGCAACCTCTGCTAGAGCTCGCATCCATTTTCGTATCTCATTCTCTGTTCTGCCGATGCATGTCTCTCCAAAGACCTTGCCGAACTGTCCCGTCTGTTTTCTAACATGAGAAGGATCTACTTTGTAGAAAATAGGAATCACCATTTGATCAAACTCCTCATGGCACTCTCGGATCTTCACCAATTCATCTAAGCACCACTTGGAAGAAGCATAGTTCTCAGAGAAGACGACGATCGCGATCCTCGATTCTGCTATCGCCTTTAAAAGCTCCGGGTTGATATCGCGGCTTCTTTCGATCCTGTTGTCGTTGAATGTTTTTATTAACTTGCGATCGAGTTCCTTACGAAGATGGCTGACTAATGACTGGCGGACATCTTCACCTCTGAAGTTGGGGAAAACATCGTGTCTCCCGGAACGAGAAGAAGAAGAAGAAGAAGACTTCATGGATAGCTATAGAAAGAAAAACACATTTCCAAAAGGGAAAGCACTCTGAAGTTTATATACAGATATGGAAAAGATGAAGACGACATCAAGGTTGAATCCACTCAAAAGCCAAGTTGAGCAAAGATTTCTCATCCTATAGCAATTAGGGCCACATCTTATAGCGATTAGGGCCACATCCTATAGAAAATAAGGCCACATCCTATTCCTCTATACGTCAACGGTTCATCAACACCACCCAAAAAAAAAAAAAATCAATTCATTTCAGGAAGATAAGCTTTATTTTGCAGTATGTGTTTTTTTTGACAGAGTTAGTCTCTGTTCTTGAACTGGTTTATATTATTTTTGAAGTTGGAAAACAAAATTTTTGTTAAATTTCGAAACTTAACTATAAGTCTCATTTATTTAAGTTATTACCAATTTGCAAAATCTTATATAAGTAAAATTCAAATTTTGGTAGATGTTACCAAATTAATATACCTTGCACTACTCATAATAATGACATTTACTTGAGATAATTTTGTGTTTACTTTCAATTTTTTTTGTGCGTGTTTGTGGCAGTTTTTTAAAATCTTGTCCTATGGATTATGATTATTATAACCTATACTGATTGCAAGCATTTTATACACCTGGGTTTATAACAAAAAAAAAAAAAAAACATGTGAATTAGTGCTTTATTGTGATTCATACATTGTCACCATTCAGAGCCTAATAAATAACACTTTTAGTTAGAGTCTAAAACGTAAATTCAGTACGTAATAGAGTTCCTTCCTACAACTTCTTAAGTTTACAATACTTCATTTTGAGTTCAACCAGTTACTCCATCATAAAGTTAGAAAAATAGCCATTCTCATTCCAAAGTAGCTAAAAGATAGCTGTTAACTTTTAGAAATTGGAGACTAAAAGCACCCCTTTCCATATAGATACAATGGTTCATTGATCTATGTGCGCCAATGATCGTTGATTTCTGGTGTGTTAAACGCTAAAAATCATGCCTAGCTCATTTTCTATGGTTATAGAGAATTAAGTGCATAGGAATCTTTGCACATTACATAAGTTCTTATACAAGGATTGTATTAAATCCATGCGCAATAATCATCGTATTGTTCTTAAAACATATGCAACACATTCAATGACTAACATATTTACGCAATTACTTTAGAAATCCGAGGCGTCTATGCATATGTATATTTACGCGCAACAAAGAATTACGTTTAAAATAACAAATTAGTTACATGACTTGACAAAAAAAAATGCATATGTATATGTATAAACTTTTCTACAGAACTTTTTAAACGTATGGTTTAGTTTTTATACGTTTTAAACTTTTCTACACATTGGAAAATGGTATGGGCAATTGAGAAAGACAGTCATGTGAATGTCACTTTCTTTCTAGCTGTCCTCTAGGGTCGATCGGGGCATATCTATTATCTATATTCCATACCTACCATTTATTCACTATATACCCACCCTCTTTCATATTCTTCTATTCTCAAATATTACATATTTGATATTTTCTTATTTTTCATGAAAATGAAATCTTATTCACGTATTCTATACATGGTCCTCTGTTAATGAATATATATATATATATATATATATATATAAAATGTAATTTATAGAGAATTCCAATGACAGCTTGCAGTTTTAGTTTTTTCCTCTGGTTTGTCTTTTTGAATTTTTAGGAAGCACATTGGTTTATTTTTATTTTTATCGGAATAATAACATTTCTGAACGGTAGGGAGAGTGTGTGTTTTAGTGCTCTCTTTTCTTGCGATTAATATACATCGATATCATCAACTAACAACAACGTACGAGAGGTAGTATTGATCATGTTGTGTTATTCTTTTAGTAATCATATTTTTGTCCTATGAGGCTATGATTACGTATATAATGTTCCGTGACAATATAGATAGAAGATATGAATTTACATCACATACAAAGTCTCTCTTCAACTAGAGTTGACGATAAACTTATTAAGCAAATAATGCAAACAAATGTCTGAATCGTACATATCAAACACAAACTCAAATATGATAAAATGACCAACACTAATAATCGTGAAAAAAAATATGGAAGTAAATTACAAGAAAAGGCTGACCAATTCAAGAACCATCTCAAACGAGGATAAAGTGTGCTGCAACAACTCCAACAACGTACGACAGTGTTACGACGTTGTTTCTAACATTGAAAGCTCCGGAATCAGGCGAGGCCATGGCCGGCGGCATGGGTCCCGGAGAAGGTGCGGATTCCATTCCGGATGGCATCGGCGGGGAAGCCATACCGGGAACTGTTACTGGGCTTGGGCTTGCTGCCATTGGGCTTGTAGACGGAGTCATTGGCATCATTGGTGGTGAAGCCATAGGCATAGGTGGTGGAGCCATGGGCATGGGTGGTGGAGTCATCATAGGCATGGGTGGTGGAGTCATAGGCATAGGTGGTGGCGTCATCATAGGCATGGGTGGTGGAGTCATAGGCATAGGTGGCGGCGTCATCATAGGCATAGGTGGTGGAGTCATCATAGGCATGGGTGGTGGAGTCATCATCATTGGCATCGGAGACATCGCCGGAGGAGGGACCATGCTTCCACCGCCGCCGCTAGACATAGGCGGCATGGACATTGAGCCGGAAGGAGCCATCATGGGAGCTTGAGCTAAAGAGAAAGGAATTAAAACCATAGACAATGCAAGCAAGAGGAAGGTATGTGAACAAGAAGAAGAGGCCATGGTTATGTGTGTTTGTGTGTTGAATAGTGGTTTAAGTAAAGTGATATATAGAGAGGGATATGTGAAAGTAGTAGCAAAATGAAGAGTTGAATGAAAGAGAAAAGTGAAGGTTCTTTGTGTTATAAGGATATATATTAAAGATCATTTGTTTTGATTTTTAGATCGTTGGATACATTGTGTGACACGTATCAGTCGATGGATAGGTATCATGAGATGCTGATTTAGTTTCCTCCACATATTGGAAAGAAAAAAAAGATGAAAATTCCAAAGTGAAATTTCTTTGTAGGTACCAGATAGAATAGTCAATATATATGCAAAATGGGGATATTAATAGTAACCCATTAAGAACGCCCAATGGCCTTGCTCTTATGATTACATGCCTTGTATTTTTAAAAATTCTTTAAAAGTTTATATTATACACTTTATATTGGAACGATCAATCGGATTCACGGGTTGGTTTTTGAAGGGGCCATATTATATTTATTAGAACAGGTCATTAATGATGTCAGCCATTGATATGCTAGAACGATGTTGTTTTCTTGACAATTTAACAGAAAATTATAACCATATCAAGTTATTCTACAATATTATCAGAAAGATGACAAAAACTTCATGAGAAAAGATAAAAGAGCATAATGCTATGTTACAAATTACAAAACAAAAAACAAAAAAACAAAAAGGGACCATTGGTGTTGTATTTGGTCACACAGCCTAATAAAGCTCCACGGCCAATATTATGTCCGCACCCACTAACCGACATTTTGGTTAACCCCATACCCTTTTCCTTGTCTCTCACGAGCAATATTTGTCCTTCGTTTACTATTTATCCATCTTTACATTATACCATCACAAACGTCAAACGCACATCTTCCATCCATCTCACCGTACATATATATGCATGTATCATGTTGATACATGCATGCAAACATTTTATAAGATTGATTTGATATGAAATCTCGACGTACGAGAATTGTTGTTCTCATTTACCACAAACTCCATCTTTCTCATTGTATGTTGTAAAATGAATTGGTTTGTTCAGATTGCAACAAGTTTGAATAACTGCAGTGTTCTAAATATTATCTACACAAGACTACAATCAATTCACAATAGTCTAGTGGTTGAAAGGTTTGATTATGTTAGTTTGAGAAGTAAGATTTGAGTGTCTTTTTTTTTTCCGCTATAACTTCAATGGCTGGCCACTATAAGCATTAAAAAACAAGTTTACCAAATTTTTAATCTTGTAATTTTTATTCGCATTGTATTAGTTATGCAAACAACATTCCTCATAATTGGCTCATTAGAGCTAATTCTTTTAAAAGTTGTTGACAAAAAAAAAAAAAAAAACTTTAGGTTTCAATATGAATATTTCCGAATCTAAAATGAATCAGCATCTACAACTAGGCGTCTAAACACACACTAGGTGGCTCCCGAACCCCATTACACAGCTAACTCCATAGTCCAGAAAAATCACGAGAAAAAATAACTTGCATTCACTATATATCATTAGCCAATTTATCATATATGTGTTCATGCCATAAAAATTAATTCAATAGTATAAACGTTTGGTACTTTGATTTACAGGCGCGCCTATAAAAAGCCGTGGTTATGTGGGCTCATCTAAAACGGGCCTATAGATGCATAAGGCCCACTTAAACGAGCGGGAACATTTATGTGCGAAAAACTCGAAACAAATATCACACGTACCTCACGTGCCATTCTCCCGCTCCTTCTCCATTTGCGCCCCCCAAATCTTAAATTATCAAATCCCTAGCTTCTCTCTCCCTCTCCCACCTCAGATTCACAGCATTTGCAATGACGGAAGACTCGAAACCACGTCAACTCGAGAGTTCTACAGCCGTAAGAGAGCTCATAGCTCTAGGTCTCTCCGAGTCAGACGGCAACGACGAGCTTCGGTATTATCGGCAAGCCTTTGAGCTCTGTAGTCTCTTACTCTCTAGTGGCAATCCAGAATCCGTTATAGATCTTTCCTCAAAGTGTACATACTTCCAAGGTTCTCCTAATCTCGTCAAATTTCTCTGCTCGATCCCTAATTCTCCTATTTCCCTTGCTGGAGATGGCTTCACTGTGACTCTCTCCTGTGAGTTTCTTTCCGCTCCGGCTAGTTTCGCCTTTACTTTGGGTCTTCCGGAAAATGTTCTGTTTGAACAATTAAGGCGTTTTATGGATCCGAGATCTCCGAGGCCAAAGCGAATTAGTGTTGGGCATATGAGAGGTACTAAATAGTGTTTTGGTATCTGCTATTGTGGTTTTAGTAGTCATACTTTACATAGAGATCTTAATCCTCAATTTTGGGTTTATCTATGAAAATATTTCAGAAAATGAGGAACAAGAAGAGCTACAGTTAATGCCATTGCTTAAAAGAAGCCGAAAGGATGAAGATGATGTAAGTTAAATCTCTTAATAAAATATGAAGTTTCTCATGGTTTAGTTTAGTTTCAAACATTTAGGGATTGAGTTATTCTGTTTTTTTTTTTTTTTCCTTTTCTTTAGGTGAATTACTCTGTAATTGATAGCAGAACTGTTGCTGGTGGATCTATGCTTGGGACTATTATAGCTTTAGAATCCCAAGCTTCGTTGAAGTTAAATGCACATAACCGAGAAATAATGGCTTTTGATCTTAACGCTCAGCCTGGTCCGCAGACTGAAATTTTTGGTAGCGAGATTGTTGCCAATGCTTCAGTGGATGTCAATCCTACGCATCCCTTGGAGCAAATCAAGTACGATTTGCCATATCCTCAGGAGGGTGGAAATTGCGAGCAACTTGAAATTGCTGACAACGAAATATCATTCCATGACGGTGTTGATACAAACAGGAAAGATCTCTTCCCTACGGAGGAGATACAAACTACCTGTGTGCAGATTGTGGAGGATACTGAAGATCGCACTGTGGACATCTGTAGCACCCCTGTCAGAGATCTGCCGTTGAAGCCTTCTGCTACAGAATCTAATCAAGATAAATCTTTGGTACAGAAAACTCAGGATCAATGCAAATCGCCAGGAAACAGCAAAACGCACAGTTCTTCCCTTGAGAAAAAGCACACCAGAAAAAATAAAGCTATCCAGAAGTCGAAGCAGAATTTTAACTCTGTTCAACATAAAGATCATAAGGTAGACATATCTGTTTTCTCTAGCGTGAGCCCCTTGCAATTTCACTTTTTATTGAGGCAGTTATATAAAGCTTTCTACGTTAGCACTTTTGCACACTATATTTAAAGTTCTCATATTTGTGGTTTAGGATCAGTCAAAACATGACGCAATTCCAGTTTTTGATTCTTACACTATTGTAGAGGAAGAAGGTTCAGGTATTTCTTTCCATTACCTTTCATATACATTCCCCGTTTGTTGAAACAACGTAACTTGTCATCGACTAATTGGTGAAATCCAAATGTAGGTGGGTACGGGATTGTTTATAAGGCGAAGAGGAAAACGGATGGAACAGAGTTTGCCATTAAATGTACGGGAAAGAAAATGATATCTAGCTAGATTTTTTCACTGCATCAGTGTTTTTTGTTGGAAGACTTGCCTCATTTGTTTTCCTTACAGGCCCTCATGCTGGCGCTCAGAAGTACTATGTTAATAATGAAATCAGAATGCTGGAGCGTTTTGGGTAAGTAACGAAGTATGACTAGGCATATGAACCTCCCACATTTTTCAACATAAAGATCTGAAATTGCTAAAAATGTTGTTTCATTTAGGGGGAAAAACTGTATAATAAAGCATGAAGGCTGTCTCAAGAATGGAGATTCTGATTGCATCATCCTTGAGCACCTTGAACATGACAGACCTGATTTATTGAAGAAAGAAATAGACGTGTATCAGCTACAGTGGTACGGCTACTGCATGTTCAAAGCTCTATCGAATCTGCATAAGCAGGTAACGCAGATTTTGGACTGAATTATTTTTAGAATTCATATATCAATCACGCAACTAACCAGTTCTATTGTTTTTTTTCTGCAATCTTGAAGGGTGTTGTTCATAGGGATGTTAAGCCAGGAAACTTCCTCTTCTCTAGGAAGACCAACAAAGGCTATCTCATTGATTTTAACCTTGCCATGGTTAGCATTTTTTAGCACCCTTCTCTTATCAAAATTTTACCAGCAACCGTTTTTTGGTTAGTGTTTCTTACAATAGAATTTGAGGTAACGAAAAAACCTGCTTATTCATTTCAAGGTCAGTGTCTAACAGAAGCACTGAAAAACTTGAGGGAGCACAAACGTTTATGTTGATATTTACTGTTACGTTCCTTTCCCACCCACCGATATTAATCTCTTTTCTTTTTCCTGTATGGCTTAATTAGGATTTGCACCAGAAGTACAGGAGATCAGGTAAACTTCTCCCCTCATGCATATCTGTTGTACTTGGCAGTCTTGGCTGTAAATATGGAAACTAAAGCTATCTCTCTTTATGTTTGCTAGATAAATCAAAAGAAGCTTCAGGTCTTCCAACCGCCAGCAAGAAACATCATACATTGGTTAAATCACTTGATGCGACAAACCGAGGGATCAACAAATCTTATCAGAAAACGTTAGCGCCCAATAGTCTCAAGAAAGCGGCGGGAAAGATAAGAGCTCGGAATAACATAGGCAGATGGGAGATATTCAATAGCCATGGGGCAGAAGGGTCTGGCTTAACTTCAGCTAAAGATGTGACCAGCACAAGGAACAACCCTTCAGGTGAAAAGAGGAGAGAGCCTTTGCCATGTCATGGAAGAAAAGCGCTTTTAGATTTTCTGCAGGAGACAATGTCGGTTCCAATTCCAAACCATGAAGTATCATCCAAAGCTCCTACGTCTATGAGAAAACGGGTAGCTGCTCTTCCTGAGAAAGCTGAGAAGGAACTTCTTTATCTGACCCCAATGCCACTGCGTTCTAACGGTCGGCCTGAAGCAGGTGAGCTCTGGTGTACTCTTGTTTTTGTTTCAGAGTTTAATAAAAATCGTATGTTTATTTATTTTTTTCTGACCTTACTAGGGGCCGTAATTCAGAAGAAAGACGGTCCTTGCTCAGGAACCAAAGGCTTCCGAGCTCCAGAGGTACATCAATTGTAACTATCGCTCACTTCCCTTATTACTAGTTAAATCCATATGGAAATCTTCTGTTCCTTAAGACTAAAGTTGTAGGCCTGAGCTACTCATTAGCACATCTAGGATGGGAAAGCTAATTCTCTGGGTCTGTCCTTCGCTGATTTGGTTTGTGCAGGTTTGCTTTAGATCTTTGCACCAAGGAACTAAGATAGACGTGTGGTCTGCGGGAGTTACTTTCTTATACCTCATAATGGGAAGGACACCTTTCACTGGTGAACCTGAACAGTTAAGATCTGACTTGACTGAATTCACCGTCACTCGATTCCACT
This sequence comes from Camelina laxa, assembly GCA_024034495.1. NCBI lineage: Eukaryota > Viridiplantae > Streptophyta > Magnoliopsida > Brassicales > Brassicaceae > Camelina > Camelina laxa. The sequence goes on from CM043880.1 coordinate 18,046,914, forward strand.
CTTTTTTGTTTCTTGCCGTCTTACAGCAACCTTGTGATTCCCAGGAATGTAAAGGACATTGCACAACTACGAGGCAGTGAAGAGTTATGGGAAGTAGCCAAGCTGCACAACCGTGAATCCTCTTTCCCTGAGGTAACATTTCATCTTGCCACCTTTCCAAACTCTCCATTAATTGATTGCTGCATTTGTGTGACATAATAGGCATGCTCTGTTCTTCTTTACCGCCAGCATTTAGATTAAAATATCACATGAAAGGGTTAACACTTTTAGCGTTCTATTGCTTCTATACTTCACTCCCAGAACATGATATATCTTAAAAATGTAAATTACTGACAAAGTGATTAGATGGATGATCGTGAGAGATGAATTTTTAGGTAGAGTTTTGTGTTGTTGTTTCAGGAATTGTACGAGTCAAGGTACTTGAAAGGTATGGATTTGAGAAAATGGTGCGAACTGAACACAAAACGCAGAGAGTTTCTAGAAGCAATTCCACAGTCGCTCCTTGACCTCGTAGATAGATGTTTGACAGTTAACCCGAGGCGACGAATCAGCGCAGAGGATGCTCTCAAGCACGAATTCTTCCAACCAGTACATGAAACCCTTAGAAACCAAAGGCTCCTAAAACAGCAGCAAATGCAATTGCAGCCTTCAGTGGTTGCTGACGCAGTAGCCAGTAGGCCAAACTCTAAATTAACATTACAATTGTAGAAGTAAATAACAAAAACATTATATGAAAATCTTCACTCCACAGTCCACACCACACAGCTCTAGATAACTAAAAGAGTATCTCAGCAACGTAGATAGTTTGTGTTTGTGTTTTCACTGTATTATTATTTGAATTAAAATCCTCACAATTAATATACTTATTTTAAACAAGACTTTCATATCAAGCAAGATTAACATTCTTACAATAAATTGTCTTACAGTCTGTTTTCTATCTATATATGCCTAGAAATTACGATAAATTAAAGTCTTATTTCTGTCTTGTACAATGACTTATGACTACGTCTTATCACAATTCAGTGACAACCACAAAATTTCTGTCTTCAAAAATATCTTTGTATGTAGGGTAAAAAGCTTTCGAAGGAAAGGGAGGGGAAGTTTCTGTATCATTGTCTTGTTAGGGGATTTGATTTTTTAACCACTAAAAGAATATCTTGTACAGTAAGTCTTCGAGGAAAGGAAGACGAAGTTTCTTCCACTCTGTCATTAATTGTGTTGTATTATTGTTTTTCACTTCAAAGTGCTTTCACTTGAGAATTTTAGTCTCTTCTCTGTCTCATCCTCTTCCAATGGCGTCTTCTACCTTCAGATGGATATACAATGTTTTCAGATGGATATACAATGTTTTCGCTAGCTCCATTGGAGAAATTTTCCGCAAATTTTTTCATAGCCGCCATCTTGTCAACGAGCTCGACCGCAATATCATCGACACGTCCAAAGACGATGAGGTGGAGATAACTTCTTCTTCTTCTGGCAGCTGTAGATACGACGTTTTCCCAAGCTTCAGTGGGGTAGATGTTCGCAAGACGTTCCTCAGCCATCTTCTCAAGGAGCTCGACCGCAGATCAATCAATACATTCATCGATCATGGAATCGAGAGAAGCCGACCAATTGGCCCTTCGCTTTTATCGGCGATTAGAGGAGCGAGGATCTCAATCGTCATCTTCTCTAAGAACTATGCTTCTTCCACGTGGTGCTTGAATGAATTGGCGGAGATACACAAGTGTTACGGGGAAGGGGATCAAATGGTGGTACCGGTTTTCTACGACGTTGATCCTTCTGATGTAAGAAAACAGACTGGAACGTTTGGCAAGTTCTTTGAACAGACATGCAAAGACAAAACAGACGATGTGAAACAAGGATGGATGCGAGTTCTGTCAGAGGTAGCAAGTATAGCCGGAGAGCATCTTCAGAACGGGTATTATTATTTTTTTTATAAACGGTTCATCTCAAAACTGGGTGTTTTTTTTGCTTTTAGGAGTGTTCATTGTTGACGGTTTGATTATCCCTTAATTTTAGGAGAGACGAAGCAAGCATGATTGAAAAAATCGCCAATGATGTTTCTAATAAACTAGTTACAACATCTAATGATTTTGGCGACTTTGTTGGTATTGAAGCTCATCTAGAAGCAATGATTTCACTGTTATGCTTGGAATCGAAGGAAGCTAAAATGGTCGGGATTTACGGAACTTCAGGGATTGGTAAGAGTACCATAGGAAGAGCTCTATACAGTCAACTATCAAGTAGCCAATTCCCCCACCGCACTTTCGGAACTTATAAAACCACCAAAAAGGACATAATTGACATGAAGTTAAGTTGGGAAAAAGAATTTCTCTCCGAAATCTTAGGTCAAAAGGACATAAAGATAGAGAGGTTAGGTGAGGTGAAGCGAAGGTTAAACCACAAGAAAGTTCTTATCGTTCTTGATGATGTGGATGATCTAGAGTTACTTAAGACCTTGGTGGGGAAAACTGAATGGTTTGGACCTGGAAGCAGAATTATTGTGATCACTCAAAATAGGCAATTTCTAAAGGCTCATGAGATTGACCTTGTATATGAAGTGAAGTTGCCATCTGAAGGTCTTGCTCTCACCATGTTATGCCGATCTGCTTTTGGGGAAAACTCTCCACCTGATGGTTTTTGGGAGCTCGCAGTTGAAGTTGCCGAGCTTGCCGGCTATCTTCCGTTGGGTCTCAGTGTCTTGGGTTCATCTTTAAAAGGAAAGGATAAAGATGAGTGGGTGCAAACGATGCCTAGGCTCCGAAATGATTTGGACGGAAATATTAAGAAAACATTAAGAGTGAGCTACGATAGGTTATTATATAAAAAAGATCGAGAGTTATTTATGTGCATTGCATGTTTTTTCAATGGTTATAGAGTCCGTTACGTCGAAGATTTCCTTGAAGATAAGGTTGGGCTTAAAGTGTTGACTGATAAGTCCCTCATACGTATTACACCACAAGGATATATAGAGATGCACAATTTGCTAGAGAAATTGGGTAGAGAAATTGATCGTGCAAAGTCCAAGGGTAATCCTGGAAAACGTCGATATCTGACGGAGGTGGATTTTGAAGATATTCGAGAAGTATTTACCTCTATTACTGTAAGTTATTCGTAGCCTCTGCCTCTTATTATATAATCAGCATGACTCCATATATATTAGTATAATAATACTTGTATTCATATGGTGATTGACTTATAAACAACTTTAACAATTGATGCTTCCTGCTTAATTAAAACGTGGCTCTCTATTGGTGTCAGAAAACATAAAAACGTACGTACGTACTGTTGCAATTCTTCGAGATTTTTTCTTTTTTCTTTTCAGGGTACAGAAACTGTTATTGGAATACGTTTCTACGCACATTACTCAAAAGATCTATTATCAATAGATGAAAAACCGTTCCAAGGCATGCGTAATCTCCAATATCTAGTAGTTAATAGTTGGTCAAATATGGATTTACCTCGGGGCCTCGTTTATTTGCCCCGTAAACTCAGATTGCTACGTTGGAGTTATTGTCCGTTGAAGTCATTGCCTTTCAATTTTACGGCGGATTGTCTGGTTGAACTCAATATGTTTCAAAGTAAGCTTGAGAAGCTCTGGGAAGGAACTCTGGTACAAATTCTAAATTTATTACTTGTCATTTTTTAGAACACAAATGTGGTATTTCTATTGACAATATATATAGGGATGTTAGAGAAAAGCTAAATGAATGAATCTGTTTATATGAATTTATTCTCTCTTTTATCTATTTTGTTTTCAGCCACTTGGAAGCCTCAAGAGGATGAATTTGCGTTATTCCGAATATTTGAGAGAAATTCCAGATCTCTCTAATGCAATAAACCTCGAGGAATTAGATCTTTGGCTATGCAAATCATTGGTGACTCTTCCTTCCTCAATTCATAAAGCCATTAAACTGAGGAAGTTAAATATGAGCGATTGCATAAAGCTCAAGCTAATTCCAACTTTATTCAATTTGGAAGCCCTAGAGGACGTCAATCTTGAAGGATGCTCCCAGTTGATAAATTTCCCTGAAATTAAAATGGGGAATTCAACCTCTTGGCCACATAGAATTGAGATCAACGTAGGAGATTGTTTCTGGAACAAGAATCTCCCTGGACTCGATTATCTCGACTGCCTTATGAGATGTATGCCTTGTAAATTTCGTCCAGAATATTTAGTTTATCTTGTTGTGAGAGGCAATAAGCTGGAGAAGCTGTGGGAAGGCGTCCAGGTACATACTTTGTTAATGTTATATACACCTCTTTTATAAGTATAACCAAAATTGTCTATATGGCTTGTGATACACGGTTTATTATTAGATACAAACTACATATATTGTTTAATTTATATTTTTAAACATATATATATATATATATAAGTATAAAATTAAAAGGATTTTCATCATATCCTACTAGATTAATTGAGAACTACAAATATGAAACTAACATTATAAAGTGTAAAAAATTACATTGTCATGTTATTAGTCTTAAGGTAAATGTTTAATTTTTTCGATAAAGATAAAAATTTAATTTAAATATTAAACTAATAATTTTTTTAAAATAATTATTATCTTCCAAAAAAAATTTTATTTTCTCTCTCTAATTAATTATGGACAAAAATTACTAATAAATTTTTAGAAATTATAAACCAATCAGATTTTTAAAAATAAGATTTGATATATAAGTATACAATAAAATTATTTATAATAACTATAGTTAGAAGATTTTGTTAAGATTTTAAATTATGATTCTCCTATCATCTTTCTTTTATTTTATTTACAATTTTTTTGAATTAGCACATAATACTTATGATTAATAAATATGTAGATTTTTTTTTCATAAGTTGTGATTTGAATTTTTAAAAACAAATATATATTACTCAATTTTTAAAAACATATGTTGTGTTTTAATGTCATAATTTTATTTGCTCAAAGTTATGATATTATAATTACTACTTTAATAAATTTCACAAAATAATGATTCAAATACAACAAACAAACAGTATAAAATTGTGATACACTTCAAACAAATTAAAATACTCTAAAATTCTAAATTAATTAGTAGTCAAAAAGAAATAAGTAGATTTACCAAACAATTGCAATATTTAAAAGAAATACTAATATAACAATAATTTAATTATTGTTATATTATAATTTTTAGAAAAAGTGTTAGACTCATGATAATGATTGAAACATACCAATGTTTTGAATTTTTAAAAATAATTTCAGTCTCTTGGAAGTCTCATGGAGATGGATATGTCACAATGTGAAAGCCTAACAGAAATTCCAGATCTTTCAAAGGCCACCAATCTCGAGTATTTGAATATCTCCAAATGCAAAAGTTTGGTGATGTTACCTTCTACAATTGGGAATCTTCAAAAATTGTTGATTTTGGAAATGAATGAATGCACAAAGCTACAGGTTCTTCCAACCGATGTCAACTTGTCATCTCTCAAAACCCTCGATCTCAGTGGTTGCTCAAGTTTGACAAGTTTTCCTCTCTTTTCAAGGAGCATCGAATGGCTCTATCTAGAAAACACCGCCGTTGAAGAAGTTCCCTGCTGCATTGAGAGTTTCTCGAGGCTCACTATACTACTGATGTATTGTTGCAAGAGGTTGAAAAACATCTCCCCAAACATTTTTAGACTGACAAGTCTTAAGCTCGTCGACTTTACAGAATGCAGAAGTGTTAATGTTATCATGGCGTTGAGTGATGACACTAGTGTGGTAGCAACAATGGAAGATCACTTTTCTTGTGTACAATTATATGAAGACATTGGATATACACGTGAACGTGTCTGGGATTATGGTGACGGTTTGGACTTAGATAGTGAAGGTTTTATCTTCCAGAATTGCCTCAAATTGGATAGAGATGCACGAGAACTCATCTCACGATCAGGTTTCAAGCCTGCTGCTGTCATACCAGGTGGAGAAGTGCCTAGGTATTTCCAACATCGAGCTTATGGAAATTCTCTTACTGTCACTTTACCTCAAAGCTCTCTTTCTCAAGAATTCTTGCTATTAAATGCTTGCATCGTGGTTGACTTTCAAACCGAGGGCGAGGGGTTCTTTCCAGCCTTGCTGGTAAACGTTAGCTTCAATGGCACACTGTATTCAGAATCATTTTTTGAAGATGCAGAACTGGAGTTGTGTAAGACAGATCATCTGTTTTTTTGTTCTGTCAAGTTCGGCTGGCCTACAGATCTTCCGTCTAAATTGGCTTTCAATTATGTGGAGTTTGAGTTTCATTATCCCAAGAGGATAAAAGAATGCGGTGTACGACTCTTGAATGTGTCTCCATATCCGGATGAGAGTGATGGAAGCTCTGAGACAGAATCTCCAGACACATGCTTGTCCGCTCCAAATCCCGAGGTTTCGTTAGGGCAGGGAGAAGCATCATCAACTTCTGCTTGTGCTTATCCATGTCTGGAGGGGGAAGCTTTGTGTGTTGATTCCATGATAATTGAGCAACAAGATGAGCAAATTCCCATCGTGTGGTAATTGAAACATTTTACTGTTCTGTTTTGGGATCAACTTGAGAATGACCAGAGTTCGTTTAGTTCTCCAACTCCGGAGCCTGAAAATGTTTGTAATTTGTTCTATAGTTGTTTTTTTTTTTGTAATTTCAATACTTGACTCAGCTGGTACTACCCAAAACAGTCTTGCCTTTTTTTTAAAAAAAAAAAAAAAAAACTTACACATCGAATTTTGGACGTGTGTTAGCAAATGTTGCTTACTCTCTTCAGTTGCAATGACTAAATGAGAGAATTTGGGTAAACAAAAATGAAAATAGCATATATCTTATGTCAACTTTAATCCAACAGATGAGATTAGTTCAATTATTCCATCTAACGGTTTAAAACTATTAAGGATCCCAACAATTGCAAGTTTTTTTCCTTCAAATAATCGTGTCTTTTCGTCGTACTCCCACCTTTCAATAATCGCACCTAATAATCTTTGCATCTGTTCGTCGTACCTTCATCTTTCAAAAATCGTACCTATTAATTTTTACATCTTTTTATTTCACATCTCTATGTTTTACACCTTTATATTTTACACCTTTATATTTTACACATCTTTGTTTATTATATATAAACTTTTATGGACTACAAAAACAAGTTTCAAATTTAAAATTTTTTGAGTATTTTTTAAACTTACAAGTTAATAAATAAAATCAAAAAATTGTTTTATTGGAATGTTTTTTTATTAACCTACATTAATCTTCAATTCAAGGTATTTTTATAATTGCGTTGCATTGTAATAGATATAGATAGATTTATGAAACTCACTGAACCAATGACAAAAGCTTACGAATGAACCTGTTAGTGTCTACTTATGAACTTGTTAGTGTCCATTCGGTTAAATACGAATAAAGTTAATTTCTTCTTTGTTAGACTATTATTATTATACGTGTGGTCATATAGTTCGGAAAGAGTATAACATTTATGATCTCTTAAGACATAAACCTTCAGGCATACAAAGTTTATTTTATTCTTTTTTGTATTGTTCTATTTTTAATAAACCAATTTTTTGGGGTCTTTAATCTAACAAATGAGATTATTTCTATTATCTCATCTAACAGTTTAGAATTGTTAATGATCCCAACAGTTGCAAGTCTTTTTTTCTCTAATAATCGTGTTTCTTCATCGTACCCCCATCTTTCAAAATTCGCACCTATTAATTTTTACATTTTTTTGTTTCATACCTCTATGTTTTACAACTCTGTATTTTACACCTCTTTGTTTATTATATATAGTTTTTTATGGAGTATTAAAACAAGTTTCAATTTTATTGTTTTCTGAGTATTATTTTAATTTTAAACTTACAAGTTAATAAATAAAATCAAAGAATCGATTTATTGGAGTGTTTTTTTTTAAAATTTTTATATATAATAGTAGAACTCACTTTTAAGGTCAATTTAAATCTAACGGATGAGATTGTTTTTATATCTAACGGTTTAGATTTGTTAATGATCTCAAAAGTTGCAATGTTTTGATCCAACAGTTGTGTTTCTTCGTCGTACCCCTAACTTATAATGTTTGTACTTGTTAGTTTTTGTACCTTTTTGTTTCACACCTTTTTATTTCATACCTCTTTCTTTTCACACCTCTAAGTTTTAAAAATTCTGAGTAATATTTTTTTCAATTTATTAATCAACATTGATTCACTCATCGTCGTTAAAATTTGGGTTTTTTTTTATATATTGATTGCATCATCTAACTTTTGTTTGGTGTCGTTTTCCATTTATACTGCATTAATCATCTCTTCCAAGTATTAATCTAGGTAATTGATTGTGATTTCTATTTTTTTCATAGATTTATACATTTATAAATTATAGCAAACCGACTTTTAGGGGTCAATTTAAATCTAACGGATGAGATTGTTTTTATTATCTCATTTAGCTGTGTAGATTTTTAATAGTCTCAAAAGTTTCAATGTTTTGATTTAACAATTGTGTTTCTTCGTCGTACTCCTACCTTTCAATGTTCGCATTTTTTTGTTTCGCACATTTTTGTTTCTCACTTCTTTATTTATATATATAGATTTCTTTCAAGCACCACGTAGTCATTTTGATTGTAAATGAAAAGTAAAATGACCATAGTTATTGTGATTGTAAATGAAAAGAAAAACAACTATGGACATTTTTTTTGATAAAAAAACTATGGTAATTTGAATTTCTTTTCAAAGGTTTGTTATTAAATGGTGTCCTCTAAAATAATTTGAAGGACAATTCTACTGTCAACCACTAAATTGTCAGTATATGCAAAATACGCATGTACGTACCTCTCACTTACTGGGAAATGAGTAACGGTTTTTTTTTAATTCATTCGACCACTTTATTTAGTCCAAATAGAAATTATAAATATTATCCAATACTCACAGATGAAAGCTCAGTCCTCTCTGCGAAAGTATGACGAACTTTCTCGTAGCTTTCGGCCATGTATTATTACTGATTGACTTCAGTCTGCTTTCCCTTGAGAATTTTTTTGTCTCTTCTCTCCTCATCATCTTCCATGGCGGCGGCTTCTTCTTCTTCTTCTCGCAGCTGGAGATACGACGTCTTCCCAAGCTTCAGTGGGGTAGATGTCCGCAAGACGTTCCTCAGTCATCTTCTCGCAGCGCTCCACGGCAAATCAATCATCACATTCATGGATCACGGGATCGAGAGAAGCAGCCTAATCCGCCCTTCGCTTTCAACTGCGATAGCAGAATCGAGGATCTCAATCGTCATCTTCTCTAAGAACTATGCTTCTTCCACGTGGTGCTTGAATGAATTGGTTGAGATCCACAAGTGCTTTAATGATTTTGGTCAAATGGTGATTCCAGTATTCTACGACGTTGATCCGTCGGATGTTAGAAAACAGACCGGTAAATTTGGCGAGGCCTTTGAAACCACGTGCAAGGACAAAACAGAGGATGTGAAACAAGGATGGATACGAGTTCTGTCAGAAATAGCAAGTATAGCCGGAGAGCATCTTCAGAACGGGTACTTTTTGATTTCTTAAACAAACGGTTTATTGTTTTAGAAGTATTCATTCGTTGTTGACGTTTGACACCTATCCCTTAATTTTAGGAGTGACGAAGCAAGCATGACTGAGAAAATCGCCAATGATGTTTCAAATAAACTGGTCACACGATCAAATGATTTTGGCGACTTCGTGGGGATTGAAGGTCATCTAGAGGCATTGAATTCAATGTTGTGCTTTGAATCTGAGGAAGCTAGTATGATAGGGATCTTAGGAACTTCAGGGATTGGTAAGACTACCATTGCAAGAGCTCTATACAGTCAGCTTTTCACTCGCAATTTCCACCATCGTGCTTTCGTAGCTTATAAGAGAACCATCCGAGATGACTATGGCATGAAGTTGAGTTGGGAAGAACAATTTCTGTCGGACATCCTAGGTCAGAAGGACTTCAAGATATACCATCTAGGAATGGTGGAGAAAAGGTTAAAGCACAAGAAAGTTCTTATCGTTCTTGATGATGTTGACGATCTAGAGTTACTAAAAACCTTGGTTGGACAAACTCGATGGTTTGGATCAGGGAGCAGAATTATTATGATCACCCAAGATAGGCGTCTTCTCAAGGCTCATAAGATTGATCTTATATATGAAGTGGAGTTCCCATCTAAAGCTCTTGCTCTTAACATGTTATGCCGTTCTGCTTTTGAGCAAGACTCTCCACCCCGTGGATTTATGGAAGTCGCAGTTAAAGTGGCCGAGGTCTCGGGTAATCTTCCTTTGGGTCTCAGTATCTTGGGTTCGTCTTTAAGAGGAAGGGGAAAAAAGAGTGGATGGAGATGCTCCCTGAGCTCCAAAATGGTTTGGACGAAGATATTGAGAAAATATTAAGAGCTAGCTACGAGAAGTTAGATAAAAAATGCCAGGAGTTATTTATATACATCGCGTTTGCATGTTTGTTCAATGGTGCGCAAGTCAGTTACATCAAAGACTTGCTCGAAGATAGGCTTAACGTTAAGCTTACAATGTTGGCTGATAAGTCCTTCATTCGTATAACATCACCATTTGAAACAATAGAGATGCACAGTTTGCTACAGAAGTTGGGCAGAAAAATCGTTCACGCGCAGAGTCCATTGATAATCATGGAAAACGTCGATTTCTGGTGGATGCTGATGATATTGTCGATATATTTACCCATAATACTGTAAGTTATTTTGCGTATTCTCATAATGTGTCGTGACTGTTATACCAGTAGTAATTAATGTCATTTGGTCATTGATCAACTTTGACGCATTGCCCCACTTCCACATGCTTAATAATGGTTTTCTTGGAATTTTTTTACAGGGCACGGAAACTCTGGTAGGAATATATTTCAACACATCAGATATCAGTGAGCCATTTTACATACATGAAAAGTCGTTCGAAGGCATGCGTAATCTCCGGTTTCTTATAGTTTGCGATTATGGTTGGGGGAGAAAGAATGAAGCCAGATTGTATCTACCTAAGGGCCTCGTTTATTTGCCTCGTAAACTCAGATTGCTAATTTGGAATAATTATCCACTAAACTGTTTTCCATCTAATTTTAAGGCCGAGTTTCTCGTTGAACTCGCAATGGAGGATAGTAAGCTTGAGAAGCTGTGGGAAGGAACTCAGGTACTAAATTCCAAATTTTATTTCAAAGTTTCAAATGGTGTTTGCTTAGTTGTTAATGTTTTCATACTTTTTGTTAGCTAGAAAGCCCTAATGAATCTGTTTGTTTTCAGGCACTTGGAAGCCTCAAGAAGATAAATATGCGTAATTCGAGATATTTGAAAGAAATTCCAGATCTATCTTTAGCCATAAACCTTGAGAAATTATATCTTTTTGGATGCAAGTCCTTGTTGACTCTTCATTCCTCGATTCAGTATGTCATTAAACTGAGGAGGTTAAATATGGGGAATTGTACAAAGCTGGAGAGTGTTCCAACTCATGTCAACTTGAAATCATTGAAGTCTCTCGAGTACCTCAATCTCAGAGGATGCTTCCGGTTGAGAAATTTCCTCAGATTTCATTGTACAATTCAACCGGTTTCTTTTGGTCGGAATTAATATTAACCCTCAGTTTTCTTGAGCAGTAAGTCTTGTCTGAGGATCGGAAAGGAACGTAAAGTTTCTCCTCTCTCATATTATATTTATAATGATTTACTCCAGAGTGCTTTCTCTTATGAATTTTCATCAGTTCTCGCAGCATATACGATGTTTTCCCGAGCTTCAGCGGAGAAGATGTTCGCATATCATTCCTCAGCCATTTTTTGAAGAAGCTCGACCGCAAAGCAATCAAAACATTCAAAGACAACAGGATCGAGAGAAGCATCTCAATCCACGATTCGCTTGTATCGGCGATTAGAGAATCCAAGATCTCAATCGTCATCTTCTCTAGGAACTACGCTTCTTCCTCCTGGTGCTTAAATGAATTGGTGGAGATCCATGAGTCTTGTAAGACATTGTTGGGGAGAAGATGAGTGATTCCGATTTTCTACGACGTTGATCCTTCGGAAGTTAGAAAACAGACCGGTGAATTTGGCGAGGCCTTTAAATTGACATGCGAGCGCAGACCAGAGGAGGACAAACAAAGATGGACACAAGCTCTCGTAGATGTAGCTAATATGGCCGGAGTGGATTCTCGAAACTGGTATATTGTTTTCTCTGTTCCATTATTGGTGTGTGTATTTTAATTTTAATTAGTATATATCTTTGCATAAAACTCTGCTGTGCTTTTAGGGTGCCTCTCTTATAACGCGTTCAACTATTGTTATTAGGTGTGACCAAGCAACCATGATTAAAAAGATATCCGAAGATGTTTCAAATAACATTCTTACACCATGGAATTGTTTTGACGAATCGGTCGGACTTGAAGCTCATGAAGGGAACGAGTTCAATATCAGGAAGAGAAGATGGTAGGAATTGGAATTGCTGGACCTTGAGGGCAATTCGAGATGAATATGGCATGAAGTTTTTGTACTCGGAAGAACAATTTATATATGTAAGAAATTCTTGCTCAAAATGGACATAAAGATAGAGCAATTAGGTGTGGTGGAGCTGAGCAAAGGCTTAAAGCACAAGAAAGTTCATATATATCGTTCTTGATGGTGTTGATCATCTAGGTCTGTTTAAGACCTTCGTGGGAGAAACTGTATGGTTTAATCGTGTTAGGAAGCAAAACTATCATGTAAACTGATTACTAAAAACGTATGGAAGAAATGTTGATATTTTTAACTTTGTAAATTTATCTTCAAACTAGTCGATCTCAAAGATAAATAAACAAAATACGGCAAAAGATTATGTTAACATTTGTTTTTTAAAAACTTTAAAGAAAAAAAAAACATATATATTTTTTAAAAATCTCACCAGTCAATACGAAAAGGCACAAAGCAAAGCACAGTCATTTTAGACGAAATTTAAAAAAAAAAAAAAAAAAAAAAAGTCTTCGCGCAAGTTTTACGATGTTTCTCTTTTTTTTTTTCTCCTTCTCCATATTACTGATTCACTTCAAATGTTGAGAACGATTTCTATTGAGAATTTGAATTTTAGTATCTCTTCTTTATGGCTTCTTCTTCTCGCAGTCGGAGATACATCGTTTTCCCAAGCTTCAGCTGCGAAGATGTCCGTAAGTCATTCCTCAGCCATCTTCTCAACGAGCTTAACCGCAAATCAATCAATACATTCATCGACCACAGGATCGAGAGAAGCCGCCCAATCGCCCCTGAGCTGTTATCGGCGATTAGAGAATAGAGCATCTCAATCGTCGTCTTCTCTAAGAAATATGCTGCTTCCACCTGGTGCTTGAATGAATTAGTTGAGATCCACCACTGATCTAAGGAATTGGATCAAATGGTGATTCCAATTTTCTACAACGTTGATCCTTCGGAAGTTAGAAAACAGAGCGGTGAATTCGGAAAAGTCTTCGAAGAGACATGCATGGGCAAATCAGATGATGAGATACAAAGGTGGATAAGAGCTCTCACAGATGTGGCTAATATGGCTGGAGAAGATTCTCGAAACTGGTATTTTTTTCCAAAATTTTGTTTGATTAGGCTTAGACTCCGATTCTAGGGTGTTCCTTGTTGACTATTTGTGTATTGATTTTTTTTTCAAAATTTTGTTTGATTAAGACTGCGGTTGTAGATGAATGTTCGGTGTTGACATTTGAGTATTGATTTTTAGGTGTGATGAAGCAAATATGATTGAAACAGTTGCCAATGATGTTTCCAATAAGCTCATAACACCACCATCGAGTGATTTTGGTGATTTTGTTGGTGTTGAAGGTCATTTAGAGAGATTGAATACATTGTTGTGCTTGGAATCTGAAGAAGCTAGAATGGTTGGGATTGTAGGACCTTCGGGGATTGGTAAGACTTCCATTGCAAGAGCTTTGTTTAGTCAGCTTTCTAACCAATTCCACCATTGCGCTTTTGTATCTTATAAAAGAACCAGCCGGGAAAATTATGGCATGAAGCTGTGCTGGGAAGAAAAGTTTTAATCTGAAATTTTATGTCAAAAGGAAGGACATCAAGATTTTGCATTTAGGTGCGGTTGAACAAAGGCTAAAGAACAAGAAAGTTCTTGACGATGTGGATGATCTTGAGATGCTAAAGACCTTGGTGGGACAAACTTGATGGTTTGGATTTGAGAGCAGAATCATTGTGATCACTCAAGATAAGCAGCTTCTCAAGTCTCATTGTATTGATCTTATTTATGAGGTGGAGTTCCCATCTGAAGATCTGGCTCTGCAGATGTTTTTTCGATCTGCTTTTGGTGAAAACTCTCCTCCTAGTGATTTCATCAAGCTAGCTGGTGAAGTTACCGTCCTTGCCGGAAATCTTCCTTTAGGTCTGACGGTCTTATGTTCTTCTTTAAAAGGGAAGGACATGGAGGAGTGGATGGAGATGCTGCCTAGGCTCCAAAATGGTCTAGATGGTAAAATAGAGAAAACATTAAGAATTAGCTATGATGAGTTAGATGGCAAAGATCAAGACTTATTCCTTTACATTGCGTGTTTATTCAGTGGTCACAAAGTCAGTTATATCAAAAACTTGCTTGGAGATAGTGTTAACATTGGGATTAAAATGCTGGCTGACAAGTCCCTAATACGTATAACACCACCGCATAAAACAGTTCAGATGCACAACTTGCTATAGAAGTTGGGTAAAGAAATTGTTCGTTCAGAGTCTATTCACAATCCTGGAATATTTTGTGTAGTACTTGACGTTCAGAGTCAGGATTTAGGCAAAGTATCATACTAGTAAAATCTTAAATCTCAATTGGATCATTTGTAAACATTTTTTGGGCAAAAATTATTGACTTAACCTAAATCATTTTAGAATATTAAGGATAGGATTCGATTATAGCATGTCATTCAAAATTATTAACATCCAAAGCAAAAATAACATTGATATAGTGGTTTCTAACATATGTATTCAAATAGTTCTATCATAGAAATGCTAAAGGAAAAGCATGGAACGATGAAGAAGTAGTGAAGCTATCCGTGTTTCTTCTTCATAAACCTCGCAGCAAATTGATTCAGACGTGCATCAATGTTCTTAAGGGCCTTCTGCATGAAATCTTCACGTGTAGCATCAGTGTTACCTTCCATGCTACGAAGATTGAGCATGCGTGATCTGTGAGAGTTTTGAGTGAGTACCACCATTTGGCTTGGAGTGAAGTGGAGGGAAACCGATTTCTTCAAGAATAAAGTAAAAATACGGAAAGGCATGCTGATATCTGGTGGAATCTGCGAGCCACAAGTCTTCAAGTAGTCAATATCGCGATCTACGTCGAGCTGATCCACATAGATTATTGTTCGTTCAGAGTCTGTTCAGATGCACAACTTGCCACCAACATATAATTTTGTTTAATTGTAAAATATAAACTCTAATATCTTTTTTATAAATCCAAACCGACATATACTTTTTTTAATACTTATAATTTCCTTAATAAAAATCAACATGTTTACTTAGTTTGTTTTGTTTTCTGATTTTAACTTTGGTTTATTTTTAAAATATAATATGATATGATATATATATATTTTTTTTTTGATTGACTAATTAAGAGGGGGTGAATGAGACCCAAAATTTTTTTAATAAGAATGAGTCAAGCGTGAAATCCCTTAAAAAAAAACTTAGAAGAATATCATAGGATGGTAGAGAGATACCACATAAACTATTTTGATAGACCTATCTCTCTACCATCCTATGATATCACCTACACGTAAACAATCTATTTTATTGAATAGTTCACCCTATAATATTGATTTTTGCATTATTTTATCCAAAAGGCGTACCAGCTTCCGCTTCTTACTTCTCCCAGTCTCTACAGTATTAGTTGGCCAATATCATAGGGTGATTTTAATTGGCCAATCATCTATTTTCATATTTAAATTTTTTTTTATTTTACTTTTAAGATTTTGTATCTTAATTTTAATTTTTCGTTGATATTGTTTCACTCATTATTAAATATATTTTAATTATAGTTATTTAATACATTTACTTATTACAACCATATTAGTTCAATATTCTTAGTTAGGATCACTTTGTCAGAATGATTTTTTTTTTATTGTAGCTCTTTATCATAATTTTCATAAAAATATCTTATATTTATAATACTTTAAACAATATGTTTTACAAAGTTGCGTCGATTCTACATATTGTTTTAATACTTTGTTTTAAAGTATTATAATACTTTAAATAATATATAGAATCGACGATTGTGTTTTTAGTAACAGTTTATGTATTGGAAGGTGGAGAACCACAATCCGTTTAACTCTCCAACTTTGGAGCCTGAAAGTGTGTTTAGTTTTTTTCTTTCTCTGAATGCAGAAACACTCTGTGTTTGCTTTGAAAGATTCGCTATTACTGAAAGAATAAATGTTTCAATAAGCCACACTTGAGCATATATTCTGGAAAAATATTGCTGGCATGCTTTTTGTATTTTTACCATACACCTATGTATTTTAATCAAAAAAAGACGTTGAATCTGTGAGCTTAGGGTTAACATACTTGAACGTCAAGTACTACACAAAATAGTCTTGCCTTTTTAAACAACATACATCTCTCAACCTGTATGTTAGCAAAGGTAGTTTTTCTCTTTATTAGCAGAATAAACTAGAACTCGGGTAAAGGAATTGTACTTAGCAAATTCACCAAAGAAATGACAAAAACAAATTATTGTGTTGGAATGGAACTAATTAAAGAAGCCTTTGTAGTTCTTACAACGACTCCTAGAAACATAAGAACCTTGCGCAACTACGAGGCAGTGAAGAAGAATTATGTGAAGTAGCCAAGATGCACAACCGTAAATAGAAGATTTGATTTAACCACTAGAAAAAATTATCTTGTATACGTAAGTCTATTTGCGTAGAAAGTACGATAGCTTGAAATCTTATTTATGTCTTGTAGAATTCATATCTCCAAAAATATCGTTATATAGAATAAAAGCTTTCGAATGGGAGTTTCTGTATCATTAATATGGTCTTGTTCGGGAATTTAAATTTTGACCCACTAAAAAAAAATATCATGTACAGTAAGTCTTCTATGCAAGTCTTGAGGAAAGTAAGACGAAGTTTCTCCTCTCTCTCTCTTTTGATCTCTCTCAAATCTCAATCTAGGTATTGCTGATTTACAAAACCTCGTCTCTTCTCCCTATCATCTCCATGGCGGCTTCTTCTTCTGGCAGTCGGAAATACGACGTTTTCCCAAGCTTCAGTGGGGAAGATGTCCGCAAGACGTTCCTCAGCCATCCCCGTAAGGAACTCGACCGCAAATCAATCATCACATTCATGGATCATGGGATCGACAGAAGCTGTCAAATCGCCCCTGAGCTTTTAAAAGCGATTAGAGAAGCGAGGATCTCAATCGTCATCTTTGTTGGAAGTAAATTATTTTAGAAGTGATGGAGAAAGTGTTTTGAGTATTTGAGAGAGTAGTTTAGAAAATAAAACTTTTATTACTTTGATTTTAACTTGGAACAATTTCACAACATCTTAGTTACAAATGAGAGTAGGAAGAAGTATTTATAGCCTCCATATTACAAAATATCTAGAATATTTTAATCCTTAATCTAGATTATTCTATCACAATATCTAGACTATAATAATATAATTATCTAGATAATTCTAATTAAATATCTAGATTTTTATGTTTAAGGAGGTGATACATTATTCTAGAACTTTTAGATATTTTTTAAGGAGGTGGAGATCTTGATATTTCTAGAGAGAACTCTAGAACATGGATTTAATTAACCTTGATTAAAAAATCAAGTTTAACTCTCAACACCCCCTCTTAAACTTGATTTTGCCACTCCAAGTAAGCTCCTCATCTTGATAAAGTCTTCACGTTTGAGAGGCTTGGTGAAAATATCGGCTACTTGATCATTTGTCTTCACATACTCCAATTGCACATCCTTCTTGTTAACACACTCTCTAATGTAATGATAGCGTGTGTCAATGTGTTTACTTCGATCATGGAAGACTGGGTTCTTCGCCAAGCTATTGCTGACTTGTTATCCACAAAGATCTTTGTTGGCTCTTCTTGTGGCAAGTTTAACTCTTTTAGAAGATTTCTTAACCAAATAGCATGGCACACACATGAAGTAGCCGCCACATACTCCGCTTCACAAGTGGAAAGCGTGACAATTGGTTGCTTCTTCGACATCCACGTGAAAGCTGTATCTCTAATGTAGAACACGAAACCACTTGTGCTTTTTCGATCATCTACGTCTCCACTCCAATCGCTATCGCTATATCTAACAAGCTTATAATCATTTGAAATTGAATAGTGCAAACCAAAGTTCATGGTACCTTTGATATAGCGAAGAATCCTCTTTGCCGCCTTAAAATGAGTTGTTGTTGGATGTTCCATGTAGCGACTAACAACTCCAACCGCATATACGATATCGTTCTTGTGCATGTTAAGTATCGTAAGCTTCCAACTAAGCTCTTAAATAATGTTGGGTCTACTCCTTCTCCTTCCTCTATCTTTGATAACTTTATTCCACATTCCATTGGTGTGCTCACCGGGTTAGAGTCTTCCATCTTAAACTTTTTAAGTACCTCCTTAGCATATCCTTCTTGAGTAATAAAAACTCCATTTTCTTCTTGTCTTGCTTCGATCCCGAGGTAGTAAGACATCAATCCAATGTCCGTCATCTCGAACTCCTTCGTCATCTCTTTCTTGAATTCGTCGAACATGCTTGGATTGTTACCCGTGAATATCAAGTCATCTACATACAAGCACACAATCAATATATCGCCATTTTGTATTTTGATATAAAGTGCATGCTCATATGGACACTTGATGAAGTCTTTCTCGTTGAAGTACTTGTCGATCCGTGTATTCCAAGCTCTTGGGGCTTGTTTTAACCCATAAAGTGCCTTCTTTAACCTCAAAACTTTGTCTTCTTCTCCTTTAACTACGTATCCTTGAGGTTGCTCAATGTAAACTTCTTCTTCAAGGTCTCCATTTAAGAAGGCTGACTTGACATCCATTTGATGTATTTTCCACTTGTTTTGAGCCGCCAATGAAATAATTAGTCGAACAGTTTCAAGACGAGCGACAGGAGCAAATACTTTATTGTAGTCGATTCCGGGTCTTTGACTATATCCTTTAGCCACCAATCTTGCCTTGTATCTTTCAACTTCCCCTTTATAATTTTTCTTTGCTTTGTACACCCACTTCACACCAATCACATTGTATCCATTTGGAAGTGAAGCTAACTCCCATGTATCATTCTTTTGTATAGCCTTTATCTCTTCATCCATGGCATTTCTCCAAGTATTTTTTTCAATAGCTTCTTGGAAGTTCAATAGCTCACACTCCGCAAATAAACAAAATAAAGTAAGGTTGTCTTGATTTTCGGTAACCTCGTAAAGCTCTTGTAGACTTCTATAGCATGGAGTCCTTTCGCTAGAAATTTCTTCTCCTTGAGAACTTGTTGGTGAAGTTGGTGGTGTAGTAGGCTCTTCTCTTGGTGGCTCTGGGTCATCTTCTTCAAAGTGTGGAAAGAAGTTATAATCTTCATCATTTGACTTCCATACCCATTCTCCTTCTTCGTCGAACACGACATTTCGACTTATAATAGTTTTCCTCGAATCGGGATTGTAAAGCTTGTAGCCTTTCGAGTTGTTGTCATAACCAATGAAGATGTACTTCTCACTTTTGTCATCTAGTTTGCTCCGCTTCTCATCTGGTACATGAGCATGAGCTATGCTTCCAAAGACTCTTAAATGAGAAACAACGGGCTTTCTTCCGCTCCAAGCTTCTTGTGGTGTCTTACCCGAGACACTTCTTCTTGGAGATCGGTTTAATAAATACACCGCACACGCGACAGCTTCCGCCCATAGCTCCTTCGGTACTCTTTTACTCTTAAGCGTGCTCCTCGCCATCTCAAGAATTATTCTATTCTTCCTTTCTGCTACTCCATTTTGTTGAGGGGATCTAGGCACCGTTAGTTGTCTTCGAATGCCATTATCTTCACAATACTTATGAAACTCCTTGGATGTGAACTCTCCTCCACGGTCGGATCTCATAGCTTTAATCAAAAGACCACTTTCCTTCTCAACATGGGCTTTAAATTTTTTAAAGTTCTCGAACACCTCGGATTTTTCTTTCAAGAAATAAACCCATGTTTTTCTTGAAAAATCATCAATAAAGAGAAGGAAGTAAATACTTTTACCAAGTGATTTTGGCTTGATTGGACCGCACACATCCGTGTGTATTAACTCCAATGGCTTTTGAGCTCTTGTGCTTGACTCCTTTGGAAAACTCATTTGGAATTGTTTTCCAAGTAGACATCCTTCACACACCTGATTTGGATGATTGATCCAAGGTAGCCCCCTCACCATTTCTTTCTTCGAAAGTAACTCCAAGCCTCCAAAAGTTAGATGTCCGTATCGAAGATGCCAAAGCCAAGAATCCTCTTTGTAGCACATCTTGAGAAATTGTGCGATGTCATTTTGAATGTTAAGAACAAACATTCTATATTTAGACATCGTTACTTTAGTAATGAGATTACTTGTTTGGTCTCTTATAGAAAGGTTATTATCTTTTAATCGAATGTCATAACCTTTCTCTAAGAGTTGCCCAAGACTCAAGATGTTTGTCTTCATGGTTGAAATATAGTAAACGTTGGAAATAAATTGATGATCTCCATTCTTCAATCGAATGAGAATGTTTCCTTTGCCTTTACCTCCATCTTCGATTCATCTCCTAAAGCGACGTTTCCTTTCACCGACTCATCAAGCTCCACGAACATGTTTCTTCTCCCGCACATGTGATTGCTTGCACCACTGTCGAGGTACCATTTATTATTTTCTTCTCGTTCATCCTTCTTGTAATTAGCCATTAATAACATGTCTTCTTCTTGATTTTTTTCTTCAACGTAGTTGGCCTTCTCCTCAACTCTTTTGTTACTGGGAGCTTTACATTCGGAAGCGTAATGTCCAAACTCTCCACAATTGTAACATTTTACACTTGATTTATTGTACCTTGAATTTGAGCTTCCTATCCCACGACCTCTTGATGAGCTTTCTCCTCTTTGACTTGTGTTGTCTTCATATGGCCTCCAACCACGTCCAGTTCCATATCCACGGCCTCGGCCTCGTCCTCGTACTTGACCACCACCTCTTCTTTGATAACTTTGCCCAATTTATTCTTTAATATTATTAATTTGAGTTTTTAGTACTTGTTCGGCAATGTCTTCCTCCTTCTTCTTCTTTTCTTCATAAGCTTGTAATGACCCAAGAAGTTGCTCCATTGTCATGGCCTCCAAATCTTTTGTCTCTTCAATAACAGTAACGATATGCTCAAATCTTGAGTCTAATGATCTAAGAACCTTCTCCATAATTCTCACATCATCTAGCTTCTCGCCGTTTCTTTTAAGATTATTAGTAACCACCAAAACTCTTGAAAAATAATCAGAGACGAGTTCACCTTCTTTCATTTGTAAAGCTTCAAATTCTCCTCTTATAGTTTGAAGACGCACCTTCTTGACTTGATCGGCACCCTTGTAAGATGTTCGAAGCTTCTCCCATGCTTATTTGGCCGACGTAGCTCCAACGACCTTCTCAAATGTGTCTTCATCTAATCCTTGATAGATTTGACAGAGAGCCTTCTTGTCTCTCTTTCTTGAGTCTCTCAAACTATCCTTTTGGGTTTGAGAGAGACTACCTTCATTCTCTGATTCAGTGTAACCTTTCTCGACTATCTCCCATACGTCATGTGCTCCTAGGATAGCAATCATTCGTAAACTCCAATTGTCATAGTTGTTCTTTGTGAGCACCGGAACTTGGAAGGGAACACCATTACTTGCCATCTTTAGGATCTTCAAGCTCTGATACCACTTTGTTGGAAGTAAATTATTTTAGAAGTGATGGAGAAAGTGTTTTGAGTATATGAGAGAGTAGTTTAGAAAATAAAACTTTTATTACTTTGATTTTAACTTGGAACAACTTCACAACATCTTAGTTACAAATGAGAGTAGGAAGAGGTATTTATAGCCTCCATATTACAAAATATCTAGAATATTTTAATCCTTAATCTAGATTATTCTATCACAATATCTAGACTATAATAATATAATTATCTAGATAATTCTAGTTAAATATCTAGATTTTTATGTTTAAGGAGGTGATACATTATTCTAGAACTTTTAGATATTTTTTAAGGAGGTGGAGATCTTGATATTTCTAGAGAGAACTCTAGAACATGGATTTAATTAACCTTGATTAAAAAATCAAGTTTAACTCTCAACAATCTTCTTTAAGAACGATGCTTCTTCCACGTGGTGCTTGAATGAATTGGTTGAAATCCACAAGTGGTTTGTCTTTAATGATTTGGGTGAAATGGTGATTCCGGTTTTCTATGACGTTGATCCTTCGAAAGTTAGAAAACAGACCGGTAAGTTTGGGGAGGCCTTTAAAACCACGTGCAAGGACAAAACAGAAGATGTGAAACAAGGATGGATGCGAGTTCTGTCAGAGATAGCAAGGGGAAAATGGCCATTTCATACCTGTACACACTCCGAAAGTGCGAATTGCTACCTGTAGAAATAAGGAGTGCCAATTTATACATGTACCCTAAGACATTTCAAATTTCATACCTATACTCACAAAATTGAGCCAATTTCACGGTTCACGTTAACGGAATTAAGTCAACCGTTAGAGATGCTGACTCAGAGTCCACATGTGTATTGACTGCCATTGAAAATGCAAAAACGACGTCGTTTTGTTTTCTTCAAAAAAAAATTGTGGAATATGTACACATTGGTGGTTCAAACCCACGACCTCTTCCGTGTTTAGCATAGGACTTGACCAGTTTATCCCACAACAATTCTCGAATGATTAATACAAACTTATTAATATAAACCTAAGGTAGCATCCATCGAAATCGAAATTTTTTTTGGAAATACACACTGCCGCGGGTCGAATCCAGGTACTCAGATACAGACAGCATATGACTTAACCAACTCATCTTACCGAAAATGTTGGGTTTTGAAAGTTAGCCATTAACAAGATTTTGACATGTGTCAAGTTATCAATTTGAGATTTTGACATGTGTAAAAGTTAATATTTAATAGGAAGAATTTGATTACAACAAAAACAAAATATTTGTTTTTAAAAATATTAATAATATAAAAATAATTATCAAAAATTACAAAAATTATAAAAAATTTCTAAGTTTTTTTAAATAATTATAAGGTGATTATATATATATATAACATAAAGTTTGAAATTATAATATTATTTACTTATTTTAAATTTTAAATTATAAATTTTACAAAAAAATAGAAATAGGGATTAAGGAAAATATACAGTTAATTATTAATTATAAATTTTTCAAATACTCATTTCTATATAAACATCAATCGTCTCATATGTTTCATCTAACAAAATAATTTATTCAAAAACACTACGTTCAACTTTGTTTAGTTGGAAAATTTTTTTAATGGGATGGTAAATTTTTTAAATTTTTTTAAACCAAAATTTTCTCCTACTTTCTCATTTTCAGTTGGGAATAGGTAAGATTAATATGTTGACCCAAAAAAAAGATTAATATATGTGTCTTCGTCTCCTTTGTCTTTTTGTAATATTATAGGTTCTTTTTTTTATATATATTTTGTCTTTATTGTAATATGTTTCGGTCAAGGGTCCTGAGAGAACTTCATGATGGGTGACATTTCTGGAAGTGATTGTTGGAACTGTGCGAGTGAGGACAAAATACAGAAAAATATCATTTGTTGATTTGTAGGGTCGGTAAACAAATTTTTTAAACCTCCCAAACGTAACAAAACGGCCATCGAATATGGGTGGATCCACGGTTCGGGAATAGATGTATGGCTCACTTAGAAAGGTGGGCCCATGGACTGAGAGTGGACATGGGCTCACTAAGCAAGGTGGCGGTTGGGGCGTTATAGAGACAAAGACATTGGGAAATTTAATATTAGCTACTATAAAAAGACATGAATAGTTATCTCCACATAAGAGGAGGGTAGAGCCGAAGTTCTCTTCTATGGTGGAGAAGGTTGGACACAAGGCTATCTCCCCAAGGGAGGAAGGTGGAGGAAGTTGGACGCAAGGTTATCTCCCCAAGGAAGGAAGGCGGAACCAAAGTTTTCTCCATGGTGGAGGAGGTTGGACGCAAGGTTCTCTCCATAAGGGAGGGCGGAGCCGAGATTTTCTCCATGGTAGTCATACATTATTGTGATGATACATCATTGATTAGTATACTATGTAATATATTTTTTATTCGAATATTTTTTCAGCCAATAATTTTATTAAATAAAAAAATTATGCAAAATTGAAAGTAAAAAGACACAATAGTTGGCTTAATGTGTTCATACAGACATTTTGTAGGTAGTGGTAAAAAATATATTTGTAACATAGAGTATATTTAGGTGTAAAAAAATACGTTTTTAATGATAACATACATAAAAGATTTGTAAATGGATATAAATCAGTATGTTATATCAAAAATACAATTTATAAATAATATACAACAAATTTGAATATATTTTTGTTATATTTAATTTTATTTACAAAACTTTAAACCCGCATATCGAGCAGGTCCTTATCTAGTGTTTTATAATAGTTAAAATACTAACAACCAAGAGACACAGTCCAATATAGATGAATCAAATATAAACAAATAAGAATAAAGAAGTCAGTTAATTTTGTAAATTTTATTCTATCATAAGATATACATTGAAATTATTTATGTTTGTCCCAGACTTCAGGAATTTATGTTTCTGCTCCATCTTGTTTGTAGTCGAGGATATAAAGTTTGTCTCGTATCAAAAATATCACACACTAAAAATACTTTCTCTTATGCAAACAAGAATTTGAAATTGGATATAGGACATAACCGAAATTACGCCCACCTCTACATATTTTGCCTCAAACGGGTTTAATTGTTTTAAACGGTTTTATATATGGTTTGATAATTTTTGGAGTTTATTATAAATCTAACCAACTGTTAGTTAGGTTCAATATGATTCGGGTTCGACAAATTGAACCGGTCATTCAGAGTTTTAAAATTGGACTGATTTTTTTTTTTTTAAAAAAATTTAATATATCATCAAAAAGGGTTGTTATAAAGGGATTCAATAAGCCAAGCAGGCTTTGATACGATACAGACTCAACATAAAACTCAGTATTTATACAACCAAATTTAGCTAAAACTAGAGCAGTTTCATTACATTTTCTTTTTGTAAAGGACCTAAAGGTGCAATACGCATTGTGAAATTTAGAAATCTAGTCTTTACACATCTTCATATAGGATATCTTAGAGCTAGAAAGGAGCATACAACCTGGTTCTGACAACACAAAAACAAATTTAAAAAATTATTTTATGATCCAAAACTAGATTTGAAGTCTTTCACTCACATGGAGGTTTTGAACTATTGGAAAAACAGTGGGCAACACTATGGGCATTTGTATCAGAATATATGTATCGGTTTAATCACTTGGTTTAATCTTTCTACTTGTTTATGGTTAGACATTGGTTATTTTAGATTGTATTTAAGGAAAAATTTTGTATCATTGAAAACTTTATGAAGCATTTTATAATAGAAGAAAAGTTTGTTAGATCTGAAATGGTATCAGAGTTTTTCCTCAATCACGCTTCATTCATCTTTTTCTGCAAACTTTTTTTCTCTTCGTTTTTCGATTGATTCTCTTGGATCCTTCACGTTTCCTAATCTCTTTTTCATTCTCTTCAATTTGATTGCTCAATCTCTTGATTTGGTTACATTTTTGTCCGATCGTGTTTCACTCCTATCGCGTTTTAGCTCCGATTCTACTTTCCGATGAAAAATCCAGCTGCTACGAGCTCAGATCCATACAAGAATCCACTCTTTCTTCACGCTGCTGACAATTCCGGTGTGAATCTCGTTCTCGACAAGCTCATCAGTGAATCTAACTATCATACTTGACGTCGCTCTATCGTCAAAGCTCTCAACTCGAAGAACAAAGTTGGATTCATTGATGGAACTATCGTCAAACCTCTTGCAACGCATTCTGATTAGTGAGCAGCAAGGATTATGCAGTCTTGGATGTCAAATCATTTCTTGCTCGAGAATTCAAGCTCAAGGACTTAGGCCAAATGCGATATTTTTTGGGATTGGAGATAGCCAGAGCTGAAGAAGGTATCTCTATTCTCAGCGCAAATATACACTTGAGCTACTTGAAGAATTTGGTTTTCTTGGTTGCAAACCTCATCCAACCCCTATGGAACTGAATCTGAAATTAAGTGATGAAGTAGGAGAAGTCTTATCTGATGCTTCTTATTATAGACGATTGATTGGTAAACTGGTATACCTAACAGTTACTAGACCAGATATATGTTTTGCTGTCAACAAACTCAGTCAATATCTTCAAACACCAAGGAAGCCTCATCTGGATGCTACTCATCGCATTCTTGCTTATTTGAAGAATGATCCAGGTCAAAACTTACTTTACTCAGCCAAATCTACCCTCTTTCTCTTCGTGCTTTTACAGACGCAGATTGGGGAAATTGTCCTGAGACGAGCAGATCTATCTCTGGTTTCTGTGTTTTTCTAGGTGATTTCTTCATATCTTGGAAGTCAAAGAAGTAGGACGCTGTTAGTTGTAGCTCTGCAGAAGCAGAGTATCGCAGCATGACCAACACAACTTGTGAATTGTTATGGATTAACTCTCTTTTTGAAGATCTACAGGTTCCTCTCGTTGATCCCACTGTGATGTATTGTGATAATGAAGCTGCTTTACATATCGCCAAGAACTCTGTTTCCCATGAATGCACGAAGCACATCGATCGTGACTGTCTTGTGGTTCGTGAACTTGTCGCTTCTGGCTTCATTAAGGTTCTCCACATTGGCACACAACATCAACTCGCAGACCTGCTCACAAAGCCGCTAACTGAGAAGCAATTCCTTTATCTATTGTCCAAGATGGGATTACATCACTTGTACTCGCCATCTTGATGGGGAATATCAGATTATATATATCGGTTTAATCATTTGGTTTAATCCTTCAACTTGTTTATGGTTAGACCTTAGTTATCTTAGATTGTATCTAAGGAACAATCTTGTATCATTGGAAACTTAATGAAGCATTTTATAATAGAAGAAAAGTTTGTTAGATCTGAAAATTTGGCTTCTCTAGCTTTTGATGTGCTCAATATTCAAATCACCACAGTAGCAGCATAGTCATCGTTTAGCATTGGAGGTCGAGTATTGAATCCTTACAGGAACCGTCTCCTTCCAAAAAATGTTTAAGCCAAAAAGTTTGTTTGTTTGGTACCAAAAAAATACACAAAATAAATAATATAAATCACATTTGTTTTTGGTACCAAAAAGCTAAAGACACAAAAATACACAATTTAAAATGCAAAATAAATTACATAAGACAAAAAAAAATTTGGGTATCCATGGGTTTACCCACAAAACTAAAAACCCGTTCGGGTTTACCCACAAGACTTAAAACTCATTCGGATTTTCTAAATTCGAGTCTTTTCTGAATGAGCTTTTCGGATTTGTGCCGGGCCAGGTTTTTTACCCACCACAACATCCCTAAATCTATATATGAATGTCTCCAAGTACGTTTGTGAGTGAAGCATTTGTCATAAAACCGTTGACAAGTTTAATAAGAACTTCACGATCTCTTTCAAAAACTATTGATGTATAAACTCAGATCCAAATATGTTGTAGTATCGATAGTAGCGCATTTGCTTCCGCCTCCAAAGCTGATTCAGAATGATTTAAGTTTGGTGCACCCCAAACAATAGGGTCTCCTAGATGACTACGAATGATCCACCCTCCGATCACATGTCGATTAAGGTTGTTTAAAATTGTACTGATAAGATTATTATTATGTCAAATATATTCAAACATTAGTTAAACTACATTAAATTTTGAAACCAAAACCAAAAAGTAAACTAAATACTGAATTCACATTACGAACATATTCCCACGTAATCTCCTATTTAAAATAAACCTATTAAAAATAACTCTATTTAGTACAAACATAAACCCACGTTAATATACTCGTTAGAGCCATCATTTTTTACTTCACAGAACTGACCCGATTCGATCTTTTTTTCTTTCTTTATCTTTACAACTGACGACCAGAAATTTCGGTCGATATGCCTCTAAAGATAAGTCTTCGTTGACGACCAAAAAAAGAAAAGTCTTCGTCAACGTCTTCGGAAGAAAGGAATCCAAAGTTTCTCCTCTCTCTCTCAGTATGTACTTCTGATTTACTTCAGTTTTGTTTTCCACTGAGTCTTTCTTTTCTCTATCGTCTCCCATGGCGGCTTCTTCTTCTTCTTCTTCTGGTAGCCGGAGATACGACGTTTTCCCAAGCTTTCGTGGAGAAGATGTCCGCGACTCATTCCTCAGCCATCTTCTCAAGGAGCTCAAGCGCAAAACAATCACATTCATAGATGATGAGATCGA
Source organism: Camelina laxa (assembly GCA_024034495.1). Lineage (NCBI taxonomy): Eukaryota > Viridiplantae > Streptophyta > Magnoliopsida > Brassicales > Brassicaceae > Camelina > Camelina laxa. Next base: position 18,075,339 of record CM043880.1, read on the forward strand.
GAGGAGCCGCCCAATCGGCCCTGAGCTTTTATCGGCAATAAAACAATCGAGGATCGCAATTGTTGTCTTCTCTGAGAACTATGCTTCATCCACCTGGTGTCTGAATGAATTGGTTGAGATTCACAAGTGTTACATGGAGTTGGATCTAATGGTGATTCCGATCTTCTTCCACGTTGATCCTTCCGAAGTTAGAAAACAGACTGGTGAATTCGGCAAAGCCTTTAATAAAACCTGCGAGGGCAAATCAGAGGATGAGATACAAAGTTGGAAGCTAGCTCTAGCCGATGTTGCAAGTATGGCCGGAGAGGATCTCCGGAACTGGTATATTCCAGTTTTTATTAATATCTCAGCTGTGCCTTTTTTAGCGTTGCTTGGTTGATGAAACAATTGACTATTGTTATTAGGCCTAATGAAGCAGCAATGATTGAAAAGGTAACACACGATGTTTTGAAAAAGAGTATGACACCATCTGATGATTTTGGGGAGTTCGTGGGGATTGAAGCTCATTTAGAGGAATTGTATTCAATCTTGTGTTTGGAATCTGATGAAGCTAGAGTGGTTGGGGTTTTAGGAACTTCAGGGATTGGTAAGACTACTATTGCAAGAGCTCTATACAGTCAACTCTCTAGCCAATTCCATCTTCGGGCTTTTGAACCTTGTAGGAGAACCATCAGAGATGACTATAGCCAGAAGTTGTATTGGGAAGAACAACTTCTGTCAAAGATATTAGGTGAAAAGGATTTAAAGATAGAGAAGGTAGGTGTGGTGAAAGAAAGGTTAAAGGAGAAGAAAGTTCTTATAGTTCTTGATGATGTTGATGATCTAGAGCTACTAAAAACCTTGGTGGGACAAACTGGATGGTTCGGATCCGGGAGCAGAGTTATTGTTATCACCCAAGATAGGCGAATTCTTGAGGCTCATAAGATTGAACTTATACATGAGGTGGAGTTCCCATCTGAACTTCTTGCTCTTAAAATATTTTGCAGATCTGCTTTTGCGCAAGACTCTCCACCCGATGGGTTTATTGAACTCGCAGTTGAAGTGGCTGAGCTTGCCGGTAATCTTCCTTTAGGTCTCAGTGTCCTTGGTTCGTCTTTAAAAGGAAGAGACAAAGATGAATGGATGATGATGCTTCCTCTGCTCCGAAGTGGTTTGGATGGGAAAATTGAGAAAACGTTAAGAGTCAGCTACGATAGGTTGGATAGAAAAGAGCGAGACTTGTTTCTTCACATTGCATGTTTATTCAATGGAGACGAAGTCCGTTTCATCAGTGACTTGCTCAGAGATAATGCTGACATTAGGCTTACAATGTTGGCTAAAAAGTCCCTCATACGTATAACAACACAGCCAGAAACTGTAGTGATGCACAATTTGCTACAGAAGTTGGGTAGAGAAATTGTCCGTGCAGAGTCTGACAGTCCTGAGAGACGTCGATTTCTGGTTGATATTGAGGATATCCGAGATGTACTAGTCGATAACGATGATGATACGGTAAGCTTTTTAAGCATTTCATGACTTTACATTAATTTTAGCACACACACACAGGAAAAAGAAAAGAAGCTTACGATGTTCATGTGAATCTTTTTTGGCAGGGGATGCAAACTGTGCTTGGGATATATCTAGACGCATCATATACACCAGAATCATTTTCAATAAATGATCAAGCGTTCGAATGTGTGCGCAGTCTCCAGTTTCTAATAGTTTCTGATCATCGCCTGTGGGCAGAAAATAGAGGAGGCAAATGGCTAATACCTATGGATATGCGTGTATATGAAGATGGACGAATTTGTTATACCGGTGATCACGATCTCAAATGGCTACAGCTGGGGACTAGGGGCAGATTGGATCTACCTACAAGACTCGATTATTTGCCCCCTAAACTCAAATTGCTAAGGTGGAATAACTGTCCATTGAATTGTTTGCCTAATAGTTTTAAGGCTGCGTATCTGGTTGAACTCACATTGGAGAACAGTAACCTTGAGAAGCTGTGGGAAGAAACTCCGGTACGAATTCCATTTTTTATTTTTTAAGATCTTTTTTAATTTTTTGAATGTTGCGTATTATAAATCCTTTCTCTGCTTTTTTCGTCAGCAACTTGGAAGGCTCAAGAGGATGAATCTGCATGGTTCTAAAAATTTGAAAGAAATTCCAGATCTTTCTAATGCCATAAATCTCGAGAAATTAATTCTTATTGAATGCTCTTCTTTGGTGACACTTCCTTCTTCGATTCAGAATGTAACTAAACTGAGTCACTTATATATGATGGGTTGCACAAAGCTTGAGAAGCTATGGGATGGCGTCCTGGTACGTTACATTGCTAATGTTATATAGCATTTGCTGATTACTAATTAAGTATAACTTTCAATATGGATTGTGATCCACGTTTATTGACTTTTTAGTACATACGTAGATACATATATACATATTTCATTGACAATGATTAAAGCATAACAAAGTTTTTTTTGTTCTTTAAAATAAAAATCTCAGTCGCTTGGAAATCTTCAGCGGATGGATATGTCAGGATGTGAAAACCTGACAGAGATTCCAGATCTTTCAGAGGCCACCAATCTGGAGAGTTTGAAACTCAACAATTGCAAAAGTTTGGTGACGTTACCTTCTACTATTGGGAATCTCCAAAAATTGATGGAGTTATACATGAAAGGATGCACAAGGCTGGAGCTTCTTCCAACCGATGTCAAATTGTCATCTCTTAAAATCCTCGATCTCAGTGGTTGCTCAAGTTTGACAAGTTTTCCTCAGATTTCACTTGGTATCGAATGTCTCTATCTAGAAAACACTGCCATTGAAGAAGTTCCCCCCTGGATTGAGCATTTCTCGAGGCTCATTGTACTAATGATGTATTGTTGCAAGAAGTTGAAATACATCTCCCCGAACGTTTTCAGCATGACAGGTCTACAGTTCGTCGACTTTACAGATTGTAGAGGTGCCATCCTTGCGTTTGTTGATGCCAGTGAGGAAGATTACCCTTCTGGTATATCATTATATGAAAACATTGAGTATACACCACGACGTCAGCTTTTCCGGCATGAGATGGGTACAAATTGCTACAGGTTACCCTCACGTGGTGAATATATTAGCCTGCAGAACTGCTTCAAATTGGAAATAGATGTGCGAGAAGCCATCATAAGAAGATGCACCAAGCCTGTGGCCTTACCAGGTGAACAAGTGCCCACGTATTTCCAACATCGAGCTTATGGAGATTCCTTAACTGTCACGTTACCTCAGAGCACTCTCTCTCGAGAATTATTGGGAGTTAAGGCTTGCGTCGTGGTTGACTTTCCAACCGAGGACAAGGACTCGTCTTCATATTTGGAGGTAAAAATTGGCTTCAATGGCAGAACGTTTAGGGAATCGTTTTTTGAAGATGGAGCAGAACTGCAGTTGTGTAAGACGGATCATCTGTTTTCTTGTTCCTTCATGTTCCGGCCTAAAAATGTTCCATCTAAATCGGCTTTCGACAACGTGGAGTTCAAGTTTTCTTGCTTCAATAGGATAAAAGAATGCGGTGTCCGACTCTTGAATGTGTCTCCATAGCCGGATGATAGTGATGGAAGAGACTGGGAGAAGCAAGAAGCGGATGCAGGGTAAGCCTTTGGTCATAATAATTAATAAAGAATAAGCAATGGAAGTTATAAAGTTATCACTTGACTTTCGATTTCTTTTTACAGCATCCAAATAACATAGTGACATATATTTAACAGAATCGTTTGTAGCGGACACATGATTGGCATGGAGAAGCATCATCAGAGTCTTCTTATCCATGTCTGGAGGGGGAAAGCTTTGTGCAGTTTATGCCCATATTGACTATCTTGGATCCTAATCTTGGTAACTGAAGCATCTTATTATTCTGTTTTGTTCTGTTTTAACATAATTTGGGATCAACCATGACTAGTCTCTAATTGACAAGACGGTTTCATAGGTTTTGAGACAAGCCATTTTTTTCTGCAGATGGTAGGGGAGCTTGGAGATTTCGGAGAACCACAATCCGTTTAACTCTCCAACTTCGGAGCCTGAAAGTGTTTGTAGTTTTTTCTTTCTCTGAATGCAGAAACACTCTGTGTCTGCTTTGAAAATTTCGCTATTTCAAGTAGTATCTACACGCTCCATCTAGAAAAACCGCCATTGAAGAAGTTCCAGCTGCATTGAAAATTTCTCGAGGCTCGTTGAACTAACGATGAGTGGTTGCAAGAGGTTGAAAAATGTCTCCCCAAACATTTTTGGACTGACACGTCTTAAGAAGCTCGACTTTACAGACTGTGGAGGTGTCTTCACGGCACTGCGTGATGCAACTGTGATGGGAACAATGGAATATCACTTTTCTTGTATACCAAGTGATGGCGAATATTGTAAGTTCTTGAATTGCTTTAAGCTGGATGTAGATGCGCGAGAACTCATCATACGATCATATGTCAAGCCTACGGTCTTACTAGGTGGACAAGTACCTAAGTATTTCACGCATCGAGCTTATGGAGATTCCCTATCTGTCACTTTACCTCATAGCTCTCTCTCTCAAGATTTCTTGCGATTCAAGGCTTGCGTCGTGGTTAACTTTCGAACCGAGGGTCGGGATTCATGTTTGGTGGTAAACGCTGTCTTCAATGGCAGAAAGTATTGGCAATTATTTTCCAAAGAGGCGGACCTGCACTGGGGTAACACGGATCATCTGTTTGTTTGTTCCTTCAAGTTCCAGCCTATGGATCTTCCATCTAAATTGGTTTTCAACGATGTGGAGTTTAAGTTTTCTTGCTCCTATAGGATAAAAGAGTGCGGTTTACGACTCTTGAATATCTATCCATCTCCAGATGGTGCTGCTAGAAGCTCTGAAACAAAGGAGTACAACCAACAGTCTAGAGAAAAAGGTGACGTTGTAGTAGAGACTAGGAGAGGCAAGAAGCGGACGCGGGTAAGCCTTTTTTGCCATAACTAGAACAGAGTATTTTAAATTCTAGGATCAAAATAACCATAGACTGCTTAACAGAATCGATCCTTTGAATTTATTATGCAGATGACATCTGAAGAATATATCAACTTACCCTGTGGCCAAATTGTAGCGGACACAGGATCCGACGCTCTAAATCTGGAGCTTTCATTAGGGCAGGGAGACGCATCATCAGTTTCTCAGGAAGAGGAAGCTTTGTGTGTTGATTCCATGATAACTGAGAAACAAGATGCAGTTATTCCCATCTTGAATATCCCGGAACCTGATTCTGATAACTAACCAACAAGATGCATGTTTCAAACTTGATATTTGGCAGCTTTTTCTATTTTACAATACATCTATCTATTTCTTAGTTCAAAACATTGAATTTCTCTCTCTTTAAAGCAACGAATAAATCATAATTTTTGGTAAACAAAAATGTATTTCACAATTTCACAAGAGAATTATCAACAACAAAAAAGTGTCAGGAACTAAACTTTTAAATAGCAAGACCTGCGTCATCAGCAACATTTGCATCGCTGATACCATTGCGATTCCTACACTCACAGTAAAAAACAGTGATTACAACGTAACTCAGTACCACCTCAGCCCCATACATACAAACCAGCTTCCACCCGTCCCACCCACCGGCCACAACCACCGACCTCCACCACGACCCTGAGCTCGAGTCCATATCTAGCTCCTTCGCCAACTTCTCCATCCCATGACCAATGAAACTCGACAGAAACACAAATACACCCGCCAAAGCCAACCCTGTTATCCTCCTCCCTTTCATCAGAGCGGTTCCTTCCTTAATCGCATCAAAACCGTATCTTTCTTCCAATACAGAGACGACAAGGCCAAGCCCTGTTATAGCCATTATGTATACCTCAACAACGAGACATAAGATCGTGATGAGGTAACGCAATGTGGGTGTGTAACCGAAGATAGCTGATAAAAAGATGGGAACTGGTGAATAGAGGAAGAGCAGACCATAGACGATGACGGAAGTTGCTGTAACTCTCATCCAAGAGGACTTCACTGAAGCAAATGACGACTTCAGAGATGGGTTTAGGCCTTGGTGTGAGAAGGAAGTTGATGTGACGACCGTTATGGATGCAATACAGGAGAGGATAAAGGATGGGATAAAGTACCGAGATTTGAGGTGTAAAAGGGAGACAGCATCTTCTCTAGACTCTTGCCAGATCTGTCTAGCTTCAAACCGTGTATGCACGACGTTAGCTAAGGCTTCTAGACGAAAGACATGGTTTTTAAGGCGAAAGGAGGTAAGAGTTAGGGAGAGGTGTAAAGCTGCTAAAGGGATCGCTATGAAGGCAAAGATTGGTAACAAGATGTGTTTGTTTCTGAAGAGAATCATGAAAGAATCAACGAGTGTTGTGGTGATCCGTGTGGAAGAAGAACCAGGTCGCTTTACCTCAATCATGATTTCAAAAGGCACATAGGAACCTTGATTAAGCTTCAACAGCTGTTGGTCGATGCTATGCTTCTAGAGAATTATTGTCAGCTTGTATGAGACCTGTGGTTAATAGTGAAAGCACAAAACTTTATAGCCGACTCAAGAGAATCCATAAACAAAACACAGACAAGACAATGCGTATTGTTGCAAAGCTTAAGACTTTATCACGAAATCAAACAATTCGAGAATCAACTAAACGCAATGAATCCAGAACTAGGTTCCATTACCTAAAATACAATAAAAAAACGTAAATTCCGGATTCCCGATCTACCGCTACATCCCAACCCTAGACAATCAATTGTAATTACTTGATTCCGATCTAGATTGAAACGGAGACAAACCTGAAAGATTCAATAACACCGATCGGTGGTGTAAGAGCAAAATCGAAGAAGCTTGCTTGTGAGAGATACATTGACAAAGAACAAGTCAAAATTGGGGTTTTTAAGCTTAGCCACTCTGTTTGTTATAAGACTCGCAACTCTTATCTTTTGATTTGTTTTCAATTTATATTTTGTCTATTTTCCTATTTTTATGCTAATTACTTCATAGTTTACTAATTAGGGTAGATTTTTTCAAGTCAACAATAGTAAAAAACTTAAGCAAACTTTTCATACTTTTCAGCTTTTTTTTTTTTTTCTTTTTTTTTTTAAATTAGGCAGAATACATTGAAAAATGTGGATCAGTTGAATACATCTTTGTTTGCTCCTAAATATTTTTAAAATAAAAGAAGAACAAGTTACAATCCGATAAATCGGTATCATCTAGTTCGAAGATCTTCCTATTTTAATTTACTTGTCTCTGGTGTTATTGTCATTGTTGTCAACATCCATACCGTCAGTGTTCTTGTTGCTTATGTCATTGGGATGATCCACACTTGTATTGTTGTTAGTGTCTGAGCTATTACGGCAATTCTCGAGGATGGTACTGCAGTTGTTGATGGTGGCTGAGTCGACAAGTCCATGGTTCCATAGTTTGATCAAGAACAATTTCCAGCACCTGGAATTATTATTATTTTCAGAAACGAAGCAATATTGATAGTGTATAATGTGCTCTGTGTACTGTGTATGTAGGGTAATTGGTGTATTTATATATAATTTCTGGAGTATACCAGAAAAGCGATGAGTAACTGTGCAACTCCTTCTCGTAAAATCTTGAAAATGCTTCACATGCCCATGAGATATGACCATCTGCTATAACCCTGCAATAATCATTATATGATTTTAGCTTCATAATGTTCCATAACCAAAATTATTACAAGGGTATATGTACTGTAACACATAAGGTCTTTTCGTTTCGCTGTCATTAGCAACAGACAATAAACTTTGAGCCTCGTGAGTGGTGTATCTTCAAAGTGTAAGAAAATGTAGTTACCTTTGCTTTCTTACAAATGTGTTCCAGAGATGCATGAATTGCTTTTCATCTTTATTCACATCCACAAAATCATCAAGCATCTGCAGCTTTTTTAAGTTTCAAAAGCCATTAGCAAGTTATATCGAATACTATACCATTTTCCTGTTGTCTATTTATTGAACGCAGAAAGAAATCATGGTATACCTGGCGATCTTCGAAATCTGCAACAAAGTCATCGACTTCATCCTCGCTATCCCGATCAGACATTACTTGTTCAAGCATCATTGGCTTTGTCACAGAAACATGCAGTTTTTGGTTAGTGGCAATAAATAGAGACAACATAGACATAGTATTTTTCACGTCGGGACCAAGTATGCTTTGATAGGATATCATAGCGGGCAATATAACGAAAATGCTTAACAAGTAGGTGCAAGAACTTGAATCACCTGCACTCTGTGAGAATGATAGAATTGGCGTTTCTGAAGAAGCAGGTGGCTGGAAGAAAATTTCTCGGTTAATATGGCAGTACAGTAAACGTTATAGGAAGAACAATTCATAACAACAGGAATGGCAATTTGGATGAGAACAAACCTTCTAGCCTCTGATCGCTCAGCAGATAACTTTTTTGTCTTAGTAGCATGGACCACAGCTTCGTTTGTTAATACAACTTTTGCATCAGCGCCCAGAGAAGAATGAGCTATGGCAGGCGGAGTGTTTCTAGTCATCTCAAACAATCCAGTTGCCTGGGGATATCCTAGACCACGGTTTCCTGTAGCATGCCATTCATTTTGTACATCAGTAATGGTAGAATTACCCTCGCAAGAAGAAGGACAAGAACTGAAATCAAGCCATTGTATCTTCTCCTGTTAATATGAAGTTCAGAGCCACAAGGAATACCACAAAAGAAGATGTGATTTTACCATCATTCAGTAGGGCAAGTCCATTTTCTGTGCCATTAGCTAAACTGGGTGAATCCAGTGGTAAAAATTGAACTTTAAGTCGTCTTGTGTTATTTTTGCCACCTCTTTGTCTACGCTTACGAGGTTTCGAGCTGCAAAAACATTATGGTTGGATTTTTAGAGAAGTACTGACAAGAAAAGCAAGGAGTTACTGCTATTAAGGTATTTTTATCAAGGGGTTCTGAGATTTACCAGAGAGAGAAGGGCTCAAATTTATCGTCATCGCTTCCTTCTTCCTGGTACAAAGAAGGATGGAATATAAACTAAACTTTTCACCACCAAGAGGATTTCCCAAGTTACCAAGTTTAAAGTAACTGACCTCAAATATGAAGGAATCAAGTTTTACAGAAACATTAACTGTCTGGTATTCTTCAGAAAGCTACAGCAGGAAAGACCGTTTTAAACATTAAAAAAAAAAAAAAAAAAAAAAAAAAAAAAAAGACATAGCAAAACAAGAAATTCCATAAAACCACACATACCTTGAACTCAAATTCAAATAAATCATGAGACGAATTCAAATGAAATTGAAGCCCCTGCATAGACACAAGACAATGGATTGTAAGCTCCATCTGGAACATGTTTTCTCAGACAAAGACACACTCAGCAGTTCAAGAGTGAGAAGAAAAACTAAAAACACAAAAATATGCAAACCGCACACTGCAAGTATACATCATGAAACGGTAGTAGCATTTCACAGTGTTAGATATAAAAGGCCTCGGAAGAAAAACCTCAGTTGTAATAGTTGCCCACCTTGAAGCTACCACATAGCATAAAACAAAATGGACAAGAACAATCTTCCCTAACTGCATGACAGTTCAAAAAAAAAAAAAGTTAATAAAGAATTCATCTAGAGAAACATAGAAATTGACATTGAATAGTGTCGAAGAACAGAAAAAGACTAACCTTCAGTTTTCTGTAAAGTGTTATTACAATCCTTATAGTTGAAAACTACCATCCCAGTAGATCTTGACCTAACCAAACACACAATTTTGAAAACATGTAAGTGTATAGCATGAACAAAGAGAAAACCATTCATTATGTCCATATCTACTCAACAGAGATAAATAAGCCATCAGCTTTTCCATATCAAGTAAAATAAATAACATATCACAGTATCAACTACATTCAAGAAGAACTCATACTTTCTTTTGCGCTTTGCTCCAATTTTGTAGTTCAAGCATCTTGGGAGAAACGATGGCTGCAACAACAAACAAGTAGTTCACATAACATTAAGAGACAGAAGAAGCACAAACTCCCATGAGTCAGGCCATAATCTACACAGGAGATTAAATGAATAAAGTCGTTGCTGAGCTAAAACGATGAGGGAGGAAGACAAATCATACATTGCATAGAGAGCGAAGGTGAAAGATGTTGTATAGTCTAACAGGTTTACAATATATCAAGAGATTCTCATCAGTTGAAATCACTTCCTCAGGCGAGGACTTAGCGCGACAATTTTGCCTACACATTCTTGTTTTCAATTACAATCAACGATGTCCAGAGCTGATTTATGAGGTTAATGCAAACTCTTGAGGCCTTCCTGATATTAGAATTTTCTATGTCATAGCAATCAACTCGAAGCAACAATTAGATCCGGCTCTTCTGTGTAAATTTTCTGCAATAGAACCACAGAGCAATTAGGATTATCAATGTGATCTAAGAAGAAAATCGAAAACGCAGATATTATGCTTCTAGAGAATGTCCTGTATGAGGCATGTGTAGTAAAGAAAGCACAAGACTTTTTTGGTAACTGAGAGACTCCATTCAAGACACATACGCGTATTAACAAAACCAAGCTAGAATCATACTTATCTGGAATCATTAGAGTTCTCTCAGGACCAGATGTGAAAGAATGACACTTTAAGCAATGATTCTAAAAACAGAAACTTTGTTCAAACAACAAGTTCAGAGATCAAATTGTGTGATCTTTTTGGAGTAAATGTGTATGAAGAAATCTTAAAATCCAGAACAAAGCTCCGTTTCTTAAAACTATCAGTTTGTATAAAAAAAAGGAAGGTAAAATTTGGATTCCGGATCTACAGCAAAATATGTCAAACTCTATACAATATTAACGGAAACAATTAGGTTTTATCAATTGTTAATACTCTGAATCCGATCTAAATTGAGATTTGAGACAAACCTGAAAGCTGCGAAAACACCGATTGGTCGTGTAAGAAAGAAGAGCAAGCAAATTCGAAGAAGCTTGATTGGGAGAGAATTTCACTGTGAGAAGAGAACATGAAAAAACAAAATTTTGGGTTGTTAAGTTTGTTTCTAATTATGGGCCTATGGCCCAATTGTTTTAACCGTAGTTGAACTAAATTAATAGGGGTGGGCATTTCAGCTAAACTTTTGGTTCAGTTTGGGTATAGTTCGGTTCGGCTTATTCGGTTTTCATAAAACTCTAATCAAACTTAGTTTGGTTTGGTTTGTGTTTGGGTCGGTTTATGTTTGATTCGGTTTAGTTAGGATTGGTTTTAGTTCGGTTAAAAAATATCAATTAATGTAACAAACAAATTCATTGTCGATTGATATCCTAAAATAATCAACAAGTTATATAAGTTGAATAATTCAAATAACTATGAAAAAGAAAAACAAAAAAAATCAACCATATTAAAATTAAATGCCTAATAACTAGAAGTTTAGTAGAAAAAAAAATGAAAAAAATTAGCAACAACAATTTACAATAACAATCTTCCATAAAAGTAGAGAAGAGTAGAAGTGAGGAACTAGATATGAATTTACGTTTTGACGTCTGTAGAGTTTTACATTTTAGAACATAAGGTTAAAATAACTAAACCCAATTTTATATTAACTAATTCATTAAAAATGTGAAAAAAAAAAATCAAACGTGTGCGAGAGCGAGCAAATGCAATCGTGGGTATTATTTGTGAGATTACATATCTAATAATATTAATTAACATAAACACATTAGGTTATCGGTTTGGTTCGGTTCACACAACCAAACAGAACCGAACCATTCGGGTTGAGGAAAACGCAACCAAATGGTTTGAGGGTATATATGGGTTTGGTTTGGGTCGGTTTGAGTTCGGGTCGGTTCGATTTGGTTCGGTTAAAATGCACACCCCTATAAATTAATCCACTAATATTTCCAAAGTTGTTTACCTCTACAAATGGCAGTACAGTGGCTATTTTAGAGGGTTTATAACCATATTCATCAAGGATCTCTTGGGTTTAATTGCCAGATGACATAACTCTAGTTGATTTCATCTGTGTAACTCTAGTTGAGTTGGCGTAGCATTAAAGTTGAAATTGATTTTTGTTTTCGACCAATAGAATAGAATGATGATTAAATTGAGTTGTGTGATGTTGAAATCGTTATTACAAACTAAACATTGTACATACAAAAAAAATGGACTATATGAGATATTAGTCAATAGTCATGTCTCATGTGTGTGTGTAAAGAACAAAAAAAAATGCAAGAGTTACGTATGGTTTGCGACACAAATTCACCATGCGACACAAATTCACCGGCAGTAAAAAAAGTTGTTTCCTTTCCCAAAACTGAAACTGAGTTCCCATGGAGACAAGACAAGCATGTTGCTTTTTGAACTCAACTCCTTGAACCTGCTGACAAATTCCAAATCCATCACTGGTTTAGTATTATTACGAACAAATTGAAACCACAATTGAAAACAAGATTCTAACATTACAGAGACATCCCTTATATCCATATGGGTCTTTCTGAAATTACTAATTAATCAATTATGGATTCATAAGAGTCTGAATCAATTTCTCGGTTTACCTGAATGAGAGGAGAGCCAGAGGATTACGACACAGAGAAGAAGAATGAGAGGAATGAGATGGATGACGTTTTCTGCAGATCTGAATCTTGAATTCTCTCTCTTCCCCGCTTGAGAATTCGGGTCGTACCTAGGCAAAAGCAGCTCCACATCATCATCTTCCATAGCTGTAACACTCTGAGATCGAGGCGGAGACGGGATCTTCGCCGGAAACTGATCCGAAACTCTTGAACCACTCGTCGATCTACGCATCTCTCTCTCTCTCCTTAACGCAACTTGTCAAGTCAAAGGTCGAAACTTTTTTCACACAATGACGCATTTAAATACAGTCAGGTTTGACCAATGGGGAGAGTCAAAGGTCTTCTCTTTTCACCAGTAATCGCCACAAGAGCAAGACCCATCTTTGAAATGGTGAAACCTTGTGGTGTCTCTCACCATGATCTCTCGTTTCTCTATCTCCGAGATAAATTTGATTGCTTTATGACAATCACCACAGATTCTCAAGTTCTTGAACACTTGTATCTGTGAACCTTGAGGGAGTTTTATGCAACCAAATGCAACAGCTAACTTCTCACTATGCCATAACAATAGCTTCTCCTTTTGCTCTTCTTCTACATTGTGTAAAGCAAACTCTAGCTCCGGTTTGTATCCAGCTAGTTTCATCTTCTTCTCCAACTCCTTCAGTTTCTTGTGTATTAAGTCTAGTTCCGGGTGAATCCGATCACTTGATCTGAAATGGTGAACCTTGTTTTGAATCTCTATCCAACTGTATCCGGGTACCTGAAACAGTCAAGTGAAAACATTTAGAGTCTTTGTAATTTGAATAAAGAATCTAACTCTGACTCACTCCTACCTTCACAACATTGCTCTCTTTCATTCTCTTGCGAACCCTTGCAACATCATCCCAACGATTCTTCGATGCATAGATATTCGCGAGCTGCACATACCCGGCTGCATTTCTCGGGTCTAGCTCAAGCAGTTTCTCAGCTGCGAATTCAGCCAATTCCGAGTTCTTGTGTACTCTACAAGCCCCTAAGAGCGTCCCAAACACTGCAGCATGCGGTCTAAACGGCATTGATCTTATCAGTTTCAATGCCTCCTCCAGCTTCCCAGCCCGACCCAAAAGATCAACCATACACGTGTAGTGATCAGGCCGCGGTTCTACCCTGTAATCTCTCACCATCGAATCAAAATACGCCATCCCAATATCCACTAGTCCTGCATGGTTACAGGCCAGTAAAACCGCAACAAACGTTATCCAATCCGGCCTGATCTTGTTATCTCTCATCTCACGGAACAAACACAGAGCCTTTTCCGCATTACCATGCTGAGCGTACCCGGAAATCATCGCATTCCACGCCACAACATCTTTCTTCTTCATCACCTTAAACAGTTTCCAAGCATCACCAAGTTCTCCACATTTGCAGTACATACTAATCAGAGACGTCAATGCGGTTACGTCATTACACAGTGTAGACTTACACACTATCTGATGGATTTGCCTCCCTAACTGTAACGCTGATAACTCGCTGCATCCGAGCAATGCACTGCTTAGTCCAGACGAGTTAGGCTTAATTCCTTCCTCTAGCATAACTCTGAAAAGCTTCAATCCATCTTCTGGCTGAGAATTTTCGACATAACCAGAGATCATAGCATTCCAAGTTACAAGATTTTTCTTCACTGTCATATCTTTGAACACTGCCTCAGCTAATTCAACCTTCTTGGCTTTCATGTACCCTGTGATCATCGCCGTCCACGCCACAACGCCTCTAAATGGAGCCGCTCTGAACAAATGTGATGCCTTTTCCAAATCCCCGCATTCGATATATCCAGAGATCATGGCATTCCAAGAAACCTCATTCTTCTCTGTCATGGAGTTGAACAATTCCCGCGCTTTCTCCATTTCACCTCTTCGTGCATACCCTGTGATCATCGTGTTCCATGAAGCCGCATCCTTGAATGGCATCCGATCGAAGAAGCACTGGGCCTTCTCGAAGTTTCCGTTACGAACGTAGCAAGACAACATGATGTTATAAGAGAAAGTATCTGGTTCAGGGATTTCGTCGAACAGTTGGTGTGCTTCCATCGTTCTGCTTCGATCTTTAGAAAACCCCACGAGCAGAGAATTCCAGGTAACGGTGTTCTTAGCTTTCATCCCGTGAAACACTTTGAGAGCTCCATCTATATCTCCTGAACGTACACATCTGCTTATAATCTTGTTCAACGGAAAAATCTGGTCTTCGTCAAAACGTTTAGTCGTTGTTTGAAGCGTCAAGATATCGGAGCGACCGAGAGATGGCTCTGGCGATGAACAAGAGGAAGACAAACATGATGACGATCGAACCAAAGTGGCATCTGGGTTTCCGACGGAACGCGGAAAGAATCGAAATTTACAGCGTTTCAATGGCTGATGAGTGTTGAAGCGAGAAAGCATTTTTCATGGTTTATGACAGAACACAAGAAAATGTTCAAATCCTACAATACCTTTGGTATATGTAGTAGCAAGCAACCATTACGTACGACAATGATTCTCGGAGAATCCGAGTTTTCTCTAGCAACAGATGCTACAATCTTGTTATATACAACTTTCTATCTTATAACTACAATGTCAAAATGAACACGATCAGATATGAGAGAGGGAAGGTGCCAGAGTAAAAGACTCAAAACCCACAACATTTAAGTATGTCTTGTTTCATAACATGTTTCATAAGGAAGAAAACAACTAAAACGACTAAAATGGTAAAACAAAAGAGTAGTGTAGTTTTCAAGAGTAAACAAAAACCATCAGGCGTAAGTTTGCATAAAATCTAAAAACTGACGACACCTAAACATTTACACCTGACAACGAGAGACCCGGTAAACAGTACACCCTCGCACAATATCCTTTAAGGATGCTGCACGAGTTTCGACGTTTTCGTGGATGGATCTTACTTGCCCCCAAGAGATGGGAACTGAGCAGTATCTCCAATGGCTGGCGCAGCTTCATTACGGTAACCAACATGCTCTTCACTAGAAACACCTCCACCTCCACGGCCACGACCACGACCACCACGTCCACGGCCACCACGACCACCACGGTAGTAGTTCTCACCTTCAGCTGGCTTTAGAAACTCATTGATGCTCACAGCCTACAATCAGAAAACACATCAGTACGCAAACTTATTGACTTCTGCAAAATATTAGATTCAGACAATGATTTAAACCTTCTTAGCCTTCTCTTCTTTGTCATCTTTGCGTTTGTCCTTATCAGAACCCTGGGAAGTAGATCACAGTAAGATTCAGAAACAGTTAATCAAGTTTACAGGCGACAAAAAAAAAAAAAAAAAACGATACGGGATGTCTTACCAACTTGATGAAGATTTCATCATTAGACTTCTTGTTTGACAGTTGCTGCATTGATTCAAACACTTTCGTATCAACTTTCCTCTCAGAGGTGGTCAATGATTGAAGTGCCTTTTTCTTCTCCTTCAGTATTTTTTCATACTCATCAAGAGTCATTTCCTGTAGAAACACAAGTCAATAAGCAATCAGTGAGATTTTAGAAACTTATACAATGGAAACTAGAGTGTTATATCATGAAACCAGTTTGGAAAATAGTAAAAAGGAGCCTAGCATTTCTATTCCATTCTCTGCTTACCTTATCCTCAGGCTCTTTCTCCTCAACTTCAGCAGTGTTCTCCTTGTTAGCATCAGCATCAACAGCTGGCGTCTCCCCAACAGCCTTCTCAGTGTCAACACCTGCTACTGCTTCAGTCTCACTTAAAGATCAAGAGAAGCTTCTTTTAGTCCAAATTCCCAATCACAATCAAATAGATACATACAATTTTAACCAAGTGCAATCAGCCACAAACAAATACTTACGCAGCTAACTCTTCCCCTGGAGTTCCCCAATTCCCACGGCCAGATCCGTCACGCTTGAAGTCACCCCTATCCAAAATATAAACTCCAACTAATGAGATTGATAGTCATTTCAATGGCAGAGTAAGCAACAAACAGAATAAGACTAACCCTCTGCCAGTTCCACTACGACGCTCATATGTCCTTCGAGGACGTTCACCTTCACCACCCTCATTGCTGAATCCACCACGACGACCACCACCCCCTTCACCACGGAAAGAACCATGAGGAGCACCCCCACCACCACCAGCACGCCTTTCATAAGAAGACTTAGAAACCTCTCTTTCCTCAGAGGGTTTAGAGTATCCTCCTGAATATCCATTGTTACCATCATCACGGTTGTAACCACCACGACCACGGCTAAATCCTCCACGGCCCCCTCCACCACCACTACGCGGAGCATCACTCCTTGCCTCTCTCACTAATCAACACAACACCAAAAACTAATCAGATAACCAATCCCAATCAGTCAAAGAACAACATCCAACTCCATGAATAATCAAGAGAACCCAAACAACAATACAGTCAGCTTACTCCAGTAGCAAATAAAGATCGGATTTTTATGAATTAAAGTATTGATTTTTTTATATATGAGAAGAAAGAAACATCACCGGCTTGAGCAGGAGGGAGTGGCTTAGAGGGAAGCTTAGGAGTTGACTTAGCAGGCAAGCCCGAAACAGGTCCAGATTTCTTGGACTTATCAGTTTTCTCTATGAACACGGCGAGCTGGCTCGGATCCTCAACATCATCACCCAACAGATCAAAAGGGTTCAAAGTTGCCATATCTTTTGAGTGATCTAAAACCCTAATTGTATTCCACACACATCGACTACTAGTGATTACAGGAAGCCATGGATAAATAAATAGATCTAAAAAGAGTAAACGTCAGAATGAAGAAGACGAAATGGGAATAGAATAGAGGAACTTGTTTGGGTTGGTGAGATAGAAAGATATGAAGATAAATGAAAATAAAAAAATGTGGGGAAATATATGTATATATTTTCTTGCCTTTAAAGGGTTTTTATGTGAGTAAAAGTTTGGAGTGCTAAAAAAGCGGTGGCTGATTGCCCTACGATCAAGAAACGATAACTTATCTCGTTATTGGCCGTTTTCACGACCAAAAAGTCCATGGATCCCACTAGCCTCACTGCTAGTTGCTTCTATAGACTGGTCTTGCAGGGTATCGATTCTAATCCATTATTATTGTGGATATCCAAATCCACAGATAGGTTATTGGTGCATCAGGCGTTTCTCAAACTTTGATCTCTCACCTTTTAACAATCTTCCCATAGACAAGTTGCCACCAATTGATCTGAAAACAAAATTTCGTTTATTGGCCAAACATATTGTTCTTCATGGATCGTTTTTAGGGTGTGAGTGGTGACCGTGGTCGGGGCGGCCAAATCCGTCAGTGGTTTAATCTGCCCCAAAATAGGGCGGACAGCAGACCGCTACAGACCAGTTTTATTTGTACACAAAAATAGTCCGCAGTTGGTCTGCATTGGTTTTCTTTCTGTATCTTTTGTATCGCACCACTGCGGACTAAACTTGTGAATGAACTACTGATATCTTGTCTTGGACATCGTTAAGGAACTTGTCTTTGAGTTCTTGCAAACTATCTGATACATCATTAACTCAAATTCTTTCTTGCTCACCACTGCTCGAGAGCTTGACATTGCGTCAATGTCATAAACTTAAGCGGTATTGATCTGATAAAATCGTTGCGACTAAAGAGATTGGATATACGTAATCCGGGACTAAATCAGATTGTGGCACCACATATC
Organism: Camelina laxa; assembly: GCA_024034495.1. Classification (NCBI taxonomy): domain Eukaryota; kingdom Viridiplantae; phylum Streptophyta; class Magnoliopsida; order Brassicales; family Brassicaceae; genus Camelina; species Camelina laxa. Next base: position 18,093,509 of record CM043880.1, read on the forward strand.
CACTTTTTGAGATTGAAGCACTCTAAGATGCAATGTATTTTAGTGGATGTCTCTTCTTTAACCGAATCTTACTTTAACATCTATCGTTCCAGTGATTTTCTTTTCTATAGTTATACTGGAATTAATTTGGTTGAAGAGATGGTGCAAAAGATGCTAGAAATTTTTCATAATGTAAAGAAGCTTACTTTTGGTGCTATCATTCTTGAGGTAATAACTTTAGTGGTTATATCCTTCTTTGTCTTTGGTAGATTGGTATGAAAACAAGAATGGTAGCTCTAAAAACCAACAGCGAGCCGACGAAGTGGTTTATGGAGTCGGATGGGGGATGCAGTGAAAGGCACAGATGGTCCGGTGGTGATAGGAGGTGACTTTAACACAATTCTCAGGTTTGATGAGCGGTCTTGTGGGAATGGTCACTTGTCTTCTGATTATTTAAATTTTGGGGAATGGATTAATGAGCTCTCTCTCATTTACATGGGATTTTGAGGTAACAAGTTTAGTTGGAGGTGGGGTCGTGAAGAACGATTTGCTCGATTGGGCGAAGAGGCTTGATCGGGTTATGTGTTGTCCTCATGCTCGTTTATTATGGCACGATGCAACGGTCATACATTTGCCTTCCTAGCGTCGAGTCATGCACCCTTATTTGTACAGTTGAGTCCTGAGGTGAAGAGGGACCCTAAGCGACGACCTTTTAGATATGACGCAGTGTGGTTAACACATTCGAGTTTTAAGGAGTTGTTAGTAAATTCTTGGAATGGAGAGGTTACTACTCAGGTTGCCCTCCAGAGGTTACAAGAGGTTTTAAAGAAGTAGAATAAAGAATTGTTTGGTAATGTTCAACGAAAAAAAGAAGAACCTTTGAGTGAGATTAAGAAAGTACATGATAGTTTGGATAATACTCATTCTCATTTGTTACTGCAGCGGAAGTTGAGTTATTGAAGGAGTTTGACCTTGTACTGGAGCAGGAGGAAGTTTTGTGGTTCCAGAAGTCTGAGGAGAAGTGGATAGTTCAAGGGGATAAGAACACTAGCTATTTTCATACTTCTACTATTATTTGAAGACGGAGGAATAGAATAAAGATGTTGAAAGGGGCTAATGGTGGCTGGATATTTGATCTTAAGGAGTTGGAGGAGCTTGCTCTAGCAAATTATCGGAGGTTATATTCTTTGGATGATGTGGAGGCTGTGGTGGAGAGTCTCCATCATGCCGGGTTTATGCTTATCCTCCAAGAAGATCAGAATGTTCTGAATGTGCCGTTTTCAGATGTGGAAGTGGAAATATATGTTCGTATCATGGGGCATTTGAAGGCGCCATGACCTGATGGATACTAGCCTGTTTTTTACAAACAGAACTGGAAGGTGTAGGTGAGTCGGTGAGTCGGTTTGTCTTGGAGTTTTTTTGGACTGGTATTTTGCCACTAGAGATGAATGATGTGTTGTTGGTCCTTATTGCAAAAGTTGAGAGACTAGCAGCGATAATGCAGTTCCATCCTATTAGTCTCTGTAATGTGTTGTTTAAAACCATTACAAAGGTGATGGTGGAGAGACTTAAAAGGGTCATGATTGGTCCAGCACAAACAAGTCTTATCCCAGGGAGATTAAGCTCAGACAACATTATAATTGTTTAGGAAGCAGTCCATTCCATGCGACGAAAGAAGGGGAGGAAGGGTTGGATGTTGCTAAAATTGGATTTAGTGAAGGCATATGATCGAGTCAGATGGGATTTTCTGGAGTATACCTTGAAGAGAGTCGGTTCCTCAGTGATATGGGTGCGATGGATAATGGTGTGTGTAACGTGTGCAGCTATGAACTTGTTGTGGAATGGTGAGAAAACAGATTCATTTAAACCTTAAAGGGGATTGAGACAAGGGGATTTGTTGTCCCCTTATTTGTTTGTGTTATGTTTGGAGAGGCTCTACCATTTGATTGAAGGCGCAATGGAGAGAAAAAGTGGAAGCCAATCAAGCTATCACAAACGGGACCGCAGTTGTCCCATGACTGCTTTGGAGACGATCTCATCTTGTTTGCAGAAGCATCAGTGGTGCAAGTACATGTCATTCGAGGTGTTTTGGAGATATTCTGTGAGGCTTCGGGGAAGAAGGTGAGTTTAGAAAAGTCTAAAATATTTTTCTATGAGAATGTCTCTAGAGATATGGAGAAGTGATCAGTGAGGAGAGTGGTATCAAGTCGACAAAGGATCTGGAAAAATATTGTGGTATGCTTGTTTTGCAGAAGCGAATAAACAAAGAGACATTCGAGGAAGTTGTAGAAAAGGTCTCCTCTAGATTAGCAGAATGGAAGGGTCGTCTACTTAGCTTTGCGGGTAGGTTAACTCTGACCAAGTTTGTGTTAGCATATATTCCGGTGCATACCATGAGTACTATAAAATTGCCACAAGCAACACTGGATCGCTTGGATAGAGTGTCTCGGGATTTTTGTGGGGTAGCACTACAGAGAAATGAAAGCAACACTTAGTAGCATGGCAGAGGGTGTGTTTACCAAAGGCTGAAGGGGGTTTGGGAATTCGAGCAGCGTCAGATATGAATAAAGCTATGATTGCCAATGTTGGCTGGAGAGTGTTAGACGACCATCATAGTATGTGGGCACAGGTTGTACGTCATAAGTATAGGGTTGGGGATGTTCATAATCATGTCTGGACAATGGCAAAGAATAACTGGTCCTCTAGTTGGAAGAGTGTGGGCGTGGGGCTGTGTGAGGTGTTGTATTAGGGCCAAGGTTGGTTTTCTGGGGATGGGAGACAAATACGGTTTTGGAATGATATTTGGTTATCTAATAAACCTCTGGTGGAAGAGTTAACGGGTGTGTTGCCCACCGGGTTGGTAACATTTACAACTCGGGAGCTTTGGCGGGATGATTTCGGCTGGGACTACTCCCGTATCACCCCATATGTAACAGAAAATAAAAAAGATGGAGCTTGCTGCTGTGGAACTGAATAACTTTACTTGCTCTAGAGATAGACTGTCTTGGAGAGTAAATCCGGGTGGTAAGTTCACGGTTCAGTCTGCTTACAGAATATTGACACATTAGGGCATAGGTAACCAGAACATGGGTAGCTTCTTCAATCGTATTTGGAGGGTGATGGCACCAGAGAGGGTTAGGTGTTTTTTGTGGTTAGTTTCTCAGCAAGTATTCATGAAAAATGCAGAAAGGAAGAGGAGGCATCTCTCATATTCTGATGTCTGTCAGGTTTGTCGAGGAGGTGTGGAGTCTATTATTCATGTGCTCAGCGATTGCCCTGCTATGTCCGGTTTATGTGCTCGAATCATACCGTAGTCTAAAAGACAATCTTTTTTCCAGTCATCTTTACTTGAGTTGGTTTATGATAATCTGGCAGAACAAGGAGGTGGGCGTGAGGGAGTATGGCCCATGCTGTATGGTGGGGATGGAAGTGGCGGTGTTGTAATGTTTTTGGTGAGAATAGACCTTACTGAGATCGTGTTCGGTTTATAAAGGATCTGGCAGCAGAGGTGATATTGGCCAATGCGCGGGGTCATTTCGAGGATGTTCGAGGTGTACGAGTGGACGGAAAGATAGGTTGGGTTGCTCCGGTGTCTGGTTGATATAAAATGAATACAAATGGAGCTTCACGGGGTAATCTGGGCCTAGCCACAGTTGGGGGGTGTTGCGGGATAGTACAGGTGGTTGGTGTGGTGGTTTTGGAGTGACTGTTGGTAGGTGTTCAGCACAACTAGCAGAGCTTTGGGGTGTGTACTATGGTTTGTGTTTGGCTTGGGAGCACCGAGTTCAGCAGTTGGAGTTGGAAGTGGATTCAGAGGTGGTGGTTGGTTTTTTAACGCAAGGGATTACTAAGTCACATCTTTTGTCTTTCCTGGAGCGTTTGTGCTAAGGCTTTCTTGTAAGGGACTGGATAGTCTGGATTGTTCACGTTTATAGAGAAGCTAATTACCTAGCTGATGTATTAGCCAACTATGCATTTTCTTTACCACTTGATTTTCATGTTTTTGATGCTACTCCTGTCGTAGTTGAGTCCTTATTGCGTGATGATGCATGTGGTGTTCGAAGCCACAGGCGAATTCATATGTAATTGGGTTTGAGATTTTATAATAAATTGTTGGGGTGTTATCCCCTGGTCATTCACCAAAATATATATATATATATATATATATATATAGCTAGTTTAAGTAGATTAATAAGTTTCAGTTATAATACTTATACTAGATTTTGACCCGCTGCATGTTAAATTATTTGATTAAAAAATTAATTTAATAGTTTGTTTAGTGTTTAAAAGCTAAATATATTATTAATATCTTAAACATTTTTTAATGTTTAAATGTTTTTAAAAATGAATATTTCAAAATTTTGAAAGTTTTAAAATAAAGAACCGTAATAAACTGAATAATTTTTTTAAAAATTTGAATGCTTGATAAATCCAGGTTCTGCTCATTCATATTCATAATCATTTTGTTACATTTTTTTATAGTATGACTTTAAATATTTGTCCAGTTTTATCAGGCAATGTGGAATATTGTATACATCTTTGTTTAGTCATCAGTTAAACAATATATGCCCTTTAAAAAAAAACTGAATTACATCATATGCAGAAAAAAATCATAAATTTTATTAACTAAATATATAATATACTAATTCAAAATAATTTAAATATAAAATCAAATTAAAGTGAAAAGAGAATCACATATTTTTGTTTTGATTAGGTTGAGAGATTTCCTTTCTTTTAAATATTACCTATAATTGATTTTAGAATTTTGATAACTAATAATAAATATCAATAAAATGGAATTTTAAATAGTTTAGAATTCCAAAGTTTTTTAGAAAAATATACTTGCAAAATGTATATATAGATTCTTAACACATTCATTAAAAGAAATTGTGGAAACATTTTTTTAAAGAAGTGAAACTTATGAATACTCTGCCTAATAATAAAAATTCGTCAAATTGTTAAAAGTAACCAAAACATATATATTGTTTTTCTCTAATTCTATTTTCTCAAATACAACACAACTTTTTGCCACTGAGCGAAATTAAATACTCCAAATAATTTGAAATGGCACGGAAATATTAAGCAAACAAAGCTGATTTTCAATTTATTCTGAATAGTGAATAATAAGATCAAAGGTCCTTAGAGCATATCCGCTAGTCGTTACTTTTAAAGATACTCTTAATTAAAAATTAAAAATAATAATAAAGCAAACCAAAAAATGAGAAACGTTTCTCACTTTAAATATCGGAAGAATCGTTTCTCTAAAGTATAACAGTTTATGATTAGTTATTTTTTTTTAACAGATTTATTATTTAAATATATAATAATATTATTAAAAAAATCACTAAAATACATTGTTTTGAGCAACGCTCATCGTTGCTAGGATGGTTATGGTCTTAGACATGGCCGATGGTATTCCGTAACGTTTTAAATTGACCTTTGAAGACTAACGAAATGGGGAGCAATAAATTAGAAGCCATAAATGATCTAATTATCACGAAATGGAGAGCAGTAGACTAACTAGATCTAATTCTATGGAAGTTACTGTATATGATACAATAGAAGCCACCCAAATAAATTATCACATTATCACATATATTTTTAGGTTTACATCAAAATAAATATAATTAAAAATACAGCTGAATATTCTATCTCTAAAATATTTAAAACCTTTCTTATTAAAATTTTGGTTCTTTTTTTAAAGTTTTTATTCTATATTTATGTCTAAACTACAATATTTTTTGGCATTTGGATGCTCTTCTTCATAATTAGGGACTTTAATTTGTTTGTTGATTTGTAAATGTATAAAAGATTTAGAAGTTGTCATCAGTTTTGAAATAAAAATAGTTTTTTTTCTGTGAAGTGACCTTAGTGCAGTGGCAGGAGGTAAGTCCATTTGTAGAAGGCACCATCACACCCGGGATCGAGTCTCAGTTCCTACGAATGTAGGAATTTGCTTAATGGCCGGCCAGTTGTGGCTCAATGGTTGAAAAAAAAAAATAATAATTTTACCTAGGAATTTGAATTAAAGTCTACAGTTAATTGCTGCTGTTAACAAATGATATGAATGATCATCTCATTGCTGTTGTTTCGGCTCAGGAAATCAAACAAGCTGCTTTTAATATCAAAGGTGATAGTGCTCCTGGTGCTGATGGATGGACTGGAGCCTTTTTCAGACGTTACTGGTCGGTGGTTGGCGTTGACATTATTACGGAGGTGCAAGGTTTTTTCTCTTCAGGTGTTATGCCGCAAGATTGGAACCACACTCAGCTCTGTTTGATCCCAAAAAATATAAATGCCACGCAAATGTCAGATATGAGGCCTATAAGCTTGTGTTTTGTTCTTTACAAGATTGTTTCGAAGGTGTTGTGTACTCGTTTGAAACGGTTTCTACCATCGATAGTGTCTGAAACTCAAGGTGCCTTTGTAGCTGGGAGATTGATATCGGACAACATACAGCTCATGAGATTGTGCATGCGCTTCAAACGAATGCGAAGTTTGACAAGGATTTCATTGCGGTGAAGACAGACATGTCGAAAGCATATGACCAGGTGGAATGGGATTTCTTAGAGCAGTTGTTCTGTAAAATGGTATTTCACTCTCAGTGGATTCAATGGATTATGACATGTGTGAGATCAGTCACCTTCTCGGTGTTGATCAATGGGTGTGATTTTGGGTTTATCAAACCAGGGCGTGGGATTAGACAGGGAGATCCACTGTCTCCCTTTCTTTTAGTGTTTGCATTAAGAAGAAGTCAACAGCAAGGTCGGTGATATGTCTATATTTTGTCTCTCCTTAGCCGATTTTTATCATGCATTTAGCTAGGATAACTCATTGGTTTGCATCGTTTTCTAGTTCTTTCTGTACACTTTGCACGTCTAGGTATTTCTTGCATCATCCTTGCATACATTTTGCATTTTGGAGTATTTCAGGTATTTAGGAGACGTTGGAAGCCATTCTCGTCTGAGCCATTGTCACCATCTCCGTTTCGTCTGAGCCATTGTCACCATCTCTGTCTCGTCCGAGCCATTGTCACCATCTCCGTTTTGTCCGAGCCATTGTCACCATCTCCGTTTCGTCCGAGCCATTGTCACCATCTCCGTTTCGTCCGAGCCATTGTCACCATCTCTGTTTCGTCCGTCCGTTCGAACCATCCCACTCGAGTGGGATTTAGCTTTCGACGTCTTCATCAAAGTTGTAGGGAATTGAGCTATCTTTCCAACGCCGTTTATTTCAAGTCAATCGGAGGTGTGGTTCAAGAGTTATCATCGTTTTAGTGGATGCGTATACACCACGCTCGAGCCATGCTTCCCCGCCACGCACTCCAGCTTGTTTGATCGAGCCATGCTCCCCAGCATCCGTCCGAGCCATGCTCCTCAGCCTTCCGTCCGAGCCATGATGACATTGCATTCCACTCGACGCACACGGACTCGATCGCACATGTCGGGAAGAAAGGCGTTTGGTTTCACACGCTTCAAGAGATTTCTAAACCGACGCTTTACCTTGTCGTTTTAAGTTTTAGGGCTTTCCATGTTGGACTACTATATATACATTTTGTTAAGTCTTTGCAGAGACATCTTATCTTTTAATCTTGTATTGTTTTCCTTCCGAGAAGGTTTTTAACCTAGCCACAAAATACGTTCTGAGACTTGTATTCCGATATCGTTGAGATTTATTGAGATTTTGCATTTGATTCCTACTACAAAGTTGTTCATCTTATTTTTATCTATCTTATTATGCTTGATTCAATGATTTCTGTGTTTGCATCCTTGACTATGATTTTCGGATCTGAGTAGTGTGTAGGTTCTTGAGGATGGGATAGATTAGGTGGAGGATCTTAGGATGTAGAGTGTTTAAGCTTTGATTGTATGATTCCCTTCTGGACTAGAGTTAGAATTACTAGTTTCTCTCTGATCAATTGGAACTAGGTTCGAGACATTTCCGCACCCAAAAGGTGTTTGATGAAATGTCTGACCAACTAGTGCCGAGACTTACGTTCCTAGCCTAAGAGATTAGTTGTCTAGGATGTTTGTTGACGTGAATGAACTTGTTTGTCATGCCTGCTCGACCACGTTTCTCTAGCGAGAGCTAGGTATGGAAGTGGTTGAGTCTGAGTAGCTTTTGCCAAGAGATTGGATTAGCTAAGTTGTGATGTTCATTGTTTAGGGATAGTTTGCTTGAGGTATGTTAAACACTCTGTAGACTAGAATACTCCACCGACATCAATTACCCCATCCTTAGGACTTCTTTCTTTCTGATTTTTATTACATTCCTGGAACTATTTCGTTTGTTCATGCTTAGAATCGTTTTCGGTTTGACTTATTCTTATTCGGTACTTGTCATACATTTTCGTTTATGATTCTGTGATTCGTTTCCATTTTGTATTTTGACCATTCTAGGATTGTTAGAAAAACACTCTTTTTGAATTGGCTTAACTTGTGATTGCTTGATTGCATCTTGATTGCTAGCAACGTCCCATTTGGATTGACACCTTAAGTATTACAACGCATAAGGTTAATTGAACCTACTAGGAGACACAAAAATCCTAGTATCAATTTGGCGCCGTTGCCATTTGGGAATTGTTTTACTACATTTAAGATTTCAAGTTTTGCAAGATTAAGTTCTGTTACACTTATCATTATGGGTACTGACTTGTTTTGGTTGTCTGCTTGTTTGTCTTGCACCTCAGGTACTTGTTGATTGCAACCTTGCATGCACACCAGATCAAGAGGGCATCAGAATCTCCTTCCTGTTATCGACGAAATCAATCGGTTGCAACGCCCACGACAAACTCGTACTTCCAACGATCACCCCCTACCAGTCACTATGGAACAACAGAATGAACCACATCCGGGACCGCGAAACATTGGTGCTGGGGATGCACCGAACACTCACACTCAGCGTGCTGGAATCGTCCCTCCCGCCGTGCAGAACAACAACTTCGAAATCAAAAGTGGTCTGATCTCCATGATCCAAGGAAACAAGTTCCACGGGTTGCCTATGGAGGATCCACTCGACCACTTAGACGAGTTCGACCGTCTGTGCAGTCTCACCAAGATCAACGGCGTGAGTGAGGACGGGTACAAGTTGCGTCTCTTCCCATTCTCCCTGGGAGACAAGGCTCATCAATGGGAGAAAAACCTTCCCAAGGGATCAATCACCACCTGGGATGGTTGCAAGAAAGCATTCTTGGCCAAGTTCTTCTCCAACTCCAGAACAGCATGTCTCAGGAATGAGATTTCTAGCTTTACTCAAAAAATCTCAGAATCATTCTGTGAAGCCTGGGAGCGTTTCAAGGGTTACCACAACCAGTGTCCACACCATGGTTTCAGCAACGAGTCACTGCTGAGCACTCTCTACCGTGGTGTACTACCAAAGATACGTATGCTGCTTGACACTGCTTCCAGCGGTAATTTCCTGAACAAAGACGTTGAGGAAGGATGGCAACTGGTTGAGAATCTCGCCCAGTCTGACAGTAACTACAATGAAGACTACGACCGCACAGTTAGAGGTGACGCTGGGTCTGAGGAGAAGCACAAGAGGGACCTTAACAATGTCAATGACAAGCTTAACCGCCTCTTGCTCAGTCAGCAGCAGACTGTCCATTTCGTATCTGAGGATGACCCTTTTCAAGTTCAGGATGGAAAGAGTGAGCAGTCTGAAGCAATCAACTACGTCCAGAATCAAGGTGGATATAACAAGGGTTATTACCCCTACAAGACGAACCCCAATTTTTCTTACAGGAGCACCAATGTTGCAAATCCACAAGATCAGGTGTACCCTCCTCAGCAGCAACAACAAGGTCCGCAAAAACCTTTTATTCCTTACAATCAAGGATTCGTGCCTAAGCAACAGTTCCAGCAAAGTTCTCACGCTCCTTCCGGACCACCACCAGGATTTTCACCTCAACAAGTTCAACCTATTCAAGCTCCAGATCAAGAAATGAAGCACATGCTGCAACAACTTCTTCAAGGTCAAGCTAGTGGTTCTCTGGATACTGCTAAGAAGTTTGCTGAACTCAGTCAGCGGATGGAATGTTCTTACAATGATCTAAATGTCAAGTTTGAAGCTCTTAACTCCAAGATGAAGTATATGGAAGGCAAGACTGTTTCTACTTCTACCCCAACAACTGGCCAACTACCTGGAAAAGCAGTTCAAAACCCCAAGGACTATGCTACTATGCATGCCATAACCACCCAAGTTGTAGATGTACGGCTCGCTGAGGACACTGAGAGTTTAGATGGGGAGGAATTATTTCAATATGAAGTTCAGATAAAGGATCCTGTCGAGGTGCTCAAGGATCCAATTAAGTCAGCCAAGCAATCTGATCCTGAAGCTACTAAAGAACCCACTGCTCCCAAGGATAAACCTGTGAGATTCATTCCTCCACCATACAAGCCACCTCTACCATTTCCAGTGAGGTTTAAGAAGCAGCTTACTGAGAAGTATAAAGCTCTGTTCGAAAACCAAGTCAAGGAGATTGAACTTAGGATGCCTTTGCTTGATGCATTTGCACTTGTGCCTCAATATCAAAAGTTTTTAACTGATTTGGTAACAGAAAGGACCAAAGAGAAGGAGGAGATAGCTAAAGGAGATCAAGCTAAGGTTTTGGAAGATGAGAGGGTAGTGCATGATATAGGTGGGGTTATTCATGAATGCAAAGCTGTTATTCGAAGATGATTATCCCAAAGAAGCTAGAGGACCCTGGTTCTTTCACCCTGCCTTGTTCTCTAGGTCCATTGGCCTTCAAAAAGTGCCTATGTGATCTTGGTGCTTCAGTAAGCCTCATGCCATTGTCTGTAGCTCGAGGCTAGGATTCAACGAATACAAGTCATGCAACCTCCGTTTAATATTGGCTGATAGGACTACTAGATTGCCTCATGGTCTATTAGAGAACCTGCCCATCAAAATTGGACAAGCTGCGATTCCTACTGACTTTGTGGTGCTGGGAATGGATGAAGAGCCTAAAGATCCACTAATCCTAGGAAGACCTTTCTTAGCTACAGTTGGCGCAGTCATTGATGTCAAGAAGGGGATGATTGATCTCAATCTGGGTAAAAACTTCAAGATGAAGTTTGATATCAGGGATTCTAGGAAGAAACCAACTATTGATGGACAGACCTTCGTGATTGAAGAGAACGATCATAAAGTTGGGGTTGACATCTTTGAGAGTGTGAATGAGGCGAAACCGAGGTTTGGTAACCAGAGAAAACTCAAAGTGTCACTCGACCATTCTCCAACTCGAGTGCAGTCGTTACCCTCCCTAAGCGTCAAGACCTGCTTCCTAAACCTCACCAACCGCAAGAGTCACGTCCTCCCGCGCTTAGCAGTTTGTATGAACTACAAAATACTCAGATTCTAAGGGATTCAGTGAAAGAGTTAACAGCTATGGTGAAGAAGATGAGTGGGAAAATCAAGAAGCTCCAAGGTACAATTAGAAGTTCTTCTCCAAGGAAATTAAGGAAGATGTTTGGGATAATGAAGAAGAGGTGTTGCAAAGTTCAACCACCACCGTGCATTCTCAACCATCATCGACTCGAGCAAGGTTCAACCAACGGCGTGGAATCAGACTCGACCCCTCCTAAGAGGTTCATCACTCTGCACTCGTTCGAGCCACGCCTCCGCTGTCACGCTCGAGCCAATCTTACTCCGCATACGCTCCAACTACCACACTCGAGCCACTCAAGCCAACACCCGATCGAGCCCCTCTCTCGAGCCACACACAAAGTCTCCAGCGAGCCAACTCGTCAGAGAACACTCTCTTCGGTTCCCTCCCTAGCACGTCAATCTTCATATGTGTCACGGGAGCGCCCGCCTTCACCCGCTCCTTCACGCCACTCGTCACATGAGTCAAGAGAGAGAAGGAGACGCAGTTCGCGAGGTTCCAGAGCCTCTTCTAGTCACCGATCAGCGCGTTGTTCTTCAGCTCGAGATGAGCATGAGGTTGAGGTTGAGCGGCGAGTTGAAGCTCAAGGTGATCATCAGGGCACGCAGCGGTTGAGCAGCGAAGTCGACCAACCAGCTGATGTCACTCGCGGATCCCAAACAAGGCGAAGGACAGAGTCAGTTTCACGCTCCTCCTTGGGCGAGCACGGACTCCTTCTACTACTGAGGTACTCCGACCTTTCCTTTGTACATACCATTTCATTCCTGCATTGTTCTGTTGTGATTCTTAAATCCTCCTGCAAATTTTTCTTACACAGAGACTGTGTAATTTAAGTTTGGGGAGGGTTTGAGATGATGTATCTAATGTTGTGTTTTGTGATTCTTATTTTAATTTTTGCATCATATCATGTTTGAGTTTGCATCCATCTATTTGCATAGAAAAACCATAAAAATTTGAAAAAATTCGAAAATTTCCACAAAAACAGTGTTCATGTAGCTTGCACTTGCATATTAGGATTGAGTCTATGTTCATTCGTATAGGGTTGTTGCACTTAGCATAGGGGTTGATGATGATTGTAACCTTGTTAGCATGCTGGATTCAATAGGATAGGATCAAGGCCCTTGTTCTTAGTTCTTTGATGCTTGTTGATTGAACTTGAAAATTTAAGATTGAAGCATGTTTTGGATTGATATCATTCCCTATCTATCGAACCTAATCCTGACTTGCAATTATCTTGTTATGCATTGAAGTTGAACTCATGGATACCATATACATACTTGGATTGTCTTTCACATTTTTACCACCCTTGTCAATCCAAGTAGCTGATTCCCATCTTTGGAACAGTTCTCCGCACCCTTAACCAACCATTCTTTCAAGCCAATGGTATTTTTGAGTGTCAGGATTTTCCGAGTTGAGCTTGTTAGAAAGTGTTAGGTTCTAACCGACAAGAGTAGGATCCTGTGTAGTTCTAGTTCGCGTTATCCGGACTAGTAGGACTAGGTGAGAACTCGATTATGGGTATTGGGTATGGATTTGTGCAGAAGAGTGAAGTGTAAAAGAAAGTAAAGGGTAGAAAGTCTTTAGGAGGGGGATGTGTTTTCAAGGTTTACAAGTCTAGTAAAGGATTTGGGTTGAGCAAAATAATGAGTTATTGGTTCTGTGCATAAAACAAAAGATTAGACAAAGAAAAGAAAGTAAAATGTTTAAGATGTCTAGATTCCTTAGAAGAAAAGAAAAAGAACCTTACTGATAATAAAGATTTCCCAATCCGCTAGAATGATAAGAAGTGAACTCCTCCTAAGACCAAGTATAAAGAGTGAAAGAATGGGTTTGAGATGATGTTTCCGATGAAGGGTAGAGATAGGACCAACTTCGGTTTGGAATGTTCTTTGGGTAGACAGGACGCTGCTCTTGTATGTATCAGTTGGTTTCAACCTTTAGCCTTCTCTTAAGCTCAACTCATTTTCGTGAGAGAACCTTGTCTTGTATTGATGAAACCACGCGAGAAGGAGACCATCTAAGTCTCTAACCTTTCACCCTAGCCAAATGAGTTCAACGACATTGCTTAGCTTGATTCACGGTTCTCTGTTAATGAATGTTAAAGGGAATGATTGATAGGATTGCGTGTGTAGAAAAAAATATAGAGTTCCTTCACCATGCATCATAGAACTAAGAACAAGGACCTTGATTCTAACTATTTTATTTAGCATGTTTTAGGTTCGAGACCCCATCTTCACACCTCTTCTCCATACTCTATTCTTGATTGTTTGCTTGAGGGCAAGCAAAAGTAAGTTGGGGGAGTTGATATGTCTATATTTTGTCTCTCCTTAGCCTATTTTTATCATGCATTTAGCTAGGATAACTCATTGGTTTGCATCGTTTTCTAGTTCTTTCTATACACTTTGCACGTCTAGGTATTTCTTGCATCATCCTTGCATACATTGTGCATTTTGGAGTATTTCAGGTATTTAGGAGACGTTGGAAGCCATTCTCGTCCGAGCCATTGTCACCATCTTCGTTTCGTCCGAGCCATTGTCACCATCTCTGTCTCGTCCGAGCCATTGTCACCATATCTGTTTCGTCCGAGCCATTGTCACCATCTCCGTTTCGTCCGAGCCATTGTCACCATCTCCGTTTCGTCCGAGCCATTGTCACCATCTCTGTTTCGTCCGTCCGTTCGAACCATCCCACTCGAGTGGGATTTAGCTTTCGACGTCTTCATCAAAGTTGTAGGGAATTGAGTTATCTTTCCAGCGCCATTTATTTCAAGTCAATCGGAGGTGTGGTTCAAGAGTTATCATCATTTTAGTGGATGCGTTTACACCACGCTCGAGCCATGCTTCCCCGCCACGCACTCCAACTTGTTTGATCGAGCCATGCTCCCCAGCATCCGTCCGAGCCATGCTCCTCAGCCTTCCGTCCGAGCCATGATGACATTGCATTCCATTCGACGCACACGGACTCGATCGCACATGTCGGGAAGAAAGACGTTTGGTTTCACACGCTTCAAGAGATTTCTAAACCGACGCTTTACCTTGTCGTTTTAAGTTTTAGGGCTTTCCATGTTGGACTACTATATATACATTTTGTTAAGTCTTTGCAGAGACATCTTATCTTTTAATCTTGTATTGTTTTCCTTCCGAGAAGGTTTTTAACCTAGCCACAAAATACGTTCTGAGACTTGTATTCCGATATCGTTGAGATTTATTGAGATTTTGCATTTGATTCCTACTACAAAGTTGTTCATCTTATTTTTATCTATCTTATTATGATTGATTCAATGATTTCTGTGTTTGCATCCTTGCCTATGATTTTCGGATCTGAGTAGTGTGTAGGTTCTTGAGGATGGGATAGATTAGGTGGAGGATCTTAGGATGTTTAAGCTTTGATTGTATGATTCCCTTCTGGACTAGAGTTAGAATTACTAGTTTCTCTCTGATCAATTGGAACTAGGTTCGAGACATTTCCGCACCCAAAAGGTGTTTGATGAAATGTCTGACCAACTAGTGCCAGAGACTTACGTTCCTAGCCTAAGAGATTAGTTGTCTAGGATGTTTGTTGACGTGAATGAACTTGTTTGTCATGCCTGCTCGACCACGTTTCTCTAGCGAGAGCTAGGTATGGAAGTGGTTGAGTCTGAGTAGCTTTTGCCAAGAGATTGGATTAGCTAAGTTGTGATGTTCATTGTTTAGGGATAGTTTGCTTGAGGTATGTTAAACACTCTCTAGACTAGAATACTCCACCGACATCAATTACCCCATCCTTAGGACTTCTTTCTTTCTGATTTTTATTACATTCCTGGAACTATTTCGTTTGTTCATGCTTAGAATCGTTTTCGGTTTGACTTATTCTTATTCGGTACTTGTCATACATTTTCGTTTATGATTCTGTGATTCGTTTCCATTTTGTATTTTGACCATTCTAGGATTGTTAGAAAAACACTCTTTTTAAATTGGCTTAACTTGTGATTGCTTGATTGCATCTTGATTGCTAGCAACGTCCCATTTGGATTGACACCTTAAGTATTACAACGCATAAGGTTAATTGAACCTACTAGGAGACACAAAAATCCTAGTATCAGTTGGATTACGGGCTTCAGTTTTAACGAGTCCTGTTTGTAACGCCCCCAAACCGTCCTATGGCCACGAGAGCCAACGGACAGTCATGGAACGCTACTTTATGTGGGAACCGCACCCTGGTGGTCCGGTCGAGGGACGGAAGCTGCAGCTTCCCGACCAGTCCTCCTGGACGCGACTCCGCCCGCGGTCGAGGTTCGCTTAGGCTTTGCAACCCTTGCGTCCCACGCGCGTTGTGTTGACCCGGACAAGGCCGAGTATCATTTGCAACTTGCCACACTTTCCCGAAAACCGAATATATTACTTTAATAGTTCATTACACTTGAAATAAAACTTTAAAGCAATATACAAAGATAGTCGGATAAATCTACAAAACGATTCTCAAAATACATAGGGTTTTACAAGAACACAAGAAAACCCTATCCGGTACCCTAGCGTTTGCTCCAGCTCTAAACTCACTTAGGCTTCCCTGCAAGACAAAATTCTATCATGAGTAATCTAAGATTACTCAGCGAGCCTGGGCACCCCTTTAGAACTCCTAAACATGATTCTACTTCCCACACCCGACTACCCCGGCAAGCAAGAAAACGAGCAAGACAACAAGCTAACAAGTAATCAAAGCAACGCAGCCGGAAACAAAGCTGAAGCAAGAACAACACCTGCGAGAAAAGGTTAGATCGACTCGACTCCACTCAGACGATCTAGACTCGCAAAGACGACTAGAGAAAGACAAGAACCACTTGAATTAATCTAGACTCTTTCAGCCAACCAACACACCAGCAAACAAGGACATCTAGAGAATACAACAAGGAACACTTGAAATACCCTAGACTCCTTCACCTATGGGCCCTCGATAATCTGCTCCTTTCCACAACAATTCCCATGCCGAGACCACAAAGGTAACCGGAATGAGCCGCATCATTGCTACATCGTCATGTAGCGGTCACACTAGTAGCTAGCTGGTCGTGACATTGTCCCGCGCAAGTGATCATCGGGAACTCTCGCGAGACAAAACCGCATGGAGGCAGAAGATCGACACACAACTCTAGCTAATACTCAAGAAACGAATTCAAGAGGCAAAGCTAAAACACACCAACAGCTTCAAGCGAGAATTCTAGCAAAACAAGCGAGAGATTCAAGCAAGAAACGCATGCAAAACCATCAAGCAACAAGATGCACAAATCATGCGACAGAGCTTGTTCTATATGCATGCAAAACTCCTTAACAACTTAAGCAAATTAATGCAACAAGTTCAAACATGCATGCAAGCAATTTACGCGATTTAAACCAATTTTAAATCCTTTAAGCCTCAAAAATGCATGCAAGCTAACCTCATCGAAAATGCAATAAATCTTGCAAAAACTCACCAACACTTTGATCATGCATGCAACCGGTTTTTAAGCAAAGCAATGCTACAAGAACCGCTAAACTTCAACATGCAAGCAAGATCCTTAGTCCAAATTTTAAGCATGTCCAAATACTTAAATGCATCCAAATTCGTTTGCGGTATAACACGGTGATCATAGCTCAAATTCGATGCTTCTACACATGAATCTAGCATGAACCTTTCAAACATTGCATGCAACAAACTTAAAAGATTCAACCATGAATCTAGTCTACATGCATGCAATTTACCGCAGACTCACCTCCCTTCACGCGATCGACGATGAATGGACTTCACTGCACCGCGGATCAGACAAGTCTCCCTTCGCGTCCAACGATCTCCCAGATCCAACGTCCACCCTCTCGACTCTCGGTTCGGACAGCTTCGCCTCGGCTTCTCTCGGTGATCCTCCTCGGCGATCACCCCCTCGTCTCTCTCTCTCTCTCTTAACGAGAATCGTTTTGTGTTTTAGTGAGAGAAGAGGAAAACAACAAAATGAGCAAATGGATCTCAAGGCCTCTATTTATAGGCTCGATTCTCCCTCTTCTCCCTTGCATGTCACTCGACAAATGGCAAGATTTTGGCTGCATGTGGCGCGTGCATTACACCGCCCAATGCATGCGCACCATTTTTATTTTTTGGCAAATTCATCTCTGCATGTCGTGCATGTAAGATGATTGGTCGAATTTCGGAAAACAAGAATTTTCTTGTTTCCTTCGGCCACTCGTCCCTTCCGTCCGACAGTTTCGACCGTTCTCGGCATTCTCCCTCGGACATTCTCGGACAACTACCGGATGGCCCTCTCGGTCTAGTTCTCGAACGTCTCGGACTCGACCGTATCATCCGACCGTGTACTGTCCCGTCTATCTCCTCTCGATCCACGGACATATCCCTTCGGTCCATCTTCAGTTTTTGGTCTGTACCATTTCTTAGTACCATCGTCACCTCGTGACTCGATCGTTCGGACATGGTTCACTCGTCTCGACATGGTCCGTTCTGATCCGTTCCGGTCCGTACTGGTCCGTACTGATCCGTACCATCCGCTTGACCCATCGTGGTCCGTACCATTACCATCCGTGTACATACGCAGATTTTCTACTCGTACCGCCTTCGTTCGTTCGCGTCCAACGCTTCCTGTCCGCATGGTTCATGTCCCGCGTACCTATCCCCGTACCGGCCAACGGCTTCCGACTGGATACTAAGTCATGTTCGCACCTCCGGTCACTTATGTCTTGGCTCGGCCATTGCTTGACTTACGAATTTTTCTTCGGACAACTTTCGGTCCATCTCCTTTATTTCTCTTCCTCTTCATTCCTAAGTCTTTCCAAGCCTTTTCCTCGAGCTTTTATTTTGAAAATTCTGCCCTTAGCAAGGGTCACTACATTCTCCCCCCCTTATAAGAATTCGTCCCCGAATTCTCGCACTTCCTTCCTTTCTCCTTCGTTCTTTTGTCTCCATGGCTTTGATCCTCCAAATTCCTCAATCTCGCCTTGAGTATCTAAACTCCTTTCTTGATGTAATGTGGCTTATCTACTCCTTTAACTTCTTTAATTCAATGCTTCTCTTTCTTCAGCTTTTGCTCAATTTTTCGCCTTGATATGTACTCTGGTTTATCCATCTCACTTGATTTTCACGTATGCCGATCAACTTCGCTCCTCCTAAGAGACTGGTTTGCACTCCGAATGTGTTACTCCTTTGGTTCACCCAACCATCATACTTTGGTCCAATAAATTATTCGCTCCAACTCCTTTAATCTCCTCGCCATTAGTTCGATGAAATACGTTCTCCATCCTGCCTGGTCCACCTTGGCTATTAGGCTTGGCCAAAAGTCTCGATTTCTTACCAACTGACTCCTTTCCCTTTACGGATGAACTCCATCTCCGCACTTCTCGGTTTTCCTTCCTCATTTGTTACTTTCTTTGTTCTTTCCCAAGTTTGGCTCGATAGAACCGCACTGATTTCTCCACTGAAAACCAGATTGATTTCTTTATCTTCACCGTCCATTATTTTCTTGCACTCTCTTGTCTATTTGTAGACACTTGAGTTTCTCTCATGCATTGAGTTTTTCTCATGCATTTATCTTCTTGCACCCTCTTTTGAACTTCTGTCCATAAATGGGTTTTGTTCTTCTTGATTTTTCCTTGCCATTTTCGATTTCTTTGCACCGCTCTCTTGCCCTTTTGAATTTCTTTTTAGGTTTGCCTTAACCTCCTCCAACTCTTCATTTCTAACTGAACTGACCGCTCTTTTCTTGGTCGAACTCTCTTGATCTTTCTTGATCTTCTTCTTTCTTTTGTCTGATCGCGCTTTATGGTGACTTATGTGAATCCTCATCGATCACGTTGAAACAACGCAAGCTAATTATGCAAAAATAATTAACTATGCAACCTATAAAACTCAAGCAAACAAGCAAGCAGTTAAACAGGCAATGGTTAGCACACAACCAACACACACAAGCACGGCTAAAGAACTCCAAAACACTTAACACACGCTGAAAAGGGTTCAAAGGTTCTACAACTTAGCCGAAACTTAAGCAAAACAAGGGTTCGGATTCTAGACAACACAACGAGGTTAAGTCTAGAGGCTTACAACAAAAGGAAACTATCCAACCCTTACACCGAAACCACAAAAAGAACTTCCCTTACTCCCAACCAACTACTGGCTTTTGCGCTTGGTACACCCTTCACAAGTGCACGAACACGCTCCAGCTGGCTCTTCAGGTCGCGGTTCTGCGGGAGCTTCGGCTGAGGTATAGGCAGCAGACAATGAGGTTCTAGATTGGGTCACTGGGTTCTCTTCGTCTCGGGTAGCTCGGTCTAACGGGTTCTCCCCCGTATCCACAAGTTGGCTTGATGAGTCGAAACCCTCTCGCACAACCCGGTCCGGACAGCTATGAGCAAAGTGTCCTCTTGTCCCGCACTCGGTACAAACATTATGCTCGGGAAGCAATGGCTGCTGAGGTCTCGCCCTCCAGCAATGGTTGTTCAAATGCCCCGGCATCCCGCATGTATCACATGGTCTCCAATGCCTCAAATACTCCGGGTTTGGACAGCAATAGGCAAAATGCCCTCGCATACCACAGTCATCGCACACCGCATTCTCCGGTGCCAACATACGCCTAAGCGATGTTCTCCAGCAGTTCCTTGTCCAATGCCCAATTCCCACACATAGATCGCAATACGGCTGGTCTCGCATATTGACTTGGTTTGGGTACACCACTCGCTTCCGGGCAGTGGCTCTCACCCTCAGTCGCCCTCTTGGCTGTGTGGTCACTGGCTGTTCCCTCGCCTGGAAATCTTGGTACGACACCCTTGATCTCTTCGTACTACTTTCACCCCACTCGAACCTTGCACGCTCTCGGTTCATTCTCCTTAACTCATGTATTCTTTCAATCCTTTCCCACTCTTGGTCTCTTATTTCCTCTTCTTGTCCAGGTAGCACCATACGCAAAGGCACGGCTCGAATAGGACTGTTGTGTCTCGGCACAACCTGGTCTGGTTCAACTTGGTCAGGTACAACTTGGTCTGGTTCATCTTGGTCTCTCACATCTCGGCTCGAACTAGCCCTTTTTCTCGCGTCCTCTCCATTCACCCCACCTACGGCAACTTCTCGATCTTGTTCACTTGGTATTGGTTCTTGGTTACTTCTTGGTTCTACTATCCAAGTCGATATCCCCTCATCATCACTTGACAGAACATAAACAATGTCCATAATTTCATTTTCCCCCGTCCTTGGCTCCTCGGTCTCTGGCACTATAGCTTCCGCAACTTCCTCCACCCTCTCCGGTGAGTGCAACTCATACAACATTTGCATTATCCTTGCAAGCGTCTCCGGTCTCTCCTCCACCGGTTCCTCAGTACGTACATACTAGTATCGGGTGTTACCCCGTTCACTCCGACAGTAGCATTTCCTTCGGTCTCAAACGCCTCCGTCAGGAAATCTAAAATCCTGTCGACTGTATCCGGGTTCTCTCGCATGAACTCATCGGGATCAGTATCTCCATGGTGCTCTTCCACCAGTTCCAACAATAAACGGTGTAGCTTGTCCGCAAGCTCCACCTCTTCCTCTCCATGGTCTCCAATAGGTATAGTCTGGAAATTTCCTTGCGCGTCTATCCTCACTTGGATACGACTCGGCTCTCCGATCTCCAGCACTACGGTCTGATCATCTTGATCTACCTCCAACTCCTCTGATCCTTCTAAACATTCGGATGGATCGGTCTCAATAGATGGATTGGCGCCATTAGCGTCAAATACCCCGTCCTCATCCCAATCATTGGGATTATAGTCGTCCAATAACCCGTCCACACTCCAAGTCTCCGGGTCAATTGGCTCGTGACTACTCTCCGACTCCGTCGATAAATACCCATTGTGATGTCCACAATCCTCATGTCTCGGCCCCTCACTCCCTGAACCGTCTCCGCAACCTGAATCACCTGAAGACATACTAAAAGCCCACAAGAAACAAGGTGAGATGCTAGTCCATTCTAAGGTTCCACTTAAAACTAGACAAGCAAACAACCGGATAAAATTTGTGTTTTTGCGACACATTTACTCGATAAAACTTTGAAATGCACAAGTGCTCGCGGGTTCGAAAACACCGCTCTGATACCACCGTTGTAACGCCCCCAAACCGTCCTATGGCCACGAGAGCCAACAGACAGTCATGGTACGCTACTTTATGTGGGAACCGCACCCTGGTGGTCCGGTCGAGGGACGGAAGCTGCAGCTTCCCGACCAGTCCTCCTGGACGCGACTCCGCCCGCGGTCGAGGTTCGCTTAGGCTTTGCAACCCTTGCGTCCCACGCGCGTTGTGTTGACCCGGACAAGGCCGAGTATCATTTGCAACTTGCCACGCTTTCCCGAAAACCGAATATATTACTTTAATAGTTCATTACACTTGAAATAAAACTTTAAAGCAATATACAAAGATAGTCGGATAAATTTGCAAAACGATTCTGAAAATACATAGGGTTTTACAAGAACACAAGAAAACCCTATCCGGTACCCTAGCGTTTGCTCCAGCTCTAAACTCACTTAGGCTTCCCTGCAAGACAAAATTCTATCATGAGTAATCTAAGATTACTCAGCGAGCCTGGGCACCCCTTTAGAACTCCTAAACAGGATTCTACTTCCCACACCCGACTACCCCGCAAGCAAGAAAACGAGCAAGACAACAAGCTAGCAAGTAATCAAAGCAACGCAGCCGGAAACAAAGAGGAAGCAAGAACAACACCTGCGAGAAAAGGTTAGATCGACCCGACTCCACTCAGACGATCTAGACTCGCAAAGACGACTAGAGAAAGACAAGAACCACTTGAATTAATCTAGACTCTTTCAGCCAACCAACACACCAGAAAACAAGGACATCTAGAGAATACAACAAGGAACATTTGAAATACCCTAGACTCCTTCACCTATGGGCCCTCGATAATCTGCTCCTTTCCACAACAATTCCCATGCCGAGACCACAAAGGTAACCGGCATGAGCCGCATCATTGCTACATCGTCATGTAGCGGTCACACTAGTAGCTAGCTAGTCGTGACATTGTCCCGCGCGAGTGGTCATCGGGAACTCTCGCGAGACAAAACCGCATGGAGGCAGAAGATCGACACACAACTCTAGCTAAGACTCAAGAAACGAATTCAAGAGGCAAAGCTAAAACACACCAACAGCTTCAAGCGAGAATTCTAGCAAAACAAGCGAGAGATTCAAGCAAGAAACGTATGCAAAACCATCAAGCAACAAGATGCACAAATCATGCGACAGAGCTTGTTCTATATGCATGCAAAACTCCTTAACAACTTAAGCAAATTAATGCAACAAGTTCGAACATGCATGCAAGCCAATTTACGCGATTTAAACCAATTTTAAATCCTTTAAGCCTCAAAAATGCATGCAAGCTAACCTCATCGAAAAATGCAATAAATCTTGCAAAAACTTCACCAACACTTTGATCATGCATGCAACCGGTTTTTAAGCAAAGCAATGCTACAAGAACCGCTAAACTTCAACATGCAAGCAAGATCCTTAGTCCAAATTTTAAGCATGTCCAAATACTTAAATGCATCCAAATTCGTTCGCGGTATAACACGGTGATCATAGCTCAAATTCGATGCTTCTACACATGAATCTAGCATGAACCTTTCAAACTTTGCATGTAACAAACTTAAAAGATTCAACCATGAATCTAGTCTACATGCATCACGCAATTTACCGCAGACTCACCTCCCTTCACGCGATCGACGATGAATGGACTTCACTGCACCGCGGATCAGACAAGTCTCCCTTCGCGTCCAACGATCTCCCAGATCTGACGTCCACCTCTCGGTCGTCTCTCGGTTCGGACAGCGCTTCGCTTCGACTTCTCTCGGTGATCCTCCTCGGCGATCACCCCCGTCTCTCTCTCTCTCTCTCTCTTGACGAAAATCGTTTTGTGTTTTAGTGAGAGAAGAGGAAAACAACAAAATGAGCAAATGGATCTCAAGGCCTCTATTTATAGGCTCGATTCTCCCTCTTCTCCCTTGCATGTCACTTGACAAATGGCAAGATTTTGGCTGCATGTGGCGCGTGCATTACACCGCCCAATGCATGTGCACCATTTTTATTTTTTGGCAAATTCATCTCTGCATGTGGTGCATGTAAGATGATTGGTCGATTTTCGGAAAACAAGAATTTCTTGTTTCCTTCGGCCACTCGTCCCTTCCGTCCGACAGTTTCGACCATTCTCGGCATTCTCCCTCGGACATTCTCGGACAACTACCGGATGGCCCTCTCGGTCAAGTTCTCGAACATCTCGGACTCGTCCGTATCATCTGACCGTGTACTGTCCCGTCTTTCTCCTCTCGATCCACGGACATATCCCTTCGGTCCATCTTCAGTTTTTGGTCCGTACCATTTCTTGGTACCATCGTCTCCTCGTGACTCGATCGTTCGGACATGGTTCACTCGTCCCGACATGGTCCGTTCTGATCCGTTCCGGTCCGTACTGGTCCGTACTGATCCGTACCGTCCGTTTGACCCATCGTGGTCCGTACCTCTCCCATCCGTGTACATACGCAGATTTTCTACTCGTACCGCCTTCGTTCATTCGCGTTCGTCTGCGTCCAACGCTTCCGGTCCGCATGGTTCATGTCCCGCGTACCTGTCCCCGTACCGGCCAACGGCTTCCGACTGGATAACAAGTCCTGTTCGCACCTCCGGTCACTTAGGTCTTGGCTCGGCCATTGCTTGACTTACGAATTTTTCTTCGGACAACTTTCGGTCCATCTCCTTTATTTCTCTTCCTCTTCTTTCCTAAGTCTTTCCAAGCCTTTTCCTCGAGCTTTCATTTTCGAAAATTCTGCCCTTAGCAAGGGTCACTACATTCTCCCCCCCTTATAAGAATTCGTCCCCGAATTCTCGCACTTCCTTCCTTTCTCCTTCGTTCTTTTATCTCCATGGCTTTGATCCTCCAAATTCCTCAATCTCGCCTTGAGTATCTAAACTCCTTTCTTGATGTAATGTGGCTTATCTACTCCTTTAACTTCTTTAATTCAATGCTTCTCTTTCTTCAGCTTTTGCTCAATTTTTCGCCTTGATATGTACTCTGGTTTATCCATCTCACTTGATTTTCACGTATGCCGATCAACTTCGCTCCTCCTAAGAGACTGGTTTGCACTCCGAATGTGTTACTCCTTTGGTTCACCCAACCATCATACTTTGGTCCAATAAATTATTTGCTCCAACTCCTTTAATCTCCTCGCCATTAGTTCGATGAAATACGTTCTCCATCCTGCCTGGTTCACCTTGGCTACTAGGCTTGGCCAAAAGTCTTGGTTTCTTACCAACTGACTCCTTTCTCTTTACGGATGAACTCCATCTCCGCACTTCTCGGTTTTCCTTCCTCATTTGTTACTCTCTTTGTTCTTTCCCAAGTTTGGCTCGATAGAACCGCACTGATTTCTCCACTGAACACCAGATTGATTTCTTTATCTTCACCGTCCATTATTTTCTTGCACTCTCTTGTCTATTTGTAGACACTTGAGTTTCTCTCATGCATTGAGTTTTTCTCATGCATTTATCTTCTTGCACCCTCTTTTGAACTTTTGCCCATAAATGGGTTTTGTTCTTCTTGATTTTTCCTTGCCATTTTCGATTTCTTTGTACCGCTCTCTTGCCCTTTTGAATTTCTTTTTAGGTTTGCCTTAACCTCCTCCAACTCTTCCTTTCTAACTGAACTGACCGCTCTTTTCTTGGTCGAACTCTCTTGATCTTTCTTGATCTTCTTCTTTCTTTGTCTGATCGCGCTTTATGGTGACTTATGTGAATCCTCATCGATCACGTTGAAACAACGCAAGCTAATTATGCAAAAATAATTAACTATGCAACCTATAAAACTCAAGCAAACAAGCAAGCAGTTAAACAGGCAATGGTTAGCACACAACCAACACACACAAGCATGGCTAAAGAACTCCAAAACACTTAACACACGCTGAAAAGGGTTCAAAGGTTCTACAACTTAGCCGAAACTTAAGCAAAACAAGGGTTCGGATTCTAGACAACACAACGAGGTTAAGTCTAGAGGCTTACAACAAAAGGAAACTATCCAACCCTTACACCGAAACCACAAAAAGAACTTCCCTTACTCCCAACCAACTACTGGCTTTTGCGCTTGGTACACCCTTCACAAGTGCACGAACACGCTCAGCTGGCTCTTCAGGTCACGGTTCTGCGGGAGCTTCGGCTAAGGTAGAGGCAGCAGACGATGAGGTTCTAGATTGGGTCACTGGGTTCTCTTCGTCTCGGGTAGCTCGGTCTAACGGGCTCTCCCCCGTATCCACAAGTTGGCTTGATGAGTCGAAACCCTCTCGCACAACCCGGTCCGGACAGCTATGAGCAAAGTGTCCTCTTGTCCCGCACTTGGTACAAACATCATGCTCGGGAAGCAATGGCTGCTGAGGTCTCGCCCTCCAGCAGTGGTTGTTCAAATGCCCCGGCATCCCGCATGTATCACATGGTCTCCAATGCCTCAAGTACTCCGGGTTTGGACAGCAATAGGCAAAATGCCCTCGCATACCACAGTCATCGCATACCGCATTCTCCGGTGCCAACATACGCCTAAGCGATGTTCTCCAGCAGTTCCTCGTCCAATGCCCAATTCCCACACATAGATCGCAATACGGCTGGTCCCGCATATTGACTTAGTTTGGGTACACCACTCGCTTCCGGGCAGTGGCTCTCACCCTCAGTCGCCCTCTTGGCTGTGTGGTCACTGGCTGTTCCCTCGCCTGGAAATCCTGGTACGACACCCTTGATCTCTTCGCACTACTTTCACCCCACTCGAACCTTGCACGCTCTCGGTTCATTCTCCTTAACTCATGTATTCTTTCAATCCTTTCCCACTCTTGGTCTCTTAACTCCTCTTCTTGTCCAGGTAGCACCATACGCAAAGGCACGGCTCGAATAGGACTGTTGTGTCTCGGCACAACCTGGTCTGGTTCAACTTGGTCAGGTACAACTTGGTCTGGTCCGTCTTGGTCTCTCACATCTCGGCTCGAACTGGCCCTTTGTCTCGCGTCCTCTCCGTTCTCCCCACCTACGACAACTTCTCGGTCTTGTTCACTTGGTATTGGTTCTTGGTTACTTCTTGGTTCTACTATCCAAGTCGATATCCCCTCGTCATCACTTGACAGAACATAAACAATGTCCATAATTTCATTTTCCCCCGTCCTTGGCTCCTCGGTCTCTGGCACTATAGGTTCCGCAACTTCCTCCACCCTCTCCGGTGAGTGCAACTCATCCAACATTCGCATTATTCTTGCAAGCGTCTCCGGTCTCTCCTCCACCGGCTCCTCAGTACGTACATTACTAGTCTCGGGTGTTACCCCATTCACTCCAACAGTAGCATTTCCTTCGGTCTCAAACGCCTCCGTCAGGAAATCTAAAATTCTGTCGACTGTATCCGGGTTCTCACGCATGAACTCATCGGATCAGTATCTCCATGGTGTTCTTCCACAAGTTCCAACAATAAACGGTGTAGCTTGTCCGCAAGCTCCACCTCTTCCTCTCCATGGTCTCCGATAGGTATAGTCTGGAAATTTCCTTGCGCGTCTATCCTCACTTGGATACGACTCGGCTCTTCGATCTCCAGCACTACGGTCTGATCATCTTGATCTACCTCCAACTCCTCTGATCATCCTAAACATTCGGATGGATCGGTCTCAATAGATGGATTGGCGCCATTAGCGTCAAATACCCCGTCCTCATTCCAATCATTGGGATTATAGTCGTCCAATAACCCGTCCACACTCCAAGTCTCCGGGTCAATTGGCTCGTGACTACTCCCCGACTCCGTCGATAAATACCCATTGTGATGTCCACAATCCTCATGTCTCGGCCCCTCACTCCCTGAACCGTCTCCGCAACCTGAATCACCTGAAGACATACTAAAAGCCCACAAGAAACAAGGTGAGATGCTAGTCCATTCTAAGGTTCAACTTAAAACTAGACAAGCAAACAAGCAAACAACCGGATAAAATTTGTGTTTTTGCGACACATTTACTCGATAAAACTTTGAAATGCACAAGTGCTCGCGGGTTCGAAAACACCGCTCTGATACCACCGTTGTAACGCCCCCAAACCGTCCTATGGCCACGAGAGCCAACAGACATTCATGGAACGCTACTTTATGTGGGAACCGCACCCTGGTGGTCCGGTCGAGGGACGGAAGCTGCAGCTTCCCGACCAGTCCTCCTGGACGCGACTCCGCCCGCGGTCGAGGTTCGCTTAGGCTTTGCAACCCTTGCGTCCCACGCGCGTTGTGTTGACCCGAACAAGGCCGAGTATCATTTGCAACTTGCCACGCTTTCCCGAAAACCGAATATATTACTTTAATAGTTCATTTACACTTGAAATAAAACTTTAAAGCAATATACAAAGATAGTCGGATAAATCTGCAAAACGATTCTGAAAATACATAGGGTTTTACAAGAACACAAGAAAACCCTATCCGGTACCCTAGCGTTTGCTCCAGCTCTAAACTCACTTAGGCTTCCCTGCAAGACAAAATTCTATCATGAGTAATCTAAGATTACTCAGCGAGCCTGGGCACCCCTTTAGAACTCCTAAACAGGATTCTACTTCCCACACCCGACTACCCCGGCAAGCAAGAAAACGAGCAAGACAACAAGCTAGCAAGTAATCAAAGCAACGCAGCCGGAAACAAAGCGGAAGCAAGAACAACACCTGCGAGAAAAGGTTAGATCGACTCGACTCCACTCAGACGATCTAGACTCGCAAAGACGACTAGAGAAAAACAAGAACCACTTGAATTAATCTAGACTCTTTCAGCCAACCAACACACCAGCAAACAAGGACATCTAGAGAATACAACAAGGAAAACTTGAAATACCCTAGACTCCTTCACCTATGGGCCCTCGATAATCTGCTCCTTTCCACAACCATTCCCATGCCGAGACCACAAAGGTAACCGGCATGAGCCGCATCATTGCTACATCGTCATGTAGCGGTCACACTAGTAGCTAGCTAGTCGTGACATTGTCCCGCGCGAGTGGTCACCGGGAACTCTCGCGAGACAAAACCGCATGGAGGCAGAAGATCGACACAAAACTCTAGCTAAGACTCAAGAAACGAATTCAAGAGGCAAAGCTAAACACACCACAACTTCAAGCGAGAATTCTAGCAACACAAGCGAGAAATTCAAGCAAGAAACGCATGCAAAACCATCAAGCAACAAGATGCACAAATCATGCGACAGAGCTTGTTCTATATGCATGCAAAACTCCTTATCAACTTAAGCAAATTAATGCAACAAGTTCAAACATGCATGCAAGCCAATTTACGCGATTTAAACCAATTTTAAATCCTTTAAGCCTCAAAAATGCATGCAAGCTAACCTCATCGAAAAATGCAATAAATCTTGCAAAAACTTCACCAACACTTTGATCATGCATGCAACCGGTTTTTAAGCAAAGCAATGCTACAAGAACCGCTAAACTTCAACATGCAAGCAAGATCCTTAGTCCAAATTTTAAGCATGTCCAAATACTTAAATGCATCCAAATTCGTTTGCGGTATAACACGGTGATCATAGCTCAAATTCGATGCTTCTACACATGAATCTAGCATGAACCTTTCAAACATTGCATGCAACAAACTTAAACGATTCAACCATGAATCTAGTCTACATGCATCACGCAATTTACCGCAGACTCACCTCCCTTCACGCGATCGACGATGAATGGACTTCACTGCACCGCGGATCAGACAAGTCTCCCTTCGCGTCCAACGATCTCCCAGATCCAACGTCCACCTCTCGGCCGACTCTCAGTTCGGACAGAGCTTCGCTTCGGCTTCTCTCGGTGATCCTCCTCGGCGATCACCCCCTCGTCTCTCTCTCTCTTAACGAGAATCGTTTTGTGTTTTAATGAGAGAAGAGGAGAACAACAAAATGAGCAAATGGATCTCAAGGCCTCTATTTATAGGCTCGATTCTCCCTCTTCTCCCTTGCATGTCACTCGACAAATGGCAAGATTTTGGCTGCATGTGGCGCGTGCATTACACCGCCCAATGCATGCGCACCATTTTTATTTTTTGGCAAATTCATCGCTGCATGTCGTGCATGTAAGATGATTGGTCGAATTTCGGAAAACAAGAATTTTCTTGTTTCTTTCGGCCACTCGTCCCTTCCGTCCGACAGTTTCGACCGTTCTCGGCATTCTCCCTCGGACATTCTCGGACAACTACCGGATGGCCCTCTCGGTCAAGTTCTCGAACGTCTCGGACTCGACCGTATCATCCGACCGTGTACTGTCCCGTCTATCTCCTCTCGATCCACGGACATATCCCTTCGGTCCATCTTCAGTTTTTGGTCCGTACCATTTCTTAGTACCATCGTCACCTCGTGACTCGATCGTTCGGACATGGTTCACTCGTCCCGAGATGGTCTGTTCTGATCCGTTCCGGTCCGTACTGGTCCGTACTGATCCGTACCGTCCGCTTGACCCATCGTGGTCCGTACCATTCCCATCCGTGTACATACGCAGATTTTCTACTCATACCGCCTTCGTTCGTTCGCGTCCAACGCTTCCGGTCCGCATGGTTCATGTCCCGCGTACCTATCCCCGTACCGGCCAACGGCTTCCAACTGGATACTAAGTCCTGTTCGCACCTCCGGTCACTTATGTCTTGGCTCGGCCATTGCTTGACTTATGAATTTTTCTTCGGACAACTTTCGGTCCATCTCCTTTATTTCTCTTCCTCTTCTTTCCTAAGTCTTTCCAAGCCTTTTCCTCGAGCTTTTATTTTGAAAATTCTGCCCTTAGCAAGGGTCACTACACTGTCCATCGATACAAAACCTGCTCTTCGCTGATGATAGCTTGTTCATATGCCGGTCCAATAGAGAGGAATGTGAGGAGCTTATACACTGCCTTCAACTGTATGGAAAGGCATCAGGCCAAGTGATTAACTTTTCAAAGTCAGCGGTAACTTTTGGGAAGAAAACTGATGAGGCAATCAAAGACATGGTAAAACAGACGCTCAACATTCATGTAGAAGGTGGTACAGGGACGTACTTGGGATTGCCGGAATGCTTTAGTGGTTCCAAGCAAGCTCTTCTAAGTTTTATTGGCGACAAACTTCAAAACCGGCTTCAAGGATGGTTTGCCAAGTCTCTCTCCCTGGCCGGTAAAGAGGTGCTTTTGAAGGCTGTGGCGATGGCGCTTCCGGTGTACGCCATGTCTTGTTTCCGTCTAAGCAAAAATTTGTGTAGGAAACTGACTAGTGCTATGTGTGAGTTCTGGTGGAGTAATTGTCAAGGGAAAAGGAAAATTGCCTGGGTGGCCTGGAAAAAGCTATGTAAATCTAAGTCAAAAGGTGGCTTAGGATTTAAGGATCTGGGAGATTTCAACCAAGCACTGTTAGCGAAACAAGCATGGAGGATGTTGAGTAATCCGGGATCATTGATTGCAAGATTCTACAAGAGTAGATATTTCCGGAAGACAAATATTTTAGATTGTGGTACTGGTTCTAGACCATCATATGCGTGGAGGAGTATTCTTTATGGTCGAGAATTATTGAAAGCAGGGTTGATGAGGTCTGTGGGTGATGGTCATAACACGTTGGTGTGGCGGGACAAATGGGTTTTTGATAAACACCCCCGTGCTCCATATCGGTCCCAGATTTTCTTTGAGGTAAACCTGAAAGTGGCTGCATTGAGTGAACCAGGACAAGCTACATGGGATGTTGGAAAAGTTCAGTCTTTATTCCCACCAGACGATGCAAAACGGATTCTAGCAATGAAGTTAAAGGACGGACATGGCGACCGTTTCATTTGGCCGTACACTAAGTCTGGGTCGTATTCTGTAAAGAGTGGATACTGGCTGGTGCAATCTTTATCCACCTTGTATACGCCAAGTGATGATAACAGTCGCAAACACAATGAGCTAAAGGAAAAAGTCTGGAAAGTGAAAATGGTTCCTAAGATTAAAACGTTTCTTTGGCGTATGTTGTCTGGAGCATTAGCGGTTTCGGAGCATTTGGCATCGCGTGGTTGTAGTAGGGATGTATCTTGTTTGCGGTGTGGCTTCGATGCAGAAACCATTTGCCATATGTTGTTTGTGTGTCCAATAGCGAGACAGGCTTTTGCCTTAGCTAACGTCCCGAGTCCAGTTGGGGGTTTTTCTACTGTGAATTTAGGTAAAAATTGGGAACATATGTTAATGGTGCTACAGGATGACTCGATCCCACATATGATCCGAGCTCCGATCCCTTGGATATTATGGGGGATATGGAAACACCGTAACACAGTTGTGTTTGAGGGGAAGAGTAGTGATGTCCGTGCTTTAGTTTCCAAGGCATATGAGGACTGGAATCAATGGCAAGCACTCTAAGATGTACCTGCTGCGGATGCGTTGCGTCACTCTCATTCACAAGGGATTCTGGCGAGAAAATGGAGGGCAATAGCAAAAAGTGTTACAAGTACTGCAAATTCAGTTGCAGGGGCAATAGCAAAAAGTGTTACAAGGGATGGCAGATTACAGTCTTACCTTTCACTTGGAGGGCCTTCTTGGCTTCTATCATCAAGTGAGAAATGAGGCAGCATAATCGTTCGAGTTTATCTTTATTTTCTTCTCTTTATGTATAACTCTTGATTTGTTTTGGTATCTTTCGGATTTAAAAAAAAAAAAAAAAGGCTACAGTTAATTTTAAATTTCAATAATAAACCATTAAGTTCAATAATAATAAACTATGGATATTACATCAAGTTAATTAAGGCTGTTTGATCGGGCATATGTTTTCGGCAATCATTTTTTTTTCCAACAGCAATTCAAATACATATGGATAAACTTTTTTTTTTTAAAGCATCCAACAGCAATTCAAATTCAATTCAATATATTTACAGTTTACCTATAAATTTAAATTTATGGCCTAAATATATACTATATAAGCATGGAAAAAATATGCATGCCCATAAAGGAACTAATAAACATAAGGAAGTTCATAGCTTTTCATCTCGAAACAAATCTCCCTAAAAAGAGTTTATCATTAGGAAGTTATTGTGTAGAATTTGAAAACTTTACATTTAAAAAAAAAGGAAGCAAAGCACATCTTTTTATTTAACGAATTTATTTCTTTTACTTTTTTGGTAACTGGTGTAATATATATACTAGGTTCGGATCCGCACGTACGTGCAGGATTATGTTTGCGTAAAATTTTTAAAAATTGGAAATTTTTATAATGTAAATCTCTACTTTTATGTAGACCTGTATGAGTGATATTTATAAGAAAAAAATTAAGAAATAATTTAGTAAGTGATATTACATTTATATTATTCTAAACTAATCCAAACATTACTGTTTGTTTAGGAGTGTTAAATCAAATTTGGATTCGGTTTCAGTTTTATTTATTTTACGTATTTAACCTAGATGTATATATTTAGGATGGGATACTCGTCTTGTATTGTATGTGTCAATAAATTGCGTCCCATAACCGTTCAATTTTAAGTAATTACATTTTTGACTCTATTTATTATGATAGATTTAGATACCCATATTCCCGGTTTATAAATTTCAATTTTATGAAATCAATGGAAATTATCCAGATAAATAAATAATTATGTAGAATTCTCTAAATATTTTTAAAAATATTCAAAAATTTCAAAAGTCCGTCGCAAAATAGGACAATTTTTGGTAACTGGTGTAAATTTTCATATAGGACAATTTTTGAGTTCACCCCTAGGGGTGAACCTCTCTTATTCACCTCCACTTAATTAAGGAAACAAATTATTAATTAAAGAAACAAAATATGTATATCATTCAATTTTAAAGTTATTAATTCTAAACATTACATTATAGTTTTTAATTATAACATCTAAATCTAAATTACTTTTTTATAAACCCAAACCGACATATAATTTTATTTTATTGTATAATTTCAACCCTAACCACTCTTTTATAAACCCAAATTGAAATACAATTTTTTTTAATTTTAAAATCTAAACCCTAACCACTCTTTTATAAACCCAAACATACATATAATTTTCTTTAATTGTAAAATCTAAACCCTAACCACTCTTATATAAACCCAAACCGACATATAAATTTGTTTGATTGTAAAATCTAAACCCTAAATCCTAACCACTATTTTGTAAACCTAAACCGACATATAATTTCGTTTAATTATAAAATCTAAACCCTAACCACTATTTTGTAAACCCAAACCGACATCTAATTTAGTTTAATTGTAAAATCTTAACTCTAATCACTCTTTTGTAAGTCCAAACCGACATATAATTTAGTTTAATTGTAAAATCTACACTCTAATCTAGATATACATTTTTGAAGTACATTTTGGGTTCTACTCTTTTATTTGTACTTATTAAAAAACTTATTTACAAATTTAATCCCTACATAATTTTCAAAAATAGCATTAATTCAGATTTTGTTTCCTAAATATTTTACATACTATTTCAACTAAAAAAATACAGCATAATCAATATGAAAACATAAACTATGATATATTTAACCACACTTTCTATTGTGTATTGAAGATAGTTTATTTTTTATTTTTTTTTTCTCTGAAGAAAATACTGTATGTTAACAAATCTCCAATCCTATCACAGATTTGTTTATTTCCTTAATGCACCGATATTCTGAAGTCACTCATCTGAGATCTCTCAAGTGAAACCATAAAAAAACAACAGAAAAATCGAGCCAACAACGATAAGAGTGAGAGTGAGAGAGGCAGTCCCATTCACTCTTCAGCAGCGACAACACTGATCTCACCTCTCTCAAGCAAATCATAGAAAGATCTGGTTTTCCTCTGCTCATTCCAATGGTGCATCTTCCAGAGACCACCAGCAGCTAAACCAAGTGCCAAACCAATAACTAATTCCTTGACAACACTCGGACCTTTCAGTGTGGCATGCGCAACCTTGTGTCCTGCCATTTCTTGTCAACTAGAGTCAGATTCTTCTTCGTAAACGAGAGAGAGAAGCACGACGGAAATGGTGATGATTAAATAGTTTATCTCTAAATCCTTTGCAAACAAAGAAAACAACAATTTGATTCCTATTTAGTTTTCCAAAACCAGTGAGCTTTGGTTCTTAACGTAGAAGAATTTCGATTCACATTTATTTAAATATTATAATTAATATATAGAAACTTAATAAAATTTTAAAATATTACGAATATGTAAAATTAAAATTTGTTAAAATACTATATAATATGGTTATATAGTATGAGTTATAAAGAGGACATGAAATTAATAAAATATCACTAAATTTGTGCTAACACGGGTTAAATCCTCATTTTATTATTTTCAAACCTATTAATATTAGAATTTTTGACATAGAAAAGCTAAGTTGATTTAACTAAGATTGTGTAAAATTATTAAATCATTAAGAAAATATGACTTAATCATAGCCTATAAATGACTTACTACGTATTTGAATCCCTTGTTTTTTGTTATAATAATTCAAAATTAAAATAGAATCTCAAATACTAAACCAAAAAAAATAAATATAACAAACAAATGGTCATGAAGTACATTGCGGGTTAAAAAATTAATATAAACATTTAGCCGCACAAACGGTCGGAAAATTTAGTATTCCTCTATTTAGAAAGCATCTAATATTTAACAAATAAATACAATATAAAATATAAATAATAATAAAAATTATATACACGCGGTATACCGCGGGTTAAAATCTAGTCATTCTTTTATAAACCCAAACCAATATTATTTTCTTATTAAAAATTCTACAGAATTTGTTTCTTTAATTTGTTTTGTCTTTTCTTTTTTAATTTTGTTTTATTTTATAAATATGATATGACATGGCGTTTTGTTGTATTTTGATTGGTTAATTAAGAGTGGTGAAGAAAAGAGATTCACCGGGTGATCGCAAGGATTTTTCATATATATATAACCTATTGGTGTAAGTTATATATAAAACCTACTCTTAACGCTCAAAACCGTCAACTATAAAACTGCTCTAATGGCGTTCCACTGTGTTCGTACCGTGTCCTGGCTTCGCAGCTGCTCGAGCGCTTCTGTTCATGGATTCCTTCTTCTTCACGGCAATGCAGCCCGGAAGACCGCAATTTCCTGCAGTCCACCTTCTAATCTTCGCTTCTTTTCTTCTCATGCTGCACCATCGTATGCTGAAGCTAAAGAAAATAAGTTGAACTTGGTGCGGGAGAACTTCTCGGTCTTTAGCATCGTTCAAGATTTGAAGAATAAGTTTTTTCCAGGGAAAGAAGTATCTAGTGTGGATGATACAGAAAAGACGACTCCTTCTGCCATTGATTTGGCCCTCAACTCGGTGGTGAAGGTGTTCACCGTCTTTAGCAAGCCAAGAATTTTTCAACCTTGGCAGATTAGTATGCAGAGTGAATGCACCGGCTCTGGTATTGATAACTTTATTCATATATTAAAACTCACAGTAATTTTAGTCTAGTAGCTATAGGAATCTTTTTTTTCCAATAAAAGTGTTGGAAATTTTGGTTTGGCTTACATACTTAGCTTGGAATGGTTGTAGGATTTGTAATCTCAGGAAAGAAGATCCTTACGAATGCTCATGTAGTGGCTGATCACACATCAGTTAAAGTCCGAAAGCATGGTTCACCCACAAAGTACAAAGCAAAAGTTCAAGCGATTGGTCATGAATGTGATTTGGCCATCTTGGAGATCGATAGCGAAGAATTTTGGGAGGGTCTGAATGTTTTAGAGCTTGGAGACATACCCTGCCAAATGGATTCTGTGGCCGTCGTTGGCTATCCGGAAGGTATTTCAAATTTTTAATGACTACGAATTAGTTATGTTTTCATTGGTAAAATTTTATATATCATATCAAGACTGGTTAGCAACGTAACATTTTTGGTATACATACACATATTTTTCTTTAAAAATCAATCATACTTTGAATTAAGAATGATCTTGAGAAAAAGGATAATATTATACATTGCATTACGTAGAAACTATTTACAAAAGGTTAGTTACTTACGAACGTGCTCAAATGCAGGTGGTGATAGTATATCCGTTACAAAAGGTGTTGTGTCTAGAGTTGAACTGAGCCAATACAGTCACAGCTCCACGGAGCTATTGAAAATACAAATAGATGCAGCTATCAATTCTGGAAACAGTGGTGGTCCGGTGATCATGGGAAACAAAGTCGCTGGTGTAGCATTTGAAAGCCTTTCGTCGTCTGATAATATAGGGTGAGTTAAAAACGGAAATTAAATCTTGCTTAAGTAGTTGGGTTGCAGATTTTAAATTGAATCATATATGATCTATCTATATTACTATGAAAGTCTTATTTCTCTGAACATGATAAATAAGCTTGTATTTCAAATTTGTGTTTTGCAGTATTACTATTTTACTAGCTTATGTTTTTCTTTTGCAGCTACATAATTCCAACTCCAGTCATTAGGCATTTTTTAAATGGTGTAGAAGAAAGTGGTCAACATGTTAGTTTCTGCTCAATAAATTTATCATATCAAACTATGGAGCATGCCCAAACCCGTGACTGCTTATAGATGAGCAAAGAAATGACAGGGGTTCTCGTAAACCAAATAAACCCGCTTGCAGATGCTCACAAAGTTTTGAAAAAATATGATGTTATTCTCGCAATTGATGGTGTTTCGATAGGAAATGATAGTAGAGGTAAATAGCCCTACACTATAATTATTTTCTTTCATCTGCATCCAACTTACCAAATTTTCCCATGCATGCATGTGTACAGTTCCTCTTCGTAAACAGGAACGAATAAGTTTCAAGCATTTGGTTTCTATGAAGAAATCAAGTGATACAGCGTTATTTAAAGTCTTAAGAGAAGGAAAAGAGTATGAGTTCAATATAAGTCTAAAACCTGTAAGATGTCTCGTTCCCTTTTTAAATAAAATTTTTGTAACTTCATTCCCAAATAAATAAACAATTGATTCTATTATGATTTAGGTTAAATAATGGACGTTGACATTTTGTAAAAATACATAATAATATGTAATGTGAAGGAGTTTGACGGTTTGAAATATGTATGCAGGTGCAACCGCTAGTTCCAGTGAATCATTTTGACAAGCCTCCAAGTTACTATATATTCGGGGGTCTTGTTTTTGTACCTCTAACTCAACCATACATTGATAGTTCTTATGTTTCCGAATGTGCTTTAGAAAAGATGCCAACAAAAGCCAGTGAACAAATAGTAATTATTTCTCAGGTTCGTTATGCTTTTCCGCATTAATTCATTTCTAGTTTTCTAAACGTGTTAATTTCGAGAGCTAAGATTTTGGTTCCTGGTACAGATTTTAGAGGATGATATCACTTCAGGACTTGGTATTTTTGAAGATTTACAGGTAATGTATTTATTGATTACTCTATACTTTATTTCAAAACATAACTTATGAAAAGTGAATCTTAAGACTTAGTTTCACGTACACTCTAGAGTTACTTGAAAATGTATTTTCCCTGAATACGTTATGTGTGGTGGAAATTAGGTAAAGAAAGTGAATGGAGTGCAAATAGATAATTTGAAGCACCTGTTTCACCTAGTAGAGAACTGTTGCACCGAGTATTTGAGGTTCGATTTGGAAAAAGACAAGTTTTTCGGCCTCAACCATAGATCTGCGAAGAAAGCCACTCCTAAGATCTTGAAAAATCTCAAAATTCTATCGGCCATGTCTGAAGACCTTCAGCCTAGACAGCAAAATAAGCGCGAGCGCCGCAAAGTTCCACGGCGGAGCAAGAAACATTGAGTCAGCTTCTGTGGCAGCTTGATCCCAGCAACGATTCTAGGCTTTTAAAAATTACTTAAATTAAATATATTCTAGGCTTTTAAAGGCAATTACTTAAACTAAATTTGATTCTAGTTGTTTTTTTTTTTTTTTTTTTCTAATAACAAAATTTCACATGACTTTAACTTAAGAACTTAACTGGTGTTAGAGAGGAAGTGACAAAAGGCCTGGGAAAGCCCAAGTTTTGATAGTTTAACTGACTCATCACTTCATAGAGATCAAAAGGTATTGAGAAAGAGTTGTTTGAGACGAGTTCGGATGTTGAAATGTTGCAAACACAAGATGGAGAGGAGAGTTCATAGGAGAGACAATAGCATGTCGAGATCAAACCGCTCTTTTGAAAGAGGGAATTATAATTTGTCGGTTTAGAAAGAAGTAACAGAAGCGACTGAAGAGAACCCAATGAAGTGAAGAGTAATATAATTTATAGAGCTTATTCAACAAATGCAAGTCAAAGGAGTGCAGGTAATATTGCCTCCTGTTTAGCTCTCATTTTTGGGGTATATAGAAGATGCATAACATTGCATTATACGTGAGGTTGGAGATAATTTATTCATGATGTGTGGAAATTTTATCAAGTCATGTCTTTCTCTTAAGAATTTAAGGAGTAAACGTATAGGAATGGTGATGAAATGAAGTTGAGAAAAGGGATTGTGCTTCTTGTCTCTAAGTTGCTATGTTTTTGTCTACTCTTTATCCTCAAGCAAAAAAAATTGGAACTTTCGTAATATTTTTCGTACTCAGATCCTTATGGTAACTTCGCTAGTAAGGCGTGTTCATTAATTCATTTGAATTGACCATCTGAATAAACCATTCAAATATTGCTCGTTTTTGACAAAAAAAGAAATTTCATCCAGAATTATTCATATGGATTATCTGAATGATTCTAGTTGGACCATTTGGATGAAGATGGTTTATCCAAAAATAACAAATAACAAATAACAAATATATTTTTATTATTCAAAAGATCTATTTATCTACAAAATTATAAATAATATTTTTACAATTCTTACAAAATGTCAAAAATACATGATAAATTTTCCGCCAAAACTAAAATCACGTTTTGTGAATATCAAAAACATATGCATCATCCAAGTGAACTATTTTTTGTCTTGTTTATTGGGTCATTTGATAGTGAGAAGAATAATTTAGATATATCATTTAAATAGATCATTTAGATGGAAATGCTAAATGATGAAACGAACAGAGCCAAAAAACGATTCTCATTTGAAAAACCTTTAAAACGTTTTCCAACAGCTGGCAAATTATTAATGGCTAAGCTTTTTCTTTTATGGTTTAACTAGATGAATAACCGCGCTATGCGCGGGCTAATGGTTTACCATTTTTTAAACAATTTTACTATTAATTTTTTTTTTATGTAGAGTTTATCTTTGTTTTTTTAAATTGTGGAAATCTTGAAAAATATAATTTAGACATTGATTTTTTAAGTAATTCAAATAGGTTTTCTCATTTTCTAATTGAATTATTAGATACATGCATGGACAACTTTGTTTTGAGAGCTTCAACATTCTACAATTCTTGTCTAAAACTTCTAAAAAAAAAATTTCCAAATGAAAGCTTGATCTAAGGATGCATATTTTATAACAAAAAGTTTTTTGGTTGAATAAATTTTACATTCATTAAAAAAAAATTAAGTATTTAGATATATTCATACTTAAGCTTCTCAATTATATATTATAAAATACTAACATTTTATTTTATCAAGATTGCAGTTTGACTAACTCTTTAATAGATATAATTAAGATATACATCTTCTTTTCATGTTAGCTCTTCAATTTCTTGAATATAACTGTATATTTTTTTAATAAGAATTTCATTTAGTTTTTTTTTGGACAACTTCTAAATATTAGAATATGAAAACTCTCTTCCTCTTTGTCTCTGTATTTTTCTAAACTAATATTCTACAGTTTTATTCAATTATCTTCCATTTAATAGTGAACAAAATCTCAATATTCTTCATATATAATTTTTTTTTGGGATAACTTTTCATGAATTTCTCTACAATATTGACAAATATCTCTATCACTGCTGCAACTCTTCAAACTATTGACAAAATTGTAACTCCTAAACCATATGTCCATAGATTAATTGTTTACGCCAAGAGGAAGAAGTGGCTCTGTGATTCAATTCAGACACCCTTTTTATCTATTGGTGATGTATCTACTTTCTTGGGACATGTTATGTAAATATTGAAACTGTTTTTGTGATTTGAAAAAAGAATAATAGACATGAAAGATGTTTTATATTCCTTTTAATTTAGATCTCTTTGTTTTTAATGGGGATAGACAGGTGGCACTCTCTCCATTGCTGATGTGTAACTCAAATAGAGAGTCGACCATATTTCATAATATAGATTTTTATATAAAACAAGAGCCCACTTAAATTTAGTCTTTTAGTTTATTATTACAACTAGATGAGTGTCTGCGCTACGCGCAGGTTTTTGTTTTGACTTGTATTTTAAAAATTGTTCCTATTTATATACATATTTTGTTGCTATGAACGGTTTTTGTTTTTGTTTTTAAAATTGTTAATATTTGAATTCGGTGTTTGTAAATTTCCGTTTGTTTTTCCTACTTTTGCTTGGTCTGTTCTTTTGTTTTTGTTTTCTTGTTGCTCTTATTTAGCAAATATATGAATGTTGTACCGTTTGTTTCTTAGTCATATAAAATAACTTCATTATATTAATAAAATGACTTCATACTGTAAATATAACTTTTTCATATATTTTTTTAGAACATCATTTTGTTTTTCTCAAATTATTGAAAACCGTAAACAAAGTAAGTAATTGATGTGAGTTTTTATTCTTCTTCGAATCGAAGTTATCCTTTTCTTTTTGTGGATGTTATTATGGTTGTTGTTGGGAATTAGTATTCTTTATAGTTGCGTTATGCAGTTCCCTCTCTCTCGCATTTGTGTTTTATTTTCCTTTGATTCCAAGTGTTTGTAGAAGTTGTTGCGGCTTCCATCATGAAACATGGGCCGTTCTTAGTTCCTAATTCCTGAAATTTTCATTTTTTGTTATTTTTTTCATTATTTAAATTGTCAAATATGTTGTCTTTACCATTGTATGATTGGTTGATGTGTCATTCGTAGTTATGTTTGTCACTCTGAAAGTTTTATACTTGTGGGATAGTTTATTGAGGGGACTCTTATGATTCCCATCTAGGTCAATTAAGCAATTTGGGAAGTTATGTGTGTGTGCTCCATTTCGCTACAATATATAAAAGTGTATATTTGTGTTATTGTTATCTTAGTTGGTTGAAAGTGTGTAAATTTTGGTGTTTACTTACCATATCTTCCATTACCTTTGTTGGTATTTTTTTTATCAGTTTTGTTATGTC
The DNA here is from genome assembly GCA_024034495.1 of Camelina laxa. Taxonomy (NCBI): domain Eukaryota; kingdom Viridiplantae; phylum Streptophyta; class Magnoliopsida; order Brassicales; family Brassicaceae; genus Camelina; species Camelina laxa. The sequence goes on from CM043880.1 coordinate 18,134,983, forward strand.
ATTGTCTGATATAACGAACATAGCAACACTCCCCATCATGAACTGCAAGCTCGACCTTGTACCTTAATAATGAAGTAAATCGTTTTGTAAATATGATTTTTTTTTTTTTTAACTTGCACCTATTTTCGGGATTACTTGTTTATTTGTATATATCATTGTAGGTTTTTTTTTAATGCAGGTTAATCATAATTTTAAGAACATTAAAATTAAAGGTATTAGGAAAATTATTTTGAGTTAACCTGCAAAAGAACTTGGGATTCATGCATGTGGAAACAAGCACAACACTTTCTCTCCCATTTTGGAGATAAGCTTTACGGAAATGTAATGCTTGGTCATCCCAAAACGTCATCCTTGCCGTGCTTCCTCTGATTGATTTAGTTAACAATAATATGTGTTGTTAAACTGGTTTTAAATAAAATTTATTATTAACAACCACTTACTCGCCAAGCAAGAGAACGATTACGATTTTCTCTGTACTATTTGGGTCTTCCAGATTAGATCCTTGGACCCTTATTATCTGGCCTATAACATCTGCGGGAAATTGAATAGAGTTTCTTGATCTTGATTTTATAACTACTTATATGTATTAAAATCAGACTGTTTCACTGCTATTATTTTTTTGGGGAATTAGATGTTTGAGCATGATTTTGGGCTACAAAATTTTCAATATGGAAATAGTAGTTGTTGTTATTTTAAAAAAAATATAAATAAAAGTCGTGCATGAAATACCAGGTAACTGAAGGTTTCTATTGGCGTATGATACATATTCTGCATAGATTAACATTCTGAAAGTTTCCTTTTTGATAATGCACGTATTATCATCTTCCTTACAAATTTCTGTATTATCGGTGAATCGTATAGCGTTGTTATTGTCGGTATAACCCTATAACGCTCATATACCGAGATGACTTCAAAATTTCTCATGGTGTAAACTTGGCCTTCAATTCTTTAAGGAGATCCATGTATTGAGGGATGCGACGATGGTGAATATTATATTATATTAGGGAATCCTAGATGTAGGTGGTCAGGTAATGGTAAAGAGTGTTTTCCAGAAATAATAGTGATGTGGTCAGGTAATAGTGACTTCTTCATGTTGTCATTTTAATAGTGATGTACCTATGTATCAAGGAGAAGGAGATCTAGACTCATAAGCTCTCTGTTCTTTTAAGCTTCCCACATACGCATAAGTCGGATAGTAATATGTTGCATAGAAGTCCCGATTCTTAGCTTATTTATAGCAATAGATTCATGTTGACCTTATGAAGATGTTGATTGTATGGCAGCCATATTGATAGAAAGTGATTCTGATCTAGCAATATATCATTATATCAAAGTAATAAAAGTGATTAGTTTAGTTTCAGTGGGATCTGTTTTGCAAGTACCTACTGGGTTATTTTCTAAATTAAAAAGCCGTGAAAGAAGGTAGAAGAGAGTGTAGAGAATGACATGTTTTCTATGTAATTATGAACGAGAAGCTTTGTGGATGGAGAATGGGTGTGGATAAGCAAATTTATATTGGTGTTGGATACTTGGATATTTTCTAAAGATATACGTGAATATTGATGTGAAGTTGAAGAAGCCGACAAAAAAAAAGATGTGAGGTTGAAGAATCTCATTTTTAACTAATAATATAATTATAATTCGTAATGGTTTGGTTTTTTTAGTTACCGTTAATTTAATTTATATAAGTAACAGCCTAATCGTGGGTATGTGAATTAATGTTGCTCATTTTATTACTTATTATTAACCCACTACTGTATTGGGTTTCATGCCCCAAACTTTTACTATACTTTTGCGAGTAAAGTAGATGAAAAGTTTATAAAATTTGTTAAAAGTATCTTTTTTGGTATACCCGTTTTCAAAAATACCTTTTTTTTTGTATTTTTATTTTTGTCCTCCTTTAATTTTTAGTGATCATTTTATCTTTAGATAAAAAATATTTTAATCAATAAAAAGAAAAACAAAATTTCCCGCCAAAAAAAATTTTGTCAAAAAAATTTGATAAAAACTTTCGACCAAAAAAATTTCTCGCCAAAAGTTTTCCTGCAAAAAAAAATTTACAAGGTTTTTAAAAGGTTTTATAAGGTAGATTTTTAAAAGGTTTTTAAACACCTTGTAAACTCTTTTACAATGTTTTTAAAAACCTTATAAAAACGTTTTACAAGGTTTTTATAAGGTTTTTAGAAGGGTTTTAAACACCTTGTAAACGCTTTTAAAAGTTTTTTAAAAACATTTACAAGGTTTTTAAAAGCGTTTAAAAGGTTTTTAAACACATTGTAAACGCTTTTAAAAGGTTTTTAAAAGGGGTTTTGTGCAAAAAACCCTTCCAAGTAATATTTTTTGCAAGAAAACCCTTCACGTTAACTAAATGCAAGTCAATACTACAATCTCAAAAATCACCCGCAATATAGTCTTTCTCTATATCGATGACGTGGCGGTTTAAAAACCATGCTGTTTTCAAGACAAAAAATGGCAAGATATTCTAATATATTTTTTTAATAAACAATTAAAAACAAAGGACCAGTTTGTACGTTAGGCACATGCACTAACGTAGCAGAAGCCACCATGGGATAAGCTTGCTCGATCTCTTCTCCTCCATGAGACTCTACATCTCCCCTCATAATTTCGGTGATACAGAAGACGACAAAAGAGACGGAGAAACCAGCATTCCACAAAACTTAAGCTCATACAAGTAATCAAAAACCATATCGATATCCGAGAAGAAGAACACGAGAAATTCGAAAACCCTTTGCTCTACTTCGTTCCAACACGAGAATTGATCTCAGACACTTATCGATTAGCCATAGTCAGATCTCGGTATGGATTTGTACCCAACACCATTACTCTCTCACATCATCTCATTCCCGCTGCGGGTATCGAAACAGCATGAGCAAAGAGTGTCTCTGTTCTTCAATCTCCGTTCACCATCGACGAATTCTCCTGCTGCGTTTCACCAGCCGCAGCGACGGCCATAGTCAAAGAAGAGCCTTCGACGACGACGGTATCAAATTCTTTCTCGGAATTTTTGACGTCGCTGTTTTCAGATGATGACATGTTCAATTTCTAGATCTCGGTGGTTCCAGACTATGCCTTGGTGGCAGAGTTTTGTTTTGGGGAAGAGTTGTTCGGAGAACAGATGACAAACAACTGATTTTTGTTTTTAATTGTTTATTAAAAAAATATATTAGAATGTCTTGCCATTTTTTTGTCTTGAAAACAGCATGGTTTTTAAACCGCCACGTCATCCATATAGAGAAAGACTATATTGCGGGTGACTTTTGAGATTGTAGTATTGACTTGCATTTAGTTAACTTGAAGGGTTTTTCTTGCAAAAAAATATTACTTAGAGGGTTTTTTTGCACAAAACCCTTTTAAAAGTGTTTACAATGTTTTTATAAGGTATAAACTTCAATATTTTTGGCGGGAAAACTTTTTTTTGGCGGGAAAAAAAAATTTTGGCGGGAATTTTTTTGAATTTTTGGCGAAAAAATATTTTCGATTTTGATGACTATACATTCTTACTGTCACTCAAAAAGGGTAATTTGGTCATTTTGTACATAAAAAGGGGTAATTTTAAAAATGGTCAACATAAAAGAATATTTTTAGAAAAGGATATAGAAAAGGGGGCATTTTTTAGAATGTCCAAAAGTTTAGTGATTACATTCTCTCCATATTATTATGTTCTTTAATTACTGTGGTTATAGATAACAATTAGGAATTTAATTATGTAATTTCAAGTACGTGGTGTAATAGTCATATTTAAATTGTTGACAAAAAAAAAAAAAATGGATGAGGTTTCTTTTCTAAACTTATTTATTTATTCAATTTATCCAAATTGTTAAGACAAATTTGAGTACGTTTTGAATTTTAATTATCCGGTTGCTGCGAATTAAATGTCATACTATATATTTGTAGACTATTGCAGTATGTAAACGAATAAATTTAAAACAGTAATTACGACACATAACAACGTTCAAGTACCTCTTTTGAGTTTATTATATGTATATATATATATATATACATTACAAATTACATGATTTGATGTCTAATTATTATTATTTTTGTTTGTTGTTTGTATTTTTATTATAATCAAAACCCTCATACTATTATTTCATTATTTTTCAATATTTCTGTTATTATACATATTTTCAATCTTAATTAATATTCCTCCATAGTGTTTTGCTTTTTGTTATAAATAAGACACTGATTGAATTCTTTTTACCAATGGTGCTCCAAAATAAATATGTATAAATAAGTATATACGTGGCATATTCTCAAATGCTGACATGTCATGCTGAGGGAGAGAGTTCACCTCCTTTCATAGTATAGATTTTACTTCATATAATTTACTGAATGTTCAAAACTGAAAAAATAATTAATAAAAAGTTAGATATTAATCAGTGTTGAAGGTAGGATATATTTTTTTTACACATTTAATAAACCCTCAAGAATGACACATACTTTGGTTAAATTTTAATCATAAAAAATAATAATTTTTCCTCTTTTTCTTTCTACACATCACAATGATTATGGGCGTGATACATCAATTTTCGTGAATGCTATTACTGTCTTCTTAGAATTATAAAACTAAAGTGAGGTATCAACTTTTGTTAATGCTATTACAGTATAGGGTAATGCTTTCTTCTTAGATGTATAAAAAAGTAAAGAGTCCAATAATGGCTGTGACGCTGACGCACTATGATGTATAAAAATTGATGATGGTTTGTAATTAGTCCCAGTTAAAATATTTTTAGTTTTATAAAAAAGTGTGGACGAATATATATGTGGAGTTCAAATAACATGAACATTTAAAAGAACACAAATGTTTTTTTTTAAAGACTGATCTAAAAACAAAAATTTGTGATGAAAAAATGTGAATAAAACATAGTGAAAAGACACAATCTACAATAAATACACGTAGCTTTACAAAGATGTACCATCATATTTCCAAAAACAAATTCTAGAAAAAATTATAATTATTGTTTGTATTTTTCAGATTGTTGTTTATATAGATTAGAGGATTCTCACTCCATCTAGGATGTCCACATCCTCATATTAAATATTCAATATAAATAAGCCATGTCATTTCTTTATTTTTTCTAAACTTTTTTTAATACTAATTTATTATTATCAGACAAATGATGATATCAATACATAAGAAAAGATTTTTTAATTATATATGCTGGTAAAGTCAAATTAATATTAATAACATGTAGATGATGATGATGCATAACAAGAGTATTAATATATATATATATATATTCTTTTTAAAAAAAATTAATTACAATTAAATATGTCAGATACATAATTTACTATCTAAATCTGTCTATCTTATATAGGTTGTTATTCTTAATAAATATCATTGTTTTGACTCTCAAATGAGCAATTAATTATTCCAGTCAAATATACAACTATTGCTTTTTATTTGACTAAGAATAATATCTTAGTGTGTGGTGTATATATATATAAACAATGTTGATCAGAAATTATTCAGTAGGGAGATAAACAAAAAAATAATCGGAAAAATACAGAACATCAGTTATTAATTTCTTCATCATGAAATCTGTTACTTTGTTTGTGGTTTCTTGTGTTCTCATGTTTTTCGTGATGCATAATGCTAAAGGTAAGATATATATAGATTAGTTACTTGTTTATTATGAAAAAATTGACTAATACAAAAATGTTACAAAAAATACTTGTAAGTTTTAGTATTTTCAATTTTTTTTTGTCTTTAATAATTGATGCTTTTATCCATCATCTAATATTTTTTTTGGTTGATATAAATTAGTGGAGGCACAACATGCGCAAGTACTTGTTGAATTTGTTCCGGGAAAACCATGTGATCCTGTTCGTACTCGAGCTGCAGCACAATGCCGATCGGAAACTCAAGATAGTTACTATACTCGCTGCTATTGTAAAAATGCACAAGGTGGACATGATTGTTCATGTTATCATTAATAATTTTACTTTATATGATTTACTGAATGTTTTAAAAAAAAAATATTAATAAAAAATTTCAGTGTTGTGGGTAGGAAATATTTTTTTAACACATTTAGTAAACCTTCAACAATAATAAATACGTTGGTTAAATTTAAATCATAAAAGATCAAAGTTTTTCGTCTTTTCTTATGATCATAAACCATAAGATCAAACCTTCAATATTATGGATGTGAGGCATCAACGTTCGTCAATGTTATTAGTTATTACTGTCTAGGGTAATGCTTTCTTCTTAGATTTACAAAGTAAAGTGAGGCATCAACTTCGATAATGCTATTACTGTCTTTTGTTCAAACGCACACACTAAAAAGTGAAGATGGTTTGCAATTAGTGGCATTTAAAATATTTTTATTTTAATAAAAAGTTATAGACGAATATATATATAGAGTTTAAATGATATGAACATTTACAGAGATAAAACTGTTTGTAAAAAACATAACTCTAAGAACAAAAATTTGTGATGAAAAAAATGTGAACAAAAGATAGTGAAACGACACAATCTACAATGAATATACTTGATTTTATAATGATGTGCACCAGCATTTTCAGAAAAAAAAATTCTAGAAAAACTTATAATTGTAGTTTGTATTTTTCAGATTGTTATTTATATAGATTAGAAGATTCTCACTCCATCTAGGATGTCCACATTCTCATATTAAATATTTAATATATATAAGCAATGTCATTTCTTTATTTTTTTCTAAATATTTCTTAAGACCAATTTATTATTATCACACAAATGATGATATAAATGCATAAGAAAATATTTTTTTTATTATATATGCAAGTAAAGTCAAATTAATATTATCAACACGTGAATGATGATGATGATATGGATTCATAACAAGAGAAAGAAACAAACCTACTATATATGCATATTTACAAATTTAATTAAATTTAAATATGTCAGATACTAATTTATTATCTGAATCTGTCTATCTTATTTAGGTTATCATTGATGTGACTCTCAAATAGGCAATTACTTATTCCAGTCAAATATAAACTATTGCCTTTTATTTGACTAAGAATAATATCGTAGTGTGTTGTGTGTGTATACACAAACAATGTTAATTAGAAATTATTTAGTGGGGAGATAAACAAAAAAAATCGGAAAAATATAGAAAATTAATTATTGATTTCTGCATCATGAAATCTTGGAATCTGTTACTTTGTTTGTGGTTTCTTATGTTCTCATATTTTTCGTGATGCATAATGTTAAAGGTGAGATATATATAGATTACTTACTTGTTTATTATGAAAAAATTGACCAATGCAAAAATGTTACAAAAAAAACTACTTGAGCTGCTGCACAATGCCGATTGGAAACTAAAGAATAATTACTATACTTGCTGCTATTGTAAAAATGCACAAGGTGGACATAATTGTTCATGTTATCATCAAAATTTTATTTTATATGATTTACTGAATGTTCAAAACGAAAAATAATTAATAAAAAGTTTCAGTGTTGTGGGTAGGAATTTTTTTTGTTACACATTTAATAAACCTTCAAGAATGACATATACTTTGGTTAAATTTAAATCATCAAAGATAAATGATATTTGTAAATTGTAAAAATGTTATCAAGAATGTTTTCGTAAAATAATTTTTGGTTTTGAAAAAATGAAAAATGTCATCTACATTCGTGTAACCTTTTGTAATTTTTTTTCTTTTTTATTTTTTGTAAAATGACATATATGGTTGCATCTATTCATTTAGAATTTTATCTTTTACAAACAGTTGTTCATTTTTAATTGGTCATATCTTGTCAAATGTATATATTTGTTCATTATTGTTGAAAACTACCAAACATTTTTTGACACATTTTTTTCGTTTTATGATGAATCAATACTTTGCAATTCAATATTGAACTATATTCTATACTTTCTAAACTATCTATAACATAAATGATTTGGAAGTTTGAATAAATTCCACTAACTCATAAATTTTGATCTAACTAAAGACATTATGAATAACTATAATAATATAATTTTTGTCATTTTTTTTAAATTAATATGTCGTTAACAAATTTAAAAAAAAAAAAAGACAATGTGTTTAGATTTTGTAACTATAATTATAGTCTCACTTTACCAATTTAAAAATCTTATGTAAAAACAAATAAATAAATGATGAAAGAAAATTAGAATATTTTTCAATTTTCTTATTAGTTTCTTTTAAAGTTATTAACGGATTATTATGAACCAACTTAGTAATACAATGAATTGATTTGACTAATTACTATTTTATAACTTATGTTCCATTTCAATTAAATACAGCTACTGTACAAGTTGCTGATTTAGTAGCAGTTGTTGTTGTTATTTCTGCAAGTGGAACTGTTGCGGCTGGAAAAAAAAAGTGTTTGATATTGTTGTTTATGCGGTTGTCGAGAAGAAGGAATTGGTATCCTACTGCTCCTCAAACATCTATTGCAAGTGGAACTGTTGCGGCTGAAAAAAAAGTGTTTGATATTGTTGTTTATGCGGTTGTCGAGAAGAAGGAATTGGTATCCTACTGCTCCTCAAACATCTATTGCTGAGTTTGAAACATCGGTTGAAGCGTCTGATATTAAACACAAAAACATAAAAAAAAAATATACACAAAACATACAATAAAACTAACGTCAATATACCAAAATACGAAACCAAAAAAATAATAACACAAACAAAATGATGAAATCTAATGTCGTAAGTCCCACTATTTATTTTGAATCAAAGAGTCACTTCTTTCTCTTGGCGTAAATGATGAATGTATGGACATATGGTTTACGCGTTACAATTTTTTTAATAGTTAGAAGAGTTGCAACAGTGATCGCGATATTGGTTAATATTGTAGAGAAATTCATGAAACTTTGTCCCTATGTAAATTAAAATTTTATATATGAAGAAGATTGGAGTTTTGTTCATTATCAAATGGAAGATAGTTGAATAAAACTGTAGAATGTTGGTTTAGAAAAATACAGAGACAAAGAGGAAGATAGTTGAATAAAACGGTAGAATGTTGGTTTAGAAAAATTCATGAATGTTGGTATGCATATTCTAATATTTAGAAGTTTTCAAAAATAAAATTAAATGAACTTCTTATTAAAAAACAAATTCTAGAGTTATATTCAAGAAATTGAAGAGCGTCTATGTAACGTCGGTGTCCCAAAAATTAATATCTAAATGATTTGTGTTTATGTCGGGAATTGGAGTGAAACCGGATTAATTTTAGTTGGTTTATTCAGTTGGTCGAATTATTAGAGGGGGTTATTGGTTCTATGATTTTAATGGATTTGGAAATCCAAATAAAAATCATGTGTTATTCAATCATTGATTTTGAAATACTTATCAAAATGATGTATTATTGGTTCTATGATTTACAAATACTTGTTAAAATACACTGTTATTCATTTAATGATTTGTTTTTGGATTTCAAAATCCATATTATGTTTTAAATGGATTTGAATGGATTTGAAAGTGTAAAATAGAAGGATTCAAATCCAAGGATAAAACATGTTATTTCAAAATCCAAATATATGGATTTTTAGAATTTACAATTCTATATGCATTTAAAAATCATCTCTCCAATAACACCACCTTAATTAAACGAGGACTGGTTTAATTAATTCTTGGTTTAGCAAAATTATGGTTTTATAGAACGAAACCAAGGAAAACCCTATCGTTCCCTTTTAAGAAAAAAGCAGTCGACGCCTCTTGTCTTGGGGGGACGGGGTGTGGAGGGTTGTGGTGACGATAGAGATGAAAGGGGAGATGGGTCGTGTGAGGAGTAAGGGCCGAGGTGGTGTTGGTGTGGGAGGAAGAGGGGATCGGGATGTTATGTTGTTGGTGTTGGTTGCCGCCGTTTGTTAGCCCTGAGACTACGTGCGGGTTTATTACTACTATCAAAATAATTATATATATGAAAATATATTAGACTATACTTTGTGCTAAGTAGAGTGGAGTGCATTATTTACTGTTGAAAAAAAAGTTCACCTAACTTGGTGCACTTGAACAACCAAAGGCAGAATCCGAAGTTATTCTATAAGGAGAGATTGTTGGGGAGAAATTCCAGAATTGGAATTTTTATTTTTTGGCATCTTGTTTCGAAAATCATATATATAATAGCAGAGTTTTCTCTCATTTTAGGGTGTACACATCAGCATAAATTATCAATTTTTTTGGGCCTTCTGTAAGCCCAAATATAACTTTTCTAAGTCAAACTGATCAAAACCTTTTTTCTAACTTTTCTAAGTCCCAAACAAATACCAATTGAAATATTTTGAAATGAATTAATTTTAAAACTTGAAATTGGTGAGCCGATTTAATTTGAGAGTTACCCAAAAGCTACACTAGAAAAACCTATGATCATTTATCAAAAAAAAAAACCAATATTATTTCAAACAGTTTGCTATTACATTATTAGAAAAAAATACACTAAACAAAATGTATAATTTGCAAGCTGTTTTAAGTTATTTCTAATATAAAAAAAACATACGCCAATATAATTACTAAATCAAGGTATCTCAAAGGTCCATTATATTTTAAAACTAAACGTACTTTTACCGTAAAAATATTTTCCAAGGATATACAAAAAACACTCGATGCTCACACCCATGCAATGACACTCATATCCGTAACACCCATATGCAATGACACATGACCATGAAATATTATTAATATACGCACTCACTGAATATGATGGGGTTTTCAAACAACAAATAAGATATATAATGATAATTATTAGAGTTGAGGTAAAAATTGAAACTCCTATTCAGTTAAATATAAGAAGTCGAATAGACAACCTTTCACTATACAATCATCACTTAAAACTACAATCTCACAAAATATAACAAGATGATGATGAACTCTTAAGAATAGAAGTATACAAACTAAGAAGTTATGAAGCAAAAATCACCAGGAAAGAGAAAACCCATCTCACAAACTTCAACCCAAGCAACCAAAAAAAGGAAAACAAAGAATCATGAAGAAGCAGGAAGCATCGTACAAACTCAAAGTAAGTTCACCATTTCTCAATCGTAATCATATATTAGATCATGCACTTACGATCACGCCAATAAAAGGAGAACAACAATCTTCTAAAAGTAATTCCTTTAAAACAGTTACAGGTATTCCACAGCAAAGTACAGTTTATATATCAACCATCTCCGTACGTCAAGGTAAACGAAAGCATAAAAATAAATTATGGATTGGGGTCAAACTTTCTTTACTTAATGAAACTATACTAACATTATATAATTTCAGTGGAACAAAGAGAAGCACGACAAAATCGTTGGGCAATATTATTGGCTAAAACAGAAACTAAAAAGCAGAAAGGTATTTTGCTTATCAATAACGATGAAAGACATGCTTCCCTAACAAGTAAAGCCAGATTTAATATGTTCTAATGGCAAAAATATTGTAAATCCAATAGTCACAATCTCTTGAATAAAATCATAGGAAACAAGAAAGAAAAGGGTCAGACATCATCGTTAGGTAAAACAAATGGAGAAGATGGATTGGTACAATGCCCATTTTGTGAAGCTTTGGTGTGGAAAGAGGAAAGAATGGGGACCAAAGGACGAAACAATGTTCCATTATATACAATATGTTGTGAACAAGGGCGAGTAAAATTACCTGCTGAGCCACAACCACCAGCAACGTTGGAAATCTATTAACAACGTCGCATCACTACCAGCAGAATATTAGAACCTATAATTCTATTCTTGCCTTCACGTCAATGGGTGCGCAGATAGATAAGTCTATCACGCACAAAGGCGACCCATTTACTTTTAGGATTCATGGTCGGAATCATCACAATATAGGATCTTGAGTACCAGAAGAAGGGACAACTCCAAAGTTCTTACAACTATACATCTTCGATACAGCTAACAAGGTCCTGAACAAAATTTCAGCTGTAAGTAGGATCACAAAAACTAAGGAGTTAGACGAGAAAATAGTCAAAGACCTTATTACCACAGTGGATCAATTCAATTGTTTGGCAAAAGTTTTCAGGAAGACAAGGGACAAATATGGAGTTGATGATTGTCCAGAGTTTAGAATCAAGCTAATAGGGCAGAAGAAGCGAGGAAAACAATATGATATGCCAACAACCGATGAAATATCTGGGTTAATTGTGGGAGATTTTACAACTGAAATTAGGGAAAGAGATGTGTTAGTCCATCATAAGTCAACTGGGCTTTAACAGATAAGCGATCTACACCCTTTGTACATGACTCTACAATATCCACTTTTGTTCCCATATGGGGAAACGAGATATCATGAAGCAATCCCCGTTGTCAAAAGTGAGGAAAATACAAGAAAAAGAGCTTAGATCACTAAAAGGGAATATTACGCCTACCAAATTCAAACAAGAAGGTATGATGATTGTAAGATCAAAGCGTTTGCTGCACCAATGTATAGTCGATGCATATAAGCAAATGTGTTAATGGTGCAAAAAAAAAAAAAATATATATGTTTTATTTATAATATTTCATAAAACAGTATATATAAGTTTTTTATTAATGATATACCATTAAGTGAACATAAAATTTAAGTCAAGCATGATTAGCACAAAACCCCGCGCAACGCGTGGGTTCTCATCCCTAGTACTGTAAATACTACCAAACCTAGGCTATGAGATAAATATTAATTTATATTAATAGGAATACATCAGAATTTGTAATGTAAGTTTGATAGTATATAGTCACATACGCGAATTTAGATCTGCAATTTTCAGCTTATAGAATACCTTGGACAATATATATTGTGGCTCGCAAAAGTTGAACATAATCCACAAGAGGTTATTGAAGAAGACAACATGTTGCACTGGATAAGATAATATTTCTTCATAGGGATATTCATTTTTGTTTTTGTCCTTCTGTATGATGACGACCAGTGAATCCATTGTATTTTCATATGAGCTTCCTTCCTAGCAGGCCCTGTTTGGCCATGCTTCTCATATGATGATTAAGCCAATTATCTTAGATTTTTCGATTAGTAGGTCTTCCCTTAAGCCAAGTTTATCAAAGGATAGAGAATCCTACTAAAATTAAAATGTATTATATGGAGAGATGCTACATTTTATGAACGAAATAGACAATAAGATTCATACACGAGGCATACATTGATGTAGTATTTCATACAACATTGTGTTGTCTTTTCAATAACTTTAACCCCCAAAAATGTGGGTTATTTTCAAACCCAGCCGAGAAAGTATGCATATTAGAAAATCAGATAAGCGAATAGGAAAAACTCCTAAAGTGTTCAGTCTAAGGCCAAAATAACAAATTTAGAGATATACGTCAGATAATACTGTTTAAAACCGAAGAGGAAACCACATCTTGGAGCATAAATGTAGTTGGAGGGAAAACTAACCGAAGTAGTGTCTTTTATAAGAAGGGAATAGAGAAGACTTATGGTGACCAACTAAATTCTCGATTAGCATAAATAGTTATATCTATAATCCTGGGGAAACATGATAATACCACAGAACATTTTCTCTAGCAATTTCGCCAGAAGTGATAGGAACCATAAAAACTCAAATAATATCTATTGGTGGTCGCAAGAGGTTTGACCAATAAAAGTTCTTTGATTGATTCGTGCTGCAACATATTTGATCCAGTACAGAAAGTAGAATCCATCTTAACGTAATTACTTTGTTAGTATGTAACAAAGGTTTGCATGCGGTGGTAACATACATTCCTCGCTTAGCAAAACTTTTGAAGCCACTAATATCTAATGCTAGAAAAAAAAACTTTTGACTGAAGAAACGTTTGAGTAAGAAATGGAAAAAACCTTGACATGATTTGGAATGAGCTGTTGAGAGCTTGTTAATCTGTTCTAAAAATACAATAGGAGAAAGCAAACCACGCCATATACGTCCAGCGTGTTTAGGTGAACAAGTCTCCTTAAATTTTTAGTTAACTTGCTGGTTGTTGCACCTAAAACGAATCTCATTGTTTAAAGGGTTTAATCAATGTTAAACTCGGGCTACCCAATACCTTCCATGGGTCATTTTAGAATTTCTTCATTTAGCCACACTTAAAAAATGACTCTTTCAATTTAATTTTGCATTTAGCATGTTACAATTTAAAATATATGAAAGATTGTAACATGCTAAATTATATAAATGTTACAATTTTTGAAATTAAATTGAAAGAGTCATTTATATGAAAAAGTTATATATTGAAATGTGAAATGTGATCCTCATGAAAGATTGTTACAAGGAAAGAAGGGACATTTATAACATCATTATTTTATCCATATTAGCTATAGTTTTCATATGCATTTAGGAAGAATTTGATAATATTTAAGGTATAAAAGTTATGTTATCAAGTATATCAGGTTTCAAGAAGGTTTTACAGGTTTACTAGGTAATAACCCGCACTATGTGCGGTATAAAATAATTATTAAATGTTTTTTCTATAATTTTTATCTACAACATCTATTATATTTATCGGTAACTAAAAAATCTAAAATTTTATTGTGTAGTATATATTTATTAAAAAATTTGTATAATAATTATAATTTAACCCGTGAGAATTATTATAATATCAATCATATATTATTATATCATATGAACAAAGAGTTCTTAAAATTTATTTTAAAGATTTTATGAAAATATGATAAATGATATAATTAAATTAGAAAGAAAATATAAGAATTTAATTTTGGTAAGAATACAATGATAAATAAATGTAAATATTATTAAAAGCTGTTGACTAATAAAGGAAATAGTGTACAGAGTTCTGTAATGCTGACATCTCAGCTTTTTTGCCAAAATGTTCCTCTATTAATGTATAGGGGATATCAAATTGGACCAAAACACAAGGAAAATATATTTCAGAAGATTCAGAGCTTTACAGTGCATGCCACTTTTGAAGAACTTCCAGAACTCTTATTATATCATATTTGGTGTCTATGAGAAGTTGGAAGAGTCATATTTCTCCTCGAAGTGGAATCAAGTCAATTCATTCAGTCATTTGGAAGATATGCCCGATTTACCGAGACGTGTTATAAACCAACGTAAAGAGAAGCATCTAGCCGATGGGCTTTTATTAAACGCCTGACCATCAACCATCACGTCGGCCTAGTCCAAGCCTTCACGATGGTCCAGAACCTTCTTTCGCCACCCCATGTCCTGCACTCAAGAAGAAAAGACAATTTTGCCCTTACAAACCCTAATCTAAAAAACCCTATAAATACTCTTCAAGACCTAGGGTTTCCATTGCCACTAAAAACCGTCGCTGCCATGCAATCCTAGACGACCAGAGAAGCTCTCTTGCTCGCCGTTCCTTTGAAGCTTTGAAGATCCACCATCTCTCTTTCTACTCTTTCTAGTTCTTCCATACTTTCATTGCTTATTGGGAGACAAGTTCCTTTTGTGACAAATAGAGAAGTTTCCTTTGAACCCCCTTTTGTTTATTGATTCATTTTTGATACTATACTTTATTATATTAATGCCATTTCTTTGCATCTTGAGCAGTTTACTTGTTGGGTTTTATGGAGTGATTCAAGGGGAATTCATGGTTCGCTTCAATTAGGTTGTTAGATCTTATTTTGGTTCTATATTAGAGTTCTTTTGGGACATCTTTATCTTAATGCATGTGCTTGGATTGATCACCAAGTGCTGATCTAGAGAACGGGAGCGTTAACCGCGTTATCCTACTTCTCCAAACTAGTGTTATACCGAAACCTCGCGTTGTAACCGGCGTAAGTTGAGTTGCGGAGTTTGGTGAATGTATTGAACTTGTTTTACTAGCTGGTTGACATGCGTTGTTGCCTGCGTAAGTTGAGTAACGGAGTATGAAGACTTTAGACTTTCATTCAATGATATTAGCTTGTTAGTTCATTATTGTTTTGTAATTGAGAAACTAGAACGAAATTAGTAGTTACTTGTTAGATATTAACACTTAGTATTGCTTAAAACCATGAAAACTCGGAGATGACTCATAAACGCCCAACGCCTTAGTCTTATAGTTTTAAACTGCTTTTATTTACGCTTTCTTTCTCTGCAATAGATATTAGGAAAACCAAAACCCCAAACTTTTATTTAGTCTTAGCCATAATTCTTTCTCTTTTAATTTCAATTTGTGTTAGTTATTACTCTCTCTGGGATCGATCCTAAAATACTACATTGATTAACTGCGCACTTTCAATCGTCGTGTGGTCATTTCATGTAAAAGATTTGAAGTGAAAAATCACATAAATCAAAGCTTTTTGGCGCCGTTTGCGGGGAATTACTAGCTGCCCATTGAATTTGATAAGAAATTTCGTCTAAGATACTTTGAATTTTTTTGAATTTTTGATTTTTTTTAAAAAAATCAATATTATTTTATTTTCCTTGTTTTTCGATAACCTCTATTTTCCCTTTTAGTTTCTGTTGGATTTTTAGTGCATGGTAGGAGTCAACCCTCCGGAATCGTATCTCTAATTCAGGACATTGATCGACTATAACGTGAGCTTAGAAAAATTCAAAGACAACAACTCGTGGCCAAAGAAAGGAACTAGGACCAATATCCTCTTAACTTCGACCAACCGCTGATACCTCCTTCCCTTAACAAGCATGGAGAACCTATTCTTGAACAAGGTAGTAACCCCATCCTTGAACCTGATGATCCGCAACTTGACCCTATGGTTGGTCGAGTCCATCAACAAGCTCCTCGTGATGCTAATCCTCTAGGCGTAAGAGACAATCTTGATGTTCCTCCTCACCATCCTCCTCTCATTGCGAATTCACCGATATCTCAAGCTGGTGGAAGACAACATGCTTATGTGCAGCCTCAAAGACGTTCCGTTCCTAACTTAACTATAGCCGACTATGATACTCCAAATCAATACACTCAAGACCGCGCTGCTATCTGAATCACGCATCTTCCAAGTTGTGATTATGAGATTAAACCTTAAATAATTGGTTTGGTGAAACAAAATCAGTTCCATGGTCTTACTAATAAACATCCAATGGACCAAATTGATTTTTTCGAAGAAATCTACTCTACAACAAGAACCAATGGAATTCCCAAAGATTACTTGAAGTGTAAGCTTTTTCCTTTCTCTCTACCCGACAAGGATCATTGATGGTTAAAGTCTCTACCTCCCGGATCGATTACTATTTGGGAAGGATGCAAGTCAGCCTTTCTCAACCACTTCTACACGAAGTCAAGATCCAACTCTCTTCGCAACAAGCTGCAAAGTTTTCAAATAGGACTGGTCGAATCTTTTTATGAAGCATGAGAACGTTTCAAGGACTATGAACGTGACTGCCCCCATCATGGATTCGCTCAAGGTAACCTCTTAAGTACTTTCTATAGAGTACTACACCCTAAGTATCAACTTTCACTCGACACGCCAGCAATGGAGATTTTACTACGAAGACCGTTCAAGAAAGACAAGCTCTCATCGACAACCTTGTCAAAAGTAATAGCAACTCTTGCACCAATTTTGATAGAACCATCTTCTCTAGTAACTCCAACGCTAAGGAGATTACCGATCTTAAGAATAAGATGAACCAACTTTTAAGGAACCAACAACGTGGAGTAAATTTTTGTGAGACTATTAATGGAAACATGGAGCCTTTCCAAGAAGATTCTTATGATCAAGAAGAAGAAGTCAACTATGTTGGTGCTCAAGGATACTACCAAAATCGTGGGTAAAACAGCAACTTCAACAACAACTTTAGAAACACTTCTAACCTTTCTTATAGGAACCTGAATGTCGAGAATCTAAAAGACCAGAGCTACTCAACAAGCTAACCGCTTTCAAAGCAACCACTTCGGTGGAAACAACAACAACTTTCAGCCGCGAGCTTAATTCAACAACAACAAGCCACGTTTCCAATCTGGACCAACCCAAGCGCCTACTTCTCAAGATAATGCCAAGCTCGAGATGATAATGCAAGAAGTCCTTGCTACTTTTCAAAAGCAATCAAGAGATATCAACACATATATGGAGAACATCTATAGTGAACTGAATGGGAAGTATTCTATCCATGTTAAAAAGCTTAAAACTCAAGTTGCTCAGACCGATAACGCTGTTCCACGTCAAGTTAGTGTACTTCCGGGAAAACCCAAAGAAAATCCTAAAGGATATTGCAATGCTATCTCAACCGTACCAGCCCTCACCTACCGTGAAGCAGAACCAATGGTACCACTCTTTGACTCTCATGAAGATGTTTTTCGTATGACATGTCCATTTGATGAAGAAACAGCGAGACATTACCCCTTAAGGAGACTACCTAAAGCTGAAGATCCACGACGTTTTGTTTCCTCATGCTCCATAACATGCATTTAATTCTCCAACTCTCTTTGTTATTTTGGTGCTAATGTTAATGTTATGTCAAGAAATGTAGCTGAAAAGCCAGGATTGCGAGAAATATCGCCATTCAACCTCAGTTTAGTCTTTGGAGATTCATCACAAAAGGTTTCAAACGGATTAGTTCGAGACCTATAACGTTTCGTATGAGATTGCATAGTCACTACCGATTTTCACATCTTAGAGATTGAAGAAAAGACCGAGAGACCTTTGATTTTAGGAAGACCATTCCTAGCTACTGTTGGAGCAATCATAAACAACAAGTCAGAGAGGACAACCTTTGCTGACATCAACAAGAAGAATTCATATCCGACTATCTCCAAACCGAAGTCATGGCTGACCAGCTCACTACATGAAGACCCGATAGATCCTAACATTGATAAGCTGAAGCAAATCAACCAAGGTGCATTCACTACTATCAACAACGTGCCACCCAAGCCACCCAAACTGCCTAAGCCACCACAAATTTCCAAGATTAAAATCATAGTTCCACCTTAGCTAAGTAGCGAGAGCAAGGAACAGATCCAAGAGATGATAAGGCATACTAAAGAAGTTCTTCTTCATGCAAAAGTTTTTGAAACTTTTGAAAAAGGACAGCTTGTTATTGAAGCTGGCGCAAACTATCAAGATATCAAAGGAGCCGAAGGAGCATTGATTCCCAAAGCTAACTCTTCTCAAGCCTAACTTGGTCGCTAAAGTCGAGCCAACAATGTTAAACAAGCGCGCTTAGTGGGAGGCAACCCATGTCTAATAAGTTTTTTATTTTTAGTTTTCATTTCCTTTTATTTTAATATTTTTGCATTTCAGTTTCGGGTTTTAAAAAAGAAAACAAAATAGAAAAAATAGAAAATAGAAAAGCCAAAAAAAAAAAAAAAAGAAGAAGAAGAAGAAGGTCCCATGAATTAGCAATGCACACCATGACTAGTGGCAAGTACCACCTATTGACTGGCCATTTGTTCAACACGTCGGAAGCAAGACAAAGGCAAGAGATCTTTCAAAATCCTCATGTGATCGATGCCGAGAGTCCCCACCAGCCATACCAATCATAGCCAATTCCACCATGAGCAACCAACCTGAACACAATCCTCATGTGTACGGTGCGGCCAAGCTTTTACCATCAGGTCACACAGCTTGCGACTGATCTGACAATACCATCGTCAATGACTATATCATATGCGAGACAAAACTGTCTAAACCACCATCATCTTATCACCAAGCATCACCATTCTATCACTTAGGTATGTTTTTCTTATTTTATTTATCATCATTATTGATGGTTTTATGTTTTTGTTTCAAGGAGGATGCATTTAGAGATATATAAAACAAAATTCGATTGAACCTAGCCTGGTTCAAATTCGATGTCAAGCAATAGAGGAAGTTACAAACGGTTAGTCACCACATCTTCACTACCACCTCCGACCTCTAGACAATTTTTGGGCAACCTGAAAACATCTAAGAGTCGACACAACATCATTCCATCAAGATGACATTGTTCTTAAACCTTAACTTTTCTTTATGATATTTTATCCTAACCTCTTTCTTTTTTCTTACCGAGTACAGTGTGATTTAAATCTGGGGAGAAGGATGTTTCATCCTATACTAATGCTACTTTTAATTTTGTTGACTTGAGACCTTTTTTTACTTTTTACATCAATAATTTTGATGTTTTTATCGAGTCACATTTTTTTATTGAGTCAAAACTAATAGGGAATTATAATCTTATTTTAAAGGTTTATTTGATTTGGATTAACACTCTTATGACTTTTGATTATGCTTGACAACAGAACTGAAGTTTGGAAAGACTATGAGCCGGCTCAATAATCCCCAAAATCCCTATTTGATGGATATTCTAATGATCTAACATTGTCTCTAAATTTTATAGGACTTAAACCAGACTTAATTATCAAGCCCTGGGATTTGGTATCCATTAGACTAGAACTCTACATTCAATCCACACAAGACATTGCACTTCTTCAAAAGTATGTTCCCCTCTCTCTTCCCTTCGAAACTCAAAAAAAAAAAAGGAAAAAGGAATAAGGATATAGGTAGCAAAGAAGTGAGCAGAGGGATCTCGCGTAAACCCGTGCATACTTTGGATTTCTAGGAAACCTTTCCAAAGAAAAAGAGCAAGGGATTGATAAAAAAAAATGATACCCTAGAAAATCAGGGAGAAATCGATTCCTTGGAAGTGAGAAAAAGGAGAGGAAAGGAATAATACAAAGAACGTCTTAGCTTGAAGAGAGTCGACAAGCCTTTGATCGATCTTCACTTGGTAAGATTTCACTTTTATGTACTTTGAAGTTGTTGGTTTCACCATTGACAAGGTGAGCAACCTGTTTGTTATCCCCTTCAAAGATGATTTTAGTGTATCCATGACTTCATTCTTGCTGCATTGCAATAACCAAACTCTGCAATTCGGCTTCTAAACTTTATTGGCAATTGAATCATTTGCTTCAACCAGCCTGAAGAAAAGTACATGATCTTGCATGCGTAGCTGAAGTCCTTTTTAAGTACTTACTATCATAGTTACACTTGACAAAACCTGATCTTGGTGTGGTCCATTGGAAGTGTCTATTAGAGTTCAAAGATTGTTCTTGTTGATGAAATCGCAATCCTCCTTCAGTTCAAACAGCTAGTCATTCTTTTGTTTCCGTTATGGCATCCAATAAGTCAGCTTGCGACATCCTTATCTTGTTTCAGAATATGAACTGATTTCAGCTTTCCAGATTCTCCACAAGATCCAAATGGGCAAATGGCGTTCTAGATGGGTGAACAACTTATTATTAGAGCAGTTAATAAAATTCTAAAATTTATCTTCAAATGAGCTTGATGGATTATGATAACATCATTATTTTACTCATATTAGTTATAGTTTTCATATGCATTTAGGAAGAGTTTGATAGAAGTTCAAGTATAAAAGGTCTATTATCAAGTATTTCAGGTTTCAATAAGGTTTTATAGCAAAAAGGACGAAAAGGGAAGGAAAATACGTTTTAGGAAAGTTTCAGAGCTTTACAGTACGGGCAACTTTTTAAGAGCTTCAAAAACTCAAAGTATATCATGCTTGGTGTCTATGGAAATCTGGAAGAGTCATATTTCTCCTCGGAGTGGAATCAAGTCAATCCATTCATTCATCCGGAAGTTATGCCAGATTTACGGGAGACGTGTTATAAACCGATGCAAGAAGAACTGACCTACTGATGGGCTTTTATTGAAGGCCCGACCAGCGACCACCACGGCGGCCCAGTCCAAGTCTTCACCACATTCTAGAAGCTTTCTACGCCGCCCCTTGCCCTGCACTTAAGAAGAGAAGACGTTTCTACCCTTACTAAAACTCTAACCCTAAACAAAACCCTATAAAGTTTTGAGGTGTGCTTCCTTTGTGCCTCTAAGTTCTTCATCCACGTCACCAGCAGTCGATCTAGAGACGACAAGAGACTCCTTTACCGCTGTCGAAGCTCGTCTTCTCTCATCTCCTCTTAGAAGCCATCGCCGAAGTCACCAAACTCTCTTTCTACTCTTTCTAGTTACTTCATACTATCTTTGCTTTGGGATCAACTTACTTTTGTGACAAATAGAGAAGTTTACTTTGAACCCCCTTTTGTTTATTGATTCACTTTTGATGTTATACTTTATAATATCAATGTCATTTCTTTGCATCATGAGCGAGTAGTTTACTTGTTGGGTTCTATGGGGTGATTCAAGGGGAATTCATAGGTTCGCTTCAATTAGGTTATTAGATCTTATTTTCGGTTTTATTATCAGAGTTCTTTTGGGACATCTTTATCTTAATGCTTATGCTTGGATTGATCACCAAGTACTGATCTAGAGAACGGGAGCGCTAACCGCGTTATCCTACTTCTCCGAACTAGTGTTATACCGAAACCTTGCTCGTAACCTGCGTAAGTTGAGTTGCGAAGTTTGGTTAATGTATCGAACTTGTTTAACTAGCTGGTTGACATGCGTCGTTGCCTGCGAAAGTTGAGTAACGGAGTGTGAAGACTTTAGACTTTCATTCTATGAGGATAGCTTGTTAGTTCATTAGTGTTTCGTAGTTGAGAACCTAGACCGAAAATTAGTATTTACTTGTTAGATCTTACACTTAATATTGCTTAGAACCATGAAAACCCTAAGATGACTCCCAAAACGCCCAACGCCTTAGTCTTATAGTTTTAAACCGTTTTATTTATTTGCAATAGTTATTAGGAAAACTAAAACCCCAATCTCTTCTTTAGTCTTAGCCATAGTTCTTTCTCTTATAATTCAATTTGTGTTTGCTATTACTCTCTGTGGGATCGATCCTAAAATACTACATTGATTAACTTTGCACTTTCAGTCATTGTGTAGTCTTTTCAGGTAAAAGATTTGGAGTGAAATTCTACACACATCAGATTACAAATGATGCTTCCAATGGACTGATTGTCTTTCCAAATGTCATGTGCGTAACTACAATCAAAGAACAAAAAATTAATGGATTCTTCCCCCTGTCTACATATCTTACAAGTGCCATCAAATATGATTTGTCTTCTAACTAATTCTGCTCTAGTAGCCAAAGCTTTCAAGAGGAGTCGCCAGAGGAAATTTAGCAGTTTTGGAGTTGTTTTCATCTTCCATTTGCTTTTTTGAGATGCAATGATCCAAATTGCTTTTCTGGTAGATTGGTTGCTAACCAATAACCTGATCAAACCATGTATATACCATTATCATTATAGTGCCATCCTAGAATATCTGGTTCAGCAGTTGGGCACAATATGATATTTTTAATGATTCGAATATCATCTTCCTCAATTAGTTCTCTCAACACAGTTTGATTCCACCCAACATGGCTACCAATCATCAATTCACTAACAGTTGTCATATTTGTATGGACTCCTTCAATACATCTTGGGGATCGAGGCAGATGAGTTGGAAGCCAAGGATCCAGCCATATATATACATTCGTTCTTACCAATTAAAAATCTCAAGCCTTTCCTTACGAGATCTCTACCTCTAACAATGATCTCCAAATAAAAGAAAGTTTATTTCCAGTTCCAACACTGAGAATGTTTGAAGTCGGATGGTACCTGGCTTGAAGAACCATTGACAATGAGCTATTTGGTGCTTGTAGTATCCTCCAAACTTGTTTACCCAACAAAGTGAAACTCTCTAAATTTCTGAACCCCAATCGTCCTTCTTTTTTCTCAATTTTCCCAAGCAACCCAGTGCATTGGTTTCCTCCCATTTGTTTTCCTCCACCAAAAGTTTGATAAAATTCTATCTATCTCATCATAGATACCTTTGGGGAGCTTGAAGGAATTCATAGTGTTAACTGGTGGCGCTAAGGTAATTGTTTGAATCATTATTTCCTTACCCGCTTCACACAGAAGTCTTCTATTCCATCCTTGGGTCCTCTGTTGAACCAATTTCCACTACATATTTGAATATTTCCTTTTTTCGTCCAATATGTTATGGAAGCCCCAAGTATTTGCCACATCCTCTATCATTATGAATGTTTAGGATTCGTCTGAGTCATGTATTGACCATTGGTTTTGGCCAAAATGTTATTGCTGAGTAAATGGTTTATAGATGGCCATGTATTACGGATCTTCATACTCTTCAGTTTGTTATCTATTTCTGCTTGTCGTAATAGGTGACTTAGGACCTCCGAACACAATATGAAAATGTATAGTGAGAGTGGATCACCTTGACATATTCCCCTCTCCGGTATGATTCTCCCCCTCGGTGCTCCACTAATCAACACTGAAAACTGAACTGATTCCACACATTGCATCACCCAATTAATCCAAACAGTATCAAATCCCATATGTTTCATGGTATCTCGCAAGAAACTCCATTCTAGTCGATCATAGGCTTTAGAAATATCTGTTTTGACTGTCATGTAAGAATTTGCCCATTTTTTCCTTTTCTCCAGGGAATGAATCATTTCATGGGCTATTATCACATTGTGCATTATGTTTCTCCCTGGGATAAATGCAGCTTGATTTTTTGAGACACTGCCTAAAAGATGCTTATGTAATCTCTTAACCAAAATCATTGAGATGATTTTGTAAGAGACATTACAAAGTGCAATAGGTCTAAAATCACTCAATGTATTTAGTATATCTATTTTGGGGATGAGACAAATATTGGTATGATTGGTGATCCCTTTCATTATACCCTCTCTGAAGAAACTCCTTATTGCGTCAATGACCTCCCTCTTTATATCTGGCTAAAATTGTTAGTAGAATGCTGTTGTGATACCATCAGGTCGTGGAGCCTTGTCTGCTCCAATACTAAACATTGCATCTTTGATCTCTTCTTCCGTCACTGGTATTGTTAGATCTGTATCAATTTCTCTAGTTACTTTGGCCTGAAATCCTGAGAAGACTCTGGTAGTCTTCTGATGGATCTCTTTTGTTTTGAAAAGGCCCGTAAAGTATTTTTCTGATTCCAAGCCTAGTTCCTCATCGCCACGATAAATCATGCCATCATTATCTTCAATGGCTAGAATTCTGTTTTGGGTCACTCGTTGTTTGGTTGTCGCATAGAAGTACTTAGTATTTTGATCTCCCTAATGAAGCCAACTGTTCCTGCTTCTCATTTTCTAGTATTGCTCCTCTTCTTGGGTAGTTTTATGGCCATTGTTTAGAGCATCGTCCAAATCCTTTTTCAAGCAACCAATCCTCACTGAAGCATTCAGTCTATTATCTTTTTTCCATTCTGCAATCTGCCTTCTACTAGTAGCTAAACGGGTAGAAAGATCTATAGATTCAGTACCGTGATTCCAACTTTGAAGTAGCATATCTTTAAAACCCTCTTTATGATATAGTCGTTTATCATATCTGAAGGTACCTCTTCTCTGCTCAATAATGTTGCAGAATAAATTAACCAATGGTCTATAATCTGAACCTTCAAATGGTAGAAACTCAGCATGTGTCGACGGGAACATTGCTAACCATTCAACGTTAGCCATCACACGATCTAGACAACACCAGATATTATAAATGTATCTTTTCCCAGTCCACGAGAACTTGCTTCCAACTGATTTCAACTCTTGTAAACCACAATTATTGATCATTCATCTGAAATCGTCAAAGGATCTCTCTGGTTGGCTTAGACCTCCTTTTTCTCAGTGTTGTCTTTTATTTCATTAAAGTCCCCCATTAGGACCCAAGGACCTCGTCTGCTACTTGAAATTCTCTCTATTTCTTCCTAAACAATAGTTCTCTGACCTGGATCAGGATGACTATACACAAAGCAGCAGTAAAAAGAAGTTCCATTAAAACTTATTTGCATATCTACAATCTTTGTTGAAAGCGAAAGAACTGAAACTCAAACTGAATTCTTCCATAATATAACAATTCCACCACTTATATACCCTGAGGTTGAACTGTTACAAAATGAGGATAATTTAATTCTGAAGCCACTTCCTCTATCATGTCATCCCTTTGTTTTGTCTCATGTAGACATATCATGTCCGGGAGATACTTCCATTGTATCTCCTTGAGACGTCGAACTGTAAGGTTTATGCCTAGAACTTGACAGTTCCAGCAGGTTGTAATCATGGGGGTTGTGGTGGTTTAGGGACCACCGCG
This sequence comes from Camelina laxa, assembly GCA_024034495.1. Classification (NCBI taxonomy): domain Eukaryota; kingdom Viridiplantae; phylum Streptophyta; class Magnoliopsida; order Brassicales; family Brassicaceae; genus Camelina; species Camelina laxa. The sequence goes on from CM043880.1 coordinate 18,160,838, forward strand.
CCTCCACACTGGTTGCTCTTATTTGAGGAACTGCTTCCCTCACCAACATCACTAACTGATCCTTCTTGCTTTTTTGTTCCATAAGACTGCTCCAGGTACTCCTCTAACTTTCTCTTCCCCTTATCTTTCTGTTTCTCTTCTTGCTTGTCCCCAGTAGCTTGCATTACCTCTGGCCATAGAGTAATTCTCTCTTAGTAGATGCGATAATCTTCTTTCCTAGGGATATCACCAGCCGCATTTGGATAGATGGGAATTGGATTAAAAAGCTGACTTGTTTCTAACTCACCTCTGTACTTGTAGTATGTCCGATTAGCTTCATCCATATCTGCTATCTCCACCAAAACATCATGATTGGGATCAATTTCATCAAGCTCATCCTCCTCTTCTACAACAGGATACTCATTATCCATCGCATTTTCATCTGCTTCTGCTAGTTCCTCCTCATCGACAATTTCTCGAATAATCACTCCACGATTAGCGAGTCTCATGGCTGGTGGGTTTGCGATGTCATCCACCTCATCATCAATATTTGCTTCTGGTTCTCCACCATTCTGGATCAGACAAGCTCCCATGTCGTGAGTGAGCATACCACAGATTTCACAAAAACCCCTCAAGCTCTCATAACGAAATCGTAATAATGTGTTGACTCCAACTTGAAACTGGAAATTGTGTTGAAAACGCAGTGGATTCGCAACATTCCAGTTAATCTGAACTCGCACATATTCAACTCTAGCCGCTGCCTCCAGATCATAATCCACTTCAAAGAGATTACCAGGACACGTCCAATGTGGGTGATGACATCTCGATTGAGGTATTGATAAGGAATCCCTTTGATCTGGATCTAGAAAGGGATAAAGTTTATCAGCGGAGGATTCTAGAGGGGGGGTTCCAATGTTGAAGGATCAACATAGGGTCATTGAAAGTCCACAGACCCCAGCGAACCACCATGTCGAGAGATTCCTCAGATGGAAATAGGAATTGAAATTGATTATGAGACATAATTTGGCCATGAACCATACCGGATTGACCCCAAATTCTCGGCATAGATGCAACAATTGCTCGAAGATTTTTTCTTCGCGGCATCACCGGATAGCCCATCGGAATAAAACGGTTTTTCTGCAGTCCTGGCTACCATTTCCGTAGAAATTGCAATTGGTTCTTTATCTACCCCAAATTTATGTCTTGTACCGCTCTTCTCAAGTTATCCGCTATTTGAAATCAATTTTTTTAGAAATGACATGGAAAGAGCAACACTGAAGAAATATTGCTTGAATTGTAAATACAAAGATTGAGAAAAACCTGTGATTATATAGAGAGACATCTCTAGTAACCGCTCCATTAGCATCACACTGAACTCGAAGACTCGACGTGAAAATAACCGCCGGAATAGTGGAAACACAACAGCCTTCATCACCAAACAAATCGGGACAACCCGTCGCCAAAAGTTCATAACAAAGAGAAAAAAATAACTGCCCAAAAATTGTCTTTTTTGTCACCATCGTTTTTTAAGTACAATATATGTTTTTTTTTTTTTTTTGTTAAAGCCTTAAAGGGTATTCAATTTTATAAATAAGTGCACGATGGGCTATTTTGGGATTTACCCCGTTACAATCTCCAAAGGGCTTAAACCACTTACATCAAACCAAGTAAAAAAAAACTGTGAATCAAAATTTACTCGGGTTTAAAACACGAAGAGGAATCAAACCGGCAATCGTTTACCCTAATTTTTCAACTGAAGAACACAGTTGAAGCCGCCGCCCAAACTTTTGCGGATGCTCATCGGAACAGGTCCTCCGACGAGCCTGGACGACGCGAGTCAAACGGAGATGGTGATCCAAGATCCGTTGCCATCCCGCCACCGTAGAGCAGCTTCGAGGAGGAAGAAAAGAGCCGAGCTTTCATTGTCGAAGAGATACAGGCTCACATGTGAGAAGAGATAGGCGGTAGGGAGTAGATCTGAAACCTTCGACGGTGGCTTAGCTCCTCCTTGCCGTAGACGACCTCCCCTATCGAACAACAGCCCTGAGAAACCTCCAGAATCTCCGAGTTTCAGAACTAACCACCTCCTCTCTCGATCTTTGCTGTGAATCTCCCTTTTCTACTCCTCGTCGCACCACCGCCGATAGAGCTCTTACCGTTGGTGTGTCGAGGAAGCTTCTCCTTTCCACTGCTCCCTTGATTTTGACCACGAATCTTTCACCGGATTGATGCAGCAGTTAACGGATGAAGCACCATGAGCCTCGGGCTCTCGTCGTCGCCGGAATCGACGGAGAACCCCCAACGACGGTGCAAGAGATTGTGATCAGAAGAAGAAGAATTTGGGAGAGAAAAAATCACCGCGCGTGAAAACCACTCGCCCGATTTTCTCTCTCGACTTTCGTTTATAAAATTAATTATATTGTTATTTAATAAAAAAAATAAGTACAATATATGTTTATTCGAATCTTTTTAGTTTTGCGTCTCTCTTTCTTTTCCTATTTATTTCCTCTCGGACTAGGGATGTCAAACGGGCATGCCCGCGCCCAAACAGACCGACCGTGATGGTCCCGTCTTTTCAGTGATCCGCCGCGGACAGGTCCGCCACGGGCGGCGGGCGACATATCAATGCTCATGCCTGCTCCCTTTAACTTTGCGGACTCATGGGCATCCCCGCGGGCATCTTCTTCCTCTCCTCCACCAAGCTCCGTACGTACCTCTAGCCGTGAACAACAACTATGCAACTGAATAATGTGATGTGAGCAATATTACACTGCATCTCAGATGGTAAAGGAGAGATCAGAACAAAAGTTTACAAGTTTGTCTTATGAACAAGATTGAATTTAAGATTTCAGAGATATATTAGCATAAAACACATCAACATGTATCACGTGTAGCTTACTAGCTAAACAAAGAAGCAACGAGATTTCCGTCACTGTAGTTGCCAATGATGATATGAATAGTCATTCTTAATGGCAATTCAGATTTCACTAGTCTACTACTTAGCAATCACTTGTGTGTGCCCTCAACATCTAATGTCATCATATTTCTTTCAATTTAATATAATCAGCAATCAAACTCAATTACCACTCCTAAGTTAATCTCTGCAACTTTCTGAGCTTTTTATAGTCTTAAATTTCTAATGGAAAGAGCTGGAACATAAGACATGAGAAAAGGTACCATTGGCTTATCATAGAAGGAAAGTTTTGCATTTGACGAACAGCATTACTAGCAGCTGTGACTTCAGTGAAGACAACCCATGCTTGTCCCGAGCTTAGGTGTCTTTAACGCAACCACATCAAGTATCCTTCCAAATTGAGAGAACAAACAGTAAAGAGATCTCTTCAGCTCTGGAAAAAACAAAAACAAAGTGTTGAAACCATCAATAGCGTACTAACTCAAAGCACAAAGCTCAATCAAAAGAATGACTGTAAATTTAAACCGAAGAAAATGGTCATTAGATTGCTATGAGAATGACTATGGAATGTAATCTTAAAGATAAAATCATTTGAGAGAACTTACTGTTGAAATCATCTTCAGATTTGTTGAAGAATTGCTCTTTCTTTGGGTTCAAAAAGTTGTTCAACCTCTGCAAATACTCAAACCCATGTAAAGTAGGATTACAAACCGAGAGATCTTAAGAGACATGAATTTTGATGGAAAAAGAAGAAGAACCTCTTGCAAGATCTTTCTCGTAGTTGTCCGTAGAATTAAATTTTTGTGCTCTCGATTCATCTTTCCAATCACTCTCGTATTCTCTTCCGCATCTGAATCCCTAATATTATCCGTATTCGAATCTCTGATTCATCATCTGATTAGGAGACTAACGAAGACGATGGAGCAGAATTTTTCATCGCCCATCGGATAACCCGCCGCCCGCGATGGACATGACCGCCGCACCCGCGGACAAAATGGTCTGAATCCGCAAGACCCGCTATTTTTTGGGCTTCAATTACAAGGCCCATGCCCGCCCCGCTATGCTACCTAACGGGCCATGCCCGCCAGTGTCGGCTTAAACATATTATATGCCCCTGGGCAAACTAAAAAAAAATGCCCCTTAACTTATAGAAAAAATTACTAATATTTTTTTGGATCTCTTTAGTTCATATAATTTTTTTTGTGCCCCTTTCTAGCTTACAATATTTTTTTTGTTCCCCTTAACTTACAAAGTTTTTTTTTTTTGTGCCTCTTTTAACTTATAAATTTTTTTTTATGCCCCTTTTCTTATACATATATGCCCCATTAATTTTTGTATCCGGGACAATTGTACTGCCCGCCCACCTAATTAAGCCGGCACTGATACCCGCGGGCCTTAGGCCCAATTGACACCCCTATCTCGAACTCATTCTCTTTCTCTCACTTTTCCTTTATTTCCATGCAACGCCATTTTTTTAAGTGAAAATAAACCAATTTGACACAAATTTAGGGAAAAATAACTAGAATAACTCTCAATCCGATTGGAAAACTAGATTAACCGAACATTTTTGTATAATGACCAAAAACCCTTGTTTTGATTTTTTTTATTAATCATAAAAATAGAAAAAGGAAATAGGGCAAAAAAAAACAAAATCAATCGAACATTTCTTTTCCACATCTCACCACCTCTTCCTTCTCCGGCATGGCCAAACAAAATCAATCCCACATTTTTTTGTGAAGTCTGCATTTAACTCAGAATCAACTGTATTTAGGTCTAGCTCTGATATTTACTATCTTCGGGAAGTTGTTGGAGTCAAAAATTACATGGCCAAGTGATAAAATTATTTTGAACACTAATGTTGATTTGCAAAAGACTAATGGGTCAAACTTATTTTCCGTATTAGTCAATTAACAAAATAAATTACAATAAAGTAATTTTGTAAATAGAAATTTGCAAAAGACTACTGTCTCTATCGCTCGAAAAAATCATTAAGGATATTTTGGTATTTTATTTTTTTCCTAACAAAGTAAAGGGTATTTTAGGTATGAAAATAACTCAACTAACCTTTATATTTTAGGAGTTAGTTTAGTAATTAATCCCTTAATTTGGGTTAATGTAGTAACTTTTCCTTTTTTTAATAATATTTACAACTTTTTATGGAAAAAAACACAATTTGTTAAAACAAACCCAAAATCCTAAACTACACAACTTTTATATTATCACCAAAATGACGACAAAGAAGTCATAAGAAACGAAGAAATAAATAAATTCCCACCACCAATAATAAATGAATATCATAGTCTTAAGAAAAATTAATATATAAATATAGCAAAAACATAAAAATATTTACTAATAGAGAATAAATCAGAGCTCATGACGACGACGGACTAGGCAAAACATCTCCGTTATCGTGAACAGTACGGTTTAATCTCAAAGACTTTCCTGTGTACAAAACCTTGACGTTTGACCGTTGCTCATCCAACAGTTTCCTCAAACTCCGCTTCGCGTTTGCCCGAAACGGACAGTTAGATGCTAAAAACCCATCAACCAAGTGCAAGTACGCCTCCAGGTCATGGCAACACGCCACGTCAGCGTTCGGTTTCAAGTACGGAGACATCTTCATGTCTACACGCAGCTCTGCTCCCACATGCGAGTAAGCCCAAGGGTTGTTCCTCTCCACCATCTCCATTATACCCCCCGGACGACTTCTCCCGTTTTTATTATCGTTATCGGAGAATATCCCGGGGACTTTAGTCACCACGTCTTGGCTGTTCACGACACGTAGGACTTTCACTCCTTTCGAATCCAAACGATCGGCGAACTCGCGGTTCCCGACTCGTGGGCCGCCGAATGAAAACACTGCCACCGGAGGCGCGTGTGGGACACGTTCTGCGATGTCATCCGCGGCGAGAAGAGCGATCGCGGCGCCGAGGCTGTGTCCGGTTACGCTGATGCTCAGCTCCTCTCCTGCGTAGAACTCGACGAGCCGGCTGATCTCTCCGATTAAAGACTCGGCGAGGCTTGGCCCGTGTTGGCTGCTCGTAGTGTAGAGGCTGTTGAATCCGCATTCCACTTTGGGTCGAGTCGGGTCTGATGAATCGGGTTTGGGTTCGGGCATCGAAACGAGATTTGGTCTGAAATTCTCTGACCATTCGAGCAACGTGGCGGTTCCACGGAGGGCGATGACGATCTCCCGTCTCCCCATCCGTCGGATCTCTCTCGGATCATCGCAGACCGCCACATAACCAACCCAGCTCGTCTGTTTAGTCATCCACCTTAGATCCGGTGCAACGTCATCGATCCATTTAGGCAAACGAACGGATGACGTGGCGTAAAGACTCTTCGTAACTTTAAACGACCCATCTTGTAACGCCACGTGTGTCGGCGATCCTTCCGGGTCAGAGTGAAAGGCGTGATAAGCCGCTTGTACAAACTCTCCGTAACGGACGAGCTCTCGTCGGAGATCTTCGTCTAACGGATCCAACAACCCGGCCCAGTTGTTTAACCCGTGTAGCTCCCTCCATTTAGACCCGAGTTTACTCTTCGGTGAACGTTCCTCGGATGACTTTGAGAGAAGCCTTTGGAGCCGCTTCAGATTCTTAGGAGACATTTCGTCGACGGCTGCTTTCATCTGAGGCCAGATTCTTGCCAAATTCAAACCTCCGAGTAGCGACGACGTCGATGTATTCGTCTTCTCTTGACGAGAAGTTACATTTTCGATATGATCTATAGAAGTACTCGACGAGTTTTTTAGAACGTTCTCGAGGTTTTTGAGATGTTCTTTGTTAGTCTTTCTCGCGGGAGAAACAGAGAGAGGCTTCGTCGGGATCAACGTGGAGGTTTGGTTACTGCAAGTGAAACGAATGCGTTTTGTGTGAAATATGTCGGCGTTAGGCGTAAGTGTCTGCATGTGATCTATTATTGCCGAGAGAGAGGAGATGATGGCTCAAGTTTTGATGGGACAAGAACAAGAGATAGAATGAAACTAAGTTTGGTATTTAAATGAAAACGTTGAAGGTGGCTGTGACGTAATTTACATCAGCCTGGAGTTTGAATGTTATTACCAATTTCGACCATCGTTTGTTTGACTTAGACTTTGTTTTTATTTGATTTATCCTTTTTTCTAAAGGAATATTGAAACCGTATTGGCTGGCCATTTATGTTTTATAGAATCTTTTGGACCGTTTCCTTGAAAGTCTCCATAAGTTCCGTGTGTTTTCAAGAAAAGTCCTGATAGTATTCTTTTGCACATGCAATGATATATCGAATTACAGAACTAGTAAGGATCAATGACCATGTAATTTAATATTTAATCAATACAATTATTACTCATCAGACAGTATTCTCAGTTAAAACTCAAAACTAATTTGAGGACTACATTTTTCTTCGATGATGGATATATCTGCCTTTTTGATGGACGAGTTTGATTTTTAGTTTATGCTCCGTCAGAATGGACGAGTTTAATTTGATAATCTTTATGTGAGTTAGAATAGATAGAGCACTAGTCTATTAAGCCTTCTTCCTGTACTACAATACCAGGATGGTCGGATTTTCCTATATATATATAAAGCCAGAAAGATACAATCTATATAGTAGAAAAAAAGAAGAAGAAATATTGGCCTCTTTTTGTTACTCCATAGGAGATAACAAAAAAAAAGGTTTGCAAAAGCCATTTGATTTTTGCTGTGTGGCGTTAAAATAAATTAATCCAACCAGTTTTATCAATTTTGTAAATTCAGTTCTATGTTTTTATAAGATTTATGTTAATGTTATCATATATGATCATGTAGTCTACACGTGAAGTAATCGTTGAGAAAACCATAGTGCAAGCAGCTTCTCCCGGATATCTATGGAAAAGATGAGTTAATCAAGGGTCATTTTGCAACCAAAAAAAAAGAATAATATTATTTTGCACACTAATTAATACTATGTAAACTAAAACGACTAAACGGTAGAGTTATTTACAAAAAATACATGTACCATTACCAAAGTCCCGAAGAAAAAACATGTACCAAGTACAAGAAGAAAAAACAAGCTGATCAAGCAGTTAACCTTGGATTCATAATTTTTTTTTTTTTTTTGTCTTAGTTAGAGCTTTTTATTTATTTATATAAAAACAGTCACTTCTTGCCATCCCATTGAGCCGGGGCTGGTGATCAAGCAGTTAACCCGATTCATTTTTTTTTTCCATTTTTTTTTGTCTTAGTAACTAATAAAGAGATGGATGTACATTGTGCTACTCAAGAGCCAAAGACAAATATGCCAATTATCCAGGTTTCCTAAGAGGACATCGCGGATAACAAATAGCGTAGGCTGGATTCTATTATATTTGACCAACTAATTGAAGGACTTTATTTCTCTTTGACAAAACAATAAATAAAAGGACTTTGTTTCGATTGGTATGTAGAGTATAAAATTGTAACCTGGTCAATCAATTCCATTTGTATTTTATTTTTGTTACCAAACCGGTTGTCGTTACGTACGAACGTAAGGTGTGAAAGTGATAAAGTGCTTGCAGTACGGTAGACAACCTTTTACCAACTCCTACCGTTTGGTCCAAATGTGGGCTTCAAATATGTTGCATTTCACACAATTGTGTCAAATATACATTTCAAAATAGCTCCCATGTATTATATATATATACATTCCTATTCAAAATATTTTCTACAACAATACTTTTGGTTAAAGAATTTCTCCAATAATATTTCCCTTATTTGTTTCTCCTTGGTGATAAAAATTATAAATTTACAACACACAAAATATCTTTTGTTGAAATTCTTACATTATTTTTAATAGAGTTTCCATCTTGCATAATTTGTTTTTAACTTCGAAAATATTAACATTTAAAAAGATTGGGAGTTATACTTTTGCCTAATCAGTTCAAACGTTTGACAAAAACAACAAATTCTAATTTTTTTACATTATGATATTGTAGAATTGTATAAATGACACTTTTCATCCAATCTTGACGAACCGTTCTTAATTTGTGAAGTTCTAAAGTCTAAACTCAAACTCAACTTAGTTTGTTATGAGTATATTTGTCTAAAAGAAACGACGTACTGATGCCATGCTGTCGTAGTTGTGACGTTCCCCTTATGAAAGACTCGTTCCTTTCTCCATATACGAGATCTTGATTAACCTAAACTTAAAACTAAAAATAAACAGGTCAAATTAATATTTATGGTGTATGTATCCAAAGGCATAAGGCAGTACGTACTCATATTTTCATGCATGCATGGTAATTAACAGGTCAAATTAATTTTTTTTTTTTTTGGGACAACAACAGGTTAATTTTCATGTTGCAAGTCGTATGCATTTTCCACCAAATCAAGAAAACTGGAATCATTATGTATTTGGAAATTTTCAAATCACATGTTAGACCATTTTATACACACTCACCTTTTCAACAATTGTATATGTATGATTTTTGTAGATAGTAAAAGTTTTCAAGTAAAGTTGTTAAACATAAATGGTACACGTATCAATTTTTTGTGTGAACAGGAATTTGCAAATGTCAAAATTGTAATTCTTAATTTGTTTGTTTCTTTTGTTGGTAATCGCTAAAGATGGATTTGGAAAGAACTATCAAGTCTCTCAAACCAAGCGTGTTGAATTGAACCGCTACGGTTACTATCCAGCTCAGCTGTCTTAATGACACGTGGAAAAGTCAGACCTGTCGATTCATAATTTTGACTAAAAATGTTCGTGCGTTCGAATAGACGCAATAGCAGCCATTCAATCCTTCTTCACATCCGGTTCACTTCCTCGAAGAATAAATCACACCCATGTCAGACTCATTCCCAAAATATCTGCTCCTCAAAAAGTGTCAGATTATAGACCAATAGCATTATGGTCCATCTACTATAAAATCATTTCCAAAATCCTATTAAAACGACTGCAATCATTTCCAGTATCTCCGAGAACCAATCAGCTTTTGTTCCACAGCGAGCTATCTCTGATATTGTGCTGATAACACATGAAACTCTTTATTATCTGAAAACCTCTGGAGCAAAGAAAAGATGTTATATGGCTGTGAAGACCGATATGAGTAAAGCTTACGATAGGTTAGAGTGATATTTTATTCAAATGGCTATGGAGAGAATGGGGTTTCATTCTCAATGGGTAAACTAGATTATGCAATGTATTTGTATGGTCACTTACTCTTACCTGCTCAATGATCAAGTTAGAGGTTCTGTCAATCCAGGAAGAGGCATTAGACAAGGCGATCCTCTCTCACCGTTGATCTTCATCATTTGTAGTGAAGTTCTTTCTGGTCTCTGCTCAAAAACACAGCTACAGGGTAACCTTCTGACGATCAGAGTGTCAAAGAGAAGCCCTCGAGTAAACCATCTACTTTTTGTTGATGATACTATGTTTTTCAGTCGATCAGACGCCAAGTCCTGCACCACCCTCCACAAAATATTGCATCAGTATGAGAAAGCCTCTGGACAACAGATAAACCATGCAAAGTCATCTATTACTTTCTCAGCAAAAACTCCTCCTTCCCTCAAAGAACAGGCAAAAACCATCCTTGGAATTCAGAAGGAGGGAGGAACTAGCAAATACCTTGGCCTACCTGAACTGTTTGGACGAAAAAAGAAAGATCTATTCAGCATGATTGTCTATCGCATTAAACAACGAGCTCTCAGTTGGTCCTCGCGGTTCCTATCCTCAGCTGGAAAACTGACCTTGTTGAAGTCCGTACTAGCAGCTATGCCCACCTATACCATGTCCTGCTTTAAAATCCCAAACAACATGTGCAAGAGAATTCAGTCTGCATTAACACGTTATTGGTGGGACACAAAGGCGGAAAAGAGAAAAATGTGCTGGATCTCATGGAAAACAATGACTAAATACTTTAAGGAGGGAGGTTTGGGGTTCAGGGATATTCAAACCTTTAATGATGCGTTATTAGCCAAGGTTAGCTGGCGTATCCTTACCTCCTGTCATGTTTGATGGCCAGAGTTTTGTTAAGCAAGTATTGTCCGAATGGAGTTTTCTTGGAGAGCAAAGTACCCAATTCAGCATCTCATGGCTGGAGAAGCATCTTCTTAGGACGAGACCTTCTTAAGCCAAAGGTGGGACGCCTCATCGGATCCGGTTTTTCCACCCCCATCTGGCGCAATCCCTGGCTCTCTTTAGACTCGCCACTGGCCCCTATAGCCCCCCCCCACGGTTGAATCACAGAAACTAACCGTTGCTGACCTGCTACTACCAAACTCCTCCACCTAAAACATTGATCTTATCCGGCAGACTCTCCCCAACCATGAGAGGGATATTCTACTGTTAAAGCCTAGAAAAACCAGAGCACACGATAGATGGGCATGGTTACCCACCCAGGATGGGGTTTACTCCACAAAGTCCGAATACTTTGAACCCTTGGGTAATGAAAGTAAACAGCAGGAATCCCCTATGCTTGGAAATTTGAACCTCTTTAACTGGAAATCAACCATTTGGGCATCTAAAACCTCTCCTAAGACGAATCTCTTCCTTTGGAAGGCAGCTCAAAATGCTTTACCTGTAGGAGAGAACTTGTCAACCCGGCATATAGCTGATTCAGCTAAATGCCTGCACTGCGAAGGGGTGGAATCGGAACTACATTTGCTCTTTAAATGTCCCTTTGCTACACAGGTTTGGAGCGAAGCCCCTTTCAAAGAAGACTAAAACCCACAACAGCTTACAAATACATGTAAGAGTAAAACCTAATTAGGTCCATAAATGATCTCTAAGAGTAAAACCTAAACATTAGTAATGTTTAGAGAAAAATAATTTGCAAGTTGGTTACAAATACATGTAAGGAATTATGATTATTCAAAAGTTGTTTTGAATTTATGATTAAATAGGGGCCTATTAAATAGTCTTACTATTATTTTAATTAAATCTAACAAAGACGTTTAAGATACCACATACAAGATTTTTAATTTTTAGAAAAAAATTCTTTTTATTAATAATTAGAACTCTAAGCACTCAAAAAACGCCTAAATTTTTCCAAAATATTTAATAATTTTTCTCTCTTAAATTATTTATACCTTAAAACTTCACTTGTTATTATATATAAAAATAGACATAATCCTTACATTGTAACCCTAATTAAAAACTCTATTACTCTTTCTTCTCGCTGCTTTGTTTCTCTCATTCTCACCGATGCAAGGTTAGAGACCATCTTTTTTTTATATCTTTTTTTATCAAATTATTAGATTTATATTATGCAATCAATCATCAAAAAATTTCTTGTTCTATTGTCATGTTCCAGCACTTTGTTTACTAAAATACTGCATCATTACCGTATATACTTGCAGAGTGATTTGGTTTTGACTAATCTAATAGATGTATATAATTGTATATATGGATTTTCCGTTTGACTATTCTAATCGATCTACATAATAGTATATATAAAGGATTTCAAGTGATTTCATATAGTTAATTTGATTTGAAGAAACTGTTGTGATGCCATCTACGTATATATTTATTTGTTTATATTTATATGGAGTGATTGAAGAAAAATTCGATGAACATGTCCAAAAACACTCGTTATAGAGAGAGTCTTCAAATGGGGAGAGTTTGACAATAGATAGTCCAACCCAAAAGGAGAAAAAAAGAAATTTATGTTAAAAGTAATATTTATAGGTTGAACTATGCATAGTTACATATTTCTTGATGAGTTAAAAATTTACTATTTTTATCTGCGTTTGAAAATATATATATCAATGTTCATACACTTGTGCTTTTTTATAGATTGCTGCAATAAGAAAACAAGGTCGTGTATTGGACTAGTCAGCGCAAAATGGAATTTCTATATCTTTAGATGATTCATCAGTCTTCCCACAACCTACTGAAGAAGAAGTGAGAACATTAACCCTTGGAGTTGAAGAACTTGAAAATGAATTGAAAAAGAGTCGTGATGACAATTTACTCCTCGAGAAATGTCTCCAAGCACTTGAAAACATCTATGCCTCCACAAGTTTCCATGGAGTTGCTAATTAATTAAGTTTGGTTTAGCTTTATTTCATTTATTCATAATATCTTGCTTCTTCATATTGGTTTTGTTTACTTTAATTTATAAATTAATAAATTATTTTATTATATATTTTTGTAATTATTAACATATATAGCTTATTTATCATTGTGACAATAATTTAGTAAAACAATAATATTAAGAAAAATAGGAGACAATGATCATTAATTGTAATTATTTTGATAATAATGGTTGGTCGTCAAGAGTTAAAAATTATAGTGTAATTATAGTAACAAAATCAATTACAATTTTGAGACTAAAGTTTTGTCATAATAAATGATGATTTTGATTATTTTCTTGTAGTGTCGGTTTGTATTTATTATCCTATATGTAGAAAAAAGATTGATTATTTATAAAACTTGATATTTATGTTTTCCCATGTTTTATTAAGCATACATATTTGAATCAGAGAGAAATAGTATAAGTGTAGCTTGAGAAATACAAACTGAAGTGTAGCATGAGAAATACAAACTTTAAGAATAGAGCATATGATCTTATTAATATAATAAATTAATAATTACATTAAATATATATATATATATATATATATATATATATAACACTTATGAGGAACATCAAAAGTCTTTAAGGGGTTGTTATTGGATTCAACTTTAGAAAATTATAATGGCTTCAATAAATCATAGAAAGTGAGTGATATGATTATAAAAGATTGTTAGAGAGTTTTTCTATAATTTTATTGATTAGTTTTTCCATAATCTTAAATAAGTTTCATAATTTTCATGATTTTATTTTGTGAAGAGGAGTGTACAAAATCATTAACCAATAACATAATAATTTAATTCATTAACAATCATAGATTCTTTTGTTTTAGTTGAAAAACACAAAACTTTTGTTGATTTTATAAGAAAATCTAATCCAATAACCCCACATTATTAATATTTTAAATGGTTTTTTACAAATCACAAATTAACTAGGTAACAACTCCGCACTATGTGCGGAATAAGTTGTTTCAAATTAAAGTATTATGGTAAAATTAGTATTTGGGATCAAGAGCGGATCCAACTGAAAAATTTGGTGGGGTGCAATTTACTACATTGTGATATATCAAACTGCCTACCTAAAGTATGAACAATAATGTGGTTCACCCCTAGGTCGACTTCCCAACCTTATATACTCCGGTTTAGGCCTCACTTAAACCAAACAGTCTTGAACCGTCGATTAAAACAAACTGATCAAACCATAAATCAGGTTCTGTCGATAGATACACCTACTGTGTCGATCGACACACCTCTTTAAACCGGGAAACCACGCGGATGTTACGTATATATATATATAACATTAGAAACTATATCAAAATGATCCCCTCTTAATTGAGCGTGAAAAATTATCGCCCTCCACAGTCAAAAAGTATCAAAATTGACTGAATTGTTTCATCTTTTTAGTAGGTCTTTAGTTTGACACATTGTATGACTTTTGTTTCATTTTAAACTTGATCTATTGTATGACTTGTTTCATTTTTAACTTTAGTTTGACACATTTAGTCCAAGTCCAGCAAAGTCTAGTAAACAAACACAAGTCTAGTAAAGTCTAGCAAACAAACACAAGTCTAGCAAAGTCTAGCAAACACACACAAGTCTAGTAAAGTCTATCAAAGTATAGCAAACCCCGACTTTGGATTATTTGGCTTAAGAGCTAAACTCGAAATAATGTCTTAACCGAGTCTGAATCTTGCACCAAACCTGATCTGTTATCATGAAATCCATAAATCCCCAAATAAAAAAAAACCTAAAATCGATTTCTAGGTTCCATTAGCGAACTCCATTGTTTCTTCTTTGTTGAGTTTGTTTCTTCTTTCATTCTTTATTAGGTTTCATTGACAAATGTGATTGTGAAGATGAGCAATGTATCAACCAATTCGACCGGATCAATAATCTCTCGTGCAAGAGGAAGAGTTGTTGGTGTCCCAAAGAGGTTTTGGTGCGGGGAAGGAATTGTAGCACTTATATCCAAGTCTAATCCCAATCCTTACCGGAGATACTATCGTTGTGGATTTGCTGTAGCAAATAAGCAACATACATATGTTTTATAGTTTGTATTTTTTTCGATTATAACAGTTGGGCTTGTTGTAGCTTAGAAACGATGATCACACGTTCAAATGGGTTGATGAGGCTTTGATCAACGAGATAGATACATTAACTGCAAAGAATGTTGGATTTAAGAAGCATACGGAAGAGTTTAGAATAGAGAAATCAGAGAAATCGGATTTTGTCATCCAAAACAGTCAAAAAGTAGTGAAAAAAAAACCCAGAGAAATCGACTTTTGAGACCATAAACTAGGGCACTAATTGATTAGGGTTTGTTTTTGCACTTTTTAATTTTTTTTGTAATACAGTTGATAGACAAAAATTATAGTATACATTCTATATTTCTGTAGTATATATCTACTAATATTTTCAGAGATAAAGTAAAAAGAATAAAACATATTTTAACGTTTTCATAGTTATTAATTTTTATATTTTGTAAATCAATTATATTACCTCTATAATTGTATATCTACGTATTTTTTTAGATTTCACTTTTAAAACTTGTTAAATTTGGGTTTATTAATTTGTATGGGTATTTTAGGTAAAAATTACAATTTTGAAAAAAAGTGTATATGGATAAACCTTTTTTTAGTGATCTTTTATTTCCAGTTTCTCCGTTTTATATTTTTGTTATTCTTTAGGAGCAAAAATAGATATATATTTTTATTGATTAGATTTTTTTTTTTTGGCTAGCAAGGACAACAAAGAAGCTACTACACATACATAAAGTAGTTAAACTACTATGTGTAGAAATGGGAAAAAGATGAAATGGATGTGGGAGTAAAAGCTCTCGACACATAATCATCACAAGTTGTGGACATGCCCACATTTTTTTAGAGGAGTTTTGAAAAAAGTCCAATCAAACAAACTCCAAAAATGAAAGAGATGACATAGAAGAAATTGACTACTCATGTTACTCGTGGAAGCATTAATCATTGAGGCCGCGGTCGTGAGGGCGAGGTGGTCGTGGAAACCTCATTTAGTGGATATTTAGTGTGTTAGAACTAAAACGACCCGACCCGTTTTTTTTTCTTTTAAATAATAATAATAATAATAATAATAATCTAAGCTAGTGGTCTCGTATCTACTAGCCACCTAACCACACACAACCAACATCTGAAATAAAAATATCAATAAATAACCAATAATCTAATAACCAATATTAAATAACAGTATTAGTTCCAAATCCATAAACTAATGATCCAATCAACATAAACGAGAGAACCAGCAATCCTAAACAACATTTTAGGACTCAACTTTAGCAACCTAATAGAAGCCAAACAACAACCAAGTGAGCCACTAGAACATCCTCCTCTTCATTGCTTTGATTTCACGATCACACTTTGCCTTTACCTGCACCACAAACACAAATTGAGATGCATGAGTATTTTATAAACACTCAGTGAGGAAATCCTCCCATCTACTGGGCTATATGCACAAGCAATGAGATACTCTAACCATCAAACAACAATCAACAAACAAACCAGGACTGCATCGACCGACACCAACAGGGGATGCATCGACCGACACAATATTGCATCGACCGACGCATGCTCGACATTTCACGGAAAACCCTAGTTGCATTGACCGACGCCTCCACATGGCATCGACCGATGCTCTTAGAGCATCTCCAATGGTACTCTATTTTTATCTCTATAATAGAGGTGAGTTTTACTCCAATGGTCCTCTATTCTCACCTCTAAAATAGATATTGCTATTTTTTCTTCTATTTATAGAGGAACCCTAGGTTCCTCTATAAATAGAGGAATCCCTATTTTAGAGGTGAGAATAGAGGACCATTGGAGTAAAACTCACCTCTATTATAGAGGAAAAAATAGGGAAAACCATTGGAGATGGTCTTAGGTCAAACCACGTCGTCCTCGCACTTGCATCGAACGACGCACATGTCGAGCATCGTTTTTCCCAGAAACTTCTCGCCGGACCACCGTTCCTAAACCATCAAAACTCGATCCCAAGCCACAAGAAAGCTTCACAAAGTCCAAATTAACGTTGTAACAAGCTAAACAACACATAAACAAGCAGATCAGAGAAATCTCAGTTTAGATAATCCATGGTCATGCACTCACCTTTGCCAAAGACGTTTCTGAACCTAAAACGCTAGAATTACAATCCTAGCAAGCTTCTATAACGCTCTAAGCCTCAGATCTCCCAAGAACAACCACCAAACACCAAGAATCTCACCAAAACGCTTAAGAACTTCTTCTTCCTTCTCTTTTTCTCGAAAACGGCCAAACCTCGGCGAATACCACGAGTTCTCTTTTTATAAACGATCCCATGGTTTTCCTAACCCCAATACGCACTGTTTAACTTAAACTCGTTCGAGAAAACCGACCTTGCATCGACCGATGCATCCCTTAAACTGGGATTTCGGTTCGCGGATGTTACAAAATCCTTCATTTATCTGTCTTGTTTTTTTGTTTTTTTCTTTTTCTTTTAAGCTTGTATGTTGTTTCTTCACGTCTAAAATCAAGTGTATGCCTCATCACTTTTCTCTCTAAAATGTTCTTTCAGTTGTATGACCCAAAAAATTTGTAGCCAATGTAACAATTACCCAACATTTTCATTTGGATAGTCTTTTAAATATTAACTTTTGCCCTCTTTTTAATTATGAAGCTATACCTCATCCCTTTTTCTTTTTTTTTCAATGAGTCTTTTTAGTTTCTTTGTATTATTCTATAGAGACTAAATCTACTAAATATATTTGTGTTAACCTAAATTTTTGAAATTTTATCAGTGGATCTTATCCTAAAGTCTTGGGCACCAACAACAATAATAGTGTAGATCTGCAAATTGATAAAACGGTGGTATAGATCTTCCAGTTACGTTTCTCTAATGTAAATTATTTCATCGAGATCGACATACATAGAGTCTATGCTTTTGATTACCCAACAGTTCAAACATTAACAACAACATAAACATTGAAGATATGGATGTTGACAACAATGATAATAATGCCGTGTTTCGGCTTGCTATTTCTTCTCTTTCTTATCTATTAGGATTTAGGAGCAAATATAAATATTTAAATTTTAGTATGCAATTGGTTTCATTTTTAGTTGAAAACAAATTATATTAAATTTTTGGCAAAATTTAAAAAATGGGAGGGGGAGGGGGAGAAAATCTCCTTATAAAGGTAAGAAATAAAATGGGAGAAATACCTTGTTAAAAATATACATATATACATATATATATATATATATATATATATAAAAAATCTCCTAATAAAAAAAAATGAGAGAAAAAAACTATCGCGAAAAAGTAAGAAATAACATGAAAATAGAAATCTAGATAAAAGAGATAAATAGGGAAACAATCCCTAATGAAAAAGAGAAATAAAATATGTATAAATCTCTAATGGAAGACTAGCTTACTAGGTATCACTAGATGAGGTTTTCACGATTGTCCTGGTCTCTACGACCACGACCACCTCGGCTTTCACGAGAATGACTTCTACGACTACTGCTTCCACAACTAACAAAAGTAAATTATTTCATCTATAACATCTTTTCATCTTTGGAGTTTGTTTGATTGACTTTTTTTATAAAGCTCCTCTGAAAAGACATGATCATAACCACAACTTGAGAAGATTCGTTATCGAGAGTTGCAATATCATCCCACAAATTAACAGCCTAATCCCCTAGACAGCGTAAATGTGTTTAAATCAGAGATTTTTAATTTTTTTTTTTTGTTGCTTTTATGGTCATTCTTGTCGATATCCATGATCAACGTTCTTATTGTTTTTGTCACTGGGATGATTTACGTTGTCTAAGCTATTAGGCTAATTGTGAAAAATGGTATTACAACCTCTCGAGAAAGAGTATTCTCAAGTTATGGACATGACTAGATCTTTTTGAGCAGCTTTGGAAAAATGCCAATCAAACAAATTTTAAAGATGAAACAGAATAGAGATGAAATGTACTACTTTTTTTAGTCGTGGAAGCAGTAACCGTAATAGTCATGGTCGTTAAGGCCAGGGTGGTTGTGGTGGCAAAGACAAAGACGGTCGTGGAAACCTCATCTAGTAATCTCTAGAGGGCTAGTCCTTCATTTTATATTCCTCTCTCAAATGCTCCTTTAAATTGTATGACCCAAAAAGTTCATAGCCAATGTAAAAAATGCTTAATAATTTTATTTAAATAATCTTTTAATTATGAGTTTTTGTCCTCGTAGTTATGAAGCCACCTTTCCACATTTCCACTTTCTTTATAATCTTCTAAATATTACTTGTGTTAAATTAATCTTTTGGGACTTTATCAGTGGATCTCATTCTAATGTTTAAGACATTAACAAAAATAGTAATGTGGATCAGCAAATCAGTAAAAAATAAGAGAGAAATTTTCCAGCTACTTCTCTCTAATGTTATTGTCATCAACATCAACATAGATATTGTCTATGTTCTTGTTGTTGTCAATGTTCCACCCAATGGTTCATACATGTTACACATAAACATTGACGATATGGATGTTGACAACAATGAAATTAAAAATGGATTGTACTCAAACATGGGGAAAGATCTTCTAATAAAGGGAAGATATATGAGTCCATACATCAATACAGTTCCTAGAATCTTGGCGAACGGCTATAATTGCGCATCGCTGGAGATTTTCTGTAAACATTCTTTCATTATATCTGCATAATTAAAAAATCACATTACTTGGGGCTCAAACCCTTTACCTCTTGGTGTATAAGCATTAATCAACCTTCAATCAATAATTAGGCCTAGAAGGCTTCACTATGGTTAGTACTTCAAAATTGAAAATTTGTATACATATTTAGAAAAAAGATTGGAAATCATATAATTAACAAATCATAACAATTTCTTAGTTATTGAAAACCTTACCGGAGATACTATTGTTGTGGATTTGATGTAGCAAATAAAGTAAATTTTTATGTATTATAGCTTGTATTTTTTTTCCAATTATAATAGTTGGGCTTGTTGTAGCTAAGGAACGATGATCACACATTCAAATGGGTTGATGAGGCTTTGATCAACGAGATAGATACATTAACTGCAAAGAATGTTGGATTTGAGAAGCATCTAGAAGAGTTTAGAATAGAGAAATCAGAGAAATCGGCTTTTGTCATCCAAAACAGTTAAAAAGTAGTGGAAACAAAAATCAGAGAACTCGGCTTTTGAGACCATAAACTAGGACACTAATTGATTATCGTTTGTTTTTGCACTTTTTGGATTTTTTTGTAATACAGTTGTTAGACAACAATTATAGTATACATTCTATATTTCTGTAGTATATATCTACTAATATTTTAAAAAGAATAAAACATATTTTAACGTTTTCATAGTTATTAATTTTATATTTTGTAAATCAATTATATTACCTCTATAATTGTATATCTACGTATTTTCTTAAGTTTCACATCTTAAAACTTGTTAAATTTGGGTTTATTAATTTGTATGGGTATTTTAGGTAAAAATTACAATTTTGAAAAAAAAAAGTGTATATGGATAAACCTTTTTTTAGTGATCTTTTATTTCCAATTTGTCCGTTTTATATTTTTGTTATTCTTTAGGAGCAAAAATAGAGATATATTTTTTATTAATTAGATTTTCTTTTCTTTCTTTTTTTTTTCTTTTGGCTAGCAAGGACAACAAAGAAACTACTACACATGCATCAAGTAGTGAAACTACTATGTGTAGAAATGGGAAAAAGATGAAATGGATGTGGGAGTAAAAGCTCTCGACACATAATCATCACAAGTGGTGGACATGCCCACATATTTGTAGAGGAGTTTTGAAAAAAGACCAATCAAACAAACTCCAAAAATGAAAGAGATGACATAGAAGAAATTGAGTACTCATGTTACTTGTGGAAGCATTAATCATTGAGGTCGCGGTCGTGAAGGGCGAGGTGGTCGTCGAAACCTCATTTAGTGGATATTTAGTGGACTAGATCTGAAACGTCCAGACCCGTTTTTTTAATAATAATATATAATAAATATAATAATAATAATAATAATAATAATAATAATAATAATAATAATAATAATAATAATAATAATAATAATAATAATAATAATAATAATAATAATAATAATAATAATCTAAGCTAGTGGTCTCGTATCCACTAGCCACCTAACCACACACAACCAACATCTGAAATAAAAATATCAATAAATAACCAATAATCTAATAACCAATATTAAATAACAGTATTAGTTCCAAATCCATAAACTAATGATCCAATCAACATAAACGAGAGAACCAGCAATCCTAAACAACATTTTAGGACTCAACTTTAGCAACCTAACATAAGTTAGATAACAACCAAGTGAGCCACTAGAACATCCTTCTCCTCATTGCCTTGATTCCACGATCACACTTTCCCTTTACCTGCACCTAAAACACAAATTGAGATGCATGAGTATTTTATAAATACTCAGTGAGGCAATCCTCCCATCTATTGGGCTATACACACAAGCAATGAGATACTCTAACCATCAAAGAACAATCAACAAAAAAATCAGGACTGCATCGACCGACACCATCAATGCATCGACCGACACCAACAGGGGACGCATCGACCGACAGAATATTGCATCGACCGACGCATGCTCGACATTTCACGGAAAACCCTAGTTGCATCAACCAACGCCTCCACATTGCATCGACCAATGCTCCTAGGTCAAACCGCGCCGTCCTCGCACTTGCATCAACCGAAGCACAAAGTACATCGACTAACGCACATGCCGAGCATCGTTTTTCCCCAAAAATTTTCGCCGACCACCGTTCCTAAACCATAAAAACTCGATCCCAAGCCACAAGAAAGCTTCACAAAGTCCCAATTAATGTTATAACAAGCTAAACAACACATAAACAAGCAGATCAGAGAAACCTCAGCTTAGATAAGCCATGGTCATGCACTCACCTTTGCCAAAGACGTTTCTGAACCTAAAACGCAAGAATTACACTCGTAGCAAGCTTCTACAACGCTCTAAGCCTCAGATCTTCCAAGAACAACCACCAAACACCAAGAATCTCACCAAACTGCTTAAGAACTTCTTTTTCCTTCTTTTTTTCTCAAAAACGGCCAAACCTCGGCCAAAACCACGAGTTCTCCTTTCTATAAATGATCCCAGGGTTTTCCTAACCCCAAAACGCACCGTTTAACTTAAACTCGTTCGAGAAAACTGACCTTGCATCGACCGATGCACATAGTGCATCGACCTATGCATCGCTTAAACTGGGATTTCGGTTTGGGGATGTTACAGAATCCTTCATTTATCTGTCTTGTTTTTTTTTTTTTTTTTTCTTTTAAGCTTATATGTTGTTTCTTCACGTCTAAAATCAAGTGTATGCCTCATCACTTTTCTCTCTAAAATGTTCATTCAGTTGTATGACCCAAAAAATTCGTAGCCAATGTAACAATTACCCAACATTTTCATTTGGATAGTCTTTTAAATATTAACTTTTGCCCTCTTTTTAATTATGAAACTATACCTCATCCCTTTTTCTTTTTTTTTTCAATGAGTCTTTTTAGTTTCTTTGTATTATTTTATAGAGACTAAATCTACTAAATATATTTGTGTTAACCTAAATTTTTGAAATTTTATGAGTGGATCTCATCCTAAAGTCTTGGGCACCAACAACAATAATAGTGTAGATCTGCAAATTGATAAAACGGTGGTATAGATCTTCCAGTTACGTTTCTCTAATGTTAATTATTTCATCGAGATCGACATACATAGAGTCTATGCTTTTGATTACCCAACAGTTCAAACATTAACAACAACATAAACATTGAAGATATGGATGTTGACAACAATGATAATAATGACGTGTTTCGGCTTGCTATTTCTTCTCTTTCTTATCTATTAGGATTTAGGAGCAAATATAAATATTTAATTTTTAGTATGCAATTGGTTGCATTTTTAGTTGAAAACAGATTATATTAAATTTTTGGCAAAATTTAAAAAATGGGAGGGGGGGGAGGAAATCTCCTTATAAAGGTAAGAAATAAAATGAGAGAAATACCTTGTTAAAAATATACATATATATATATAGAAAATATCTCCTAATAAAAAAAAAAAAATGGGTGAAAAAAACTATCGCGAAAATGTAAAAAATAACACGGATATAGAAATCTAGATAAAAGAGATAAATAAAATAGGGAAACAATCCCTAATGAAAAAGAGAAATAAAATATGTATAAATCCCTAATGGAAGTCTAGCTTACTAGGTATCACTAGATGAAGTTTTCACGATTGTCGTGGCCTCTACGACCACGACCACTTCGGCTTTCACGAGAATGACTTCTACGACTACTGCTTCCACAACTAACAAAAGTAAATTATTTCATCTATAACATCTTTTTCATCTTTGGAGTTTGTTTGATCGACTTTTTTTAAAGCTCCACTGAAAAGACATGATCATAACCACAACTTGAGAATATTCGTTATCGAGAGTTGCAATATCATCCCACAAATTAACAGCCTAATCCCCTAGACAGCATAAATGTGTTTAAATCGGAGATTTTTTTTTTATTTTTTTTTTTGCTTTTATGGTCATTCTTGTCGATATTCTTGATCAACGTTCTTATTGTTTTTGTCACTGGGATGATTTACGTTGTCTAAGGTATTAGGCTGGTTGTGGATGATCGTATTACAACCTCTCAAGAAAGAGTATTTTCAAGTTATGGACATGACTAGATCTTTTTGAGCAGGTTTGGAAAAATGCCGATCAAACAAATTTTAAAGATGAAACAGAGAATATAGATGAAATGTACTACTTTTTTTTAGTCGTGGAAGCAGAAACCGTAATAGTCTTGGTCGTGAAGGCCAGGGTGGTTATGGTCGCAAAGGCAAAGACGGTCGTGGAAACCTCATCTAGTAATCTCTAGAGGGCTAGTCTTTCATTTTATCTTCCTCTCTCAAATGCTCCTTTAAATTGTATGACCCAAAAAGTTCATAGCCAATGTAAAAAATGCTTAATATTTTTATTTAAATAATCTTTTAATTATGAGTTTTTGTCCTCGTAGTTATGAAGCCACTTCTCCACATTTCCACTTTCTTTATAATCTTCTAAATATTACTTGTGTTAAATTAATCTTTTGGGACTTTATCAGTGGATCTCATTCTAATGTTTAAGACATTAACAAAAATAGTAATGTGGATCAGCAAATCGGTAAAAAATAAGAGAGAAATCTTCGAGCTACTTCTCTCTAATGTTATTGTCATCGACATCAACATACATATTGTCTATGTTCTTGTTGTTGTCAATGTTCCACCCAATGGTTCATACATGTTACACATAAACATTGACGATATGGATGTTGACAACAATGAAATTAAAAATGGATTGTACTCAAACATGGGGAAAGATCTTCTAATAAAGGGAAGATATATGAGTCCATACATCAAGACAGTTCCTAGAATCTTGGCGAACGGCTATAATTGCGCATCACTGGAGATTTTCTGTAAATATTCTTTCATTAATCTGCATAATTAAAAAATCGCATTACTTGGGGCTCAAACCCTTTACCTCTTGGTGTATAAGCATTAATCAACCCTCAGTCAATAATTAGGCCAAGAAGGCTTGCACTATGGTTAGTACTTCAAAATTGAAAATTTGTATACATATTTAGAAAAAAGATTGGAAATCATATAATTAACAAATCATAACAATTTCTTAGTTATTGAAAACCTTACCGGAGATACTATCGTTGTGGATTTTCTGTAGCAAATAAAGTAAATTGTTATGTTTTATAGCTTGTATTTTTTTCGATTATTATAGTTGGGCTTGTTGTAGCTTAGGAACGATGATGACACATTCAAATGGGTTGATGAGGCTTTGATCAACGACATAGATACATTAACTGCAAAGAATGTTGGATTTTAGAAGCATCTAGAAGAGTTTAGAATAGAGAGATTGGAGTTTGAGAAAATGGTTTACGAGAGTATGGAAAAGGAGATATTAGAGAAGGTTGATGATGCTTTGTTTGAAGCAAAAGCAAGCAATAAGAAGATGATGATTGTTTTAGTGATAGTGTACATGATCATGATTGGATGCAACAAACTACTAGGTTAAAGAAGAGAATGATAGTGTTGTGGATTTGCAATCAAAACAAATACCTATTGAGCAAGTCTTTCTCTTTGGACCTTCACCGTTTTCATCATTTTCAGCTTTTTAGTTAACGTTTTTTTTGTTCTTAATCATTTGTCATATTACTTCTCTTATGTGGTTTTTTCATAGCCACTTATACATGACAATTTGATCAGGAAAAAACCATAAATTTTGAAATATTGAATCCAATTCTCAAGACTAAAATTCAAACATAAACTAAAAATGAATATATGAGAACTCACACACCATGTCCGTACAACCATCTTGTTCGTACGTCCGTACCATTTGGGAATTCACACGTCCAGCCCATGAAGATATGTCACCAACGGTAAAGGATCATCTAGATCCTTCTCTAGAGAGCCGTTGTCGAGTGTAAGCAAGTGGGAGCGCAAGTGGGAGCTCAAAGAAGTCAAACAAGGGTCACATGTTATGTTAAGTAAGAGATGTCGCTCTCAATAATGTAAATTGTGCACAGCATCTTGTAGGAATATTCTGCTTGTAATATGTCTATAATTAGCTTGTACCTAGGAACTAAATCAAGCAAGAAGTTACAATTCTTCTTCTACACTTCTCTCTCTATCCGATTTACACTTCTATACACTCTCTACACTCTTTCTCACTTTTACACTCGCTGATCGTTACTTGTTTCACAAACCACACTTCTAAACTTACAGAATAAAACATAACCTTAGTTATATTGCTACATCACATGTCGATCTATTATGTCCTTATTTACCACAACGACTACACTTGTATCTCTTTGACGATTGTGATAGTTAAAACAATCTTATTTTGTCTTCAACCGTTTCATGTCTTTGTTTTCTTCGTCTACCAGGGCGTCTTCTTGTTTCAGGTGGTAAAACTATTGCAGCTTCAACAAGGTCTGGGACGCCCCATTCTTCTCTGGAATACCTATTGGATTTATAGTTTCCTCATAGTAAGATCTCCAAATGGTGGTGCTATACATAGCATCGGCATATGGATATAGATAATTGCCTATATCAAAATCTCCTTTTATGGTGTGTCTGCAAGAGATTTTGCCTATTTAGAACTTCCCACATGAACATGTTATTCTTTCCAAGTCAACAACAAAGTCTATCCCATTCGCTTTAACATGTAATATATTGATTTCAATCGGATAACTTTTAAAATATTTACCTTTCACTATTCTTCTTGAAATCTTTTTCTCCACCTTAACAGTTAAATGTTTTTTTGCTTTGCACTTAATTCTCTTCACTCAAAAACCAGTGTGTTAACATCTCTCTTATGTTGTCTAACAAAGGAATTATTGGATACTCTCTAGGTGATCTCAAAGCTGAATTGATCGATTCTGCAACATTGTTTGTGTTCATGTCATATTTGTATCTTGGAAAATGACATCAACCCCATTTTTCCATTTGAGCATCCTCTAGGTAATTTCCAATCGTAGGACTAATGTTGCAAGTTTTTTAAAATCTTTTTCAAACTTAGCAACTTTACAAGCTTTAGACGCTCTTGCAACCAAATCAGCCACACCCCTTCCCTTGCGATATGTAACAACATTACCAGTCAGATGGTTGATGCAAATACCATGAGTAGACAATTGATAGATCTTTTCAATTGATTTGCCAATTGACAAATGCCTATCTGATACAAAAGATAAATCTTTATTATCTCCAATAACAATCTTAAGTTGCTCAAAGAACCACTCCCATGAAGAATCATTTTCAGAATCAGCAATTCCAAATACGATTGGATACAAATTAAAGTTATCATCTACGGTTGTAGCAACTAGTAGAACTCCTTTGTATTTGTTCTATAGAAACGTTCCATCAACTATAATCACTATCCAAATTCCCTTATAGAATCCTCTTATTTACTGACCAAAATAAACAAATAAATATTTGAATCTACCGTTGCAATCAACTTCATATTTTGTTTACGTGACCGGAATCGTTTCTTGTATCATGTACAAGTATTTTGGTATTTTACCATAACTTTTCCCTCGAATTCCTCTAACTTTGTTAACTGCATACTCGCAAAACTTCCATGCCTAGGAGTAATTTAATTCACAACCATACTCCGTACGAATAATATTAATGATATCATTCAGTTTAGGTCCTTCCAATACACCCTCATAATTCTGCATAATGAGATGTCCAATTGTTTTTGCGGAAGGTGTCCTACAGAATTTCCTTTTCTTTGTGTGACATCTCGGTTTCAAAGACTTGTGGAGAGGTTTAAAAGAATTGATTTGGCCACCTATGTCACCAAATTACACTTATCTTTTCAGTCAAAGGTCCTGAAAGAACTTCAGAGTTGTGCTTTGTAGGGATTGTAACAAGTCTTTAAAACTTCCCGGACATAGCAAACCGGCCGTTGAATATGGATGGGCTCACGGGCCTAGTGAGAGGACATGATGCCCATTAAGGAAGGTGGTCCCATGGACTGGGATTGGACATGGGGCCCACTAAGAGGTGACGTGCGGGGCGTTACACTTTGAAGGAGCACATGTATGGTCTCCCACAAACTTGTTGATTTTTAAATACATAGACCCCTCTAAACACTTAGCACGAAGACTCCATTTGTAAATACCATCTATGCAGCGTATACACCATATTTTCGTATCAGATTTTGAAACCCTGTAGTCAAAGTTATATCTCCTCACATACAACTTCATAGTTGCCTGTAACACTTCTTTGCTTTTGAAATATCGACCCTTCCTTATGATCACACCGTTCGACGACGTTCTCAAACCATCACTGACGTTTACATTGTTTGGTTTTTTTCTAAAACATCCTTCTGTTTGACATCATCACTCACCACAAATAAAGGTAGGTTTTCATCCAATCTACCATCTTCATCTCCATCACTTGAATCCCCTAGTTATTTATTCAAATCCAGTTTCACTTTGCTCCCACTATCCTCAACTCCTCCTTTGAATGTCACACACAAATTTATTGTTTTCTTCTTTTCATAGTCTGAAAAAAAATTTGTAACCTGACTATTATTCATCATAATGACAGGAGGACAATCAACAGTAAGATCTGTGTGTAAAAAACAAAGCTCCATATCAACCATACTCGGTTCTGTTCCATAGGCTTATGAAACCATAATCTTCAATTCTTCATGTGTTGTACTCGATTTCAAAGTCAGTAATCTCCCATGATTTTCTTCATCAATAATAAATCTCCACTCATGATTGTCATACAGTCTCCACACAGCACTCTTAACGTAGATGTGCATTTTCATCCAAAACAGTCAAAAAGTAGTGAAAAAAATCAGAGAAATCGGCTTTTGATACCATAAACTAGGGCACTAATCGATTAGTGCTTGTTTTTACACTTTTTAATTTTTTTTGTAATACAGTTGTTAGACAACGTTTTTATACATTTTATATTTATGTAGTATATATATACTAATATTTTCACAGATAAAGTAGAAAAAATAAAACATATTCTACTGTTTTCAGAGCATAGAGGAAATTGTAGAAGGTTTATCCTAAAAAGTTTAGAACATAGAATAAACCGTAGAATACATATCCTAGATTTCATGGAATTTTGAATTTCGTATTACTAAACTATTAAGAACAAACACCTTTTCTGAAATTAGTATAACATGTACAAAATGTTAGAATACTAAATCCGATATTTTTATAACAGTAGGAAATGTTTTTTAAATGTTTTATATCAAATTTTATCTATCAAAAAATGACTTATTAATTTTTATTTTTTTGTAAATCAATTATATCACCTCTATAATTCTATATCTACATATTTTCCTAGATTTCACTTCTTAAAACTTGTTAAATTTGGGTTTATTAATTTGTATGGGTATTTTAGGTAAAATTTACAATTTAAAAAAAAAGTGTATATGGACAAACCTTTTTTTAGTGATCTTTTATTTCCAATTTTTCTATTTTATATTTTTGTTATTCTTTAGGAGCAAAAATAGATATATATATTTTTATTAATTAGATTTTTTTTTCCTTTTTTATTTTGGATAGCAAGGACAACAAAAAAATTACTACACATACATCAAATAGTGAATCTACTATGTGTAGAAATGATAAAAAGATGAATAGATGTGGGAGTAAAAGCTCTCGACACATAATCATCACAAGTTGTGGACATGCCCACACTTTTTTTAGAGGAGTTTTGAAAAAAAGACCAATCAAACAAACTCCAAAAATGAAGGAGATGACAGAGAAGAATTGATTACTCATGTTACTCGTGGAAGCATTAATCATTGAGGTCGCAGTCGTGAAGGCTGAGGTGGCCGTGGAAACCTCATTTAGTGGATATTTAGTGGGCTAGATCCTTCATTTATATGTCTTGTTTTTTGTTTTTTTTTCTTTTAAGCTTATATGTTGTTTCTTCACGTCTAAAATTAAGTGTATGCCTTATCACTTTTCTCTCTAAAATGTTGTTTCAAATTGTATGACCCAAAAAATTTGTACCCAATGTAACAATTACCCAACATTTTCATTTGAATAGTCTTTTGAATATTAACTTTTGCCCTCTTTGTAATTATGAAGCTATAACTCATCACTTTTTTTTTTTTTTTCAATGAGTCTTTTTAGTTTCTTTGTATTATTCTATAGAGACTAAATCTACTAAATATATTTGTGTTAACCTAAATTTTTGGAATTTTATTAGTGGATCTCATCCTAAAGTCTTGGGCATGAACAACAATAATAGTGTATATCTGCAAATTGATAAAACGGTGGTATAGATCTTCCAGTTACGTTTCTCCAATGTTAATTATTTCATCGACATCAACATACATATAGTCTATATTTTTGATTACCCAACAGTTCAAACATTAACAACAATATAAAAATTTGAAGATATGGCGTGTTTCGGCTTGCTATTTCTTCTCTTTCTTATCTATTAGGATTTAGGAGCAAATATAAAATATTTAATTTTTAGTATTCAATTGGTTGCATTTTTAGTTGAAAACGGATTATATTCAATTTTTGGCAAAATTTAAAAAATTGGGGGGGGGGGGATATTTAATTTTTAGTATTCAATTGGTTGCATTTTTAGTTGAAAACGGATTATATTCAATTTTTGGCAAAATTTAAAAAATTGGGGGGGGGGGTAGGAAATCTCCTTATAAAGGTAAGAAATCAAATGGAAGAAATACCTTGTTAAAAGTATACTCTATATACATATATATATATAGAAAAAATCTCCAATTAAAAAAGAAGAAATAAAATGAGAGAAAAAAAACTATCGCGAAGAAAGTAAAAAATAACATGAAAATAGAAATCTAGATAAAACAGATAAATAAAATAGGGAAACAATCCCTAATGAAAAAAGAAATAAATATGTATAAATCCCTAATGGAAGACTAGCATACTAGATATCACTAGATGAGGTTTTCACGATTGTCCTGGCCTCTCCGACCACGACCACCTCGGCTTTCACGAGAATGACTTCTACGACTAATGCTTCCACGACTAACAAAAGGAAATCATTTCATCTATAACATCTTTTTCATCTTTGGAGTTTGTTTGATCAAACTTTTTTTAAAGCTCCTTTGAAAAGACAAGGTCATATCCACAACTTGAGAAGATTCGTTATCGAGAGTTGCAATCTCAAGTTATGGATATGACTAGAAATTTTTGAGTAGCTTTGGAAAAATGCCGATCAAACAAATTTTAAAGATGAAACAGAGAATATAGATGAAATGGACTACTTTTTTTTAGTCGTGGAAGCACAAACCGTATTAGTCATGGTCGTGAAGGCCAGGGTGGTTGTGGTCGCAAAGGCAAAGACGGTCGTGGAAACCTCATCTAGTATTCTCTAGAGGGCTAGTCCTTCATTTTATCTTTCTCTCTCAAATGCTCCTTTAAATTGTATGACCCAAAAAGTTCATAGCCAATGTAAAAACTGCTTAACATTTTTATTTAAATAATCTTTTAATTATGAGTTTTTGCCCTCGTAGTTATGAAGCCACTTCTCCACATTTCCACTTTCTTTATAATCTTCTAAATATTACTTGTGTTAAATTATACTTATGGGACTTTATCAGTGGATCAGCAAATCGGTAAACAATAAGAGAGATCTTCCAGCTACTTCTCTCTGATGTTATTGTCATCGACATCAACATACATATTGTCTATGTTCTTGTTGTTGTCAATGTTCCATCCAATGGTTCATACATGTTACACATATTGTCATCGACATCAACATACATATTGTCTATGTTCTTGTTGTTGTCAATGTTCCACCCAATGGTTCATACATGTTACACATAAACATTAACGATATGGATGTTGACAACAATGAAATTAAAAATGGATTGTACTCAAACATGGGGAATGATCTTTTAATAAAGGGAAGATATACGAGTCCATACATCAAGACAATTTATAGAAATCTTGGCGAACGGCTATAATTGCGCATCATTGAAGATTTTCTGTAAACATTTTTTCATTAATCTGTATAATTAACAAATCGTATTACTTGGGGCTTAAACCCCTTACTTCTTGTGTAGAAGCATTAACCAACCCTTAGTCAACAATTAGGCCAAGAAGCTTGCACTGTTAATACATTAAAATTGAAAATTTGTATACATATTTGGAAAAAAGATTGGAAATCACATAATTTTGCCTTAATTTTTTTTTTTTTTTGTCCTAACGAGTTCAAATGTTTGACTGAAAATAACAAGCTGCATGAATTTATCTTACATTATCTTGTATAGGTCAACTATTATTAGCAATAGTAGTTCGATTGTTTATCTACAAATGCAAAACATATATTCAAACTAAACTTCGAGTTTCGTCGATTATATATTTAGAACAAATCAAGTATCTCGTACATACAGAGAAAACGAGTCTTCATCATGGAAACGTAACAACTGCGACAGCATGGCATAAGTAGGTTAATGATCTTTACAAAAATTATGTATTGTATGATTTTTGTAGATATAAGTTATCAAGTAGCATACTAGTTAAAGTTACAATTTTTGTATGCCTTTTCTCTAGTAACATTATAACATACTAGTTAAAGATTTTTAACTTGACTGCCTATCTGGACATGATTTTTATTGGTCACAAACATTATTTGGACTATTATCTATTAAAGATCGTCCAACTATGGTCCATAAACAAAATTTTCCATGTGAACAAGCCCATTGGTTTATGGACGAGACT
The DNA here is from genome assembly GCA_024034495.1 of Camelina laxa. NCBI lineage: Eukaryota > Viridiplantae > Streptophyta > Magnoliopsida > Brassicales > Brassicaceae > Camelina > Camelina laxa. Next base: position 18,193,028 of record CM043880.1, read on the forward strand.
ATTTGACCGCTACAATTAAAGTCAATCTTCTATTAGCAGATTACAAAGTTTCCATTCACTCCTTAATAGAGATGAAATGGGATACTCTTTTTAGTCGAGGAAGTAGTAGCCATAGAGGTCGTGGTCGTGAAGGTCGAGGTGGTCGTGGTTGCAGAGGTCGGGGTGGTCACGGAAACATCATCTAGTGATCTCTAGTGGACTAGTTCCTTCAATATATCCTTCCTTTTTTTTCTTTTTACTTTTAAGCTTATATTGTTTCTCCACATTTAAAATTAAGTTTCTGTTTATTCACTTTTCTCTCTAAAATGCTTTAGCAAATTGTATGACCCAAAATTTCATAGCAATGTGTATGTAACAACTACTTAAAATTTTATTTGACTCTTTTTTTTTGAAAGAAAATGGGAAAATCTCCTAACAACAAAAAAAAGAAGAAAAAAAATCCTCTGATAGAAAAGAAGAAATAAAAAAATCTTCTAACAAAAGGAAGAAATAAAATGGAAACAAAATCCTCTAATATTTTCATTTTTTTCTTAACAGCTTCATTCTATTATAAAGACATGGGTTGGTTACAATTCAGAGTATCAACAAGAAAAATTGGTACATAATCATAAAAATGAAAACTTTGATCGTTAAGGAGATTTTTTTTTGTCAAAAGATCCGCAAGTTTGTTATTTCGTCGTAGTGTCCAACTAAATAGAACTTATGTGAACTTATTCCTCGAAAATCTTGCCTCACAAATCCAATTGTAGCCCGCAAAATTTAGTTTTGATCATTTGATGAACGGCTCAACGGCTCGACTGCACTATTATCTCATTCAAAGATTATCTTTTGAAAGCCCATAGACTAGACATGCTTCATTGCCATTATTAATGCGTGCAATTCACTCTCCACAGCGCCACTAATATATTAAAAATATATATATAGATATAAAATGAATAAATTAAAAGAAAAAATCCCTAACATATATAAAATTGGAAGAAGGAAAAGAAAAAGTGAATAATAACAAGAAGAAGAAATAAATCTCATTTTTCCCTGACTAAATTCATCCAATTTTCTCAATGTTTTGGACCTTTTAATTAGAGGTGTCAAAATGGGTAGAAACCTATGGGTTTACCCTGTTTGTCTATTATTTTAACGGGTATAGATTAAGTTTTTATACCCATATAAATAAATAGGTTTTGATGGGTTCGTCCAATGGGTTCGTGGGTTTATCGGGGTAAACCCATTAGGGTTATGCGTTACCAATGGGTTCACTGAAAAAAAACAAAAATAATATATATATGCATATAGATATATATTAATATGTAAAATATTTTTTTTTATAAATAATTTATGTAAAATATCTAAAATAAATGTTAAGTTTTTTTAGTTGCTAAAAAAAAAATAATAATAAACAGTAATATATATGTCAATGATCTAAAATGAATGTGAATTTTTTCTTTAATATGTAGATATTAACTTTTTAAGCTTGAAAACTTTGGTTGGTTTTACAATTATATTTTTATATGAATAAATTATGGATTTAATATCAATTATTTTATTTTATTTATATATGGTAACCCATATAACCCATTTTGTCATTGGGTTTTATAGAATTGGGTTTGGATATATAAATTCAACTCATTATAATAAATGGGTCGGATTGAACCCGCCCACAAAAGTCTCTAATCGGGTCGGGTCGGATTACCCACTTTAACACCCCTACTTTTAATTTTAATTGAATAGCCCCAAAAGCCTTTAATTAATCTTCGTATTAAACTATAGGCCCATTCATAATATAATAAGGTCCAATACTAAATAATGTTTTTCCGCTCCAAAATAATCTTAAAAGAAAATTAGCGCGCGAAACCATAAAAATGAAAACGCAAAAACCAAACCTCTCAGATTTGCTGAATCAAAAAAAAAAAAAAAAAAAAAAAAATTGAGAAAGAGAGAGAGACAAAGCGGAGAGCTCTAATGGAGAACATTAGCTCAGTAGTGGTGAGAAGTTTATTTCTGTATAACCTCCTTTGTTCGGATTTTTATGAATTTGTTGCTGAAATTTCTCGATATATTTTATTTTGAAACCTCCGTGTTAATATTTTGTAGGAGGAACCTGGATACTCCGATTCAATATCTCCCATTTCCGGTGAGTAGTAATTAATTTACTGGGTTTAATATTCTCTCTTATTGCAAATTCTAGGTTTCCTGACATTTTTTTTTTTTTTCAATTTTTGGGTAATTTCGTACAGAACCACCAGATATTAGGAATTGGTTTCCCAGTTATGTCTATGAATCGGTACCATCATGTTCTTCAATCAACGACATTGAAAACGAAGTCGATGTGGTGAAACAGGTGACTGATAATAATATCTCACCTTTTTAGTTTTTTTTTTTGGGGTTAAAACCCTTTTTAAATTTCTTGCATTTTTGTTTTTTTTTTGGGCAGATTCCAGATTACTCTGAATCACTTCCTTCTGGTAATCTTTCTTTTTGGTTAAATTTTCTTGATCATGTGGCTATTGACGGATTTTTGTTTGTAACTTTGAATCCATTTGCTTCTCAGAACCTCCTGATGTCAGAAACTGGTTTCCCAGCTATGTCTATGAATCGCCATTGCTGGATACAAGTGATGATGGTTTTGAATTGTCTCTTCCTGGAGAAAGTGTATGCATAAAGGAGACCGGAACAGATATTGAAAGAAAGGATGGTTGTCCTAGGTTATTTGAGCAAGAACTTATCTCTTCTACAAAGGTATTATTGCAATTTTGTAATCCTGACTTTTGCTTCTAATGGATGCCATATATAGTGTTAACATCAGTGGGATTTTCATATGAATTTATGTTTTCTTAGCTGGTATGCTTATTGTTTCTCATTATCTGCTGTTTTTTTTTTTTTTCTTTCTATCAGGCTGATGACTTGGTCTCCTTACAGGATACAGATTTCTCTCAGTCCCTGTCTGTTATTTCGGGTGAGTAAAGCCAGAGTTTTTTTGTATAAGTTACTGATGTTTGCTCTCTTGAAATGTGTTATTATTTGCAGTGACTCAGGTTTATAGTTTAGAACTGTAGAGTTGAATCTTACTCGTTTTATTCCTTGTTCTATTATAGAGCCTCCTGATGTCAGAAACTGGTTTCCAAGCTATGAGTATCAATCTCCTCAGCTTTCAGACACTCATGATGAACTTGGATTTTCTTCTTTTGAGAAAGATGAGCTAATCGTTGACGAGAGTGACACAGAGGACGGAAATGGTTCTGGTATTTTTCGAAAAATTAAGAGCAAGCAAGAGACTGTTGGTTTTGGCAGGTTAAATTCAAATGACTACAAGGATAACATTGCAACAGAGACGGTAAGTAATGTTCTTGAACCATCTAAACAATGAGAAATCATTACTGCACAGTATACTATGCAAGCTTGCCATAACATCTGTAGTCTAAAAAAAGAAACTTGTGTGGATAATTTTTAATTAGATGAATTCAAGTTGTCGTTTACTATCAATTGCACAGTTTTGTTGTGTTGACTCTAGATTATGTTAGTTCTCACTGACTCTTTCTCGATTCTACATGTTAGACCAAGGAGGTCTCAGCAGACAATGCTTATTCAGACCAAGAAATGGAAAAGCAGTTCTCAGTTAGATTGTTCAATGCCTCAGAGAAAGAAGTGAAACCAAAATCAAGCTTCAAGCAGGAACCGTTACGCTGTGAACCAAAAGAAGAAGCAAAGTTTAACCCCGAAGTTTCTCGGTACAACCAAAAACGTAAATCACCCTCGAAGAACGAAGCTTCTTTACATGAGCTGAGACCTAATCATATCCAAGAAACCATTTCCATGAACTCCAATAGACAAAAGTCTCCAATAGAGCAAGAATCAGATGACAAGGAAAATGTTCGTCATGGACAAAGCACTGAAACTGGATTTGTGACAACGAAAAAGGCAAGATTCAAAGAAGCAAGAGACCAATGTTCCATGATGAAACCAAATACAAGAGTTCTGGTGGAATGTTCTAGAAGTAAAGAGTTAAAGAATATGGGTGCGGAGGAGGAATACAAAGAGGAAAGAAATAAGAAGAGAAGAGTTTTGGGAGAAATGTCGAATCACCAGTCCTCTGGAGCAGAGGAGATCGCAGGAAAATGGCGTTGTCCGCAGAAGAACAAAAGGAATATAGTTCCACCATTGAAGCAGCTTCGACTTGACGCATGGATACATAAAGTCTGAGTAGTCTTCACCATTTCACCAACAATGTATTGCATTCTTTTCCTTCTCTTTTGTACTCCTCCTCCATGTTAATAAGCTGACCTGAGCCTAACTAAAAGTAACCGAACCAGACGCAATAACCGGAATTGAAAATGAACATAGATTTTGTACCGGTCATGTACGGTACAGCTGGTTTCAGAGATTATGGGTGATGATGATGATAAGAAGCAAATTAGTACTCAATAAGGATGCTTTCCCCCTAAATTAGTTTACTTTATTGTTTCTTTCTTGATCTCTAGAACTTGCATGATCAAGATGCGTTTCTTCGGACAGAGCAAATCTCTTTAAGCAAAAAAAAAAATCAAAACTTTGGGTGTGTTCACGGTTCCGAGTCGGTGAAGATGAGCTTCGTCAAGTATCTCCGCCGAGAAAGTTTGCTCCAATTAGCCGGAAAATCATATCTCAGCCGTAATTACATGCTTCAGACCTGCCGGACTCTTATAATCGAAACCGCTCCGCCTGAATTTGTCAAGCTTAATCGTCTAACTGGTTCCGACTCTGGTAATTTCTACCTTTTCCTTGTCACCCTTTGTCGAATTGGTTTGTTTCGTTGAGTTTTCATTTTCTGTAGATGATACTGAATAGCTTCTTAAGAGTGTTTTGACAAAAGGTACATACTTCTTGTGTTTATGATTTATAGGTATCATCGAAGTCAATCTAGATAGGCCTGTTGCCAAAAATGCCATTAATAACGAGATGCTGAAAAGTCTCCAGAACACATTTGAGTCCATACACCAAGATACTTCAGCTAGGGTTGTGATTATCAAAAGTCTGGTTCCTGGTGTTTTCTGTGCTGGTGCAGATCTGAAGGTAGCTTTGTCACTACTACCATTTCTCCCGGAATGTTCATAACCGATTTGTTTAGCCATGCTTGAAAATTTCTGTTTTGTTTTGTTTTGTTTTGGATGTCAGGAGCGTAGAACTATGAGTCCATCTGAGGTTCACACATATGTCAACTCGTTGCGCTACGTGTTCTCGTTCATAGAGGTATGTTCTCATTTATAATTGCTGGTGCTCATAGATTAGCTGCTACTGTCATTGATGGATAGGTTGTTGGGAATTAATGTATACCACATTTGTAGAATTCTCTCAGCTTTATCAAGATTCAGAATTGAATAGAGTCTTCAACTTATAGTGAAAAGGAATTTATAGTAGTTCTACTCTTATATGAAGACTTGTGTTTAGTGACTGACTTTAAAGACTTATGTTTCTAGGTACTGAGTATCCCAACTATTGCTGCAATAGAAGGTGTGGCACTGGGAGGTGGACTCGAAATGGCTCTAGCTTGTGATCTTCGAATCTGTGGTATTTACATATCTCTTCATACTCTTATTATAATCAACCGGCCAAGATAAGTACATATGGGTTAATACTCGGAAATTGAAAAAATTTCAGGCGAAAATGCAGTATTTGGCTTGCCTGAAACAGGACTTGCTATAATCCCTGGGTATATAATAAGCTTCATCACTCTTGACAAATTATTTCTTTTATTATCCTTTTTATCATTCTTCTGATAATTTATTTCTCTGTGCTTCTATTTAGAGCTGGTGGGACACAGAGGCTCTCGAGGCTGGTTGGGAGATCGGTATCAAAGGAACTTATATTCACAGGTCGAAAGATTGATGCAAGAGAAGCTGCAACTAAAGGTCCTTGACTATCCAAGTTGCATTTCTTATAACGACTTGTGGTTTTGTTTTAGCGATATACCCAATAGGGATTGATTCATATACTCCTTTTTTGTGGTGCAGGGCTTGTGAACCTTTGTGTTACGGCAGGTGAGGCTCATGAGAAAGCAATTGAAATGGCACAGCAGATAAATGAAAAAGGTCCATTGGCTATAAAGATGGCGAAGAAAGCGATTAATGAAGGAATAGAGACGAATATAGGTTCGGGTTTGGGAGTAGAAGAGATGTGTTATCAGCAGCTTCTTAATACTCAAGATCGTCTTGAAGGATTAGCTGCTTTTGCCGAGAAGCGCAAGCCTCTTTACACTGGCAAGTGAAAACCGTACCTTGCAAGTGAATGAATCATCATTAGAGTCCAAACAACTTTAGTTTCAAACTTTCAATAACCATTGCATTGGATGTTTATAACCCGTATGGTTTAGGATTATAATTATGTGTATGTCACAGTAAGCAAGGAAACACTTAAATATCACTGCTTGTGTTTGTGCATAAGGAGAGAAAAACCAAAAATGAGGAAAGAGCACACAAGCTAGAATACTAAAGTTGGTCAAAACTTGAAACTAGTGATTATACTTTATGCGTATGTTTTAAGCTAATTGTTGAGTTCACAAATGCATCTTCTTGAGGTTTGTTGTGTAAAAACATAAAAATTGACTGTCAAAGAAAAAGCAAACCCAACAAAACAAAAGAAAAACTAATTAAGAGAGGATAAAAGTAGCCGACCAAGTGATCCACCGCCCCCACCAAAGTGGTGTCAAAATGATGTGGTCGTGATTAGACACTTTTTTCAGTTTGACCTGTTAAATTTATTTTTTACTTTTTAGTGATTCTTTGACTAATCATAAAAACATGTTAATTAAACCTATGTTTCCATTCATCTAAGAAAAAATTATTTATCGACTAGTGTCGGATTCATATAACAATTTTATAACAATTCTCTAGTATTGAGAGATTCTAAATCTTAAACCCTAACAATAAGATAAATTCGTTTGTTCTATTCCTTTTTTTTCTTCGATTTTCAAAGTTTATTATATTCAGAAAGTATAGATACCTTATCGACAAAGTTTTGGTCTTAAAGAAATAGAATCGTCCCTTGTTTTTTATCTTCCCAAGTCCGGTGGTAATTGTGTTAGAAGGATCTTGTATGTAGTTAGTGTTAAATTAGGGTTTTCAGACAAACTAATGCTGCGTTTAAAAGAAAATAAAGCTTAGCGTGAATAAACCAAAAGAAGAGAATCCAGATTCCTCCGAGGGTCATATGCCTACGCGACCTACTCTCTGTTATATTCTCTAAACGTATTATCAATTAATTGCTCTGTTTATTCTACCACCCTTTTTCATTTAACAACTTTTAGAATTTGCTCTGTTAAGTGTATTATACAACAAAACAAGATTATCGGCTGGCAAGATCATGACTGAAATACTAGTTGAACAATTTGGCGCCGTCTGTGGGGAATCAAAACAAACATCTAATTTTGAAAGTTATTAAACTTATAAAAGACGATAAATATTTTGATTCTCCACATAGTGAAAATTGATTTAGGGATTTGGAGAGTTTTGTTAAGGAGGATCTAACTAAAAATAAGAACTTAAGAAATCAAAAGGGGAGAGGGCTCTATCAATCTTTTAGATCTAGACCTAGTGTATGAGGTTTTATTCGTATCCCTCTACAATGAAGAGTCTCCATATTTATACACGTATTCATTAGGTTAATTTTGATATGCTTTTCCTCTCTTTTTGTAAATTTTTCTTTTCTTTATCCCTTGATTTTCTCTTTTCCTAGCTGATTTCCTTTCTTCTCGTAGGTTGCTAACTTCCTAATCTTCTTTTAAGTCGGCAAACATGAATGGGTTGTATAGGTAGGTTATAGAGTGGGCTAATTAATTTTAATTTGGCCTATGGTTATGTAAGGGTGTACAACTTATAATCAACAATCATATTTCTCTAAATGTAAAACGTAATTTTTTTCCTATGTAACTATTTAGAACCGATGATCGTGTGGTATTATGGTTGTGCCATTTGTTTTGATTAGCTAAATTTCATGCTAAATATATGTCTTTAATTGGTTGTTTTGTTTCGGAGTGGTGAACCCACACCATCTCAATTTTGAGTGTTACAAAATTAGTTTAAGACAATTTAATTTTTGTCGGGTTAGAGGTCAATTATATGCTCCATATATGTATATTGGACACACTAGTAATAGACCTTTTTCTCGACATCTAACTAGCATATCATACCTACTAAAGATAATTGGTTCTAAATGTCATTTAGCTGTTCGTTTAGTGATCATACAGCCAAGCAAGTCCTTTAAATGTTAGTATAATATAAAACTTCGTTATTAAACAAGTTCTAGACGTCACAAAAGTAAAACAGTTCTTGTATATATATCCTCTACAACAGTACAACTCATACACTCCTAAACTAAAACGAATAAAAAAATTAATCATAGTTATAATTTTCTATTGTAATATCCAATTTACATCTTGTGTAGTTCATGCACTACACATTCAAGTAAATTAAATTTGGATAATAATAATAATAATAATCTAATGCACTAATAAAGACCATAAAACTACAAATATCTAATGTAACATTTGGATGTTCTTGACAAGTTTTGAGTAGCGATTCTCTAGTCGCTGTCAGTTGATCAAAATAACGTTAGAATAGTATATATTGGAAACCAAAAATAAAAGTTGGTAGTGAATTCACACATCAACTTGGATTTCAGATTTTGTTCTCTTCAATCTCTTTTTTCTTCTTCTTAAGTATTTTTTATAGTAGGGAAGAAAAAAACAGAACTTAACCTCTAAGTCTTAGCATTTCCACTACTAACTCATCTCTCTGTCTCTCTCTTCTTTCATCACCAAAATAAAGAACCTTTACAACTTCTCTCTACAACATTCACTTATTCTCTTCAATGGTGGAAGCAAGAAACTCGAAGAAACAACCCCAATTGGGTAATAAAGAAGATCAGAACCCTACAAAATTCTACTCTCGATTCATATTCAAAGCTCTTATCCTCACCGTGCTCTGCGCCGTCGTACCTGTCTTCCTCTCTCAGACGCCAGAGCTCGCTAACCAAACAAGACTCCTGGAGCTTCTCCACCTTATTTTCGTCGGCATCGCCGTCTCCTACGGCCTCTTCAGCCGCCGTAACTACGACGGAGGAGGAGGATCAAGCAATAGTGATCACAACAAAGCTGATCATCATAATAACAACAATATGCACTCCTATGTTCCTAAGATTCTTGAAGTATCCTCTGTTTTTAACGTTGGTCACGAGAGTGAATCTGAACCGTCCGATGATTCTTCCGGCGATCACCGTAAGTTTCAGACATGGAAGAACAAGTACCACATGAAAATCCCCGAGGTTGAGACTCGTTTCGTAGATCGAGTTAGTTCAGAGATCAGAGACAAACCTCTGCTTTTACCTGTTCGGAGTTTGAACTATTCTCGTGTTTCTGATTCCTCCGGCGATAACTCCGGTCGATGGGATAAAGTGAGATCCAAAAGAAAGATTTTGAAGACTCTCGGTGATGATAACGGTGATGTGCTTCCTTCTCCGATTCCATGGAGCTCACGATCATCATCATCAAAGGAGATTGAATCTCTACCGTCCATAAAGAATCTAACTACAGTTGAATCACAGCCGTTGATCAAGAATCTGACACCATCTTCTTCTCTCTCTTCTCCAAAAAAGTCGAATCCTTTACCTAAACTCGCATCTCCGCCACCTCCTCCTCCGCCTCCACCGCCGCTACCGGCTTTTTATAACTCATCATCGCGAAAGGTTCAACCGGGAATTTATAAGGTTGAGCGGAGGGAATCAGTTCACAAGACCAAATTTGGAGGCGGCGAGTTTCATCCTCCGCCGCCTCCGCCACCACCACCTCCGGCGGAGTATTATAAGTCACCTCCGACGAAATTCAGATTAAGTAGCGAACGGAGAAAGTCGTCGGAGCAAAAGATGAGAAGAAACTCTCCTAAAAAAGTGTGGTGGTGTGATCCAATCGTGGAATCCAAGGAACAAGACAACGAGAAGAATGATCAACGAAGTTACTTGGGAAGCAAGGCAGTCGAAGAATTCGAGAATGAAGAGCAGAGGATAAGAGAAAATGAAATCCACAACGAAGAGGTTGAGAAGAAGATAATAGAGGAAGAAGGAGTTTGTGAGAGCAACAATGTCAGTGACGTAGACAAGAAGGCAGATGAGTTCATTGCAAAGTTCAGAGAACAGATTAGGTTACAGAGGATCGAGTCTATCAAGAGATCTGCTAATAAGATCTCTGCTTCGAGGTAGAGCGTAGTAATTATAGGAAAGAAATACAATTTCAGTTTATGTTGGTTATCATCATAAGGTTGTAATATTAAGGAGAACAAATACTTTTGTTACATTTTATTCAGCCAGGAAAATAAAAACTGGAATGGAGATGTATGTGAATTACTACAACTCAGATTGAAGATACCCTTCTTTCTATCTCTCTTTCTGCATTTGCACATGAAGATCTTATTAAGGTTTTTTCTTTGCGGCAAAAAGCTTCATAGATTAATGATCTGATGAGAATGAGATGAGGCTTGTCTCCAAAGAGAGTCTATTAAACCCTCGTGATCTTACCTTTATAGCAAGCCAATTAATACGGATATTATCACAACAAGAATCAAATACATCCAAAAACGTTAAACGTATCTCTAAAGTAAGAAAATTTATCTAACTGGTGGGAAAAGGCTTGCCAATCTGACATGTAGCATTTTCAGCATCTCAGAGCAGTCTGATTGAAACACCATCGAAATGAGCTCTTTGAACAAGAGTACAAGACACATTTTTCTTTGGGATGTGAATGTTCTAGTTCTAGGCCTTGATGTCTCTTTGAGATGACACTACCTATCGACCTGATGGTGCAAGGATCTCCCGATTGATTTTGGGATCTTTACAGGGATAATCTCCTCGTCATATCCATCCAGCCGGGGTACAAATCTCCGCTCATGAAGTGTCGATTCCACATGAAAATCATCAATTGTTGTTGTATCAAAACATTTATATTTGGGCTAAGTGGGTGGATAAGAAAGAAGTGTACCCTATTAGCATAACCTCCATTTCAATAAGGCCTATACTCTCGACCCATACTCATGTACGACCATATGGTAATATCCTCAGTTGCAAGTTGTAATGGTACCAATTCACCAGTAGATATTGGCCCAACCTATGTACTAAAAAATTTAAATATTCAACTATTAACAAACTTAAATTGGCTGAAAACAAGTACACATTTCAACTATTTTTGTTCACTATTTAGTATTTAAACATACGCCAAATGAAACAGTTTGGACCATTTGTTTTTTTCATTTCCTACATCAATATTGTACTTCTTCCTTTGTCGCTAAGACACTATTTAACCTAACACTAATTATTATTATCGCAATAAATTTTCTTGTCATAGTTGTCCAAAATTAAAAACAATTATTGCAAAAAAAAAATAGTATATATTATTGCAACAAAACAAAAGAAATGATTTCAAGTCGCAATATCGGATAATTTGATTTTGATGTTTAAAAGAAAATATTACGGATAAATATGGCTGTAGACATTTGTTGTTACTCGTTAGCATGAACATGTTGGTTTAATAATCAACAAAAATATTAATCTGTTTTTTTCTTCTTCTTTTTTTCTAAAAAATACATACATGTTAACAACTACATGCATTCTGGTCCATGAAACTTAATAAAATGACCAAAACACCCTTCGGTTGCCAAGTAAAAAAGACTTAGGACCGAGGACGAAGAGCGTCAAAAGTCAAGCCGTGAGAGATCCTCGCAGCAGGAGCCCAAGCATTGACCGGCAACGACCCTCGGTGGTGCGCTGACGTTGCAGCCTGTGGTGGTGGAGGGACCGACACGTGTTCGCACGAAGGGCACATGGTCAATGTGGTTGGTGGGCTCATGTGCATGTAGAACTGAGGAGAGAGCTTAAGTGCCCTTAACTCCGTTACTTCTTTCTGTAACCTACGGTTCTCTTCCGTTAGATTCTCGCAGCATCGCCGTAAGAACTCACAGTCAACCTCCGTCTGCTTCAGCTTTGTTCTGTTATTATTACCAAAACACCCATATTAGCAAATCGATAAATCAGGGGCAAATCGGGAAACAGAGATGTGGTTTTTTTTTTTTGGGTTTATCTTACCTAGCTCGTCTGTTCTGAAACCAAACTTCCACTTGTCTAGCTCTTAATCCTAGTTGCTTAGCCAATGCTTGCTTCTGCTTCTGTTAAACAAAAAAAGTTAAAAACAACCTTGGTTCAGTCAAAATTTACGAAAAATGCCATTAACAAATTAATATCTGCATTTATTAAGAGTTACCAAAACCAATACTAGTAAAAATGTTTTTTATTTTTCTCGTCAACAAGTAATAATAGTCTCGTTGAATACAATGAATGTGAATTTATTTTACCGGATTGAGAGTACTGTGATCTTTGAAGGTTTCTTCGAGAATAGCAGATTGATCTTTGGAGAGTCTAAGTTTTTTCCTGGAGTTATCACCGTCTTCATCGTCACTGATTCCTCCTCTTGAGCCTTGTGGATCTGTGTCTTCCTCTCTCTCGCTTCTTTTCCCTGTAGAGCTTGAGACTGTGCTGTTAGGTGAAGATACTCCGGCGTCTTCGTCTCCGTATTCCGCCGTCGACGGTGGTCTGTTCACGTCGATTCCACGGATGAAGGTTCTTGTTTCTTTTTGAGATGAATCTGAGTTTGGAACTGCATGCATAACATTAGAGAAGAAAGAAAAAAAAAAAGAAAAAAGTGAGACTTTGCTGAGTTTTTCCTGGAAAATGAATATCTTTTCCTCGGGGAAAAAAATAACAGAGGAACCAAGAAAGATATGAAGTATATTATTACCTGAAGAAGTGAAACTCTCGTTCCAGGAGGATCTACGGGGTAATCCAAAAGAAGAAGAAGAAGGAGTAACAGATGGATTTGGTTTGAGATTCATCTGTTTCTTTTGATAATTCAAGCCTAAGCTTAAACCCAAGTCGTCTTTCTCCAACATCATCTTTTTCTCTCAAGAAACAACAAGAAAGACTCTGTTTTTGCAATAAAGTTTCCTGCTTTTTTTCTTTTGAGAGAGAGAGAGAGAGAGAGAGGAGAGAAGATGAATGGGCAAGTAAGGAAGAAGAAGAAGAAGAGTTAATATAGAGAGGTAGAGAGACAGAGAGAGAGAAAAAAAAAATATTTTTTATTTTATTTTCCCAATCATGAGTGTGTGACTTAGCTGAGTCAATTAATTATTGATACTTTGGTTCAATGAAATAATTTTATAATTCAGAAACTTTGCTTCTTTGTCCCCGTCCCTCTTAAACTCTCTCAAGTCTCAACCTAATCAAATCTAAAGAAATAGTTGTATGATAAAATAATAATTATAGTCACACCATTAATGATTAATGTTACTAGTATATTTGACATTAATGGATAACATCAAAATTGCTCAGTCAAAGATGATTTTAAAGTTCAAACTATCATTAATAGTTCATTTTGTAAAATATATTCATATGACTTTTAGTCGACATATCTTCCTCTTTAGTCTTCTTTTTTTTTTTTGACAACTCTTTAGTCTTCTTAACTAACAAACAAATTATGACGAGAACAAAATCTAACAATCATTATTTTAATTTGATTTGGTTTACATTGTTTTCAATTGCTTGCATGTAGTATTACTTTTCCTTTTTTTCTTTTGAATCAAATGGTCTGGTTTATAACGTGACCAGATTGTTAGGTCGTGAGAAGATATGAACTAGTCAAACAAAACTAACAAATCGTCTTTGAAATGTATTAAAATTGGACATTTCATTTTCTTTCCACTATACTATCTAGTATCTACACCCAAACAAAATGATTTACCTTATGAATTACCATGTCCAGCTAATATATTTATTTAGTCAAAGTTTCATACTAGTAATATTCTACGGAATTTATCAAATTTTTGCCAAGATTTGACTTTTATTTTTATGGGATTTTTAAAGGTAGAAATGATAATGCAATATTGTTTTTATTGCTATTGTCGAGAAAGAGTATATAAAAATGATTACCCTTATTAATGGCTCTAAAGGCCAAGGAGTCACGCTTTGTTGCACACTTTCAAAAACTTTTACTTTTAAAGCATCATCACTGAGAAAAAAAATTAATTAAAGAACAACTAAACAAAACGGTTGAATTGAATTCAAACTTCTTTTTATGAAATTAAAAAAATAAAGAATTCAAACTTCTTTTTTCAGATTTTCTTGTTCTCTAACGCATGGCATGGGTCGACCGCATGAGTTTTACTTTTGTCGTTGAACTACTTAATGACCAAAAAACACTACATTGTACCAGAAAATCAAATTATTAAACTTATCGACAACTTATAATGATGTTTATGACTAATGAGAGTATGTGTATACCATAGACGTATTTGTCTGAGCAGTAGTGATTATCATACTTACAAAAAAAAAAAAAACAGAATTGTTTTGGTTTCAAAACGAAAAATTACCTTTTTCCAACTATACCATTTTATCAAATCTAGATTCACATGATGATGATGACCAAGACTAACAACGATCTTAACACAAAAACTACTATGTTTTGGTCATAGTTTTTTTTTTTTTTTTTGGTCATAGTTGAACGATAAATTTATATATCACCAACATCAGAGTATGCTATATAATCTTGTAACTTTACATATACATTTTTATAAAATATTGGCACACTCGCATATGTGCAATTGTGCATGCATATATCATAAAACATACACATATTCATATACAGGGTTTTATTCAACTTTTACAATTCAAAGTTTAGAATTAATAACATCGTACATAAAGCATGGTTAGATAAAGGTTGTAATGAGAAATCATTGAATATTTTGTTTTAATCAACTGGTTACTTGTCAAATCATATATAAATGACCCAACCAATTGAATGATTTTAACATGTATCGCGAGTCTTGACCATTCTTTTTATCATGAAAAGTCGAGATATCCTTTTAATTTAGTTAGTTGCAACAATATTATTTTTGCTTTGCTTCCAAATCCTTAAAGGGGGGATATTAATTTCAGCATTGGTGGAGACACAGTGAAGAAGGTCCCAGTGACACGCTGCTAGCTATACAGAAATGATTATAGAGATTGAAAATAGAATCAACGGCCACGACTAAAAGCTGAGAAAACAAAAGATCAAATGGTTGAGAAAACGTATTCATGGTTGGCCTTGGCCCCCACTTAATCCAGCATCAATAAAAATAGGTATATGAAAGAAGTGAAATTTTTGGATCAATATGATTGGAAGCAGACACACAAACTTTTCGTCCATCTGATTTCTATAATCAATGTGGGTCCTCTTTTGATAGTCGTCTTTCTTTCTTTTTTTCTTATATGCGATGTAAAATAGTCACAGTCACATTACATATTACGAGCCAGATTTTGAGAGAAGTTTCCTTTTATTTTTATTTTCTTTGGTTCTAATAAAAAAAAGTAACTTGTTTTCATTAAATAATAATTTTTTCCTTCTGATTCAGAAAAAAAAAACTTTTTTTTTTCTTCTTGACAAAAAAGGAATAATTTCGTTAAAAAAAATATGGATTAAATTGTGTATTTGACATTAATTGAAAGTTTTGATCTATTAAAATTAATACATATACTTTCTGTTTCAAATTATTTGTTGTTTAAAATTTTTTCACATAAATTAAAACGTAACTAAAATTTTCTATTTTACTTTTTTGATATATCTTTTTTATTCTTTTCTATTGATGTAGACATTAAAATAGTTAAAATAAAATTCAAAAATAATTTGTTATCATTAGCTGATTTTTGACAAAAAAAAAAAATTGGATACACGATGTTAAAATTTAAAAATAATTTGAACAAATCAACCACATAATGACATACTTAAATGAATGGCCCGAAGAATTTCGAAAACGTCTGTACAACTCAATAAACAAACCTTCACAATTGTTGATCTTACATAAATGACTACAAAATTTAGTTTAAAACTTTTGTCGTCTATCCAAAAGTTATTAAAAAAAAAAATAGAGGTGGAGTTCACGTGGGGGTACAGAAATTTATGGAGACATTTTTACCAAAGTGTTAATTTTATAGAAAGGATGAAATTTTATAAAATATACTCCATTTTATAAAGAGTATATTTTTGTGCTTGTAAGGGGAAAAAAACTATTTTACTCTTTACATAAAGGAGAAAGAAGAAAACAAATACTGTAATAAGAAAAGAAAAAAAAGGTAACGAATACTCACGTGGACCCAAATGTGATACGAGCCAGTGCGAGGCCTCTCGAATCATGTGACTCAGACATACGCGCGTGTCGTATTGTCGGAACACGCGCCGACAGAAGAAGTCTTCACAATCATACGATACGATACAATTTGGTTCTTCCCTAAAAACAGCAAACTCCATGACCACATCCATCATTATAGGCATAGCATGGCTCCTCTAGTTTTACTAGTATAAAATTACTAGTATAAAAAAATAGTATCGAGTAATGAATAGAGAGCATGTACTTCTTTAATGATACATGTTCCAGTTCGACTACATACTGTTGCACGTACACTTTCGGCTTGATTGGTAGTAGCATTTTATTCCACTTGTGTTGACGTATTTCCTTTCTCTCTTTTTTTTTTTCATAAAAAAAAATTGGGATTGTTTTTTGGTTTTTAGTTGATTAAAAATTAAAATATAAATTTCCAAGTTCTATTATCAAAATACTAAAACCTTGGTAATATAAGCTATGATTAATCATGCATGCTTTAATAATTTTCTAAAAGTTAAATTGTAGTAATATAAACCCTAACCATATACTGTACTAATTGTTGATATGTAGTAAGTAGTAACTGATATGTTCTCCATCATGTTCTGATGAACCACAAGCTGAACATTGTTCACCGCATAATTTACTCCGAGATAGAGTATGAGGTGTCAGCTATATATGGTCATAGCTAGCCACTAAGCTAGGAGGGCTTAAATTCAAAGGGTAAACTTTGGTGAATGTTTTTATGCATCATCATCTCCAGGATTTCATGTAACCTGGTCTCCTTGTCTCGATAATAAAGTTGAAGTACAGTATTGTCCCTAGGAGCAGGTGGTGTGATATTTTCTGCGGGTATTATTACACTGTACTTGAATGGTTCAATTATTGGGTTCCCTTCACAATCTTATTGTCGGTCGATATTTTCTTTCTTTCTATTTTTAATATATTTTTTTTGGGGGAAAAATCTTTTTCTAAAATGAGTTTTATGTATTTTACAATGGATTTTCCATTTCTCATATTTATGTGACAGGTTGTTATATTTAAATCATTGTCAAGCCTAAAGAAGAAACTTTCATGATGTAACAAAAATCGCTATCATATGAGTCATGAGTCTTATTTATCGAAAAATACATACCACCATTATGTCACTCTATTGAGTTTTCATACATATTGAATATATATTATTGTTGATAATGTCATTTTATCACCCAAATTTTTGGATTTCCCATTTTTGGTCACTTAAAAAACTATACATTTTTTTAATATGAAATACATATTTACCAACACCCCAAAAAAAATGGAACCAAGAAAAACTCAAACCTAATGTGTAAAATTGTTTTTAAAATCTTTAAAAATAGCAGATCTAAACTATTTAAACCAAAATGGCAAAATCCACTATGTATATATATCTTTTCCTAATTGATTCTATAGAAAATCATTATAAATTGTATCAATACATCCTTATTCAATTGCTTGTAATAAAATCATAATGAATTAAGCCCAAAAGAAAGAATTAAGCTCAAAATGAGTTAGCTCTGATTAAATGTCAAATTCGCTTTTTTTGTTAAGAAAACCATATCATATTAAATTTACCAACATATTCTATTACATTTGATGAAACAAAAGAACTTTAAAAAACAACATTATAATGTTTACATATCCTTTCCGCTCGTTATTCTCAGTCATTTATAGTCCGGTTTTTAATACTCACTTAGAAATGAAATCAAGAATAACTAAAATTTTGGGGGAAAATAAATGGGGATGAGGGACCAATATTAATCATGTGGATGTGACTGAGTAAAAAAAAAAAACCCACCAAAAAAAAAAAAGAAATATTTTTGAGATCTACCCCTCGTGGCATGTTTTCATTCGAATGTACTTAATCATTTAACTATGTACACACCCCTACTGCTAATTGACAAGTCAACATCCCACGTGCGACTCGTGCCACTCTCTCTCTATTCTCCTACACCGTACGAGGCTCGTGTGTCTACACCATTACCCGCGTGATATGCACGTGAACTCTACCCCTCCTGTTTTCCGATCGTGGTAACAACTTCTTTTTTTGATAAATCATTCATTGCATTTTAGTGAATTTTTGTTTTTTGGTTTGATAAACATTTTACTGATTCATTATTTAGGGAACAATTATATTAAACTAATAATAAAGAAGGCAAATTTTCAAAGATGCCATGATAATTACTGACTTATTTTCTACACCATCCAGAAGCGAGAGAGAATGTAAGACTTTTCTTTTAGAAGATAACTTGATTTTTCTTCATTTTTGAATACATTTTCTTATGCGTCACGGATTGTTGCCTTGCACTCACTTAATATATGACCAACCACATGCATGTCCAAATGTAGGATACCTTACATAAATAAATATCAATTAGATCTGCGACTAAAGCAAAAAAAAAAACAAGTAACACGATTTTTGTGTGGTTATATGTAGGGAAAAAGATTGGTAAATGTATTTTGACCATTTCATTTTTTTGAAATTTCTAAATATAGAAAATATATTAGCTAGCTGTACATACTTAACAATAATAAGTCTGTATCAAAGGGAAGACTACAAGAGACTTAAAGGCAAAGAAGACCCACAGAATGACCCAAACGGTGCGTGGAAAGCATGTGAACTTCACGTGAAGCTGACCCCATAGCCATAGTGATGGCTGCGTCCTAAGATAAAACTGAAGGAGTTAAAATGACTATGTTGTCCTTCAATGTAGTATTCGTCTCAATTATATGTTGTGGTCTCCACCGGTGCTTTTGTCCGATTTGACTTTTGCAGTTTTGGGCTTCTTCATTCTCCTCTAATCATCAACAATCTCCAATCTTTTGTACTCACTCCATAGGTTTGTTTTTTTTTTTTTTTTTTGTCAAACACTTGATTCATTCTCATAAACTCAAGTACAAGGAAGAGGATACAAAGATCCAAGTTCTAAAATAGAATACAACAAAGGCAATCCCCAATGCCAAACAAAAAGAGATAGTAAACATCGGCAAACGATCCAAGAGAGCTTTGAGGCACTAGCTAAGAAGCAAATGTCACATGAGAGGTCATGCTTTGTCGATACATCTTCCACGAGGAACTCGATGGTAGACAAAATAGTCCCTGTAAAACAATGACTAGGTGACGTTGAAAGGGTTGTCATGGCTAAACGACTTGCCAGCGCAAAAGAGGCTACTTGAGGTACTACAAGGGCCATAACGTGAAACTCCATGTGCTTGAAAGCAAAGAAATCCTCCAAAGAAGTTATCAATCAGATGTGCCAAAGGTTGATGTCAAGTTGTAGTAGAGCAGATCCCTCACATAAGAGCCTTGGCTATGGAGGTTAAGGCTTTCACACAAAGCTTGCAGTCGACATGACACAGACAAAGTAAAGTTCAGTGTTTCTGGCAAGTGGTGGGTGTTGGTTTGTAACAATGGCGGGATGAAGACACTTATAGATTTGATGATCTTTGGGTGATGGTTGAGGATGCTAGCTAGTATTGACACAAGGTGACTGATGGTTAAATGTCTAAAGTAACCGCAATCAGGCTGTTGGTAATAGGAATGGAAAGCTGAAACGCCAAACGACTTTGGGACCAAGGTAGCAAAGGTGATTATCGCATAACAAGCAGAAACCAAGGATCTAAAGGATTGGTTAAGCAAACATAGCAGTCTAGTCGGTCTATATCTCAAGAGGGTTCTTCTACCTAAGAGAGTATAGCCAAAAACTAGACCTTGATACGAGCTATGGTTTGCAAAACAAAGAGAATAATCGAACCTGAATGTTTGTGCTATGGGCTTGAAGGGAGAAGCTATTAATGGGCCTTCTTTAAAATTCAGGTCCACCAAGGAAAACTTAGGGTTTTCGTTTGGTGTCCCAAGGCAGATCGATGAGCAGCGGCGGATCGAAGGTGATAGCAGGATTTGCAGTGAATAAGACATCTCTGGAGGAACCAGCCTCCGTCCTATCAAGTTTTTGCAAAAGAGTAGGGTTGAAGCGGATATCCAAGTGAGAGTGGAAACCGTGGTCCTGAGAAGAAGCTTGCCGTGTGCCGTCGATGTCTTCCCCCGCCAAGGCGCAACTGATGGTGCAGGCAAAAGCTTTCTCGCCATCAACGAAGCCGAGGTGAAGTTCCCAGGTGAAAACGAGATTCCAGATCATGACTTGTTTAGTTCAGTGGATTTCCGATCCGCGGTTAGGAAGACTGGGAACAAAGGAAGGGTGGAGGGGTTCGCCGGAAACCTGGTCCAACCTTTGCTTGATGAATTGCCCAGATTTGTAGTTTTCAAAGGAGTTTGAGATAAGTAACAAAAGGTTAAAAAAAAGGGGAAAAGAGTACAAAAAAAGATCTAAAAATAGAGGAATTAAAACTAAGAGGAACATATTTAAGTGCCTTCCGACGCCGGCAAGCCGGAGCTACGCCGACGCCGGAGAGTGAAGGTGGAAAAGATGTCTCGAAGTTCGTGTCTGAGAGAGAGTTCGTGTCTTTTTTTTTCTTTATGTGTTACCTAACCATTTGTAAGAATGATAGTATCGTACTCATTCCATAGGTAAGCAATCAAAAAAGAGGTTTTTATTTTTATTAGCGTAAATGATTTACAGTTTTACACATTATTTTTGGGAAACTTTATTTTTTATTACAAGTTTGTTGATCTCCGTATCGTTCATATTTTTTTTTTTGTTTAACTCTTAAACTACATTAATATTAACGAATAGATGGTACAATATTTAGATGAGAAAAGATACAAAGAGGAGCTAAATAATGTATTGTGAAAACTGAGTTTCTTCCTCGTTGGTATTTAGCCAGTTTATCTGCAATATTATTTGAATGCCGTGGGATCCAACGGAAAACGATGTTGTCAAATCTTGTTGTCCATCCTTGTATTTCTTGAAGCCAGTTGTATATATCAAAACGTAGAGAACATCTATTAATTGCATTAATCATAGCTTGGCAGTC
Organism: Camelina laxa; assembly: GCA_024034495.1. Lineage (NCBI taxonomy): Eukaryota > Viridiplantae > Streptophyta > Magnoliopsida > Brassicales > Brassicaceae > Camelina > Camelina laxa. The sequence continues at coordinate 18,214,177 of CM043880.1, forward strand.
GCCTTCAAAGATTATGTTTGTGTATCCGTTGCTCCATGATTGTTGCATCGCATAGAATAAACTTTGGCATTCAGCTTCAATAGCAGACATAACTAATGATACAATAGCTTGTCCCGCTTCTCTAAAATGGCCTTGATCATCACGAATTAGCCATGCTGCAGTTGCTTGACTATTACCATTGGTAAAGCTACCATCATAATTGCATTTGACCCATCGAGCAGGTGGTTTTATCCAAGTAGATATGTCTTCTCTGTCGTTACGAGTATTGATTGAGCTACGGTTTAAATGCTCTGCTATTGGAGGTAGGATTGCTAGCCATTCTTCCGCTTCTTGTTTAGCATCCCTTAGAACTCTTTGCCAACTGTGGTTGAGCTTCTGAAAAGTAAGTTTGTTGCGACTTGTCCAGATTTTCCATAGTATCCAGAATGGGAGGATAGATAGTCTATCATATGTACTCCTCTGTTTATGAAACTCCAAAATAGCTTTAAGTTTGGTGTCAACGGATACAATGGGGTTTAGGAGTTCTCTGATTGGAATGTGTGAACCTCGCCATATCTGCATAGAATGAGGACAGGTAAAAAACAGATGTTAAGATGTTTCAACTTCGTAAACACATCGCTTGAAAAAAGAGTTGGTGGAGATATGACGTCGTTCTAACTCAGCTCCAGTAGCTAAAGCTCTTGATGATAAGCGCCACAGGAAATGTTTGAACTTTGGAGGGAGTTTTGTTTTCTAGATTTCTGTTTTTATTTGTAGATTTCCATGTGGTGGTCTGATTTGGAGGTTTTGCTGAGGGAGATGAGTTGCAAGCCAGTAGCCAGACTTTACTCTGTTATACCATTCTCAGTGTAGTGCCATCCTAGATAGTCTTGGTGTTGCCAATGGCTAATCTTGATTCTCAGGATGTTGTTGATATCATCTGGATGGACTCTTTCTCGTATTAAACTCTCATTCCAACCGCTTCTATTTGGGAGAAGAAGGCTATTGACAATGGGAGTATCAAATTGATGTTCTTTGCTTGTCGAGGGGATCAAGGAGGATGCACTGGGAGCCAAGGATCTGACCATGTATTAATGCATAGTCCGTCGCCAACTGTAAAACGCATGCCTTTCTTTAAGAGATTACGACCAATAAGGATTGATTGCCAACCAAAAAAAGGTTGAGTCCCACGCGAAGCTTCAAAAACGTTTGAGTCTGAGAAGTATCTGCCTTTGAGAATACGCGATGAGAGACTAGTTGGATGTTGAAGTATTCGCCATGCTTGTTTGGCAAGTAGAGCGCCATTAAAAAGTGTTATATCTCTAAAACCAAGACCACCTTCTTTTTTCATATACTTCAATCGGTCCCAAGCTACCCAATGAACTACATTACCAGTTTGTTGAGTGTTCCACCAAAAGTTTGCAATAATCCTTTCTATCTCTTCGCAAATCCCTTTTGGAATCTTGAAACAATTCATAGTGTAAACCGGCATTGCCAGAGCTATTGCTTTCAATAAGATCTCCTTTCCACCTTGAGATAAAAATTTGTTGTTCCAACCTTTTATTCTGTTTTGGACATTCTCCACTATATATTGGAACAACTCTATCTTTTTTCTTCCAAATTATTCTGGTAGTCCCAGATACTTACCGCAGCCACCATCATTGTGAATCTGCAGTTTCCGTCAAATCTGTGTTTTGATTGTGGCAGACACTCGATTACCAAAGGTCATAGTAGACTTTCTTGTATTGATTTGCTGTCCAGAGGCTCTTTCATATTGTGTGAGGATATGATGTCACTATATTTTAACTTATTTTAGGTCTTGTTTAGTTCATGTTTTGTATCATATAGAAATAATTTTTTAGGTTTTATAGCCATTTCTGTCCAAGTATGCACTTAGGATGTTTAGAAACATGCATTGCATACATTTGTGCATTTGGAGCATTATTAGGTGTTATGGAGCTCTAAACGACAATAAGGAAGGACTTGGTATTACTTCTGGAGCTAAACAAGAGGACTGAAAGTATCAGGAAGGGAAAATAAGGCACTCGGCCATACCACTCGACCATGCACACAGTAGAGCACATCCTTCATGAGAATTGATCCGAATGAAGATCGATTCATAACGGGCTCCTCAAAGATCGATCCAAATGAAGATCTTCCTTTACGATTCAGCTTCCACATCCTTCATGAGAATTGTAGGAAATTGAGTCAACTTTCCAATGCTGGTGGTTTCAAGTCAATCGAAGGTGTAGTTCAAGAGTTATCCTGATTTTACTGAGAAGATATCATCCTAGATCGAAGACTCGAGCTACGTGACAGACCAACCACTCGACCGAGCACATGGTCGAGCACTTGCAGCCGACTTTCTATTTTGTCTGCTAGCTAAGTAGGGCTACCCCTTTCTCCTATAAAAGGATAATGCACCCTGCAGCCGTCAGGGAGAGGGTCAGACCACAAAAAGCACTAAGAAACCTAGATTTTACTTTATTTAGCATAGTTTGTTCCTTTTGCATCTTTTAGTAATTTTTGCACTTTGTAATCTTCATAACTTTGAATCTGTTGAGAATTTGCTTTCACTTCTTTGTATTAAATTGTTGATCTCCCTCTTATCAATCTGATCATGCTTGTTTTATCATTTTTTGAGTTTGTGTTCTTCATGATGATTTTTAGATCTGATTAGTGGCTTAGGATCTTAGAGATGGGATAGGTTGGTAAAGATTTATGTTTATCTAGATTGTTTAAGCTTGAGGGTTTATAGATCCCTTCTGGGTTAGCTGTGTTCTATGCTGTTTTTATATCTGAGAGGGTAAGAATAGATCTTAAGCTTCCTTGCATCATACCAATGTTTATGTTGTTAGATAAAGTTAATGCTAGAGATTATCATGATTAACGTAGGAGATTGGATGTTTAAGGTGATTTTTGACATTTAATGATCTGGAGTTTATTGCCTGTTTAGTATGGTTTCACCAATGAGAGTTGGGTTAGGATGTTACCAAACTTGATGGCTATTGTCATGAGAATGGATTAGCAAGTATTAGAAGATCATTGTCTAGGGATAGCTTTTATGAAGTTTGTTAAACAATCTAGGTAAGCTTAGCTTGATACCAACCAATTAACCCCATCTCTATGACCTATTTGCTCATTGTTCGTTACTTCTTTCATATTTAATCATTTGTAATCGTTTCTTTTGCATCTCTGTTCTTTGTTTTGCTTCTGTTCTTCTGTTATGCATCACTCGACCAAGTGCTCGACCATGCACTCGACCAAGTGCTCGACCATGCACTCGACCGAGCACTTACTCGAGCGCCAGTTTACTTCCTTGTTTATATTCTGTTTCATTTCAGTTAGCTCTTAATTGCATTTGTTAGTAGTTTTCTCTTGCTTAGCATAGTTTATTGCACTTGTTCTATAGTTTAATCCTGCATTAGTACTGTCTTAAGTTGCTTTAATCTTCTGCATTTACATTTCTGTCATTAGGTTATTAGAACCAAATCAACTTGATATTTGGCTTAACTTGAATGCATTGATCACATCTTGACTGCTTGCATAATCACTCTTTATGGATTGACATCCTTTATGCTTCAACATCATAAGGGTATTGAAACACCTTGCATACCATCATGATCATCCATACTTATGTCTGTTTGTTTGATTGCATCATCCATTCATTGCATAAGTAAACACATAGAAAAAGCCTTGTTTCAGGATATCTTTTATAGCTGAGCATGATCTAATGTTTGCTTGGCAGAAGAACAGGGAATCGTCTGCAAAGAGTAAGTGGCTCACAGCAGGGCTAGCATTACTTATCTTGATTCCTTTGATTGTACCTTGTGCTTCTGCTCGCTTCATCATATGACTTAAAGACTTCAGCACATAGGATAAATAAGTAGGGGAGAGTGGATCACCTTATCTTATGTTTCGTTTTGGCGGGATAAAACCCTGGGGATTGCCATTGATGTTGACTGAGAATGTTGGAGTTCTGACACAAGTCATGATCCCTTTTACCCATTTGGTATTGAACCCGAAATGAAGCATTGTTTCCTGCAGGAAATCCTACTCCAGTCGGTCGTAAGCCTTAGTGATATCAGTTTTTATTGCCATATAGGAGTTTGCACACCGTTTTTATTCATTTTAATCATTTTTAAAATATTTTTAAACAACAAATCTATTTATGTCAACAAAAGTGGTACATTGTTTTTTTGAATCATATATATATTATTTGATATGTTACATTATTTCATATGTTACATTGTTTTTTCTTATTTTCTTAAAAAAATTTAATGTTTCTTTAAAATAAAAATTCATTGAAAAATGAAACTTAAAAACTAATTGAAAAATGAAAGTTCGTATTGAACTGCATAATATCTTTGTTCTACATAATTGAAACAATAAATGCTTTGTAAATTGTAATTTACTTTTCATAGACAAATTCAAATTGACAACCATGTATTACTGTGAAGCATAAAAACTAAATACCGGAGTACTATCATTTACACTAAAACAAAACAAAAGAATATTAAAAATTTGTTATAAATACTCTCTTTGATATACCTTTTTTCAAAAATACTATTTTTTGAACATTTTAATTTTTATCCTCTTTTACACAATTATAATATGTTAAATTAATTTTTAAAACTTTTTTTTCGGTTTGGATTCTCAATTTTATATTTAGAATGTAGTTTTTAGGAGTTATGGTTTAGTATTTAGGATTTTAGGTTTATAATTTAATTATTTTATATATTAAAAGGGAATATTTTTGAAAATGAACACACTATTTTGAAAAATGACATAGAAAAAGAGCTATTTTTAAAAATCTCCCAAAAATATTTCATATTTTCTCAATATCCGAAATAGTTAAAGAGTCTGGTGAAAACTGACACTTACGATTTACCAACCTACGAGGCTATCGACGGGCATGTTATTATTAGTATGATAAAATATCAATGTACTCAGTGTGAATAAATCCTCCCTTTCTGTGACGATTAAATTGTCGATCTCTTATGGCAGTATGGCACCAAGCCACCAATAACTTGTGCAGTTTTGCTGGAAATTATAAAAATCTAAGACTAAATTATTTATTTATTCAAGGCTATATACTTGATACTGTGATTTATTGTGTAAACTGTTTGTTAACGCATACATATTAACATATACACGCATGCGTATGTAACATGCTCGGTTTGAAAAAGTGTATATTACTGGAAGTGCAAAAGTACAATTTTAACCCCAAAAAAGGGTGCAACTGTACAAAATTCCAGTTTTGTTTTCTATGCATGAGAATTTATATATATGTTATATAGTTTTATATAAGTAAAATGAGATTGAAAATTTTAACTCCTATCATTCAATCTCTAAGAACAGAAATAATTATATATATGAAAATAGTGACTGCTGGTCTTTAGTCACCTAGTCATCAAATTTGGAAGCTTTAATTTCCCACATTTTTGATGTACCAATTCCTTATTTTTTTTGACAGATGAAGCAAGAATCAACAGGATCTAATATCACTTTATATTCTGAATATGAAATTACCTCGGAACATACGGTTGTGATAAAATTCGTCTATTATGTTGTCATCCCACACGAGACTTTTTTTTTATTTTATTTTTATAATTATCATCTAACCGACTTTCCACATCAACCTCACTCGGATGTCTAGAAGCCAAAATGCATGAGAGCATTTAGGAATTAAGACTATACTACACCATCTAGCGGGAAACTCATACGCAATGAGACGTTATACCACCCAAAATGGTAGGAATGTTGTCACTGCTATTATTGATACGATACGTTGTTACGATAGAGTGTCCTACGTACGGAGTCGCTAGTCGTATTGAACCTTACTAGTCACTAGTTTTTGCGAAAGAAAGAAAAATGGCTAAATGCCTAAATTGTAAATCCTCCACTAAAGTCTAATAACCCAGCCTGCTATGAATACTACTCTAAACATAACATAACCATAGATTTAGATCCGAAAAAGACATACGAATATAGGGTAGAAGAAATCTGATAAAATTAAAGAACTTGAACACTAGTGCTCACTAAAACAAACTTTAAATTAATCCATCCGGTTGCCTCTTACTTCAAGTTACAACGACTGCAAATTGATTTTAGCGTTAGCTATATATTCGAAAATATCATAAATTAAATCCTAATGTAATTCATTTATTTCCAACAGGCGTTCCTTAATGATTTCATTTCAAAAAACAAATGCACGATGAATTAGATATCTAAATTTTTACACGAACAACATAAATCATACGTGTAATATTTGTTTTGCTTATTCGATTAATTTAAAACGGCTATGATGATAATATCAATAGATTAGTATTAGTTTAATACGCAAACCACGATACCATCAAAAAGTGACAGACAACGTTAAATTATATACATATATAAGAAACGAAAAAAAGAACATTAATGTGAAAAAGGACAGGAAGGGATCGAAAACTAAAGGCAAGTTGGTTCGACCATTACCATCTTCACGTGGAAGGGACGTGGAGCTCGAAGTTCCACACTCGATTCAGAATCCTAAGACAGCGAAGCACACGTGTGTCCTCGTTTGCCCCATAACGCTTCATCTCCTCAACTGTCAAGAATCTCCCAAAATCCAATGAGTTCCCATTTCGGACTTCATCAGATCACTTGTACTGATCTTTAATGATTAATTTTTACCAGATATAAGTAATAGCACGATCGATTCTTACTAACCCACGGTAATATCATCACCATAAAAAGAAATTAACAAAGAAACCAAAAGATTACTAATAGTGGAACTGCTTTCAGTTAGTTTCCATATGGAATGAACAAAAGATCGAACAAATGTAATAGTAGCTACTTGTAGTATTAGAACTATATTTTGCGCCATGCTCATATTCAACATTTCATATAAAAATACCCACTAAAGATATGTATTCTAAAAAAAAAGAAATGCAAAGTGATTATCGTATAAGATATCGAAGTGTTTTTTTAAAAAACATTTCATCTATTTTTATATAAATTTTATGCAAAATTAAAAAATATTTGATAAATCGCAACCTTATATCAAGCAATGAATTTTATTTTCGATTGAATTATTTTTGATAATATTACATACTTTAAGTGTAATAGATAATATATAAATATATATACATAATTTTTGTGGTTTTAACAAAAACATTATATATATGAATTTGGTCAGTATATTACTATTATTATTGTTATAAGTTGCTTTTCATTTGTTATCATCCAAATAATTCTAAAAAACTGGTGGAAGGATTTTGAGGATTTCTATGTCTAATTAATACTCACTTCGTTTGAAAATATAGGATGTTTTAGAGAAATTTATTGTTTCATAATATAGAATGTTCAATGCAACTTTTATATTAGTTTAGTATTTTATATTTTGCAATATTGTTTTTGATTTGTTAAATTTGTTAAAAGTAAAGTTTTTTTAATCTACGTGGTTTGCTTAAAACATCTTATATTATAAAAGGGAGGGAGTATTTGTTATTGTAATACTTTGAGCGATTATTGTACTTCAGATATTTTATAATATAAATATATGGAAATTGTAGTACAAGAAAAGAAGTTTAGATTTAGATGGGGTGTTCTTTCTATAGTTTCTATTTTTGATGAACCGAAAGAAAATATTTCTATTGTCATTTCATATTGACACGTAATTAATTGTTTTTGTTTTTGTTTTGGGGTCAGATTCACGCAATTACAAATTTGTTTGGTTGGATTATACAATGATCACTGAAACTTACCTGACCTGAGTCATAGCAGTCCAATGAAAGCTGGAGCCTAGAGTAAACCACCATCTGCCATCGTCCATCGATGACAGAATCCGCCGCACGTGCGGCTACGTGCATTTCCAAACACAAAATCAAACAAAGCTTTTGCTTTGGGAATGGGTTCTGGTTCGGGGACTGGTCTCACGTGTCTATGCCATGTGACTGGCTGAGCTGGCGCATTCGATTAACTGCTAAATCAAAAACGGCAATAATCATTTGCTTCATTAGAAGTTTAAAACCATAATCACTTGTTAATTAGTACTAATATATTGCTTAAAAGCTGTGCCACACGTGCAACCTCGTTCATGGCATGGATACTTTAGGATCTCTTTACTTTATTATATGGCTCCATTGCTTCGTTTACAACTTTACAAATATATCCCTTGGCTTATGAATAAAAACTAGAATGAATTTTCTAATGTAATATGCATGTTTGGACTTTGGAGCTTGGTCGGAAATTTAATAAGTAAACAAAAACAAAAGTTGGGACGAATAATGCTATATATGACATTAACGCAAACCTGAGTATAATCAAACAGAGCAATACCACTTACTGATTGCAATTATTGAGTGTTGGCAAAAGAAACATTTATTAGTAGTTGATCTTTTTTTTTGTTAGGAGTATATTACTAGTATTATAAAAGGTGGTGCGACCAATTCAACAATCAGCCGAGATTTGCAATCAAATCTTGGGCATAATGATCCACATATACAATTATTATTATTATTTTATGATAATTAATTTATATGGCCAAGCTGTCTTTTGCTTAAACTGATGGAAGTTGTTCCCCACAAACTTATATACTACGTATACGTACATACTGATTTTCCATAATAAATAGTGAAAAATATACACCCACTTTAATAACGCTGGAATCTGTATAAGGTATTATTCTACGTGCAATCAAGACAGAAAGGCTTTACATTATATTCTGATAGTAATTTTCCTATATAATCATTTAATCTTCATCTTTCATCTAAGAAATCACTAAACAAAAAGAACTTAAACTAAATTAGCAAAAACTTAATTATGAAAGAGGGAATATTTTTAGTCTCTTTTTCTTCTTCTTGGCAATGGAAAATGATTGAATTCATTAGGGTTCTGCAAGAATTTGTCAGTAGAGGGTTTAATAAATGTGTGTTACCAATGTTGTTGAATAGTATGCACCATACTTTAGAATGTGATAAAACGAGGAGAGGTCCAATGATGGATGATGCAAAAACTATAAGAGAAAACGTGTTTGGGCAAAATGTCTTCTGTGGATGTGGCATTGGTATCATCAATATTTAGATTTATGGTCCACCTGCATTCATTATTGAATCTTCCATTAATTAAGGAATCACTGTCCTAAGATTTTTTTTTCTTCCTAAAATTTGTTGATGAAATCATTACGCACAATGCATTTATGTCCGAACCTATTAAATCAGGTCCATTAGTGAACAAAATAATCTAATACTGTATCATAGTATCGATCAAATATATTGACTGAGAGATACTCGCACATATCAACGTTTGTTGGTATATTAGGTTTAACCACTTAACCCTCTTCCTTCTTACTTTCTTGTTAAATGTATAAACACATTATACTCAGACTTATCTCATCTTAACTACTTATTTTAATTGTCTGATCTTAACAACACAAAATAACCCATTTAACATTTGAACCTTCAAACAACACCATGGCCCATTGGCCATTTTCCTCATTCTTCTTCTTCCTCCTCCTACGCACACAACACTTCTTCTTCGCTTCCTCTTCTTCTTACGATTCTTCACACTCTTCCTTCGGCATCTTCTTCTAATTTTTTCTCGTGCATTATTAATCAAAGATGAGATTCCAACAACGTTTTATCGTTTTCCTTACTTTGTAAACTACATATTAAACTTTAACTGTAATTGATGGTAATACTATCAACGGTGTTAGAATAATCGGTGTTCATAATTTTTTTTTTAAATTAAATTATTGTAGTTGATATTATATTTTATGAATATATTATATGTCGCCCAATCTACATAAAATTAATTATATAGTTAAATTTTCTAAATCCCTGATTGGTAACGACTGTTACTTTAGGCTGTAAAGATTTTGACTTTAAATTTTTAACTGCAGAAAATTTGGCTGTTGATAATTTGACTATAGAAACTTTAACTGTTAAAATCTGATTGTTTAGCAATAACTTTTAAAGTTGTAGCTATTATTTTTTTATTATTATAAATATTAATAATAAATATATGTTATGTCAAAAATTAATTTATATAAATTTTCATGACAAAATAATTTTAATTAATGATAAATTAAAAATTTTAAAATATAAGTCAATCAAAATATGAAATTTTGTTTGAAAACTAATTAAAAACAAATAACTGTAAGAAAAATAAATAAATAATTTCAGAAACTTTTTATAGTATTATTACGGATAATGATGAAAAGAAAAAATTATTACTGAAATGGATCTTAAAAGAAAGAGAAAAGAATAAGAATAATTCATTTATAAAAAAAGAAAATATGTAAAATATTTATATTTTTTTTTTGGAGAGCTTTTAAATATATAAGGGTAAAAACAAAAGAATACTTTAAAATTGTTTAGTTTTAAAACATGAATTTGACTCAACAACGAAAAAAAGAAAAAAGTGGCTGTCAAACCAATACCCCCTCTTAAACATTTTTAAAATCTTAAAATAGGCTATCAATCAGGCCTTTATTTCGTTGTCTTATTATTTTCTTTTACCGATTTTTTTAAGACAACACAAATTACACATTTGATTGTTTTGAATTGCATGCAAACTGTAAGAGCATTTTGAGAAAACGGTGGTCCTATATTTAATGGGCCTAAAGCCCAGTGTATATCAAAACTCGTGTCAAAAAGTTAAGGAATAAAACAAAAAACGACGCCGTACGTACATACTGACAAGTGCAGGCAGCTGCTTAAAAAGAATAACACAAGAGGACTTGAGAGAAACAATTAATGTATGTATGAGTTTGAGTAGAGAGGGATAAGAAGTAATAATGGGAACGGTTCTCGAACTTCCGATCATCGATCTTTCTTCGCCGGAGAAGCTCTCTATTTCCCAGTTGATTCGTCAGGTTCTTCTTCTTCTTCCTTTATGTGTCTTTTTTTTCTTCTTTTTCATGGAAACAAAACGAAGTCATTGATTGTATTATCTATATATACTCTTAACGGTAATTGCTTCTTTATGTTACTACGCAAATTTCGATCTTAAACTGATATTTTGATGATTATACATACATATATATTTTAGGCTTGTTTGGATCATGGATTCTTCTATCTCACGAATCATGGCGTTTCCGAAGAGTTGATGGAAAGAGTGTTAAGGGAGAGCAAGAAACTATTCTCTCTTCCTCTTGATGAGAAGATGGTGATGGCTCGTCGTGGTTCTCGTGGTTACTCACCTTTATACGACGAGAAACATGAATCCTCTGCCACGTACAAAGGTTCTTAATTATATTATATTATAGGTTACGATCTTAGTTTGTCCAACTACCTTAATTATATTCATGTTATTTTTTTTTTTGGTGGGAAAATTATATTCATGTTATAATGATCTCTATAATTGGCTTTGGTTGAGAAAAAGGAAAAGTGTGATTGATTGAAAATATTCATGTAAAAGGTGATTCCAAGGAGATTTTCACGTTTGGATCTTCAGAAGGAGTTTTGGGACAACTTTACCCTAACGAGTGGCCTCTTGAAGGTAAAATTTATTTGACATATAATACTTATAAGAAGATAATACAGTATAGATTATAGAAATTGATACTTTAATAGATGATGATAGTGCGGGATTATAAGTTACATATTAAAGAAAGTGAGGAATTTGATAATGGAACTCCTATTAATCTTGTAATAATTGTCACTCTTTAATAAACTATTTTCCAACTCTCGAGAATTATATATACTCCGTATAAATAGAAAACTAGAAAACTAAAGGGAATGTATTCAAATTAGGATTTTAGAAAATTTATAATATTTTATAGAATTTTAGAAGATTTACAGTGAGTTTTTGAGGTAATTTGGTGGATTTTTTTTTATTATTTTCTATATTTTTTTAAATAGTTTGTGATTTGATGAGATTTGGTAAGATTTGGTGAGACTTGTGGTTTTTGGTTGATTTTAAAACATTCTCACACAAAATATACTGTTCATCAATTATTTAAACACAATCATCATCATGTACGTAATAGTCATATTGGTCTAACAAGTCATAATAATGAAGGATAATAAGTGAAAGAAAAACAGAACAACTCTCATTGCTTTCGTGTCTTCTGAACACTCTTATTGACAAACAGATAAACCCATATATTTTATATAAATCATAATCCAAGTGTACTTGACGCTGTGGTGCAATCTACAAATATTCACATGAGCGAAACCGCCACCGTAATCATCAAGAACAGAGAATACAGGAAACCAAACCGGATTTTTCAGATAGTCGATTTAATAAAATAATTTAAAAACTTAAAATATGGAGTAGTACTTTATATATTTATATATATTGTTAGTTTATTATAATAGAAAGTGTACTATAATTAATGTTATCTTAAATTCTTAATAGTCTGATAACATGTCCTCTTCTGTTTTTCTTGGTCTAGAAGATCTTAATGACAAAAAAAAAAAAAATCTTATCTTTGACTTATGTAACATCAGCAAAAATAAAATAATAATTGATAGATTATATATTACTGAAATGTTTGTTTTAGCTACCAATTGTAAACGGAATTTCAACTAAATAAACTCAAAACGTTCCAACCAAAAGACTTTTAATTTGATCTGCTAACCAGTCGGATCATGAAATCTAACAGGTAAACAAAACTACGGCTTTTAACATATAACGAAACCATATCAGGTCGCGAGTTTAAAGGTCTGACCTTGCGGCCTTGTGGGGGTGGTCTGAGGTTTAAAACACTGATAGAAACCAAAGAGCCTAACCTACTTAAAACCATATTGTTGTTACTTGAGATCATAACCCACAATTAAAAAACATATTTAGCAAGAATCTCTGGGCCTTTGAACCTCTTTGTTTCTATCAGTGTTTTGTTATGTTGATTATCTTATCTTATATATGGGTTATGGATGTTTGTATTAGAGCTTCTGCCGCTTTGTAGGCCAACCATGGAATGCTACTATAAAAATGTCATGTAAGTAGAAGGAAACTTGCTCTGCTTATGCTGACCAAAAATACATCTAAACTATTGTTTTTTCGTACTTATATATTGGGTTGTACGTTGTGGTTTTTGTTTACTGGTCTGGTCTTTGTTGCTTCTTAGGGATATTGTTGGTAAGAAATTGCTTGGCCTAGTGGCTTTGGCATTGAATTTAGAGGAAAACTTCTTTGAACAAGTGGGAGCCTTCAATGATCAAGCAGCAGTTGTTCGTCTCTTGCGTTATCCAGGTCTTCCACCAAACCTGTTTTCTAAATGAGAAAACCACCACTGCTCGTTTCTTTATTTTACTCTTAGATTCCCTCCTTGTCACATTATATATAATAGGAGAGTTGGATTCATCTGGAGAAGAAACATGTGGGGCTTCTGCTCATTCAGATTTTGGAATGATAACTCTTCTTGCGACCGATGGAGTTGCAGGCCTTCAAGTATTCATCTCATATTTAAACTGAGAATTTCTTTTTTTAATCTTTTTTTTTTACTTCTAATAATTATTAATGTTTACGTACGTACTAAAAGGTTTGTAGGGATAAAGATAAAGAACCAAAGGTTTGGGAAGATGTCGCTGGAATCAAAGGGTAAGTTACATAATTAAAACCATAAACATATGCGTTTTGATTGACTCTATTTGTAGTTAAGGCCTAAAACTTAAGACAACTTTGTGTAAATGATAATCACAGGGCTTTTGTTGTCAATATTGGCGACCTTATGGAGAGATGGACTAATGGTCTTTTCCGGTACCTAAAAAATAAAACATCTATACTTTTAGTTTACAATATTTCTCATTTCTAGGATGAATAATTTGACTTAAGATATATGGCTTCTTGATTATAATTAGATCAACCATGCATAGAGTGGTGTCGGTGGGGAAAGAACGTTATTCGGTACGTACGTACGATGTAATTTGTTTGAATTAGTCTCTTTTTTTTTACTAATCGTCATCATTATCGTGACATAAACATGTTCGTTAATTACTTGAAGGTGGCTGTATTCGTCGATCCAGACCCAAACTGCGTTGTGGAGTGCTTGGAGAGCTGCTGCAGTGAAACTTCTCCTCCCAGGTATATTAATAACTCTCGTTATATTGTGATAACTTAAAAAGTTTTGGTCTTCTATCACAAAGCTTAAACGTACGGTTGATTTGTAAATTTCTTGCCTGATCAGGTTTCCACCGGTCCGGGCCAAAGATTATTTCCACGAGCGATTCAGTCAAACTCTCGCTTCGTATTCTGGTTCCGGCTAAAAGACGTATATGAGAAGCTCCTCCACGTTTGCTTAAATAAGACATGCATGTGTCAAATGTTTGAGTTTTCTACGTTAATGAAACCTGTTCTAATGTTTGGGTTTGAGTCGTGTGCTTTCCGTGGACATGAATGTATTGTAATAAATTATTAAAGGTGATAAAATACTTAACAATATCACGGATGCTGTATTATTTGCGACTGGTCAAATATACTAGTTGTGGTCCTTGTGGACTATGATTCCGTATTTGGAACAGATGTTTCCATAAAATGGTTTCATCTTGTTGATAATGTTCTTGGTTTGGAAGAAGCCGAGAAGTTCCTCCAAAGCATTCCCGATAACATGAGGGATTACTCTGGCCACTCTCCTGAGCTCTTACACGAAATCTGAGAATACATTGGATAAAACTGAGGCCACCTTTGAGAAGATGAGAGAGCTTGGATTCCTCTTTAACGTTTCACCCTTCAATTCGATGATTACTCTCTACGGTAAGCTCCAAAATCGAGATATGGTCGAGAAGCTTGTACGTGAGATGCAAGAGAGAGAAAGGTCGAGTGTGACAGTCCCACAGTGAACAAGGTTTTGAGGGTATACGCAGACACAAGCAGCCAGTATGAAATCGATGGAAACACTTCAACATGTGGGTTGATGAACAGGGAATCAAACTGGAGGGAGGCACTTTCGTTGCAATGGCAAAAGCTTACCTTGGATGTGGTTCCAAAGAAAAGGCGATAAAGATGTATGGGTAACGTGGCAGCGAGTGAAAAAGAAGTGTACTGATTATTTTTCAAATTTTGATTAGTAACTGCTGCTTTAGGTATTTAAGTGTATAAAATCCCCAATATATTAAAGGAGAAACATTTTGGTGAAAAAGCTGATGTGTAAGCATTATAGAGCTTAGTGCACCATTTAGCAAAGTCCCCTAAATTATTCTAATTAATTACATCTTTGTGCCATTGTATTTATTGGCAATTGTTTTTTTTAAAAAAGTCCATAAATGAAAATACTACTCATCCATGCCTATCACCTATAAATACATTCTTTCAGCGTTATAGTCAGAGAACAAAAAAAAATCCATCTTTAATAATCAAATGCTTCTTTCGCCAAGCTTTACATGAATCATTATTCATCATGGTTCTGACGTAATAGCCTAAACCCCCTTGCATTTCATCATGACGTAATATCATTATTCATCATGTTATGCATTTCATACTTTCATGTAAATTCACCCTATCATAGTAATCTCCGGAACTATATACTAATTAGTTCTATGACGGAAAAATATATATTTTAATGATTTTGTAAATCAACTGTTATCCATTTCATACTTTCATGTAAATTAACAATAATTCTTTAATTACAAATATTAAAAAGAGAGACGATATATATTATCTTATTTGAACTAATCGAATGTTCAAAAACGAAAATATATCTATTTTGATAATTTAGAAAATCAATAGTTATGCATTACATACCTTCATCAAAATAAACACTAATTCTTTAATTAAAAAATATTAAAATAAAAATATGATATATATTATCTAATTTTAACTCATAGACTGTTTAATATTTAAGGAAAATTTTGCCTAAAATATATGTGAATAATCAATCAATCAGAAAAAGAATATTTGTTACCTAATTAACACCTACATAAATCCCTTTCAAAATACTACATAATTATCACGTCTCTCAATTGTATATTAATATTAAGATATCAACTAAGATTTCATTTACGAGTCCTAAATAAGTGCGAGTCCTCTAAATGAATTCATAGTCTTTCCAAAAAAATCAGCACATCATAAAATCAAATATACACCAAAACGCAATAATATCTGTTATACGAGAAATTTTGCCTATTTTTTTTTTCAAAAAAGGAATTACTTATTAAGAGCCTCACAACAAGCAAACTAATTGCATCTTAAACTCCTAAATCATTTACCTAAACCAAGATTTTGTGATCCATGACAAAACTTAATTAGTGGGAATTGTATTTTCAAAACTTTAATACGAAAACCCTTACTGAAATTACAAAAGTACTATATATACGACCTTCCTATCATCATCATTTCCATCAGTTCACCATCAAACTTATTCAAAGTTTCAAAACATTCTACCTATAATTTTTTCATGGCTTCTTTCAACAACATTGCTGATTTGAAACCATTCAAAAATATGTGGAAGAAGAGAAGTGAAAAGTGCAAAATTTTGGTTTGTTAAAACATAAGCATTCTCTAAAAAAAACTGACGTGTCTCACTAGAGAGCTCTATCGCCAATTAATTATTTGTCCTTACTATTCTATAAAATTACATAAAACTGTCACTGATATTCATTTTATTTATATACACAATATTTTGCTCCTACAAATTCCAAAATTGGTAAATATTATTCAAAAATTGATAAATATTATCTCCTACATATTATGAGATATATAAAAATATATTTAAAATCATATATTCAGAAATATAAATAGTTTTACCTTCAATAATTCTATAAAGCTCTAATGGTGAAAGAATCGAAGATCATTTGAAACTGGCTCAATATTTATTCTTTTGCTAAAAACAATACCTATATTTGCCCAAAAAAATGTATGATCACCAATTGAAATGACATGAATATATATTTTAATTTGGATAACTATGTAGTTAAACATTATATATAAATATGTTGTTATAATGTTTTTACAGAAATCTTAAAATTTAGAAAATCCAGTCCAATAAAAATGAAAAAAAAGTAATAATATTATACCAATAGCTGAAACACATTTAGTTAATTTAGCCCCATTTTGATTTATTATTTACAGCTATATGCCATTGTGTTTTTAACAAACAAAAAAACAAATGTGTTATTCTTAAAAACTTTATCACATAACTTTGTTAATATAAATTAAGTTTAAGCTTTAAATATATTTTATATATTAGAAAAATGAGTTATTGAAATGCATGAAGGTTACCGCGGAATTCACAAATTCAAGCGGAATAGATGCAAAGATATTTTGCGGCTCAAAATATTTAAATCCGTTGCGGGATGGCTTAACAGACGGGTTTGACCAGGTTAACAATTTTATCTAAATAATTTAGTTTATGAAATTTTAGTTTTATTGTGGTTTTTATCTGATTTGATAGTTCAAGATTTTGATAAAATCTAACTCATCACTAATTCGGTCCTCATTCGATTCAGATCCGCCATCATGTCAATCTAAAATATGGTAAAATAATTCATATTTTAAACTTTCATTAACTTGATGAATTCAAACCAATATAAGTTTATATTATAAATGTTATACTAAATAAATATATTTACAAATGTAATATCTGAAACAAAAAAATTTAGGCCGTGCAACAACACGGTTATTACCTAGTGTACACTAAAACACAAACAAACCCTTCAAATATTTTTCGGGTTGGTTCGGTTCAAATACTCGGTTCCGGTTATTTTATCTAAACGTAGTCGTATTCCAGTGTATACGTCTGGTTCTCTCATATATGCCAAAACGATCAGAGCAAAATCAATTTCCAAACAAAGAGAATGGGGACATCGCCTCCACTTCCGATCATCGACCTCTCTTCGCCGGAAAAAAATTCCACCGCACAATTGATTCGTCAGGTTCTTCTTCACCTCTCTGTTACTTGTATCCTGCTTCTTCTACTAGATTAGCTGCTTCTTCTTCCTCTTCTTACATTTTTCTCAGCAGTCATATGATTTCCATGAGTTCAAGTTTTTCCAATTTCAGTTGTGGATTACTAAGTGATAGAACTAGTACCTGTGTAGCCATCAATTGACGAAGATTGTTTTTTTTTTTCTTTCTTTTTTGAGTGGTTCGGTTTTGGTCTGCGTTATTGAAGGAGGTCTTGTGTATACTTAAGTTGAACTGGTTCAGACGAGGTTTGTTTAAGACATGTCTCTCTCTATGATTGCTGATAAACTGTTTTGTTTTTATTATGTCGGTAAAATTAGGCATGTCTTGAACATGGATTCTTTTATGTCACGAATCATGGCATGGAGGAAGAATTAATAAAAGGGGTTTTTAAGGAGAGCAAAGGCTTCTTTGATCTTCCACTAGAGGAGAAGATGGCTTTACTCCGCCGTGATTTGCTTGGTTATACTCCTTTGTATGCTGAGAAACTTGACCCGTCCGTGACCTCCATAGGTTCATTCAATTTGGTGGTTTTGTATATGGCATATGGGTTGTTTTCTTGCTGGAGGTGATCTTTAAGTTTTGATCTCTCTTTGTTAGGTGATTCCAAGGAAAGTTTCTATTTTGGCTCTTCCGAAGGCGTTCTCGCTCAACGTTACCCAAACCAATGGCCGTCTCAGGGTTATTTCTTACTTCCTGTTTCTTTAATCTGTTTTGATCTCAATCTCTCTTACGGATTAGGTGTATGTATATAGATCTCTTGCCATCATGGAGACAAACCATGGAATGTTACTACAAGAATGTCCTGTAAGCACCTGCTTTTTAGTCGCTCTATTGGAAAATGAATCTCAAACTAAAACCTTTATACTCTGTCTTCTCTATACATCCTCAGTTGATAATAGGTTTTTCAAGTTCATTATCAACATTTAGATTTGAACCTCGATGGTAGGGATAAATATAGTTTATTGTAGCCAATTACATTGGTACTATCTTTGGTCTCTTGATAAATCAATTTCGAAATATAGGGAGATTATGATATTTCATGATTATTTTCTCCTGGATTAACTTGCTAGTTGTGTGTTTGCATTGATGCTTTAAGGTCCGTGGGTAGAAATTTGCTCGGCTTGGTTGCCTTGGCATTGGATTTAGATGAGGACTTCTTCGAAAAAGTTGGAGCTCTGAATGATCCTGCAGCAGTTGTTCGCCTCTTACGCTATCCAGGTATCTATGTACATCAGATTCTGGTTGGCTTGATGATTGATATTAATCTTGATTGACTTTGCTAAGAATTAGAACTTAACATACCAGAGGAACATGTATATCTAAACAAGTAAACATATGTAATCAGTGAAAACTTGATCCGTATTCCAGGAGTTGGAGTCAGGTTTTGATCTCTGCACTTCTGATGATATATATATAGGTGAAGTGATTTCTTCAGATGTAGAAACATATGGTGCCTCAGCTCACTCAGATTATGGAATGGTTACTCTTCTTTTGACTGATGGAGTTCCGGGGCTTCAGGTAAACTATTTTTTTATATTTTTTTTCTTGTAACTCTCCTCATACTCGTCTTCTTTTAGTAACCTTATGTTCTTACACCGTTTGTTAAAACTCGTAGGTTTGTAGAGACAAATCGAAACAACCACACATTTGGGAAGATGTCCCTGGAATAAAAGGGTACGTTTAGCGTTTTTTTATAGCTACTGGTTTTTGGATGCTTGTTGATTAGAAATAATTGTTGAATTCCGGGGGAATTTCTATAACTGTAGGGCGTTTATTGTCAACATTGGTGATTTGATGGAGAGATGGACCAATGGAATGTTCCGGTATCAGCCTTAGTTTAGAGTGTGTTTTCTAGGTAACATTTCAAGATTATTCATGTAATATATGTGAAAGGGTTTTTAGGTCTACATTGCACAGAGTGATGCCGGTTGGAAAAGAACGTTACTCGGTAACTTTGCCTGATTCTTTCTAATTTCCTTAAAAATTGATAGAGTTTTGGGCAAAAGTAGCTAACTTGAGGAGAAGTTTATTGTAGGTGGTGTTCTTCTTAGATCCCAATCCAGATTGTAATGTAAAATGCTTGGAGAGTTGTTGCAGCGAAACTTGTCCCCCAAGGTATTGAGAAAACTCTTGTTGAATGAATCTTTACTCCCTAGCACATTTGTTAAATCTTTTTGATTTTGAATGGTAAAAGAATAAAAGTTTGAGTCCGCTTCTCATATATTTTTATTGGTGTAGATTCCCGCCTATTCTGGCCGGCGACTATATTAAGGAGCGTTTCAGGCTAACCTACGCAACCTCCTCCTAGTCGATGTTGTTTGGTTACGAAATGTAAAAGAAATGGTGTTCTAGCTTGTAGTAATGTTAAACTAGTGAAAAATATCAAGGAAGTAAGAAGAAGAACCCCGTGGGACTTGAAAATGATTTGGTCAAAGACGCACAAAAAAAAAACTCGTGGAGCTTGACTGGGCGGTTACGTATATGGACCATACTTATACACGTTGTGAATTTGTATGTGGTCTATAGCGACAATGTCTTTTATTCAAAGCATAAATATGTTTGTCGTTTACTATTATAATTGGAAAACGATATAAATACTAGTTAACCTAACTGTACTTTTGAGATCGGAACACAAATCTTCATACACAGTTGACAAGTGAAAAAAGACTTAAATATTCATGGGAAAATTCATTATACTGTATAAGTACATTTTTTTAAAAAAGGACATATGATGGATAGAGTAAGCTCAGAAGGTTGGCACACATTACAAGTTGTTTTTTCTTTTATCTTCGAACTGCCCATAACGCAACTATATGTACATTGCAATTTAAAGATAAGAAAACAAAACATTATCTTATCTTTTTAGCGTAATTCCTTTATCTTGTTTTAGCAACATGTTGATCAGATTGCATGTCATTTTAGTGTTTTCATACGGCGGAACATTAAATTTATTACACGTCTGATTTTACTCTGTGTGTGTGTGTTTTTTTTTTTTTTTAAATTAATTTCAGGACACAAGTAGAACATATAAATTAATTTTAATTTTGTATTTGTTAGTCAAATACAGTATATATGTTCCATATGAGGGAAAAATGGATATAATTCCATATTTTTTTTGCCGACCATCTAATTTTGTTCTCAATATATCCGTTGAACAATAATTACTAATATGAAAAAGAATCCAAAAATTAATTCATTTCCACGTTTTTTTTTTTTTTTAATATTTACTATCTATGTCAACAGTGAGACATGGGATCTGAGAGAGAATGAGATAAAGACAAAATATTTCATCAATTTATAAAGAAAGAAAGAAAAGAGTCCTATTATAAATCGATTTGTCTTTCTTCATCTCTATTTATATCCGAAATAAAAGTTTTTTTTAATTTATATTTGCTTCGCTCTAACTAACTACTTTTGTGCAATTAAATCGGTAGAGGAACAAGAAGAAGGCATTGCCCACCAATCGAGCTTTTCTCTGGAAAATTTTGAGTGGTTTTTTTTTTTAATTGAAATTACAAAACCATGGAAGGAGTTGATCACCTTGCTGATGAGAGGAACAAGGCGGAGTTCGACGTCGACGAAATGAAGATCGTCTGGGCTGGTTCCCGCCACGCTTTTGAGGTTTCCGATCGAATTGCCCGCCTCGTCGCCTCCGATCCGGTTTCTTTTCTTCTTCTTCCTCTCAATTCTCCTTGTTTTTCCAATTAGGATTAGGGATTTTATTTCTATCGTGTTCGATTTGTTGAATATTCGTGTTTTATCTTGTTTATATATATATATATTTAGGTTTTTTTTTTGACGATCAATAGATATATATTTAGGTATTTGAGAAAAGCAATAGAGCTCGCTTGAGTAGGAAGGACCTGTTTAAGAGCACTTTGAGGAAATGTGCTCATGCTTTCAAAAGGATCATCGAGCTTCGTCTCACTGGTATGGATGATTCCTTCTTCTCACGCTCCTAATTGTTTTCGTTGATTTGAGTTTTTTTTTGTATTGATCAGTCTTTGTTGGTTGGTTGGTTACAGAGGAAGAAGCAGGACGATTGAGGCACTTTGTTGATCAGCCTGCCTATGTGGATCTGCACTGGGTACTCTCTTTTTTTATTTATCAATCAATAGATATGATTCCAGAAGACACCGTTTTTGATTCTTTGATTCTCTTTCTTTCTGTAGGGAATGTTTGTGCCTGCTATTAAGGGACAGGGCACTGAGGAGCAGCAGAAGAAGTGGTTGTCGCTGGCCAATAAGATGCAGATTATTGGGTGTTATGCACAAACTGAGCTTGGTCATGGCTCTAATGTTCAAGGCCTTGAGACAACTGCTACATTTGATCCCAAGACGGATGAGTTTGTTATTCACACACCTACTCAGACTGCTTCCAAAGTGAGTTGATGACTAACAAGCCTTTTGATTGACTTATTATGATTCACATTGATTGACTTAGTTGTCTAAGATTTTCATATTGTTTGGTTGTTGAATAGTGGTGGCCTGGTGGCTTGGGAAAAGTTTCTACCCATGCTGTTGTTTACGCTCGTCTCATTACTGACGGCAAAGACTATGGTGTCCATGGTATGTACCGGAAACAAAAAAAAAGGTTTAGTATTTTACTTTTGCTTGCTCCCGTATTGATTGCTTAAACTTCCTCTTCCAGGATTCATCGTGCAACTGCGTAGCTTAGAAGATCATTCTCCTCTTCCAAATATAACCGTTGGTGATATTGGGACGAAGATGGGAAATGGAGCATATAATTCAATGGACAACGGGTTTCTTATGTTTGATCATGTTCGCATTCCCAGAGATCAAATGCTCATGAGGTCATCCCTCTTTGCCTTTATGGTCTGATTTTAATTAGCATTCATGATGTAATGATAGTTCTAGAGGAAATTGCTTGTGCTTACATGCGGGCTTTTGGTTCTACATTTTTCTCCTCCTTCAAAACATTTCAGGCTGTCAAAAGTTACAAGGGAAGGAAAATATGTTCCATCGGATGTTCCAAAGCAGCTGGTGTATGGTACTATGGTGTATGTGAGACAAACAATTGTGGCAGATGCTTCCAATGCACTATCTCGAGCAGTTTGCATAGCTACAAGGTACAGTGCAGTGCGGAGGCAATTTGGTGCACATAACGGTGGCATTGAGACACAGGTACTCATTTAAAACCCATTTCATAACCAAGGATACTCATAGCTGTGTACACCTATTGATTGTTGTTGGATCATAGCAAACTTCAAAGTATTTCTACCTTGAAAAACTTACTTGTACGAATATTTTCCTGATTTAGGCAGATTGTTTCTGGTGAAGTGATTATCTTTGACTTGTTAGTGTAGAGTTTTTTTTTCTTTACAGTCATTAACGTCTTGTGACTAAAATTATGTTGGCTGAAAAAGGGGATGTAATATTTTTCTGCATGTTGTTGTCACAGGTGATTGATTATAAAACTCAGCAGAACAGGCTATTTCCTCTGCTAGCATCTGCATATGCATTTCGATTTGTTGGAGAGTGGCTAAAATGGCTGTACACGGATGTAACTGAAAGACTAGCTGCTAGTGATTTCGCAACTTTGCCAGAGGCTCATGCATGCACTGCAGGATTGAAGTCTCTCACCACCACAGCCACTGCGGTATGTTCCGGAGCTGATCCTTAATGCTCATTAGACTAGACTGATAGGTTTAGTTTCTCTGAGGGTCCAACCGCTCACATGTTGGAAAGTTTGTTCGCTCCTTGACATTGTCTTGGAGGTATATTTAGAATTGAAAAATTCAGCCTAAGCGTTATATTGGGTGCAGGATGGCATTGAAGAATGTCGTAAGTTATGTGGTGGACATGGCTACTTGTGGTGCAGTGGACTCCCTGAGCTGTTTGCTGTGTATGTTCCTGCCTGCACATACGAAGGAGACAATGTTGTGCTGCAATTACAGGTACTTAATATCAACTGGGAACTATCCTCATTTACTCGAATAATAATGTCAGCACATAAAGATTTCTTAGCACATGGCTCTTCATCTTATGCCTCTCTGGTCTTTCGGCTGTGAGTTCTTGATTTAACATGCTTTCATATTGTGTGTGTTTGCACCTTTTTCGATATAATTATTTAAAGCTTTTTGTCAATTTCACCTGTTTCATATTTTTTGGCTTTTCTCACCTACAATTTGTTTTTGTTTTCTTGGTTGATATACAAAACACGTTTAACAGCTTTTGAAGTTTTTTTGTTAATTGTGTTGTTTCCCCAATGTTTCCAACAGTATGAAAAGCTCTAAGCCCCTTTGTCATTTGTGGTTATATCATGCTATTGTTCGTTATTGTGTTTATAGGTTGCTCGATTCCTTATGAAGACAGTCGCCCAGCTGGGATCTGGAAAGGTTCCTGTTGGCACAACTGCTTATATGGGCCGGGCAGTACATCTTTTGCAATGTCGTTCTGGTGTTCAAAAGGGTGAGTTTTTAAGTTTATATGTTCTATCATTCGTCCTGCTACAAAAACAAACAAATGATCTTTCCTCGATATGATTCCCGAGTTAATGATATAGTTGGTTTTATTCTTTGGGCATGTAGCTGAGGATTGGTTAAACCCTGATGCGGTACTGGAAGCTTTTGAAGCTAGGGCTTTGAGAATGGCTGTCACTTGTGCCAAAAATCTTAGCAAGTTTGAGAATCAGGAACAAGGTACTCATCTAACTCCATGAATCCAGAATCCTAAGGCAAAAGACCAAACTCTCAAACATTTCTCCTGTCTATAGGATTCCAAGAGCTCTTGGCTGATCTGGTTGAGGCTGCAATTGCGCATTGCCAATTGATTGTTGTTTCCAAGTAAACTTCTTCAAAAAACGTTTACACGTATCAAATAAGTTAGCGATTCTCTCCAAGTGTCAGCTCCTGAATTTTGCCAATTTTGTCTCGGTTAGGTTCATAGCTAAACTAGAGCAAGACATAGGAGGCAAAGGAGTGAAGAAACAGCTGAATAATCTGTGTTACATTTACGCGCTCTATCTCCTTCACAAACACCTCGGAGATTTCCTCTCCACAAACACCATCACTCCCAAACAAGCCTCGCTAGCCAACGACCAGCTCCGCTCCTTATACTCTCAGGTTCTACATCTCTTACTCACTACATTTGATTCCTTAAAAAAGCTGAGTTCTAACATTTTGTGTTCTTTCCTATAGGTTCGTCCTAATGCGGTTGCCCTTGTGGACGCTTTCAATTACACTGACCATTACTTGAACTCGGTGCTGGGCCGTTACGACGGCAATGTGTACCCGAAACTGTTTGAGGAAGCGTGGAAGGATCCATTGAACGACTCGGTGGTTCCTGACGGGTACCATGAATACCTTCGACCTGTGCTCAAGCAGCAACTTCGTACCGCTAGACTCTAAAGAGTTTGTTTTACTTGATTGCTCGATATGGTTAATCGCACGTTTGATTTGCTTCTTCTTAACGTTCCGGTTGTTGCTTTGAATAAATTCGCCGGTTTAAAAACTGGCGATGCCCTTTATTTATACGTAGCAATGTAGTAGTATGCTAATACGGTGGAATTTAGTATTCAAGAAAAATTAATTATAAATTGATCGTTTCTACTCTGAGAAGGATATGTTGTATGCTACTTTGTAATATTCGTACATACAATCCAATTTGAGGGATGTTATAATTTTGGAATGTATGTACGAAGATCATGTCATATGTTGACATTTTTCTCTTTGATTGCTTTCATAATTATTTAGCAATTATCTTCACACTGTAGAAATCTTTTCCTAATTTAATCAATTCTTTATCATATGCTTTTAATTTAAAGTAACTATAAATTAGATTGATTTTTTGTTTCTTCTGAAAATCTTGTTAAGCTGTCATAAATAGTGGTTTGTAACTGAAAAACGTGTTTTATACTTGTTGTTTTCATGTTTGTCAAAAAAAAAAAATACTTGTTGTTTTCATCAAAAAAAAAGTCTCTTTAGTTAATGCGATCCAAAAGTTTTTCTATAATACTGTATATACTGATAATTAGATTTTTAAGTTCATAGAACTTTTTCCGAATGAGATGGGATTTTAGATGTTACCTGCAATGGCGAATAGAATTGAATTCAATTCGGCTGTGTTTTGTTTTCACCAAAAATGATTTATATTATTGAATAATAATAATAGTTATATAAACTGATCAGAAAGCTAAATAGGTGGCGAGAAACAAGCTGAATAAAAAACACCAAAATTACAACCAAATTTTGCTAAACAATGTGCAGAGTTATTACACTCCCTTGAAGCAAAAACAAAGTTTACATCCCTGAATTTGAATGACCATGACTTTATATCATGAACTATGCTATCAATCGAAACATCATAAGTCTGATCATTCATAGCTTTAGTAAGTATCTCATTGTCGCCTTCAAATGTAACAGTAGTTAATCCCCTGATCCAACATTGCTGTATAGCTGCTAATAAACCTTTTGCCTCCGCTTGTAAAGGTGATGCTGCATAGCCTAGAACTGAAGCTTTCCATCCTTGAGAACCTCCATTTTGATCTCTTAAAATCCAGCCACATTTAGTTTGGTTTGTGTTATGGTCAAAAGCTGCATCGTAGTTGCATTTCATGAAAAACGCTGTAGGTTTGGTCCATGTTCTTCTCTGCATATTGTCATGATTTGTTCTGTGGTAATTGTTATTTTCAGCATAAGTCCATTTTCGTACATTCGACTGAGCACGAAGAAGAAGATTATTTGGGTTAACCTGCTTTCCTTCAAAGATAAATAAATTTCGATTTTTCCAAATATGCCATAATAACCAGAATGGGAGCAGAGACATGTTAGTTGAGTGTCTGTTAGAATCATAGTGATTGAAAATAGCTGCAATGAACTCTTCTGCATTCGAGTAGGTGTTGTGTAACAGGAGAAGTGGGACATTAGATATTTGCCAAATTGATTCAGCATATGGACATAGAAAGAGAATATGTTCTATAGTTTCATCACCCTGAAAACATCTAGGGCATATTGGATCAAGATTCATACCACGTGAGCCAAGACGTGTAAGCATAGGTAAAGATTTTGATAGTATGCGCCAGAGGAAATGTTTTATTTTTGGCAAAATGTTTAACTTCCATATTTTTCTTTTTAGTTCAGGTGATCCATGAGGTATTGGAGGAAGATTGTTTGGTTGGTTTGGATTATGCATTGTTAGCCAATATCCTGAACGAACAGAGTCATCACCATTTTTGTTATAATGCCAAATGATTCTGTCTTCAACGTTTGATTGCGGGAGGTATGTCTTGTATAAATGATCTTGGTCCGCTGCTGTTATATGTTCTGTAATCTTGTCTGTATCCCATTGTCGAAACTCACCATGTTTAGAGATAAGGTCAGAGATATGTAAACTGGTATTTGAGTCAGGGCTATATATTGGTTTTGGTGGATGTGATTCTGTAAAGTTATCTTTATTCAGACGGATAGTTTGACCATTGCCAACAATATATCGATGTCCCAGTTTAATTATTTTTAGCCCTTCAAGTATCGAAGCCCATCCATATAATTGGTTAACTCGTTGTTTTGCATCCAGAACACATTCGTCCTTATAGTATCTGCTTTTGAAAACTCTCGCAAACAGAGTGTTTGGGTGTTGGATGAGGCGCCAGGCTTGTTTTGCAAGCAAAGCGTCGTTGAAGTTCTCTAAATCTGTAAAGCCCAAACCTCCTTCGAATTTTGAATGTTGTAGTCTCTTCCAAGCCACCCATGGAATCCCTCTATCATGGTTACTCTTTTCCCACCAGAATTTTTGAAGTATACTTTCAATTTCTGTTAGAACTCCTACTGGTAATTTAAAACATGACATTGAGAAGACATGCATTGCTAAGGCCACCGATTTGAGTAGTATCTCTTTACCAGCCGGTGACAGATGTCTTCCTCGCCAAGATGATGTTCTGTTTTTTACTCGCTCAATGATATATTGGAACATCTCACTTTTCTTGTTGTCAAATTGTTCTGGTAAGCCAAGGTATTTTCCTCCTCCCCCATGGTTTGGTATGTCCAAGATATTCTTTAAACGGTTTTGTAGTTGTCCTGGTACTCTTGATCCGAATGTTATTAGTGATTTAAATGTGTTAATCTTCTGGCCAGAGTAATATTCATAGACTTGGAATGCTTCTTTGATTGCTTTGCAATTTCTAGAGTTTGCTTGGCAAAAGTACAAAGAATCATCAGCAAACTGTAAATGTGTGATGGGAGGCACACCATTTCCTATCCTTACACCTCTAATATCACCATCCGCTGCTCTTGTTCTGATTAGATGGCTCATTATATCGGCACAGAGAATGAAAAGATAGGGTGATAAAGGATCACCTTGTCTAATACCACGCTCAGGAACAACCATGCCATGAGGAGATCCATTGATTAAAATAGAGTAACTTACAGAACGGACGGTTGCCATAATCCACTGAATCCATGTTGTTGAGAAGCCAAATAATTTCATTGTTGTCTCCAAGAAATCCCATTCTACTCTGTCGTAAGCTTTCGTAACATCTGTCTTAATGGCCATGTAGTATTTTGAAACTC
Organism: Camelina laxa; assembly: GCA_024034495.1. Lineage (NCBI taxonomy): Eukaryota > Viridiplantae > Streptophyta > Magnoliopsida > Brassicales > Brassicaceae > Camelina > Camelina laxa. The sequence continues at coordinate 18,242,513 of CM043880.1, forward strand.
TCTTTCGTGATTTCAGAGAATGCATGACCTCATGTGCTATCATGATGTTGTCTGTTACTAAACGCCCTGGTATGAATGCAGCTTGAGTATCAGAAACTATATTGTCCAGATGTTTTCTCAGTCTATTTACTAGACATTTGGAGATTATTTTGTATAATACATTACACAAGGCTATAGGTCTATATTCAGCAAATGTTTCTGGCTGTGTCGTTTTTGGTATTAGACATAAGTTGGTGTGGTTGATGCCCGACTTCATGTATGATGTGTCGAAGAAATCATGAACCTCTTTGATCACATCATGTCCGATGATATCCCAATACTGTTTGTAGAAACCTGCAGTGAGTCCGTCTGGTCCAGGAGCTCTATCATCGCCAATGTGTGATACATCATCGTAAATTTCAGAGTCAGTGAACTCTCTTGTTAAGTCTTCACTGATGGTTGTTGTTACAGTTGCAGGGAAGTCACTAAAGTCTATAGGAGATACATGAATTCGACTAGAGGTATAAGTTTTTTAAAATATTTTTGAGCTTGATCTCCAATACTTTTTTCATCCGTGCATACTCTTTGATCTTCATCTTTAATGGTAGACATGTAGTTTCTTGCATAACTATTCTTTGTGGAGGCATGGAAGAAGCTTGTGTTCCGATCCCCACAGTGCATCCATTTTTTTCGGCTCTTTGTTTGCCAATAATATTCCTCATCTCTGTATGCTTTGCTCAACTCATCTTGTATTCGCGGTATATGTCTTCGCATTGATCTGTTTGTGCTTTCCATAGCTCTGTTTAGCTCCTTCTCGTAAAAAGCAATCCGTTTGGCCGAGTTGAGGTTTGCAGAATGTTTTTGTTTTGCCATCATACGTCGCCAACTACTTATTTGATCACATATCGAGTAATAAGAGTTCTGTTTGCACCAATTCCATCCTCGTTCAACCGTATGAGAGAAATTTTCAATTTCAATGAGTCTTTTGACGAAGCGAAAAGGTTTTGTTGTGTTTTGTTGTTGTGTTTGTATTGTTGTGAGTATTGGTTTATGATCAGAACCACCAAACTCCAAAAATTCAGACTCTGCAGTTGGGAAGTTTGAAGTCCATTCGGAGTTGACCATAACTCTGTCCAGACAACACTTAATAGTGTAGTTACGACGTTCTCCAACCCAGGACAATCTATCACCAGTTGATTGTAAGTCATTTAGATCACATGTTGCAATCATGTGATTAAATCTACGAAATGTCCATGCCTCTCGTGGGGGTCCTCCAACTTTCTCTAGGTTGCTTCTGATCTCATTAAAATCTCCTGCAATTATCCATGGGCCAGAACGAGTAGCTTCTAGTTGTTCTAAGTAATCTCAAAATAGATAACGTTTGTTTTGAATAGGATTACCATAAACACCAGAAAAATAGAAGTCTTTGTTATTATAATGGATGGATACATCAATGATGCGTTCATCTTGATACAAAGGAGATAGTATTACATTATTAGACCATAACAGAGCTAGACCTCCACTCCTACCTTGAGGGGGTTCAGTTAAGTAGTTATAATATCCTAATTCAGTTGCAAACTTACATACTTTATCACAAGAGTTTAAAGTTTCACACAAGAAAATTACATTAGGTTTTAAAACACGACATAAACGTTTTAGTCTTTGTTCAGTCAGCGGCGAACAGATGCCCTGACAGTTCCAGGAGACGACTCTCATGGAGGCATTGGGGGAACCGGCCCCCCCCCCCCGCGGCTCCGAAGAGATTGTTGCCACTGCATGACGCCTCTGATTCAACCTTGGTCCTCTTATTGATCTGATTCAGGACCATCAGATCATCGGACTCCTCACAGTGACGGTAGTAGGTTTCCAGTTCAGACTTCTTTCGCTTGTTGCCAATGGGAGACAGTGAATCATGGTAGGACAGAGTAGGAGGATTTACCATAGCCTGTTGCAGTTTGCCTTTCTTGAACTTTTCCAAAGGTATCGTAGTCGTTCTGTAGTGAGTTCAGAGTCTTCAAAAACACTTGGAGAAGAAGAATCATCGGATTCAGTGATAATGAACTCCCTGTCCTGGTGGATCGTCTGTAGACCAGGAATGTATTCCTCAGGCACATTGGTGTTGATAGGATTTGATGCAGCATCAAAGTTTTCTTTGAACTGATCCAGGTGTGGTAGATACTCATCATCATCGTTTCCATCCCCATCGTCATGTCATCATCATTTGGTGGTTCATCATTGGGAGGGTTATCATTTGGTGGATCATCAAAAGACAGCGGGCATTCCTTAGCATCATGAGTAAGCGCTCCACACTTCTGACATAAATTTTTGAGTCTTTCGTAGTGAAACTTGAGGATTGTGTTTTCACCACCAGCAAATTGAAAGTTCCTCTGAAAACGAAGCGGGAAATCGCTGTTCCAATTGATACAGATACGCACAAATTCCACCATGTTTGCATTTTCATTGAAATCGACATTCTCAACCGGTCCTAACTTTGTTCCAATGTAGTTGACCATAGCAGAGGTTAGTAAGTGTACTGGGATTCCACGCACCTGGATCCAAAAGGGTATGTGTTTCATCGCCTCATCCGTAATATTAGGATACCATCGATGAACCGTCAACATCCAGTCGTTGAAAGCCCATGGTCCTCGTCGCAGAACCAGATTGAGACTTTCCTCTGTTTTGAAGAAAAACAGTACCTTTCCGTTTCCAAGAACAGGACCACGGCATGATTCGGTAAAACCCCATATCTTATGCATTTGATTGACAATCGCCCTTAGATTTTGCTTCCTTGGATTGAGAAGTGTGACAATCAGCGAAAAGCGGTTCAGATTTGCCGCCTGACCACATAATTCCGGCGGAAGAGGAATTGGGGCGTCATTGATGCCCAACTCTAAATTTTGCAGATTTTTCCAAATGTAGTCACTCATCCTTTGATTACAGAAGAGAGAACAAAGTTGTTTAAGAATTCGAAGGAGTGAAGACGGATTTATATAGGTTTGCGATCATGGCGATTTTTCCCAGCGGTTATCAATCGATAAAACCGCAAGAAAGTAACTGTTAACAGATAATTGTAACAGAGATAAACCGTCAATGCAACAACATAAACTGTAATTGACTGTCGGAAGGAGACTCCAAATCGGAGAAGGAGTATTACTTCCGAATTGTTACCATTTTTTTTTTTGTTAAATAAAGTTAAATTGTTAGTTCTTTTGTTGCTTTGGGAGTTAACTCACAGTTTGAATGTAACGCATTGTTTGCATCATTAATATATATAAGAAAAAGGCTTTGCTTAAAATTTTTGTTCAAAAAAAGAAAAAGAAAAAGGGTTTGCTGAAATTGGAACACGCATGTGAATCTGTTTGCAGGATTGTGCTTAATTTGTTTAAATAGCATCGTTTTCGAACATAAGACTTCCAGACCTTTTTTATTTATTAAGCATTTAATAACCGAATTTGGTAGGTGAATTAATATAGTGCAAACTAATGTTTTGGTTGTAATTCACTTTATCAACCAACTGTTTTTAGAAAATTACAACAAACTGATGTTTTAATTGTAAATTTGTAATCCACAATTTAAATTACCACTAGATTATTATCATATAGTCTTTCTAAATTGTCTATCTATATAACACTTGTTACTTGTTTATATTATTATTTTGTTTCGTCTTAATCGTCAAACAGACCCCATGATAATACAAATACGTAACTTGCTCGGTTGCTCCCTCTAAATGATAGATAATGTACAGATTTTTATCAACATCATGCTTTTGTACATATATACAGATATATACTACATGTGTTTACGTCGTTTTGCGTACGTGCATCGTCCATAGCAGCCTTCTAATCAATTTTTTTTACTAAAAGTGTGTCTTCTTTAAATTCTAAAATATGTCAAAAAATTTTACAATTATTCCATATATTCGCAAATTTCCAAGTGCAAAACATAATCCGTCGATTGTTTATGGAGACTTTAAAGCAAACGTCCAAGCACATTTGACGACTGACCGGTGTTAATTACTATTGTCTCATTTCGTTATATAAAGTTATCATCGTTTTGTCCTAAAAGATGTTCCGGAATCTCAACTTCAAACGACTCATTCCGTTTCATTATATAAGATATTTTAAACAATTTTTTTGTTTCATAATATAGGATGTTTTCAAGTTTCTATGCAATTTTTAGATTAGTTTAATACTTTATATTATGCAATTTTGTTTATAATTGGTTGAAATTTTTTAAAGTAATTATTTCTTAATATGCGTGCTTTATTCAAAACATCCTATATTTTGAAATGGAGGAAGTATAATATAATTGTTTCTTTCGTTATAGTACAAATATATTCTATAACAAATACATATATATATATATATATATATATATATATTGTTAAGAAATGAAATCAAGCTTAGAGAATTCATGAAGAAAATTATTATTTTTTGCTAAGTTAAATTTTAAGAATTTTTTTACTATTCCCTCCTATTCAAAATAATTGTTTTTTTAGTTTTTTCCACATAAATAAATTTAAAAATAATTAAATTGTCAATTTTATATATCATTTCAATATATATATATATATATTATTGATTAAACATTAAAATAGTTGGACTAAAATTTATCTTTTTACCAAACATCAAAATCTTAATGATAGTTATTATAAAACAAAATTTAAATTCTAAAATAACAAGTAAACAGAAAGAAAGGGAGTATTATCATAAAACTCGCATCCCCTATTAAATTTATCAACTACTATGAGATTTAGTATGTATTCGTTAATATTAATTGTTGTCTTTGTCAAACTTAATCCAAGTGGAAAAACGTGGGTTAGCTTTGTAGGCAGAGACATGGGTCATGGTCGGGGGAACGAAAATATTACAATTTTGGGCAAAAAACAAAAGATGGAAATTAGAAGAAAATTTGTAAAAGTAAAATAAAAGGAAATAAGGACCCCAACTTACGATTGAATCTTTTTTTTTTCCTAAAAATTACTGTACATGTGTAAATGTCTTCATACACAGGAAAAAACAAATAGATATGATGTTATAATATCCACATGTAGAAGAAAATGGTATATTTACTATCAAACAGTTTTTTTCGAGCTTTAATGAAATGATGGACCAAAGCCTATGTCACGATTTAAAAATTATATGAGTGTCGAACATATACATCTAAAATGGAAACCGAAAACAAATAATAATCTCTTTCGAAGTTCTAAAGGAGCTCTTTTTCTTTTTTTTTTATCAAACTAATATTCTTATATTAAAATTAGTTATTCATACAAAAGAGAGATAAAGCTTTTTTTGCAAGCCTATCGGTTCAAGTTCTTGGGAATAAAAAAAATTTGCAAGATAAGAAAATAGTAGATAGTGATAGGATGTCGTGTTGAATCCCATGAAGATCCTTTGATTGGGTCTTCGAATTGAGCGCCTTGACCAGCAATTGAGAGTCGGAGGCGAAGGAGATGTGCATGAAACCCGATTCGATTGCAACTTCCATGGCGGTGAGAGTTGCGAGCGCTTCGGCCATCAGCGGAGATCGGATGTTCAGAGCGAGGTCTGAGCCCTGTCCAATAACATGGTGGCGATGATTTTGAAAGGTCCAGCCAAGATCTGCTTTTGAATCTAAGATCCAAGACGCGTCGGTACAGCAAGTGATAGTCCCGGGTGGTTGAGATTCTGTTGATTGTCGAAGCGGTGGGTTGGTGAGAGGACTAGGCGGAGATTTGCGGATCTGGGCTTGTTGGCATTCTTTCGCACGGAGGATCGCAAGTAAGAGGGCCTCCTCCGCCGGTATCTGGATTTTACTGAAGATCAGATTGTTGCGGGAAGTCCAGATGATCCATATAATCCATGGGAATAAAGGCCCCTCTCCATGACCTGTAGGGGGGAGACAAGTTAAATCATTTACCATCCGGAGGCCCATATGAGGAGAGGAGACTCGCGAAGAATCAAAGGTTTCCTTGAAAGGGGCTTGGCTCCATATCTTAACTGCAAAAGGACAGTGAAAGAATAGGTGAATTTCTGCTTCGGGTGCTTTGCAGTGAGAACAGTGCACTAGTTCTTGATCTTTCGGTGGGATAAGTTTTCTCCTACAGGTAAAGCCTTCTGTGCAAGCTTCCAGAGCAATAATTTTGTTTTGGGGGAGGTTTTAATTGCCCATATATGTGATTTCCAGTTATACTGATGGATACTAGTGCCTCAAAATATCCTGATTTCGTTGAGTAGACACCGTCCCTGGTGGGTAACCAAGCCCATCTATCACAAGCTCGATGTTTGCTTGGTTTCAGCTTCAGAATATCTGATTCAAATTCAGGTAAAAGTTCCTGGATAAGGGGTATATTCCAAGTACCAGAGTCAGGGTTGAGGAGGTCTGCCACTTTCATATGGTGAGATGCTAGGGTGGCGGGTCCCATCGGTGCTAAAGGGCACTCAGTGGAGAACCACAGACTACGCCAAATGGGTATCGAGCTTCCGGAGCCCACATGGAGACCCAATCTTGGTTGAAGAAAGTTCCTTCCTATGCATATACTGAGCCATCCATGGGAAGCAGAGGTGGGAGGTCGGGTCTCTAGAAAGCTGCTGTGTTGACAGTATTTCCCTAGGAGGACCCTGGCTAAAAGGCATGTGGGATGCTGGAGGATTCGCCAACTGATTTTAGCTAGGAATGCGTCATTAAAGGTTTGAATATCCCGAAAACCCAATCCACCTTCTTTAAAGGACTTTGTCATCTTATTCCATAATATCCAGCACATCTTCTTCTCTGTCTTAGTATCCCACCAAAAACGTGTTAACGCTGATTGGATTCGTTTGCACAGGTTGTTTGGCAGCTTGAAACATGAAATGGTATATGTGGGCATCACAACAAGAACAGACTTGAGCATAGTGAGCTTTGCAGCTGAGGAGAGGAATCTGGAGGACCAAGAGAGAGCTCGCTGTTGATTTTATCCACAATCTCACTGAAGAGGTCTTTTTTCTTTCAGCCAAAAAGCTCAGGTAGACCTAAGTATTTACCTTGTCCTCCTTCCTTGTGGATACCTAGAGTGTTTTTCGCATGATCCTTCATCTCTTGCGGGGTCTTTGTGGAGAAAGTAATATACGATTTGGAGTTATTGATTTGTTGATCTGATGCTCTTTCGTATTGTTTCAGGATGTGGAGTAGCTTAAGGCAGTTTCTTTGATCAAATCGACAAAAGAACATAGTGTCATCAGCAAAGAGGAGGTGGTTGATCCTTGGGCTGCCTTTAGCTACTCTGATACCTAAGAGACTACCCTGTCGTTGTGCTTTAGTGCACAGGCCCGAGAGGACTTCACTGCATATTATAAACAGGTAAGGTGATAGCGGGTCACCCTGCCTGATGCCCCTTCCCGGTATGACAGTTCCTTTTGAGTTTTCATTTGAAGGTATGAGTAGGAGACTGTACTAACACACTGCATGATCCAATGAATCCATTGGGGATAGAAACCCATTCGTTCGAGAGCTAACTGGATAAATTCCCATTCTAGCCTATCATAGGCTTTACTCATGTCGGTTTTGATTGCCATGAAACAACGTTTTGTAGCCGCAGACGTCTTAAGGTAATGTAAAGTTTCATGTGTTATCAGTACATGATCCGAAATGGATCTTTGGAGGACAAAGGCTGATTGGGTTTCTGATATGCAGGTGTGGAGAACCGGTTGTAGTCTCATAGACAGGATCTTCGAGATGATCTTATAATACACGGAGCATAAGGCAATAGGTCTGTAATCAGCAACATTTTGTGGGTTTGGGATCTTTGGTATGAGCCTCATGTGAGTGTGGTTAATCTTTCTTGGTAGGGAACCGGAGGTAAAGAAACCCTGGACTTCAGTGATAATTTGGGCCCCTACTGTCTCCCAATTAGATTGGGAGAAGCTGGTTGAGAAGCCATCTGGTCCCGGGGCCTTATTTGCATGAATCGCAAAGCATGCGTTCTTGATCTCGATACTGGTAGGTGAGCATGTAAGTTTATCATTCATCTCCTGGGTTATACACGGAGAGAGGCCAGCATGCACTAAAGACCTTCGTTCTGTTGACTGCGAGGTAAAAATTTGTTTAAAGTAGTCCGAGATTGCAAAAATGATTTCTTTTTCTTCAAAAACTGGATGCCCCTCCTGCGATTCGATGACTGATATGTTGTTGATTGCTCTTCGTCCTTTTGTGACTGCATGGAAGTATCCTGTATTCTTGTCGCCCAGAGCTAGCCACAGGTTACGACTCCTTTGCTTCCATAAGGCTTCCTCTCTTTGGTAAGCATTGAGTATATTGTTGTTTATTAGGTCTAGAGCTTCCTGCGGGGTTTTGTCTTCAGTCATTGCATCTTCCAGTTGTTTGCGAAGTTGAAGGATTTCTTGTTGACTGCTTAAGTGTTGTTTTTTGCTCCAGGTGATGAGGGCATCACGACAGTAACCCATCCTTTGTTCCACTGTGGCAGATGGTTGTCGGTTTCAAGCATCACAGACGAGTTTCGTGGCCTCCGGGTTATCCTTTAGACGTCTGTCATACCTAAAGATTCCTTTCTTTCTTTTCTTTTTTGGGTCAAGAGAGGTAACCAGGGGGCGATGGTCCGAGCCCTCAAACCTCAGGTATTCACTTCGCCCCGAAGGGTAAGCCATGATCCATTCACTATTAGCCATAACTCTGTCCAGTCTGCATCTGACTACATGTGAGTGTCTTTTTCCTCTCCAAGAGAGGGGGTTCCCTATATGCTTCAAGATATAGAGGTCACATGTGGACATAAAGGAGCGTAAGTCGGTGAAGGAGCTTTCCGACTGTTGTGGGCCACCAACTTTTTCTGAAGAGTGGATAATATCATTGAAATCTCCAGTGAGAATCCAAGGGGATGATCTGTTGGCAGAGGTTTCTTGCATAGAGTTCCAGATTTCTAGACGTTTCGACCTGTCGGGTTCACCATACATGAAGGTAGCCAAGAAATATATGCCTTTAGCTTTTATTTTAGTATCAATGAAGTTAGGACAGGAGCTGATGATTTCCATATCAATGCTTTTCCTCCAAAATAAAGCTAAGCCTACCGAGCCCGGAGATTGGGGGGGGGGGACGAGATAATTGGAGGTATATTCAAGCCAGTTCAGTTTTTGTAGGACCATTTCTGAGGGGATCTTTGTTTCCATGAGAAACAGGATATCCGGGAAGATAAGTTTCTTTATCTCCCTTAGTCTCTGGTCTGTTATGGGGTTTCCCAACCCACAACAGTTCCAGCTCACCATTCTTAAGGAAGAGGGGCAGATGGATTCTGAAAATCCACTTTCTTTTTCCTTGTCGCAGGGATCAGGTTGATTCTTGGAGGTTCAGAGCAAAGAGAAGAGTCAGGGGGATTACCCGAGTGTACTAATGCCTCGCTGCTTGCCATAGCTCTAGACTGTTCGATGGGGTTAAGGGATGGTAAGACATTCACATGCTTTGAGTTCCTTCTTTGTGTTGGTCGCAAGGGTCCCGCCTTATCATCTGACTTATTGTCATTATTCTTTCGTGGTGAGTCTTTGGTTAAGTTTCTCTTTTGAGATTTTGCTCGCGGGAGAGTGAGGGGTACTCTGGTTGATTGTTTGCGGTTTGGGGGGGGGGGTCCTCTGCCTCTGGAAATGGATCCGCTTTGGGTCTTACTCAATACAGGTAAATCCTCTTCTGTTACTTCTGGTAAGGGGGCCTGAAGTAAAGGCTCATGAGTTTAACTAGCACTGGGAGTTCTGTGGGTTCTGTTAGCAGCTAAAATAGAGTCTGCAGTTGTTTCCATCAGATTTTCTCCCTCGCTCTGTAGGACTCGCATACGTCTTGCTGCGCTTTCAGTGGGGTCTGGGCAGGATATGTATTGAATGGTTACCTCTCTTAGGTCTTCCATTACTTGGTCTCTAGAGGGTAAAGGCATATCTTCCAATGTAACAGCCTGGGTGGAGGAGGTAATTCCAAATCTCTCTCCACTAGTGGGGGTTCCTGTTGTGGGATCTCTCTCTCAAGAGGTGGCCGTCTTGCTCTAGATGAAACCGAGGGTTCTCTAATAACTTCGAGTGGTGATCTTGATTTCTCTCTCCACTATAGGTTTCTGATTGGAGGCCGGTTGTGATGGTGACCCGAACCTTGGTGTCCAGAAGCAGAGGACTATGTTGGTGAACCTCTCGAGGGAGATCTTCCAGTGTGTGATTTAGGTCTCGGGCTCCTTTGGCTGCGGGAGTAGGAGCGGGGGGCATAGAAGGTACGGTTCCTATCAGCCATGGTCTCAAAGCTTCTTTCCCTTTCCCTTGAAGGTTGATTAGATTGGTAGCTTCTTACGGTATTGTTATATTTGTTTCTTGGTGGCAAGAAGTTGTCTTCGGGGGTATAGTAGTTTCTAGAGGTTTCCTGAGGCTTAGTTGAAGAAGAGGCATTCTTTCCTTGGGGGGGGGGGGGTTTGATTTTCTTGTTTCCTCCAGACCAGGGCAAGAACCTTTATCATGGGTGAGACGTAAGCAGTGCGAGCAGTGGCTTTTGAGGTTTTGGTATTCCATATGTATTAAAGCTTCGCTACCATCTGCAAACTCAATGATAGTTTCTTTTGTGATAGGTTCCAGCCCATTGAGAAGAACTTTAAGGAGGACAGACGATGGTGGAATCTCCCAGTGAAGGATCTCGCCTAGGGCTTCGCCTATGGAGTGGACCATTTCTTTCTTCCAATAGTGCTTTGGTAGCCCTTGTATATCGAGCCAAAATGGGATCTGAGATGGGAAGGAGGGTGAGATAATTGGTTCCCATCTTTGGAGGATGACCATCCAGTGGTCAAAATGGTAGGGGCGGTTTGCTAGGACTTGAAGGAGGTCTTCCTCCTTTTCGAAGGTGAATTGAAAGATACCCTGACCAAGATCTGATCCATTTGCCTTTCCTTGCAGGTTCCAGCGGTTAAGGAAAAAGGGGAAGATGGCCCACATTCGTTGGATAGCAGGGTTTGTGAGTCTCCCAGTGATTGTTAGCGAATTTTCACGAATAAGGTCCGATGTGTCGATTTCGGGGGCTCTAATCCTTTTCCGTGGTGGAGGAGAGAAATCTCGTTGGAATTCTTTGCTTTTGAGATGTTGTGGTATGCGGTTTGCCATGGGGAAAAGAGGGTAGTTGGTGACGTGGGAGACAGCGGTAGTGCGAGGGTTTAAAAAAAAAAGGTTTCGGTTTCTTGTTGTGGAGGAGTTAATGCTGTGGTTGATGAAGTAAAGACGGCTAAGACGGGCAAGAACAAGGTTAAGAAAAGCTTGGGATGGTAATCAGATTTCCAATTTGAAAATAACTGTTACGGACCAGTGGTTAATAGCGGGGGTCTGATGGTCTTGATGAAAAGCTGGTGGTTGAGATTTGGGTAAAAAACATCTTCTTGGCTCCTCGGGGAGTGTGCATGGGAGAGAAATCTGTTTGATTCTAAACATATAAGTTCAAACACCACATTTTTACTATACCATTTTCTAAAAGAGCTCTATGCTTAGCTTAACCAGTAGAAATCTCCCTCGTGTATAATTTTAATATTATTCCTAATTACAAAATACATTTTTCTTATCTATAAACTTTTTTGATAACCTTTTTATCTATTAATTTATTTATGTCTCGATTATTCTCTTACGTAAGATTCTTAACAAATCATATTCATAAAGTACTATCAATTTCTATTACAATTTATATATTCTGGCTTAGTGGTTTAGTTATTTTAGGCCGTTTTCTTATTTTTATGTTCAAAACCAATCAGAATAATTTGAGCTAAATACAATGCGGCCTGGTTCAAGTACATATATATATATATATATATTTAAATTTGGAAGGACTAGATGATTTGCGAGAAACCAGTGATAACAGTACACTAGGAGTTGATACAAACGAACAAGTGTCCAATTCAAGTGTAAAAAATGAATATTATTATTATATAAAATATATAAAGTAAAGTAATATCATTGCAAGAAGAAAACAAAAAGAAAAAGAAAAAAAAAATCTTAAGGTAGTCAAGTCTTTTTTTAGCTTTTAATATTTGATTTACACATATAAGAAAAAAACATACACACAAGAATAATTGCTTCGTATTTGGATGTATATATTAGAAGAAGCAAACCAAACTCTCACACCCCAAAATACAACCAAAAAAAAGAAAACAAAACATTTTAGTTTTATAATCTTCCTACCAAAATTTCTCTCTCTCTTTCTCGTTACATTAAATTTCTTTTAGATGCAAGAAGACTCTTCTTCCAACGGTTCACAACGTAATCTCCGGTCACCGGCGCCGGAGAGAACCGGAAAGAGTTCAAAGACTAAAAATGAGCAAAAGGGTGTTTCTAAGCATCCGAGTTTTCGTGGGGTAAGAATGAGACAATGGGGGAAATGGGTGTCTGAAATTAGAGAACCAAGAAAGAAATCAAGAATCTGGCTCGGCACTTTCTCAACGCCGGAGATGGCGGCGCGTGCACACGACGTTGCGGCTTTAGCCATCAAAGGCGGCTCAGCACACCTCAATTTCCCGGAGCTAGCTTACCATTTGCCAAGACCGGCGAGCGCCGACCCTAAAGACATTCAAGAAGCCGCAGCAGCAGCAGCTGCAGTTGACTGGAAAGCACCGGGGTCTCCTTCTAGCACGGTGACGTCATCTCCGGTCGCCGACGACGCTTTCTCCGACCTCCCTGATCTTTTGCTCGACGTTAACGATCACAACAAAGTCGATGGGTTCTGGGACTCTTTTCCTTACGAAGATCCTTTCTTCTTGGAGAATTATTAGCAGGCAAATTCTTGCCGGCGAACGAGTTTTCCGATGGGTTTCCCGGTAAATAATGAACCGATGTCGTTTTGTACTTTTTTGTCTTTGTTGGGAATTTTTTTTTTTTTTTTTCTTTTTTTTTTACGTGTGAGTAAGTTTCGAATGTGTGATGTGTAAGTAAGTACAGGTCATTTAATTTCTTTTTCTGTACAAATACGTACGTAATTACTAAAAAAGTTTCTTCATTTATTGGGATGCTATCTTCCATATTCATTATTTAGGGGCCTTGACCTTTTATTTTCACATCTTCTAGTTCTGTGACAGAGACTATAAACTTTACTCCATAGAGCCGGCAAAGAATATATACATTTAGGGTTTTTTTCTTTTCGTTAAACTAGTTATTATATCTTTCTTCTATCAGTTTGGTATAACTCAAGCAAGAAAAATAAAGGTTGACTATTATTAGAATCGACATATGTAATCGAGATATACTAACCATTATGACACCTTGTATACTGTACTACATGTTATTCGTTATGTACTCGCTCCCAAAGTATATCATGCATTATATTTTATATTGGTCTAGTACTTCTTTGTATTATGACATTTTATTTATAATGATAGTCGATGCAAGATACCCCAAACATCTGTTCGGGAATACTTCAAAAACATAACTTTTTCTTTTAGTGTTAAGGAGTCGAGATCTATATAGCAGCCAAAGTCACGGCAGGTAGAATATATATAATGCAAAGAGAAAAAATGGCAAATTAGTACAAGAGAGACAAACTTGATGGTCTTTTCTGTCATTTTTCAATTTCCATTTTCCACTTTATTTTTTCCTTTTTTCGTATCATCTTATTGGCCCTTATAAAGTTGAAAAAATTAAAGGACCCATTGGCCCATTTATTAATTAGAATGTGTTGGTGTATTTAATGTACGTTTTAGTTAGTACTGATTTTCATTCTTTTGTTCATTTTGTGTCCTTAATTGATTTTTCCTAATCATTGTATTATTTTTACCAAATTTAAACGAATTCTTTTATAACTTTTTGAAATCAGGTCTCTAAATTTTATATTCTCCCTGTCTTAAGACTTTTCTTTTTAAGTTTCACATCAAACTTTTCGTTATTATTTCTACAACTTTAAATTTAATTAATGAATTTTATATGTAGCAAACTGTTCAAACTCTTTAATGAATTATAAAATATTAGTTTATTTATAAATAAAAAGTTACTAAGTATGCACTTTTTCATAACACAGTAGATTTTGAATCACAATTCATATATACTAATCACCAAAACATATATATAGACAACGGGGTTTACTTACCATTTTAATTAGATGTCTATAGCGGCCAAGATGCATTGTAAACTAGTGTGCATTTTGTTTGTGAATTATATTGAGTGTTGACTTACAAAAAACACACCAAATATTCTTTTGTTTTTATAATACTTGTAAAAACCAATTGCGTGAGAATTTTGTTTTTGTTAATGGTATAAGTGTATAACAAACATATTGAAAAAGATGTAGATAATGATGCCAATCTTTCATTCCGCCGAATAATTTCGAAAAACTGATAAAATAATAAACTTTGTAAGGCGGATTTTGTAATAAAATAGAGGAATGTTTTCGTATAAAACTTTGTTTGACGTGCATTTGCACATGTCATAACATTTTCCAAATTATCACTGTTCTCAGGACTTCTTTTATACGTTCTATCAAAAAAAAAAAGAAAAAAAAAAAAAGAAGAAGAGCTGGCTTTTCTCGTATTCTCTTTGTCCGTTTGTAATCATTTTGTGAACACTTCCTATACCTTTTTTTTGGAACACTTCTTATACTGTGGTTTTTCTTTCGCTCAATATCGTCATTGTATCTAAATTGTTTTGTTCCAAATATATATATATATATATATATATATATATATCTAAATTATCAATTATGGGTTTTAAAGTTTTAGTCAACGAAATTGGTGACTAGTTGAATTTCATATATTTTTTAGCAATATATTCGTAATAAATTTGAGTACATTATTTTATTTTGTAATCTATATATTAGTATATTTTAGTATATAAAACTTAACTCAAACGTTTTAAATCAAAAGATGACTGAGACAGTACTTTGTGTCGCGAATTAGAACACGCTTACTGCTTGTTTTGCACGGACGCTTGATGTTGATGCTGTTGTGTATTTAGCAGCAAGTATCGAAGCAATATTATGCTAAATAGTCTTTGAGATAATTGATTTTAGTAGAAAATATCATAGAATTCCTTAAAAATATCCTTTATGTGGGAGGGTATGAGCCGTGCATTGCATAGACCACCAAATTAACATCATTGCTAAATAATAGCAACAGGTTTGAATATGATTGAGCTTTTGATGCTGCATTACATATGTTATTATTTTATTAATTGATGTCATGTCAGTAAAGATTTTCAATTTAATTATTTAATTGATTTGATTATACCAAAGTATCATAATTAATATATTGCGTCTGGAAACTAATCTCATGTTCATGTCGGCTGTGGTTTCTTTTTTGTTTGACCTAAGTGGCTTCTTACGTATAAAATAATAATCATATATAAATTATTAATTTACATTTCCACTTTGTTGTATTTATATCAATAGTTTGATGTTTAGAACACGTTTTCGTTGCAAGAGAGCTCATATCTATCTTCGGGAGTGTGAAAAATATGTTTGCAGGATGGAGAATTATTCTTGTGGATGCAAGCCAACTTGTGTTCAGACTACTCTCAGCTAATTTTTGCACATAATTCTTAATGATTACTAATTTGTAATTTTCCAACGTACTCTATTACAATGTAAATTTTAATATTTTCGTTGATTTGATATTTAGATAATGAATACAGCAAATAATAATTATCTATTACGTACTCAAAAAGGAAAGCAACCTATGTTGGATTTATAAGAGATATATAAGGAAAGGATGGAGATGTAAATCATATTAACCTAATGTCTTCCTCTATACTCTGTTTATATACTGTAATAGTCTTAGCATTGTGAATATACAACATTCATTTTTCTATATAGTACCAGAACTATCGATCTATACCTAAAATTTTTTTTAAGCCGTCATCTAATCTTTCTTCTGCATGTCTTCAACGAGTTAAACAATTCCTCTCACCACTGCCACTCCAACACTTCTAAGTGTTAATATGACAAATGTCATGAAGCTTACTGCTTTTAACTTCATCATGTGGAGCCGCCAGGTTCATGCTCTACTAGATGGTTACAGTCTTGCAGGATACATTGACGGATCTGTCACTGTTCCTCCTTCCACCGTTGTCACCGATGGTGTCGCGAGTCCAACCCGGACCACACTCTCTGGAAACACCAGGATAGGCTGATTTACAGTGCTCTCCTTGGTGCAATTTCCACTTCTGTCTAGTCTCTCCTCTCCCGTGCTACTACAGCGGCTGAGATCTGGACCACACTCACGGAAACATATGCTGCTCCGAGTCGTGGACATGTTCGCCAGATCAAGCAAAATTTCGAGTCTCTCAAAAATCTGAATCGATCTGTTGAAGACTACTTTCAGAGCTTCACTACACGCTTTGATCAGTTGGCTCTTCTCGGCAAAGAGCTGGATCATGATGATCAAGTTGAAGCCATTCTCAAAGGGCTGCTAGAGGAATACAAACCTGTGGTTGATCAGATCGATGGCCGTGAAAGAACACCCTCTCTTCCCGAGGTGTATGAGAAGCTGCGTTACCAGGAAGCCACGCTCCAATCCATTGTTGTCACTGCCAACCAGTCCTTTCCGGTGACTGCAAATGCCGTCAACTATCGTCCTTCGTACAACGGCTCTCGCAATCAAAACAAACCCCGCGGTAACAATTACAAGGGCAATCAAAACTGGTCGAACCCACAATCACAGTATTCTGGTCCTCGTTCGAATCAGGGTCAATCCCGTGGCTATCAAGGTAAATGTCAGCTCTGTGGCATCCATGGCCACAGTGCTCGTACTTGCTATCAGCTTCAGCAACATGGTGGATTCTCTCCTCAACAAGGTCATCCCCGTGCCAATATGGTTGCGGCATCCGGTTATGATGCCTCGCCCTGGCTTCTAGACAGAGGAGCTACGCATCATGTCACCTCCGATCTGAGTAACTTGGCACTTCACCAACCTTGCAATGGTGGTGAAGATCTCTGTATTGCTGATGGCACCACCCTTAAGATTGCTCAAACTGGTTCTACTCTCCTTCCCACTTCTACTCGTCCTATTGCATTGAAAGATGCTTTATATGTTCCAAACATAGCAAAGAATTTAATCTCAGTGTACCGGTTATGTAACGCTAACAGTGTGACTGTTGAATTTGCTCCCGCTTCCTTCCAGGTGAAGGATCTTCACACGGGGGTCCGGTTGCTGCAAGGGAGGACCAAGAATTAACTCTACGAATGCCCAGTCAACATTTCTTCACCGGTGTCTCTCTTTGCGTCTCAAACTCCAAAGACTGATCTCCATAGTTGGCATTCGAGACTGGGTCATCCTGCATTATCAGTTTTGAAATTGCTAGTGTCTCAGTTTTCTTTACCTGTTTCTGCTTCTTCACAACAGTCATTGTCATGTTCTGATTGCTACATCAATAAAAGCCATAAGCTTCCCTTTCATACAAACACGATTGTGTCTACTCATCCGCTCCATTACATTTACAGTGATGTGTGAACTTCGCCAATTCTATCTATTGAGGGGTACAAGTATTATTTAGTTCTTGTTGATCACCATACAAGATATGTATGGATGTATCCGATGAAGCAGAAATCACAGGTGAAGGAGATTTTTACCCGGTTTGTTGCTCTCGTCGAGAATCGTTTTAACCAGCGAGTTGGAACTCTGTACTCCGATAATGGTGGAGAGTTTATAGCTCTTCGTTCGTTCCTCTCCTCCCACGGTATTGCTCATCTCACGACACCTCTCTGTTCATCAAACGTCAAGGCCGTGACATCTTCTATATCCTTGTCTACGTTGATGACATGTTGATCACAGGTAGCAATCACTCTCTCCTTGATCTGATTATCCGCTCCATTGGAGCTCGTTTCTCTTTGAAAGAACTTGGTCAGCTACGCTACTTTCTTGGGATCGAAGCTACCAGGACTTCGGCTGGTCTACACCTCCGTCAACAAAAGTATATTGTTGATCTACTCACAAAGACTTGGATGCTTGCGGCTAAACCTGTCTTGTCGCCAATTTCTCCGACTCCCAAACTCTCCATTCATATGGGCACCAAACTGGAGGATCCGCGTGAATACAGGGCCGTTCTCGGAAGCCTTCAATACCTTGCGTTCACTAGACCTGACATTGCCTTTGCGGTCAACCGTTTATCTCAGTATATGCATTGTCCCACTGATGCTCATTGGACTGCGGTCAAACGTATACTTTGCTACTTGGTGGGAACGCAATCCCATGGGATTCTCTAGCGCACAAACACACCAATCTCTGTTCATGCCTTTTCAGGTGCTCTCAAAGCCTACTCTGATGCGGATTAGGCAGGTGATACCGATGATTTTGTTTCTACGAATGCTTATTTGATATATCTTGGAGGCAGTCCTATCTCCTGGTCCTCAAAGAAACAAAAGGGAGTTACCCGTTCGTCCACTGAAGCAGAGTACCGAGCTGTGGCTAATGCTGCTTCTGAACTACGTTGGATCATCTCTCTACTCAGGGAACTCGGACTTCAAGTGCCTGTAACCCCGATTATCTATTGTGACAATCTTGGTGCTACACACTTGGCGGCAAATCCCATCTTCCATTCCCGGATGAAGCATCTCGCATTAGACTACCACTTCATCCGCAACAACGTCCAGGCTGGAACTCTTCGCGTTGCTCATATCTCCATACACGATCAGCTCGCCGATCCACTCACTAAACCGCTTTCCACTGCAAAGTTTCAGGAGATCATCATCAAGATTGGAGTCACAAAGGCTCCTCCATCTTGAGGGGCATATAAGAGATATATAAGGAAAGGATAGAGATGTAAATCATATTAACCTAATGTCTCCCTCTGTACTATGTATATATACTGTAATAGTCTCAGCATTGTGAATATACAACATTCATTCTTCTATAGGATTTACATCTAACATTTCTCATATAGAATTCAAATTATAAATGTTGTGATAACTCACTTACATGTATAAGGCATACACATCTACTTTGAATATTGCAAATATTATATATATATATATATATATATATATATTTATCGTAAAGATTTAAGAGGTTCGTGATATTATGTATAAAATTAAAAGAGAACTCGTTAGTGCTCGGTTCACTTTTGATTTGTTTCATTGTATGTAAAATTTGCGGGTATACTAGTATTTTGGCTTAATGGATTACTAGATTCGGATCCGCACGTATTTGCAGAATTGATTTCAAAATCTAAAATTATTATTATGTTTTCAATACATAATACATAAGTGCAGGTTTATTTTCGTAGACATTTTGGAAATGTGATTAGATTTAAAACCAGAATTTGTACCAGTTTAATATTTAATTTATTTTTAATTTGGTTTAGACAAAAGAAATAATCGAATTTGCAACTGTCATAAGTAAGAAGATCACTATATCAAAAAGATAGTAAGAAAAATGTGGTATGACTATTTTGGGTCAGAGAATCGGTCCCGTCCCATGTATGTCATGTTTTGCTATTTTAAAATTTTGGTTTTAATATCCATTTAAAATTATATATTTTAGTCCAATAGATAAAAAAATAGGTAAGAGATTCAGACTCCAGGTATCTTTAGTTTGCATTCATCAAATTTTTGAATGTTTGAAATAATATTCGCTTTAGATCGACATGATGCGAACGTGGATCACTTGTAAACCGAATTAGTGATAAGTTAGATTTTTGTAAAATTTGTGAATGATCAAACCAGATATAAAACAACAAAATTCATATTTCTAAGTTTTTAATAATTAATTTTCTTAAGTTTTTAAACATATTTTAGAAATACTCATATTTCTTAACATATAATAATTTTTTTACAAATAGAAAATTTTCTATGCTTAATCCATCCACTTAGTCTGTGGGTTATAATATCATTTAATGGTTTAGACCTTAATCGTAACACTTATGCGTAAAAAAAAATTCAAGTATAGTATGTATCATATTGTATTAATGTAGATGTAAATTATATAAAATTAGTAATTTTTAATTAAATTTACTTTTTTATTAAAAATGATGAGAATATCTATGATATTTAAATTTTGTATTAATAATATAAACTTGACTAATTTAATTTAATCCAAGCATTGATAGCTAAAACTAAAGAAGTCCATTGTAAATTTACCTGCACTTGTTGCGACTTCAATCTCAGGTATAATAAGATCACTATTTGTGTTCTATATAATTCCCAAGGCTTCATTTTCAATAAGGTCTTATTGACAACTCGTTATCATGGAAAGAAAAAAAGGTCCTTCAATCACTATTATTATTATTATTATTTTTTGATAATGTAGGTATCCAAAGTCCCACTGAATCCTGACTAGCCCACTATCCTGAAGGCTTGGTGTGCTTCTCAAAGGCGGCAAGAGTGGTTTCTGGAGGCCGCATAACCCAATGTTAAATTTTTTTGCAGTGGCCACTTAAAGTGTTTGCAGCCGTGGGGATTCGAACCTGGGAATATTGAGAATCTCACCCTCAACCCGAAATCCTTCCTACCACTGGCTCACCTATGAGTGGTTCCTTCAATTACTATTACCATCCATATTAAAAGATTTGTTATGTGTTTCTCTGATGTTCTTATGAAAATGCGATTAATTTATATACCTTCATCTAGAAGTTTATATAGTAGGAACAATAGCAGCTTTATATCATCTTAAGCTTTTCATTTTTGAGGTTCAGTCTTAATCATGTACTTGTTTGAATAGAGTGAAGTTTGCTTTATGCAGGATTATTTACTCCAGACAGCATAAAATTTACGACTTTTCAAGGAAGGAAAGAAACAAAAAGATGAGAAACTTGATCAAATACTTTGTAAAATCAATTGTATCTGTAAAACTATTAAAAGCTAATCAAAGGTTAGTATTACACAAATGGATAGAAGAAGGTGGTGTCAATCGTATCTGTTATATAATCTATTCAAAATTAATATGTGAAAGGTTAGTTACAGTTTTAAAATCCAAGAATAAAACTGTAAAAAAATTAAAAAACAGCAAAACACAAAGCTCCAAAACCCATTTTAAATGCTTGCACAGTACTAATCAATGAATGTGAAAATTATAAAACGTTTTGAGTAACTCCAATAGTCCAGCTTGCTCTTGCCTAAAACCTGAAAATAAGAAAAATCATCAATAATCAATGATTTCAATTGTGAATAACCGATAAAGGAATCTGATATATATGCAATATGAATTGTTTGCCTTTTAACAATAATCATCTTCAACATTACATCAGCACCAAAGATTTTAGCAAGGATTGTAAAACCAAATGACTGGCCATTTTGGTGAAAGCAGTAAAAATATTTTCGATATGTAGTGAAAGCTTTGAGTGTTTTTTGAGTATTGATTTCGACTAATGTATTTATAGGCTAAGAGAGTCGGTTGTTATTTTAGGTTTGAATATATGATGAAATCTTAAAGAATATATTTTCAGGATAAAGTTTAAACCAAAAATTTGTGAAATATGCTAAAATTTTGGACGATCATAATAAGATTAGTTACAGGTTTAATCAATGAATTAGTTAGATTTATTTAAATAACGTATTATATTTTTCCATATTGAACAACCTAATTAATTTATTGGCTTATATTTAGATATATTTATTGTGATTTTAATTAGGTAGATATTAGTGAAGATAGTTAGCTTTATTTTAAGAAGGTTAATATTTTGTTATATTATATATGTTGTTAGATATAGTTATTATTGAGATTTGGGAGGTTATATAGAGATAATTTCGGGATTATATACTGTACTTTAAAGATTTGAACTTTCGGTTTTTGTTTAATCGAAATTTTGAAAAAAAAAATTTATGGTAATTGGGTATGTTTGGCGACATGGATATATGATATGATTTTCTTTTCTTTATTATCTTTAAGTTGTGCTCCCAATTAATAGTATAGATTTTACCAAAAAATGTTCACTCTAGAAATTAGATATTAAAGCTTTTGAATTGGAGAGATATGGAGAATAACGGAAAAATGCAAAAAAAAAAACCCAAAGTTATTTTTATTTGGACGTTTAATACTCAATGGTTTTGGGTTGGAATAAATATACACCAAATAATAAAAGCGTGTCATTTAAAATCCAAAATAATAACCGTTGGTATTTTCATACCCAAGGTTTTTCAACAAAATCAAAATTTCAATTTTACCCCAATTATCTAATTAATTATTATTTTTTAATATTTTTTTTTTGGTTTTCTGTTAACCATATTAAATCCCGGTTATCTATTTATTTCTCTCTTCCTCCTCTCTCTCTAATCGCCATCGCTTCTCCTCTTTCTCACTTTCAATCACTGTCTCCGCCTTCAATTGCCGTGAGATTCTCTATTTAATTATGATAAAGGAAAATGCAAATCCTTCGATTAATCAACAAATCACAAACCAATTGAATCGTCGTTCATGAAACAAGAATCCAAATTTCATGTGTTAGAGCTTAGAAGGAGAATCAGCTCTAGCAACAATGAAATATTAAACCAAAGAGTTTAGAGAGACAAACAAACAAAGAAGAAGAAGATTACAATTCTCAATATTTTTCTGGGTTATCTCTTTAGAACGATGCCCTCTCCGTTTAATAGTTACAGAGACCTGTTACAACCTGATCTCATCCGTCCGTGTGTGACTTCAACTTATAATCTTCTCCGTCCACGTGTACTTCAACTCATCAATTCCACATACTTCTTTTCCTGTATCAAATCTCTCCCCCCCCCCTTTGAGAAACCTTGACCTCAAGGTTTGTAGAGAAGGGAACTACCTGATTTGCAAGAACAAGTGTTCTACACTCTATTTCCAGGCCGAAGGAAACCGTTAGCTTATCAGCTTTGTAAACAACCCCATACTCATAAGAATGATCTGTCTGAAGCTATGAAACTGTGGTGCGTAGTTAGGGACGAGCACAAGATTGTCCAAGTATAATTTCAGCTCTAAGATCAACAGCAAGAGTTTAAATGGCCACTTGTGCTTGATCTGGAACCCTTGATTATCAAGAAAAGACTGTTGTAGTAGCAATCCATCACGACCTTCTAAAACTGCTTGTAGTTGCTCATTCTTGTGCTTTATCCAAGTCACGTTTAAGAACATGGTATAGTACACTCTGCAAGAACAGGCCTGCAATTATATTTTAGAATCAATGGTATTTTTCTGACCCGTAGCCTTCCAAATAATGAACTGTTTAGTCTCTTCTCCCACTCTTTCTCTTGTTTATATTTGAACATCCAAGTCTTTGGAGAGAGTAGTTGCTTCAACCTATGAGACTTACAAAACTCAGCCACTTCCAAGGAGGAATCATCAAGGACGGGACTCAAAGTTTCTGGGACAACAGGTTGTTGGTCATCTAAGATCATAGTCATATAAAGTTCATCTAACAGCTTAGGCAACAATTTCTTTCCACCACCCGAAGACTCTTGTTGAACCATTTGTTCCTCTTTAGAACTTTCTTGTTCAGATTGATGTTTAGCTTCCAAAGAGCACACTAACATCTGTTCTTTGGCAGGAACTTCAGGAACAGCTATCATAGAAAGTTGAGCTTCCCTCAGCTTATTAAGCTTAATGGCCTTCATGTCTCTAACAGAACCTTTCCTAATACCCTGAAGAAGAACTTTTTTATGTCCTATATGAAACTGCATCACTAACTTCTTACAATCATCAGTTATTGCCCCAAAGTGTCTAGCCATTGATTGCCTAACACCATATCACACCCACCCAAAGGAAGAACCACAAGATCAGCCTGAAAAGGTGTGCCTCTAAATTCCCATTGGAACTTATCTATTGTAGCATCCACCCCCAACAATCTCCCATCTGTTACCGATACTTGAGCAATACTTGCAGATTTTAAAACACAATTCAACTTCTCAGCCACATTGGTATCTATGAAGTTGTGTGTAGAATGAGAGTCAATGAGAATAGACAAGACTTGTTTCCCACAAGAACCCTTCACCCTCATCGATTGGTGATCAAAAACTCCTGAAATTGCATTAACAGAAATATAAGCTCTAACTTTGGTATCCTCCAATGCAACCTTCACCACATGTACTTCATCTTTAGGTTTCTCCAAAGTAGGAACAAGAACCTTTTAATGAACAGGCTCTGGTTTGGATGATAAAACCCCTTTATACTGAATGCTACTTTCACTCCTCTTTCTTACGCCAGAACAATTGTTAAAATCCATCAAAGAAGTCTCCGCAGCTTTTCCTGAAACATTACTTCTACTCCATTAAGCACCAGAGCATTTGCTAAAATCATCACTCTCTTTTCTGATAATCACTCTCGTCGGATGAGCGAACTCATATAATCTTCCAATCGAGAAACATTGTTGAATGGTTTGAGGTTAGAACATCCTAACATTCATTTGAGTATCAGTTCTCAGCCCCTCCAAGTAAATACCAACCAAATACACTTCAGGGAGATTCACACGAAACTTCATCAACAAATATTTGTTATGATACTCCTCAATTCCTTATGTTTCCTGTAGCCCTGGGCAATCGGTGAAAACCGATCAAACCGAACCGATCAAACCGAACCGATCAAACCGAAACATTCGGTTTTTGGCAGGGAAGGAGAGAGGGTGAGTAAACCGATCGGTGAAATTATTTTATGATTTCGGAAGTCGGTTTTCTCAGTTCGGTTTCCGGTTACCGATCGGTTTATTCGGTTAAGGGGAACATGATATAAATACTTAAAACCCTAGATCTAATTCACTAATGATCCTAGAAGAAAAAGATCTCGCCTCCTCTCCTTTACATTTGCTTCTTCTCCTTCCTACTTTTCTGAACTACTTCTACATCTTAATCTTCTTAGTTCTTATATTTCTCCTTGTACTCTCTTCATATTTTTGTTTCTTCTAAATCGGAAGCTTTAAAGTTTAATCCGTACTCAACAATGGCAGCTATGACCAAGAATCTCCCTCAACTCAATCCGCCTTCGATGAACTTACAGTGTGAGGTTCGTTTTCAGATTTGATTATTGGGTCTCACTTGTCTTTTTTATCTAGATCTTAGACTTCGTGATTATATCTACTGATTTACTTGTTTTGTTTCTTGTTTTAGTGAGAATGCGAGAAATAGACTCATCAGTCTTGTTTAAAGCAACCTCACTTAAAGGTGGTATAGGATGGTCGGAGATGGCTTGTCAGAGATCGACGTTGGTGTCACCGTCACAGCCGCTTGAGCGGCAGCTCATCATATCTTTGTCAAAACCCTACCATTTGATTGGTTTGGACTATTAATTGTATGTTGGGCTTTTGTTAATTGTATTTTGGGCTTTTGATTGTATTTGTAATGGGTTTTTTGTGGATTTGGATTTGTAATAGAGTTAATTTTCATTTTTTAATATTTAAAACTGAAATAGAAACCGAATAAACCGAAGAAAAAAAAATTTGGTTCAATTTCGGAAGATAAATTTTAGTCAATAACCGACCCGAACAAACCGACTTTCGAACCGACCCGAACCGAATTTTAATTCGGTTCTATTCGGTGGGATTTTTAAAAAACCGAATTTCTTCAAAACCGATTAACCCGATCCGAATAACCCGGTTAAACCAAACGCCCAGGGCTGGTTTTCTGCAACTGTTTCAGCTCTGCTATAGCATCCATAAGCTTATAATAGTATCCTTGCAACAACACTTTGTAAAGCCCCCAATTACACCTAACATGCTCCCACAGAACTGATTGTGAAATTGATTGGTGACAAGAAGCAGCCAGATCATCTAGATGCATTGAAGCAAGAGTAGCTTTGAGTTCATCCGGAGTATTATCAATTAAGAAGAACTATTCGATCTGGAACAGCCAATCCTTGATTCTATCACCATTAAATCTGAGGGACTCTAATTTCTCCGTCAAAATAATTGTTCGATGACGTACCAGATCCACCAGTGCTAGCGTAATGATTCTTAATCGGATTTGTAGTTACAAGCCGTGAGAATCGTCCGATGTTGTGAGCTCCAATCGATTCTTCTGTATTGCTAAACACCGATCCAAACGATTTCGATCGAGTCTTCGTCATAGCTTCACGAACCACCGTATGATATTGTTTCACCGCCATTGAAATGAATCCGAGGATGACACAGCTCTGATACCTTTGATAAAGGAAAATGTAAATCCTTCGATTAATCAACAAATCACAAACCAATTGAATCGTCGTTCATGAAACGAGAATCCAAATTTTATGTGTTAGAGCTTAGAAGGAGAATCAGCTCTAGCAACCATGAATTATCAAACCAAAGAGTTTAGAGAGACAAACAAACAAAGAAGAAAAAGATTACAATTCTCAATATTTTTCTGGGTTATCTCTTTAGAATGATGCCTTCTCCGTTTAATAGTTACAGAGACCTGTAACAACCTGATCTCATCCGTCCGTGTGTGTGACTTCAACTTCTAATCTTCTCCGTCCACGTGTACTTCAACTCATCAATTCCACATACTTCTTTTCCTGTATCAAATTAGATCTGCTAGCCATCATAATTACCATCAACGACCGACATTAAAGGCTTGACAACATACAAATTCTGTCCAGGTGTCATGAAATCTCCACTAGTGTAGCCTCTGTTTCGTGCCTGAGCCAAACAAATCTCAAAGTTTCAACTTTTTTTTTGAAAAGATGAAAGGTCAAGCAAAAAAAACGGGGTTTATGTGGAAGGAGCAGCTTTGTACTCACCGGAACAAAGCTATTATTATTATTAACGCTGGCAGGAGATGAGAGGTTTTGATTGAAAGAAAACAAGCTTGTGTTCTTGCTTTGGATCGAACTGAGAATTCTCAGTTGCAGAGATGATTTCTCCAGTTTTTACGATTTAGGTGGTTTAGGGTTAATCAGAATGAAAAAGTAAAGTAAATTATACATCTTCTACTTCTTCTTTTTCTTTTGAAGATTTGATTTGAAGGTGATTGAAGATGAGAAAGAAGGGAAGCGACGACGATTAGAGAGATGAGGAGGAGGAAGAAGAGAAAAATAAATAGGTAACCGATGAATATGGTTAACACAAAATCAAAAAATTAATATTAAAAATAATAATTAATTAGATAACCGGGATAAAATTAGAATTTTAATATTGTTAAAAAATGGTGGATATAAAAATAACAACGGTTATTATTTTGAATTTTAAATAACGTATTTTTATTATTTGATGTATTTTTATTCCAATCCAAAATTATTGAATATTAAACATCTAAATAAAAATAACTTCGGATTTTTTTGGTATTTTTCCGGGAGAATAACTGCAGAACCGCATTATACTGTGTGTAGTTCGGTCTTCATTCGAATCCTAACTCCAAAAATAAAAACAATTTAGCACAGTATTTTATTATTAGCACTTACTAATCTAAATGAAACACGATGATGTGATATGACAATGATGACGAGACTAGATTGGGATAGAGGATCCTAGGCCTCTAGGCTCGAAGACCACCTTTTCTCCTTAATTTTTCGTACTTTTCTTGATAAAAATATGTAAAATCAATGTGGTTTTTGTTTTGGTCTACCGAAGTTAATTTTACTTCTAATATTCTGTATAAACTGCAGTCACATGTGCCATGAAAATTAATTTGTATAGTCATCTTATGACGAAAAAAGTGAAATAATGATTAAATTTGGAGTTAGTGGAATCCTTTCATGTCTTCTCATCTATTGTTGATTTATTTTTAAAATGGTATTTATATTCAAACTTTCAAGATAATCAACAGTATTTTTGAAATCAGTGTATGCCACAATTTTACCGTACATTTCTAAATCATAACCACATATAGATTACATGATCAGTCAATTATAATATTATTATTAACTAGATAGAACTGACATCTCCAACAGCAACAAAAAAAAAAACACTAAGCAAATAACGATGGTATAGTAGTATACTTTACCTGAGTAGGAGTTATCCATTATCATGTATGTTTAGTGCGAGAAATTAATTTTTCATTACAAAATCATTAAATTTGGTTAGTCGAAATAGTACCAACTTTTATGTCTACTAGAAAATTTGGTGAATAGGCTTTTTTCTCCTTTGGTCTTTTAATTTGGTGAATAGGCTATTCAATGACTATTTACGCTAAAAAATTAATCGGATGATGAAAAACTAGATTATTTCTAATTATAATTTATTTTTCAAAAAAAACATCTCCAACACGAATAGAAAAGCCAGAGATAATTGACAAGCAAAAAAGTAACAAACTAACTGGGCCAAACAAGCCGCGAGCGTGTCTCCCAGATTGCTTCATTGACACCCTTTGTTTTATCTAGTTTTGTTTTTCTTCCTAGAAAAAACAATATATTACCAGATTTCCAAATTTCACTTATGATCATGAGGCTGAGCACAACTTGGTAAAAACAATTTCACATGCCTACTACGTATCACACACGTACGTGATTCAACACCTTGTAAAAGTAAATGTTCCACACCAAATTTACATATGAACCAACGTGCCACCCTAGAAGTAACTTTTTTCTTGATTATAACTTGAAAATGCTGATAGTCTCTCTTATGTTTCTCTCAGTTATTTTTTTAAATTTACGTGACACAATTATATGTAATATAATTTTTCTTTCGACAACACCAGTTTTATCTTTACCACTGAAATGCTAAAGTTTTTAATTTGTTTGGTATGGCTATTATAAGCAGTTAAAAGGGTTAGACAAATTACGATAATAATTTGTACTTTTATTTGATTAAGCTTCTCAAACCGCATACTATAGAATAAATTATTTAGTAACAAAATATATATTAAATCTGTCTGCTGTTAAATTTATTGTCCCTAGGTAAGTTTAACTTCTGTAGGATGGAAAAGAAAGGAAAAAAAAAAGGTTAATTGTGTATGTGTTTGTATTTAGTTGGATCTGTGAAAAATGAGATAGTGTCTGCATAAAAGTTAAAAACTTTAAATTAATACGTCGAGAATGATATATTGTGGTTCATATACACTTAAACGAATCCTATTGGGAGAAACAACATAGTGATGTAGACACTTTTCACGATAAATTAGTTTTAATTTTACAAGAGATACTACAAAAAAAGAATAAGGGAAAAATGTAAAAAAAAAGTCTGAATTTATTTTATAGATATTTAATATCTAATTATTTTGGATTGGAATAAAATATGTGTTTTTTAAAATTCAAAATAATTAGTGTTGTTATTTTTATATCCACAATTTTTCAACACAATCAAAATTTCAATTTTACTCTAGTTATTTAATTAATTATTAATTTTTAATATAAAAAATTTTGGTTTTCTATTAACCATATCAAACCAGAATCAAAACCAAGTAAACTTAATAACGACAGTTGTATCCACAGTGATATTTTAGCAAACTAAAGTTACAAGAGTTGTCCTTTGCGGGATCGGATATGAACATTATATTAGCTGGAGGTAGATTCTCATGTGTCCAACAAGAGATAAGCGTCGGTAGGTTACGAAAACCTGTAAATTAGAACTTATAACTTGAGACTCTCTCTCCCTCTCTATATCTATGAATTCATCAAGAAAAAGTAACTGTAGAAAGATTTTAAACGAAAGGGGGTGGCTTGAAGAATGATTCCAGTGGAAGAGACCGCTCGAAAGACTTAATCGGAGATATCTGTTATTAGCCCAGATACTGAGAGGACTAGAGTAGCCTAATTTCTCCAAAAACCCTTTAATACACGACCGAACAGACGAGGATCGAAGCCTGTTGGAACGGGACACTTCTTGATGTCCCAAAATACCTTTGTTACTGACCCAGACTGCTTCTCCGCCGCCTTCACCATTCTAATTAATCAAAAAACTAATAATAAATAATCAAATTTAAAATTCGGAAAACAAAATCATTGTAAGGTTCTTCAATGTAGAACGCAAATCAAACATCAAATAAAGCAATATTCCAAGAGATTGATTAATATGGTTGGATCACTGATCTTGCTTATTGTTGAACGAGGAAGGAAGGAGAGAGAGACTGAGAGAGAGGATTATTCAGAAACGATACTTTGTTTTTCAATCTTCTTAACGTTGGTGATAAAAAGACGTTGTGGATGATTGAAAGGAGATAATGCTTACATACACACCGCCGTGACACGAAAAATTAGATTCTCCAGCGTGATTCCCGTCGACGGAACCATTTTCATTAGCCACAACCGAAGAAAAGACGAGATTTGTTGTTGGTACCGGTTTGATTCTGGTTTGATATGGTTAAGAGAAAACCGATAATATTTTATATTAAAAGTTAATAATTAATTAAAAAATTAGAATAAATTAAAATTTTAATTTTATCGAAAAATTGTAGGTATGAAAATGATAATATTAATTATTATAGATTTTAAATGACATACTTTTAATATTTGATATATTATTATTATAATAAAACAATTGGATATTAAACGTTAAAATAAAAATAATTTCAAATTTTTTATTTTTTTTTTCAAAAAAACAAAAATGTAAAGAAAGAAAAGGCAAGTAAACTTGAGAGAGAAGTGACAAGAGAGGATCTACACTGTGACGTGTAAGATATTTACGGTAGACATGTAGCAATGGAGGCTGTCTCTGCGGTCCAACATTGTACGGACAAAGGTTGGAACTTTTAATAATCTCGTGCCTCCCAAACTGCTTTACAAACATCTGCACAACAATATTAAATACACGACAGTCTTTTATTTTTATTTTTGCTTTTTTCTTACATTAAATATGTTTTTTTTGTTAAAAAACATTAAATATGTTACTAACTATATAATTAAAACAATTCAGCTAATGAGAAAATATGGTCATATATTCAAATGTATTTGATTTTTCTGCATGAAAGTTTCTAAAATGCTTTTAAACACCCATAAAACAAGAAGGAGTATATTTTTACAATTTTTTCGTTCCTATATCTTATATTGTAAAATTATCTTGAGTATACTTGAGACCATAAACCAAAAATATGTGAAGAAAATATTCGAACTTATTTATATATAATCTTAGCACGATGTAGTTTTTAATGATTTCATATTTAAATTAGCTAGTAAGAATTTCATGAATTTGGAGGTGGATGGTTCCATCGTTTATATAGAAAATTATGAAGTTTTTGTAAATACTAAATAGCATTTCACTCGAATAATTTGTTTATGAACTATGTCGTATACGTATATATTATTTAATATGAATATTTAAGGTCGGGGATGAAGGATTTTAAAAATATGGGGATATTATATATATATATATATATATATATATATATTATGAAGTTAATTTAGAGTAGAAAAGGACAGTGTATTGCGTGGTAGCAGTTGTTGTGACATACCTTCACAACTTAAAGCCAATAAGTGAAAGTCAAATGTCAAAACGTTACGTTAAAATATATGTACATGTAGGGCGATATTAATACGTAGACACAGACAATACTGCGTAGAGGACCACCGGACTATATATGGGTGTATGTATGTCAGTGTATGTTATGGTCGTTAGAATTTGTCCTATTCTTTAAATTTGATAGGGCCATTCCAATAATACAATACTTCAGTCCGTTCACAGAACTAGTTTTGCATGATGCACTTCCAATTTTTTTTTGTTCTTAGGATATCAGAGTATTCATGTAATTATTCATATATACAAGTACATGTGACCGATTACATTAATACTCCGATATAGGATCAGAATATATAAAGGTTTTGTTTTGGGGTTTTACGATTTTTTTTCCTTTCTATAAGAACAACATCCCTTATATATCTTTTTATACTAAAGAAGATGACAATTGAAGAATTACTTATATCGTTTGAAAGTTAAAAAGGAATAGAAGTATGGAGTGTTAGAGAAGCTAGATTGTGTACCGTGACAACATTAGTGTCGTACTAAGCGTATTCGAGATTGACATTCACTTTGTTTGGGATTGTGTAGCCTTGGTCAAGTTCGCGTCCTTCCAAGAAGCCTTCAATTTGCAGACTTCTTCGCAAAAGGCATCCCAACACAACTCTTCACCGACTTCCGCTCCAGTCTCAACGTCCGAAAACCTCCCAATTCAAGAGGCGTGTTAAAGAAGATAACTAGGGCATCGAGTTCTATTCAAAGCTTACATAGAGGGTATATGACTGATAACCTTTTACCAATGCAGTATATATAAACTATATTGCTACTGCTAATTTATATATACATCTTTGAAGTACATTTTGGGTTCTACCCTTTTATTTGTACTTATTTACAAAGTTAATCTCTAAACAATTTCCAAATATAGCATCAGATTTTGTTTCCTAAATATTTTATATAACATTTCTAACTAAAAAACAATACATCATAATTAGAGGTGTCAAAATGGGTCAAATTGAATGGATCCATTCAACTCAAATCAACCCATAAACTCTAATGAGTTAAAAAAATTATCCTAATGAGTTCATGGATAAAATGAGTTAGTGGGTCGATTGGTTTAGTGAATCAAATGAATTGAGTTGTAATAGGTAATGGTTTAACCATTTAATCCATCAGTTCTACTTTGAGTAAGTCAAATTAACTCAAAATATTTAAACCGGTTTAATATAACCAAAAATCTGTAAACCAATCAAATGTAAAAACCGATTAATGCTTCTCCCAGAACAGCTTCGTGAGAAGAAAAATAGAATTTGGATGGGTCTTCGCCGGAGTGAACCAAGCAGCTGGCTTGCTCCTCTCATCTTCGCCGGAGTTCAAATTTCTCTCTCTCTCTGTCTCTCATATGGTTCTATCTCATGGGTTTTGATTTTTTTTTTGGGTTTTGATTTTTTGTGGGTTGTATTTGATATCTTAGAAACAATTAACTTAAGTGAATACTTGACTTGTGTATTGATTTGCGATTCTTGGTGTTTGTGTATCTATGTGATCTGGGTTGTTAAACAAAAGATTATAGTGACTGATTTGCGGGATGTGAATAACTTAGATTACCAAATGACTTATTATAATCTGATTCTCGATTAAAATATCTATTTGGCTTGTTCTCTTGATTTTGTGTATCTTTCGTTTAGAACCTCTAGGACTAGAACACTTTTTCATATTCATTCTAAAAACGTCTTATTTGTTTTGTCTATTTTTCAAGATCAATGGACAGTGAAGGTGGGGGTGGTGGGCAAACTTCAGCAGATACATCACAATCTAAAAGTCTACTCTAATCATAGTCAATCTTTCTTGTTTTGTTTTGTTTCCTGTTTGTGTTTTGCGTGTGAGTGAATAAAGAACAAAGCAGAGGACATAAATGATGTACTTCCAGTTTAATTTTAATGTATGAACTCACTAACATATAATCAGTTAACCATTTAACTAATTTGTTCTAAATTCATTGGGTAGTGAGTTGAACTAAGTTAAATTAATCATTTTGACATCCCTGAGCCTAATCAATATATAAACAAAAACTTTGATATATTTCGGAATCTTTTGCAAACAAAAAAACAATAATTTGAATCTTATTTTGTTAATGTTTTCCAAAACTCGTGAGTTTTGATTCTTAACGTAAGAAGAACTTCAATTCACATTTATTTAAATATTATAATATATATATATATATATATAAACTTAATAAAATTTTAAAATATTACAAATATGTAAAGTTAAAAAAAAATTAAAATACTATATATAAAAATTATATGCACGCGGTTTACCATGGGTTATAAAGGGAACATGTTGGAACTAATAAAATATCATTAAATTTATGCTAACACGGGTTAAATTCTCATTTTATTATTTGTCAACACTATTAATATTAAAATACTTGACATAGAAAAATTAAGTTGATTTAACTATGATTGTGTAAAACAATTAAAATATTATGAAAAATGTGACTTAACTATAGCCTATAAATGATTTACTATGTATTTAGATCCCTTATTTTATGTTATAATAATTAAAAATCAAAATAGAATCTCAAACACTAAACAAAACAAACTAAATATAATAAACAAATGGTCATGAAGTATATTAAGCGTTAAAAAATTAATATAAACATTTAGTGCACAAACGGTCGGGAAATTTTTTTATTCCTCTATTTTCAAAACATCAAATATTTAACAAATAAATACAATATAGGATAGGTCTTTATGCAGGTGCAGGATGGGTGTGTACTTCCTCACAAGGACCATCACCCATTCTTGGCGCTACTAATTACCGGCGTAGTCTTTCTCCATTATGCTGAAGTGGAAGCTTTCATCTGGGCGATGCGGTGCATGATAGGGCACGATTTCCGTGATGTGGCTTTTTTTACAGATAGTTTGGGCCTAGTGAAGATGGTGTCTTCCCCCCATGACTGGGCCTTTGCTACATACTTGGATGGCATCAAGATTGATAAGGAGGAGTTTTCTTCTTTCTCTTTATCTTTTATCTCTCGTTCTGCTAATGTTAAAGCGGATTCTCTAGCACGCCAAGCGTGCTTATCTCCGCATCCTATTTTGTTTGTAAACAACTTTCCCGCAAATTGGTTCGTTTGAGCTGATTCTTTTGTTGACAAAAAAATAAAAAAATAAATACAATATAAAATATAAATAATAACAAATATTATATACACGCGGTATACCGCAGCGAAAAAGTCTAATATAAAATAAATATAGTTGGTAATTCTAGTGTATTGATAGAATTGTTATCTCTTGCCACAATTATTATTTTCGTTAACGCTTATGTTTTTCAGTTAATATTGTTTTACCATTTTGACGCTTTTCTGTCAGTGTGTCACTAATCCGACTCTTAATAATAAATCGAGTGGACTCAGCGGAGCCTATAACATAAACAAGAAAGATTAGTTTCTGTGCATTCAGCTGTAAATCATCTATGCCATTCTATTAATCCCATTGATATTAAATGGGACTAGTGAAAGGAGCCTCTTAATCGATAAAGCATGTTTGTTAATGGAAATTTATATATTTTCAGTGCTTACATATATGTACAGACATAATTATGGATGAATGTTGTCAGGAATCAGGATCATGATCATTAGACGAAGTTTGGTTCTGATTGAGAAGGTTAAACCAAATGGAGTGAAGTATCATATGAAACACATCGTACTTTCTAGGTTTAGTGCTCCACAAGAAATGTCTCTGAACCATCTTCACGTTACTCTGCATCTTCAGATATCTCCTCATAGGAATCTGCAACAGTATCTCCTTCAGCCGTGGAATCTCCTTCTCCGGCACAACTACTGAGAACGCCGACCAATCAAGAACATCACTGAACGGTAGTATGAAGTTATCGGCTATCACCACGGGGACGCACTCGTAGTATATAGCTTCAACGATTCGTGGACTGTTCACTTCGTAACCCATTGGACAAAGACAGTATTTGCTTGACTTCATGTGTTGCACGTAAGTCATTTTCCTAGCTACGTTGTGTGGAAGCGGACCGTATATTTTCATGTCGTTGTCTTTGTTTCTCCAGTGTTTTAGAAGCTGTGGACGGACACGACCGTGGAGGTTTCCAGCGAAGAAAGCGAGGATGGGACGTTGAGAAACCCTGTTTCCGTTTCCGATGTAGCGTAGTGGTCTCCCAGCGTTTCTTATGGAAGTTTCCGGTAGAGAAACGTCTTTTCCAGGGACAAAGATACCGTCTGATAAGTCTGCGTTGCAGAGAGCTTTAATAGTGTTTCGTCTTAGCTCCGGGTGCTCGTTCACTGTGTAAGGACCCTGCACAAGGATGGTTTTGGAAGCGGAGATCATAACAGAACAAAGATTGAAGTGATATGTTCATTAAATATAAACATTTTCAATTACCCAATCGTGGCAAGCGACGAGGAAATGATCTGATCCGTGAGTGCGGTTCCAGAAAGGGTATTTGATGGAGAGCATGTTGACGTAGTCTCTAAGAAAGATCGACAACGGTTTGATGTTATGTGATCCAGGGACAAAGATAGTTTTCTGAAGCTGCTTCACACTGTATGGCATGTAGAACAAGTGAGCCCTCTCAGGGTCCTTTGTGACAAACTGTGTGTTCGACTCCATTAACTTCATAAACCAACCTTCGGAAGCATATATACCGTTCAAATGCGGTTGGTGGAAGATAGGTTTGTCACCGTCAGGATATATGTAGACCTTTAGTAGTAATTCCATAAGCTCATAGCTCCTATAACAAGGTGAAAGAACATGTGTTAACTTTGGTTCAAATGGACTTGGGTCCCCTTCTGGATTTGTATATACCTTTTGAAAACAGAGAGATTGCGAAACACCGGAGCAAACAAATCCGTGTCATTTCCGATCTCCGGGGCATGCTGAATCTCCAGTTTTGCATAAGCAAGAGCTTTCTTGGGTGGCAAGGAAAGAGCACTTCTCTGCTCATCAATTGTAGAGATTCCATTGGAGTGGGTTGAGATAAAAAAAACACAGAGAAACTTTCTAAAAAAACCTCTGATCCTGACCTCTGAAGAAGATATAACATGCCGTGCTGCTGGTGGAGGATTAGGAAGAATCAGATCATCTTTAGTCTTATTTCTTTTCTTCCTTTTTCGCCTTTTTCTCGAAAGAACGGTTCCACTTTCTTCAGATGCATTCAGATGCACTTTAGGAGTCGTTGTAAGAGCATCAAAACTTTCAACTTTTGCTTCACTAACAATTTGAATATTCAAATGCAGGGAACCGTTCAAGTAAATAGGCGAAGAAGATGAAGAAGAAGAAGAAGAAGAAGAACTCGGTTTCTTCATCATCATCAGAAAAAACTGAAAACGTTGGTGTGTGAAGCAGAATCACAATGGTGGTCATTATAGAACCGAGAAGAAACACGTTTCTCCATTTGATCCTTTGTCTCCTGAAACCCCTAACTAATTCCTTTATCGAAACCTCTATGTATAGCCTTAAAGGGCTTTTCACATTCACCATCTTAATTAAAATAAAAAAATGGAATTAAAACCCTTAATTGCAAAATTTATCTATGCGTGATGAACACTCCATCACGGATTCTATATATATATCCCGTTAGAGATTCCTTTATGTTTTTAATCTCCAATTCAAACTCACAAACCCTAATTCTGCAATAGATCAATAAACCTGATCATTCCAAAAAAAAAAAAAAAAGAACCATTTGAGATTCTAGTAACTGCAAAAAAAAACAAAAAACAAAAAGACCCTAAATCAAGAAACGGACATGTATACCTTGAATTGATCTTTGCGATTCTTGAAGTGGGGATTTAGGCTGACAGAGAAGAATGGATCGGAGATCTCTCGATCCAAAGAGAGAGAGATGTGGATGGAGAGGTTATTGTTAAGTAGATGGTAACGGTAATTTTATGTTTTTTTTTTCCCTCCGTATTATTAGCTTAACTTGACTATAATTAACCTTAATTAATTCCAATTTTAGGAATACAATTATAATCGGATCTTATCGTGTTATTACTTATATTTCTAGTGTGAGAACTGACGTTTACATACATCAGTCTATATAGCCTGCTAGCGTAATTCAAGAAAATCCATTTCTCTTTCTTTTTGCATGCATGTTATATATCCATCGATATCACTTGGTTGAGAAAGTATTTGGTATGTTGTTTTAATTTGCATAGATAATAAACCCCTGCATCTGATTGTTTTTTCACATAATTCATATAAATGGGCCTAAGCAAAAAAATCTTACAGTATCCATTTTGTATTTCGCTTTCAATATAATCAAATGAGTTAGGTAACAAGCCAGAAACCAAAATCACTATTACAGAAAGGAACATTGTTAAAGCAATGGGATTAGTTGGGTGGGCCGACTTCTTCGGACCACTCTTTTTTTTCTACTTCGTGGATGTCTAGGCTCTCTGACAGAGCGTTCAGCAGTTGTATTGTACCTATGATTTTTTTAGGAAGTTGGGTAGGCCTATAAGGCATCTTTTCTTTGGTAAGAGGCTTCATGTTTAGACCTTATTATATTCTTTTTGTTCTCTCTTACAATTATTTTGTAGTGTTTAACTGTTAACATGTTTAGACCTATAAGAATGAATTTTGTAGAATATATATTAATACGTCAATTAAAAATATATATATTTTGTATAATACAAAGATGAGAATTTTGAAGATGACGTAAAAGAAAAACTAGCCACTATCCTCAAAAAAATTTTATACTTCTAAATGTTACAATCTGAAGCCATATCTAAATTGATTTTACAAGCTCTTGATATTGAGAAAAGCTAACAAAAGTACACAATTTATATATTATTTGAGGAGAGAAGTATATATGCATCTCAACTCTTTGAACTAATCCAATATCTGTGTGATTTAATATTTATTATATATTTGCACGCAAAAAAAAAAAAAAAAACATTATATATGAGACTAATTAATTAATCGATTGGAACAGGGTGGACGAGCAAGGAGCGGACATGATCAATGGTCTTAGCTTTGTCGGGACAGCCATGGCCATCACCGTACTGATAAATGCACTGAGCCACACGTCCAAGATTAGTCGCAGCTTCTACGAAACCTTGATGTAGCCTACAACTCCTTTTCTCCAAGTTCAAGTCATCCCAAGCCACACCAATCATTTCTCGAATGTACGCACGTGACTCTGCTTCCGAAGCGCCCGTCTCATGCATGTGACATTGCACGGATTTCATTGTGTCACCTCTCGCTAATTCCTCCTGTTAAAACAACTATTTGTTTAAGACCTCATTGAACATGATAAAGTTGAAACATTTGTGTGAGTCCACAAAACGTCGTCCTACCGTTCCGGCTATTTGAGAACCCTTCTTGTATATATTCGTATAGTCACTTTCTTTCTTCAGTTTTTTTTTTTTCTTTCTTCTGGTTGAATTTTTTTCTTTATTTTTAAAGTCAGCTTGCAATTTTTGTTTTGAAAACGCTTGTCATGATCTGTTAAAAACTTATATATTGTATGTTACGTTATGGAACCATGACTGACCGAAGAAGTGGCGAGATCATTAGCGAGACGGAGGATGGTGGCAGAGCTTCGAACAACAGAGTGGTGATAGGAGACAAGAATATCTAAGGTTTGGTCGGAGAAGAGACAGAACAAGTGTAGAAGTATTGTAGGGACCGAGCTTGAGATACAACCATTTTGCATGTATTCTTCAAAGCTGGGTTTGTAATCACTTTTGTACCACTTTGCCTCTTTCAAAAACGTTTTACACATATCTGCCCACTAGAGAGACAAAATAAATTTATAAAGATATTCAGAGAAAAAATATTTAAAGATTCATACTGAATTGAAAATATTATTTACAAAAGTAAAAAGAACGTTCGTATTCGTTTGTTTCCCTTAAGATTCGAAGCAAAAATTCAATGTAATTAGCGATTGATACGTTAGCAACATTTATAGCTAATTAAACTTAATTAATGTACTGTATCACTAAACTAAATGACAAGAATACACGCTTAATCCATGCATGAATACTAGTAGTAACATTAAGAATACGTACGGATTTTTTGAGGTAAGGGATCACATTAAATCCTTTATCTCTGAGAACAAAATATCCAATCTGATTGATTTCGTTGACGAGGCAGAGAAAACATAACTTCATGTACTCGGGAAGTTCTTCAAGACGATTCACATCCCATCTACATAAAATTTCGATTCAATGAAGAAATAAACAAATAGATATACTAATAGTCTAATATTGTATAGCAAATTAAGTATTTTGGTTAGTAATTACTTTTCAACTATGGTCGTGAATAGTTGGAGCTCCTCCAGTGTTCCATAAATATCATATATATCGTCGATAGTTGTGATAAGCATGAAAACTTTTGTAAGCATTTGTCGATGATAAGCAAACTCAGGCTCATAGATTACTCCAACACTCGAGAAATAACTCTCT
This sequence comes from Camelina laxa, assembly GCA_024034495.1. Lineage (NCBI taxonomy): Eukaryota > Viridiplantae > Streptophyta > Magnoliopsida > Brassicales > Brassicaceae > Camelina > Camelina laxa. The sequence goes on from CM043880.1 coordinate 18,282,059, forward strand.
GTTATTCGATCTCTTACGAAGTCAAGGTGTTTAGTTAGTCCGGTCTTGCTCCACCAGCTGCTAATTCATACAAAATACGAAAAATATAATCAAAATATATGTCTTTACCGTTTCAAACATACGTACGTGTTACTTATTAAAATATTGTGTTCACACTTAAAGTACAATTATAAAACATTTATATTTACTAAAAATCTGGATACACAATCGTTTGCAACTTTGCATATACAATATATCAATAACGTTTCGAAGACATAATGATTTTAGAGTCAATTCTCAGTTACAAAACAAATAATCTCAAGGATTAATCATGAAAATCAATATAAAACAAAATCAACACCAAGTAAATTGTATGTTATGTTTTGTCAATAATATGCAATATATACGGATCGATCGAGTGGGTTGCACAGCAACGAGAGTACGACACTATCTAAACTACTAAAGCTAACATGCCCTTGGATAGAGCAAACTTTTTCTTTGGATCGGTATATATATTCATGTTTATTTAGACTCTTAGAAAATATGAGATATCAAGAGATTTCAATTCAGAATTAATTAATAAACAATGAATAATATGTTCTTTATATATTACTTCATGTCTTTTTCAAAATTTATGTCTAATACTCTCTCCGTTTCAAAATATAGGATGTTTTAACTAAAGCACGTAGATTAAGAAGTTTTTACTTTTAACAAGTTGAATCAATCAGAAACAATACTGCATAATATAAAATACTAAACTAATCTAAAAAGTGCATAGAAATTTAAAATCATCTTATATTATGAAACAAAAAACTTTTCTAAAACATCTTATATTTTGAAACAGAGAGAATACTTAACATAAACATATCCAAAGTGAGAAATCAGGCACACAAAAAAACATAAAGAGTAAAAGGGTCAAAGTTCATGAATCATGTGTCACTTAAGTTAACGTACCTAGAGAGATATTTGAGCTCGTTTTGGTGTATAACTTGTACGATATTGTAATCAAGTTTCGCGAATTCGAGCAAGATAGGGTTCATGTCTTGTCTCTCTCCGTACATGTCTATGTACCACCTTGCTTCTAGTCTTTCAACTCTCCGATGATAAGGCATTTCTAAAGCATGGATTACCATTTTCCGAACATAAGGTTCAGTCTTCTTCATTTTCACAAAGTTTCTAAGCCGTTCTGTTGTAAAATATATGGTCTCTTTCAATTTAGTATCAAATCTGGTCGAGAGAAAGGAAGCTTCGTATAGTGAAAGAACACACTTGATGTCTTCATCATCCAAACCACCTCCGAAATTTCTGTCGAAAACATCTGCAATAAATAGTTGCATTTTTATTAGATTATGTAAAACATGTTAATATCAAAATCTAGTATGATCGTGTTCCTTTTGTTAAAATCCAGAAACAGAACATAGAGTCAGAACTTGAAATCAACATTAAATTGTTCGTTTTCTAAAGTTTGAGTTATAATTGGGAATCTAAAATATGGATTATGTTTCAATATTCGTTTGTATTTTCCCTTTTCAACCTTGTGCGATATTAAAACCATGTTGCCGTAGGAGTCGGAACTCGAGAGCAGTCGCATATAAATCTTCCCATCTCCGTTGATCTATCCGGCTTTTGTTTGCTCTCACATTTTTTCCATGGACATTCGTTAGAATCTTCTTGATTTCACGTTCGAAATGATAAGAAACTCCGAGTCTTTGTAAAATGTCTACGAGCTCTAGCTGTTCAAGTAAACCCTCCGTTTCGTTCAGAATTTTACGCACTTCTTTCTCCAATAACTTAGCTCTCTCGACGTTGTCGTCTTTCTGCATAGTATAAAATATAATCACTATTATAACTTAATAGTAATATACTAAATATAGTCCCTTTTTATTCGACAAAAAAAGTAATATACTATATATATAGCTATATTTAATACGACGTCGTGTACATCTTTATATACGTACCGCATATGTATTACCGAGCGAGAGGAGATACTCGTGCTCCCAGAGAGACGGTTGATAGTTTGCTGAGCGACGGGCTACAAGAGGCTGTGATGGTGTTTCCGACTCAGCCTTGCAAATGTAACGCGGATGAGTCTGTCGTTTAGGCATTTTTTTGCTTCAACACTAAACACTTATATAATTTGATGATTTCGTCTTTTAGACTCCACTATGATATTTTATAGTGTCTATGGATTGGGTTTCGGACCACAGATTATGAAGATAATTTTCATTTTTTTCTGGTCTAGGGAATATTTGTTTAAATCAATGCAGTCACGATTTAGGATATGATCAACCCGCAAGAAAATTTCAGTGAGACTTCGCGTTCTCATAAATATCTTAATTAACCTTTTTCAAAAAAGAAAAAAATATCTTGATTAAAACATCCTAGGAGAAGTATTACACCAGAAAGAAAAAAATCTTGAAGAAATAATGGCTAAAACATTTCGGAATTATATAATCCACACACTCTTCTTAGGGTTTCTTGCTTTCAACGTCCCACAAAATATCTGAAATTTATATAAAATATTTTTGCGTAACTAATGTATTAAATGTGCGAAAATTACTCTATAGGCCTAGATATTTTTGTGCATACAGGATTTGTGGATACAAATATTATGGAAGTACAACGCTTTGGAAGCAAACTGTAAACCCAAGATTCAAGCACCATCTTACAAAAAGCTATCAACACAGAGCTAGCTTAAAACATTCACGTGATATAATTGTGAGCGGCTCATCTTCCACAAACATTTGATCCATATATACCGGCTCAAATATCTAACACAAATTAAGTCTACAAATGATTGTCGTTTTAAAGGAATAAAAGAAAGAGTACTTGAATCTAATTAGATTTCAACCAGATTCTTCAAAAATATGCTATTTTATATATATTTACATCATTCCAAATTCTATTGGACTACAAATGGTTACATTTTTAGAAGAAAATATTCAAAATACATAATATAGCTAGGTTTCTTTCAAATTTTACGGAGAGTGTAAAAATAATTTTCTTAAAATTACCATAATATATACGATTAATATGTAATCAGGCAATCATTATCCATTTTTTCTAAAATTATTTAGTGAAGGAATACATATTTAGATGATTATTATGAAATTCCAAAATCACTAACACACACAAATTCAGATGTGATCCATCAATGTGTCTACGTTCTCAAAACGTCTATTAGAAGTCACATAGATAATCTTACACCAAAACCTTGTCTAATTGAGATCAAATCACTCAAGGCTAAAACACATACAATGTTTATGATCTCGACACCAACCAATCTTTATTATTGGATATACGTCTCTAACTACTTTTCTTAATTTTATTCTTGATAGCCTAGGAACCAAACATTTCCTCATCGAAAAATTAAATAACTTAATTAAAGAGTTCAAAATTTCAGTTTTAAGAGTCACATATTTAAGTGTATTTTGCTCACAAACTGAAAGTTAATAAGAATTGTTTAATGATTATAGTTGAGAGAGTTTCTCAATTCAAAAACTATATTGCAATGTCATTTCAAATGGAGTAAAAAAAGAAGAACAAAAAGATATAAACTTTCAAATTCGTGGACATACAATAGATATATCTTACCGTCTTCACCAAAAAAAAAAAAAAAAAAAAAAATCGCTATGTCTTACTGATTTCTTTTGATAGCAAGTACGAGATAGAAATCAGTGTAGTTCATGGTAATTGCATGGCAAATAGTGAACCGAACTGAGTATTTTTATTGGCTATATTAATATCCGGATCAATACATAAGAAGAGTTCCATGCAACCTTGTCTCTTGGTTCGGAAAAAAATCTTAATAAAAACCCCAAAGATTAATTACTATCGACTCGGTCTCCATGTGATTGCACGTATATATATATATATATATATATATATATATATATATATCTGCCTTGAATGACAACTGAGAGGGAAATCTTGTTGGACCACTAACAAAAGAGGTGGAAATGAACAATCACATGTGAGCAAAGACGTCACGCCGATGTCCAACAGTCCAAGTAAAGACAATACAATTGTATATAATATAGCTTTACGTTGTTATCTCATGGGACCTTCATGCTCCTCTCACTTCTCTGTCGTTCATATGTCATAATATCAGGAGCTCGAGTGTAAATTATTTGTGCTTACGTAGTTTCACCGGAGTTTTTAGCTCATATGATTTTTTAAGTTACTGCGATGTTATAACTCCAACTTAGATCTTGTGATCAGTGTCAGGAGATTCCTTTACGAGATAGATTCCAAATAGGCAAAAGAAACAAAGAAGTGAAATGGGGATCTTGAGGTTTAAAACGACACAGAATGACTTTAGAGCCATCTCATCTAAGAAGTGGGCATCTACTCTTAAGGTTAAAAGGCGGCACAAAAAGACTAATATTATAAATCATGTAAGGAAATTATTAAAATCATGTCTTGATATAATTGTATCAGAAAGTATAACTGACTTATAACAAAAAAAAATGAAAGTTTGCCATGAGGAAAATAATATTAACTATTAAGTGAGTTTTTTGACCAAAAAAAAAAACTATTAAGTGAGATTCAGTCCAACATCAAACGATTTTTTTTCTTTCTATATATTAACCTGAACATCAAACGATTTTATAACATAGTCGTTTAGGAGACCTTGAATATGCAGCTACATCTATTTGTCAGATATATAGATGAATTTAATTGTTAACAACTTAACTTTTAACTCGCGTCTGAAAATGATTCAAACTCTAGTTGGAAGAGCTGATTCCAACAAAAAAAATATTACCTTAAGGAGAAAAATAACTCTAAAAAATAAGTGTTTGTTCAATTATTATACCAAACATTTTGTTTTAATGAATTATCTATAATACGGTAAATAAAAATTACAATCCTATAAAGGAACGGGAATGAAGAATACGGAGCGGATATAATCAACGATCTTGGTCTTTTCAGGGCTGCCGTGGCCATCACCGTGTTGGTAGATACACTGTACCACTCGGTTAAGATTTGCGGCGGCTGCCACGAAACCACTAGGAAGTGAAGAAGTGTGTGCCCTTTTGAAATCGGAGTTAATGACGTCCCAAGAGTCACTGATCATACTTTGCATGTGTCCACGGGCCTCTTCCTCGCTGGCTCCTGTCTCGTGCATGTAACATTGGACTGACTTTGGTGAATCTCCTCTAGCCATCTCTTCCTGTGAGTAATTAAAATTTAGTGCTTTTGTGATATATTCTCGTACAATACATTTCAAGCTAAAACAATGATTATGAATAATCACGAAATATTAAAAAGCTAATTATTGTAAATTACTGAATTTTTAATTTGAAAATGTGTATTATTATTATATATTGCAAACCCATATTTTAAAATGTATATGGTGTAAATGGTACAATTTACAAGAGAGTCACTTTTTCTAGAATGTGAAAACATGAACAAATTATATAGTATTGTTGTTCAAAAAAAAAACAAATATATATATATATATATATAATATATATAATATAGTACAATTCGTCAAATCAATCATTTCTGGATCTGTTGAAAAATTTTGGGCTGGAAGAATCAATATTTATCTATAGTAATTATAAGTTAGATATTGTCCAAAAAAAAAAAAAAATAGATGGATATATACCAAATTTACGCGCAACTGATTAACTATTCAAGTGTACCGTTGAGGTGGCGAGATCATTAGCAAGACGGAGAATGGTGGCGCAGCTCCGGACAACAGAGTGGTGGTTTTTGGAAACATCGGTTAGGGTTTGGTCGGATATGTGGTCAGAGAGGACGAAAAAAAGGTGGAGCAGTATCGCTGGGACAGAACTCGATATCACCCCGTTTTGCATGTATTCTTCGAAACTTGGTTTGTGTTCAGTTTTGTACCACTTCGCTTCCGTTAGGAATGTTTTAAATAGATCCGCCCACTACGAAAAAGAAATTTTTTTATTAAAAAAAAACTCTCTAGCTATAACAACATTTTCTATATACTAAATTATATATAGAAAAACTTACAACTTGTTTGAGGTAAGGAATGACGTTAAGTCCTTTGTCTCTGAGAACATCATATCCGATTTGGTTGACCTCATTGAATAGAAAAAGAAAACACACTTTCATGTATTTGGGAAGTCTTTCAACGTGGTTCACATCCCATCTGAAAAAGAGTATGTATCTATTATAATTGATTTATATCATATCATGACGGTTGACCAAAAATATATAGCATCAGCCATCATGTGAAACGCAACTCAGAATATGATATTTTTACCCTACATCATTTTAAGAAAGTTTTTAAACATTTAACTATTTATTTAAATTTCTATCATGAATTTTTGAAGCACTTTTTTTTATTGAAGCACAATTTAGAGGTAAACAATATTTCATTTCAAAAACTCTATATATGTTAAATATTTTATACATACATATATATATATATATCTTTGTTGTAATATAATCATTTTTAATTTCCTATATAAAGTAGAAGACAACAGTTTATTATTAAAATGATCCCATTATAGTTTTCATATATATATATATATATATATATAGCTTTTGTATATTTATGATTAAAATAATATAAAAATAATTCTGAACGGTATCAGTGAGATACTGTATATACTTACTTTTCGACCACATTTGTGAAAATTTCGAGCTCCTCTATTGTACCATAGATATCGTAGATATCATCCATAATTACAATTAACATGAATATTTTGGTGAGTATTTTGCGGTGGTATTTAAACTCTGGCTCGTAAAATACTCCAATGGTCCAAAAATAACTCTCTGTGATTCGGTCTCTCACGAAATCAAGTTGTTTTGTAAGTCCTGTGCTGTTCCACCAACTACATTAAATTGTGACAATCAGCTAATTATCAACATATATAATCCAGTTTGAGAGACACAAGAATTTAATTCATAGTTACCTAGAAATTAGTTTAAGTTCTTCTTGATGATTAGCTTGTAACATGTTGAAATCAAGTGCTGCAAACTCTAGCAATAGAGGGTTCATATCATGCTTGTTTACGTAAACATGTATGTACCATCTTGCTTCTAATCTTCGTATGCTCCAGTGGTACGGCGTTCCTAGTGCTCGTTTCACCATCTCTAACAAATAAGATTCATCTTCTCTGCGAATAGTTTTGTTACTTTCCGCGACAAACTCACTTAATCGCTCACTTGCATAAAGTCTAGTCTCCTTGAGTTTAAAATCCGAATCAGTTGACAAATAAGAAGCTTCGTATAGAGAGAGTAAACCTTTGATATCGCTGCGTAGAGTTCTTCTGAATAGTCCGGTCTCACTTTTGAAAACGTCAAAATCATCTGCGATATGAAATCTGAATACTTATTGTTTTAACGAAAGAATCTGAACTACTCTTCTAGTTACTTATTGAAAAGATTACTTGATTAGTCACATGATTATTAAACTATAAGTTATTATAATATAATAGTGTTAAATGTAAAAAACCTTGCGAGACATCAAAACCATGTTGCCTTAGGAGAAAAAATTCAAGAGATGTAGCATGAAGATCTTGTGATTCCCTCTCAATTTTGCCGCGTTGGTCATGAATGTGTTTCAAAATATTATGGATTTCGTGTTTATAGTGGTGCGAGATTCCGAGTCGTTGCAGAGAATCAATCATTTCTAGCTGCTCAACAGAACCTTGATCAATTTCACCTAGTTTCTTCCTCACCTCTTCTTTCAATAGTTTAGCTTTCTCCGTGGTTTCAACTTCTTTCTATATATAAAGAGAGAGGTATGCAGGTCATGTTTAAAGCATGTATATGCTAAAACAAAACAAAACAAAAGTTTTGGCTTATTAGTTAGTACTAATTAAACTTATAACGCCAATTTTTAGGAGACAAAATGGACTCTCTTTTTTTACATAAAACAAATAAATTGTGCACTTATAGTAGTAGTATGATATGTTTGTTAATTTGTATCATTGTATGTATACCACATATATATTCTCGAGGGAGAGAAGATATTGATGATCCCAAAGAGGCGGCTGATAATTGGCAGAACGGCGGCAGACTGTACTGACAGCATGAGCCGAGGTCGTTTTGGAGACTGCGTTGCAAGGGAAATGCTGAGTGTTTTGATGATGACTGTTGCAAACAAAAGCTGAACTGAAGAAGAGATTTTGAGCAGCCATTTGTAACGGAGTTAGGAAAATGGAACACATACACTTTTGTGGTTTATTTTGTTCTCTCTCTTAAAGCAATACACTTGGTGTACATTTATACACTGCACTTAGTTTCATATTGTCATTATAAGATTATATCAAATATTTCTAATGATGATGCAACAGATGAGAATAAAAAAAACAAATGATAAATCTCTCATACGCATTTAACAATAATTAAATTTCTATTCATCAATAAAAGCATATATCGGACCCCAAAAAAAAAGTATAATCAAATGAGAACACACATATATTAATATATGTTATAAATTGAAACACGTAAAAAAACCCAATGGCGTAAGCTCATACCAATTTTGTTTGATATTACATTGAAAGTTAGGTCATAAAAATGATATAATTAAGAAAACGAAGTTTAACTACATTAACCAGTGATATTAGCTGAAAGCATCACATATACCAAATGTGAGTTTGATTGACCACTACAATTACTATGGCGGATATCAGATTTGAGAAGATTGATATTCAATGGACCAAATTACTTCATGAATATACCAACGAAAAAAACGATTTGGAAATAGGATATGGTTATACATTATTTTTCTTATAAACCTATGAACTAGATGGTTTTGTATTTATTTGATTCTCCACGACAAATATAAGAAAGTGTACCAAGTTTTCCATTTTTTTGGAATTGAGTGTAAAATTTATTGAAACCAAAAGTACTGTTTTTACATCAAGTGCTAACTTCTATTAAAAAGATTGAAACCAAAGAAAAAAACAAAAAAAAAAACTTATGTACCACCGCAAGTTGCGAATAATAATTAAAGTGATCCCTCATACAAGGATGGATCGTACGGTTAACCGGGACATTTGACACGGGTAAATTCTTTTAGATTAATGTTATTTTACATGAGTTTTTAAGTATGCACTTGCTAAAATATTTTTTATTGTCCCCATTACCCTATTTTCTTTTTAGATACACGTTTTGTGTTGTGTATAATACTAAAATATCATACAAATTCAATACAAAAACTTAATTTTATTTATATTTTTTATGCTAACAAGCTCATATTCTATTAATAAAACAAAATTTTATTACTTATCTTAACTTGACAAAACTAATCAAATGTTTTAATTGATATAATTTTATTTAAAAAATAATTTAATATTATTGCCCCGGATAAAATTGTTTTTTGGTTCCGCCAGTGTCCTCATACGTACGTGCGGGTTGCGACCATGAAGAACACTAAACAGAGGAGTTTTGCATTTCCACTAGAAAAGTCTAAAACATTGTGCACTTGTGGTATAGTTGTTAGTTATTACGTAATTTACGTCTTAGGTTTGTCAAATTTCGTTGTACACAATGAGCATGCGTTATAACTTATAAGCATCCATTCATCCAACGAGGTCAATACGAAAATGACAAAGAAGAATTATCTTAGGACAAACTCTCCATTCCATCAATGCCTTAAGGAGATTATTCTTAACATGAGACATTATTATATCTTTGATAGTTTTTTCATTTTTTGTTCTCCTGTTAGGCGCGTGTATACAAGAAACTATAATAAGATCATAAACTATGTCACTTATTAAGTGTGTATCACATTAGTATGTATGTTTGAACTATTTTCTGTAATAGAAGAATATAGATACCTGTCTATGAGTAAAAATAGTTGTTAACTTCTTCATGTTATTCATCATCTATTTCACCTTCTTTTTTTTCACCTTTTGTATACAAGCCATCATCATTCTCTATTTCACCTTTTTGTATACAAGCCATCATCTTTCAATTGTGTAGACCAACAATATTTAATAAATGGTTTAGACGGCGACTAGACGCTCAATAGTAGCAACACACCGCTATTTATGTTAATTTAGTTCAAGGGAAAATACCAAAAAAAACATGATTTTAGAAAAATATTTAACTATAGCAGAGGTAATGAAAAATACTTAGGTTTATCCTCTCTTATCTCAACCAATCAGAATGTTTTATTTAATATTTCATTTAAAAAATAAATTAAAATTAAATTTAAATCAAAACAAATTAAGAGAACAAATTATGTATACTTTTATTTAAGCAAAGTTAAATATTAGCTTGGTTTAGATTTTTAGATATCGGTTTGGGTTTATAAATGAGAATTAGAGTTTATATTTTATAATTAAAACGAAATTATATGTCGGTTTGGATTTACAAATAAAGTGGTTAGGGTTAGATTTTACAATTAAAACGAAATTATATGTCGGTTTGGGTTTACAAATGAGATGGTTAGGGTTTAGATTTTACAATTAGAACGAAATTGTATGTCGGTTTGGGTTTACAAATGAGCTGGTTAGAGTTTAGATTTTACAATTAGAACGAAATTGTATGTCGGTTTGGGTTTACAAATGAGATGGTTAGGGTTTAGATTTTATAATTAGAACGAAATTATATGTCGGTTTGGGTTTACAAATGAGATCGTTAGATTTAGATTTTACAATTAAAATGAAATTATATATTGGTTTGGGTTTATAAAAGAGCGGTTTAAGTTTTAAATTTTATAATAATGTATACAAATTTTATCGAAATTATTGTTCCTCCATTTTCCAATTTCTCACATATCATTGTTACGATTTTTAACGACGTTAAGATAATCGAAAACACGGTTAGCTCTTTATTCTTTCTTTTAAATTTCTAATCATTATAAAAGTTTGAAGTTGAGAAAACAAAAATCAAATATAAGGTTAAGATATCTAAAGAGAATGAATTTGTTATGATTATAGCTATGGTAAAACTGAAACTTCTCCATGAGATTGTAATTATAAAGGTGCTTACGACTGCGTTAACGTTGTTAAAAACGGTAACATGATAAGTGAGAAATTGGAAAATCAGGATAATTCATGTATTTTTTTATCACGTATAAATTAGTTTACATATTTTCTGGTAACAAAATTATTTTTTGTGTTTTTTTATGAAAAATATTAAATAAATCATGCTTTTTTTTTGGTACTTTTCCCTTTAATTCAATAAAACAAATTGGTTTTTTTTTTTTTTTTTTGGTAAGAAAGAGGGAACCTAGGCTCCCTTAATTTATTAAAAGAAAATTACAAATCACAGACGAACACGTCGAGGGCTTCCAACCCCGTTTGCATCCTCTGTAAGAACCGAAATAACATCACTCGGAAAAACATCGAGCAACTGTAAACCAAATGGTAAAGAAAATGCATAGCTAGCCAATGCGTCAGCAAGACGATTCGCCTCTCTATACACATGGGTGATACGGACAGACCAGTCCTTCGATAAGAAGCCATAGCACAAACGTACTAGGAATGACAGGGGATGAGTATCTTGTATACCTGTCTTGAGAAAACCAACCACGAGTTTGGAGTCCACTTCCACCTCCAAACACCTAACACGCCTTTCCCAGGCCATCACCAACCCGTAGTAGATACCCCAGAGTTCAGCCAGAGGAGCAGAGCAAAAACCAATGTTAAAAGCAAATCCGGAGATCCAACGCCCCTCGCTATCCCGCAGAACACCCCCCGCGGTGGCGAGTCCCGGATTTCCACGGGATGCACCATCTGTATTCAGTTTCACCCAATCACCTTGCGGTGGAGACCAAGCGATCTCCTGCAGCTCTTGTGTTGTTTGCCTACCAGCATTACAGAGTTTAGCATGTGCTTGATAAACGTCACTAGCCACAGCCTTCACAAACTGTACTCTGTCTCGGCACTTACCCCTCTCCCCAAACACATTCCCACACCGCCACTTCCATCCCCACCAAACTGCAATACCAAAGACCGTAGCCCAAGGGGCATTATACTGCAACCCGGTATTCCTTAGATTTCCATACACCCATTCCAGCAAGGTTTGACTGAAAAACAGAGCTTTCCTGCTCGGGTGCACTATTCTGTTCCACACACCGGACATCGCTGGGCAATCCCGTAGAACGTGCATAATAGTTTCCTCTCCGCTCCTACACACTTGACAGATACCCAAATCACTCAAATGTCGTCTCTGCCTTTCAGAGTTCGTCATAATGACTTGACTTGTAGCCAACCATAAGAAAACCCTCACCCTCTCCGGTACAGTAGCCTTCCAAATCTTCCCAAAGAAAGAATCCAAACACAGTCTATGAGCTTCATCACGGGTTAAAAAAGCATACGCAGAGCTCACAGAAAAGGAACCATCCGTGCTTGCTCCCCACGCTACCCTATCCTTTGCTCCACTCCTGATATCAACCACTACAGAAAGCAACCGAAGCATTGTTAGTTGCGAAATGAACGGTCCAATTCTTTGCAGATCCCAACCTGTTCCATCAATCCAAAAATCACAAACCCGCAGCTCGATAAGGTCCACTGGTATATCCCTTATCACCCCATTTATAATTGGTTCCTCCTCAAGCCACGTATCTCTCCAGAATTTGATAGATCTCCCATCCCCAACAACCCATCGCATCCCGGGAAACACAACCTCTCGCAACCCTACTCCAACACTTCGCCATGTAGAGGACCATGTGCTTTTAACTGTAGCCCATGACCTATCATACTGCTCCCCCACCTTGTACTTACAACGAAGCACACGTGCCCACAGGCTATCCTTGTTATGTATGATTCGCCAGCCAAGCTTAGCTATCAAAGCCTTATTCATCACCACCGCAGATTTGATTCCCAAACCACCAGCATTTCTTGGCAAGCATACCTTCTCCCACGACACGAGATGTTGTTTCTTCTTCTCCACTGTACTACCCCAGAGGAAAGCACGGGAAACTTTATCCAACTTAGCCAAAACTGAAGCTGGAAGCATGGTAGTACTCATGGAATGGACTGGTATTGAGGTTAGCACCGACCTGGTTAGAGTAACCCGACCTGCTAAACTTAACATACGGCCTTTCCACCCAGCCAACTTGGTTGACACCCGCTCCAACACATCACTATAGGTGTCCTTATTAATACGTTTGTGCAACACTGGCATACCAAGATACTTACCGAGATTTGTGGTACACTTTATCCCACTCTCCTCACTGATCATTTTGCCCAAATCACGACTCACATTCTCTGAAAAGAAAATTTGAGACTTCTCCAGACTTACTTTCTGCCCTGATGACACACAGAACTTTTCCAACACTCGCCTTATAATCCTGATCTGAGCAATCGAAGCTTCTGCAAACAATATAAGGTCATCCGCGAAGCAAAGATGAGACAGCTTCGGTCCTCCCCGCGATAAAGAGAAGGGTTTCCACTCCTTAGCCACAATCGACTTATCAATCTGATGACAAAGTCTCTCCAGACATAAAACAAAGAGATAAGGGGACAAGGGATCCCCCTGTCTCAGTCCTCGTGCTGGTTGAAATTCAACCGTTTTCTCCCCATTTAGTAGTAAACTCATCGAAGGTCCCGAGACACAAGACATAATCCAATCAATCCATTTATCAGGAAATCTAGCCGCCCTTAAGGTGTCTTCCAGGAAATCCCATCTGACTCTATCATATGCTTTCTCCAGGTCTAACTTAAGCATCATCCACCCCTTCCTACCTTTCTTGCATCGCATAGACTGCACTGCTTCCTGCACAATGACAATATTGTCCGTACTAAGCCGACCATGGATGAAACTCGACTGAGCTGGTCCTATCAACACATGCATCAAATTCTTCAAACGCGTTACCATGGTCTTTGTAATAGTCTTAAATAAAACATTACAGAGACTGATTGGTCTAAACTGCATCACTCTTTCCGGCTTCATAACCTTAGAAATCAGCACCACCAACGCATCATTTGTGTGTGCTGGCAACACTCCGGACTCGAAAAATTGTAGAACAAACTTACTAACTGACTCCCCCACCACATCCCAACTCTCCTGGTAAAAAACCGGCTGGAATCCATCAGGGCCCGGGGCCTTATACTTGCCCATATTTCTTAAAGCTGCTTCAACCTCCATTGGAGAAAAAGGCTTATCAAGAAGTCTCAAATCTGACCCCGAGAGGGGCATAAAACCATCAGCAGGAAGCTTCCCGACTACCTGGTCAACATCATTCAATGAGTACAGACGCCGGTAATAGGCTACAACCATTTCCTCAAGAGCCCGTGGATCTGAGATCCAATGATTATTCTCATCCTTAAGCATTTCAATGCGATTCCGACGTCTTCGAATGAGTGTAGACGTATGGAAGTACTTGGTATTTCGATCCCCTAGTGCAATCAACTTCTCCCTAGATTTTTGAAACCAAATCATCTCCTCCTGCTCTAGCACCACATCAAACTCCTTCGAGAGCTCAACCTCCCTCACCAATAGATCATCCGATTGTTGCAGCTCAAGCTGGTCCTGCACCCCTTTCAGTTCTGCTAGAATCAGCTCCTTCTTACGTTGAACATCACCAAACACGTCTGCATTCCACCTCTTCAACTTTTTCTGCAGGGTTTTCAAAGCCACAGGAGTCGAAACTCCATTATCCCAAGAAGCATTCAAGAGATCCTTGAAACTCTCATGCTGCATCCACGCCGCTTCAAAGCGAAAAGGTCGCCTCCGTGGGTCTCCTTTCACCACCGGACTCAACTGGAGGTAAAGCGGGGCATGATCTGAGGAAAAAAACGGGAGGTGTGTAACTATTGCTTCTTGCCACTTTAAACGCGTATTCGCACAACATAACACCCGATCAAGCCTCTTAGCCACATATGTCCTCTCCTCACGTCCCCTCTTCCAAGTAAATTGACTACCCTTGAAACCCATATCTACCAAGGAGAGATCATTTATCCAGTCCCCAAAGGTCAACGAATCCGCAGACAGTGATCCATTACCCCCGGAACGCTCATCCACTCGTACGATGGTGTTAAAGTCGCCCCCCACAATGATAGGCTCAGATATGTTCTAAATTTCGTTACGAAGCTCGTCCCAGAGTCCACTCCGCCGTGTAACAAATTGGTTGTTTGATTTAGGTTAAAATCGGCAAATCACCTGATTGAATATTTGCTTAAGTTTTTTTAATTTGTTTTCTTACTTCTCTAAATACTACGTTTAAAATTTCTTTTTAACAAAAACAAAGAAATGACATTAATAAACTCTTAAAATATGGAGTGGGGTTAATTTCCTAATATCATTTTCAAATATTTAAGGGGTATGTAAAAGGGAAAGCTGGGACTGGGAATAATGGGCTTAATCCGAATTTCAAAGCCCAACGATGATAGACGCTTATGGGCTATTTATATTTTAAATAAAAGTAGCCCAATTTCGTATAATATAAAGCCGCAGTGCAGATAAAACCCTAATCCTTTACTTTAAATCAGGAACAAACCCTTCACTGCGCCAGTGTTGTGCGGCTCTGCGAAACTTCGAAAATGGGTAAATCGATCTTCTCTATCCTTCGTCTAGATCCGTTGTCCTCGTTTCTTAGATCGATGTAGCGTCTCTTTTGTTGTTCAAATGATGTATGTGTTACGGATCTGTTATTGCGAACTAGTTCTTAACTTAATGATTTGATGGATTTTGGTGAACCTTAGGTGCGTACAAGTATGTTTCGGAGCTTTGGAGGAAGAAACAGTCCGATGTGATGAGGTTTCTTCAGAGGGTGAGGTGCTGGGAGTACAGACAGCAACCTTCGATTGTTCGTCTCGTCAGGCCTACTCGTCCTGATAAGGCTCGTCGTCTGGGTTACAAGGCCAAGCAGGTGACTGCATTTTACTCTAATTCGTCGTCCTTGTTGTAGTTTTTACTGATTTATGTGTCATATCATGAGGGTTTTGGTAATTGATTTTGGTAGAAATGAGATCTTGAAAGTGTAGATAGTGAAATGTTTTTGTTGATTTCTCTAGCCTATGTTGGGTCATTCTGATGTTATTTTACCTACCTTGTTAGTAGAGATTTGTAAGCATTCTGGTTATGTGGTTTCTTGAAACACGCTATTTCGTCTTTAGAGAATTGTAATAATAGTCTTTTTGCTTTGGCTGGTTTTACAATCAATTACTAATCTAGTTTGTTTGTTCATGTATGTTAGGGCTTTGTTGTGTACCGTGTCCGTGTGAGACGTGGTGGACGCAAGAGGCCAGTGCCCAAGGGTATTGTGTATGGTAAGCCTACAAACCAGGGAGTGACACAACTCAAGTTCCAGCGTAGCAAGCGCTCTGTTGCTGAGGAGCGTGCTGGCAGGAAATTGGGTGGTCTCAGAGTTGTCAACTCTTACTGGCTCAACGAGGTACAGTTGCTACTACCTTAATTCAGTGCTCCTAATTTTGGTGATTCCTGGTATACAGATGTTAACTTACCATTTATTTTCAATAGGATTCTACTTACAAGTACTACGAGATCATCTTGGTTGACCCAGCACACAATGCTGTGCGTAATGACCCAAGGATCAACTGGATCTGCAACCCAGTTCACAAGCACCGTGAGCTCAGAGGACTTACTTCCGAGGGAAAGAAGAACAGAGGTCTTCGTGGAAAGGGACACAACAACCACAAGAACCGTCCATCTCGCAGAGCTACATGGAAGAAGAACAACTCTCTCTCCCTTCGTCGTTACCGTTGATTGCCTTTTGCTTTTATTATTACTATTCTCATCTTCTAGGTTCCATGTTGTTGCACTTTTATCTATCGCAGGATGACTTGTTTTTGCAAATTTTGGAGACTATACAATTGCTTTTTAAGTATGCTTTAAACCTAAATTTTATATTTGCTTACGTTGTTGTTGCTCTATTTCCAGTGTTGAGATTTATTTACCTTTGCAATGCCAATCCCAGTCACAATTGGAAGAGTATTCATTTCTACTTTTGTCCAATTTTTATAAACTCTTTATTCGAAGCTTAAAATTTTAGGTTCAGTAAGATACATTTACATACCAAGTGAAACAAACATTAAAATGAAAATTAGCCCTGTTCTTTTTTCTGTCGCGCGACATGTTCGGGCGATCAGAAAATTACACGGAAGACGCTGGTATTTTCTCTTTTAACTGTCGCTGGTTTTCATTCCTTCCACCATTGTTATAGCTTTTATTCTTAATAATTGATGTCGCTGATTTTTTTCAGAGTCGCCGCTTTATTCGGCGTCTCATTTTAGCGACACTTACATCGCTACTTTAGGTTTTCAGTAACAGATGTGTCGCTGGATTATTAAAAAAAAAAAGAAAAACTAGTGCTTTTCTGGGTGTCGCTCGGCGACAACTAAAAGAACACGCCCAATGTATCTATGACACCAGTTACATTGAGCATATTTCAGTTGAATCTGGAAACAAAACACTTGTTTTGCATATGTCAGCTCAGTCATCAGGGAATCCAAGGAACCTGTCGATGATGCGGGCAACAGGGGTTCCGTCCCCTGGAGTATATCGAACCAGAGAGTCCAACTCCATTTTCGTTAAGGTTTGATGAAGAGTGTGAGGACGAGTGTAGTACAAGTGCTTCCTCTCTTCGAGTGCTTCCGCTAATTCACATTGATGATTGTCCATTAGATCTTCGTTCACTACCACAATCAATGGTTTCCCTAGCTTTAGTGTCTCAAATATGCTTCCGGATCCTGCATCATTGAGAGTTAGTTGACATTCGAGTGTTTCGAAATCAGTCTAATGTTAAAAGTTGTCAACTATACTAACCAGCGTGACTAATAACAAGAGATGCAGATCGAATATGATCTGCGATACTCGAGGAAAATGTGAAGTAATCCACAACTAACGATCCATCCGCTCCATCACACTGGATCATTAAAAGAGAAAACCAAAACACATAAGAGGCAACACAAGCAAGGAAAGATCAAAGATATATCAGTCGAAACCAAAATTGTAACTCTTTTTTTTTAGCTACAATGTTGTTAAATTGAGATTCATGGTAGAGTAATAAGCCTAACAGATTGAAGGAGGGATAGCTCTTCGATGGTTGTTCAGTCATAAATCCAATTATCATAATCACAGACTAATCAAGTAAAGTGGAGAAGATGATGAAATAAGAAACCTTAGTTGGGAAAAAGGTACCACGACCCATCTGAATGAGAAGATGAGTGTATCCTCTCTTGAGCAACTCGTCTTGAACATGTTGAGTCACGACTGCTTTCACAAGAGCATCGAAACTTGTTGTTCCCACAGTCACAAACACTAGTCTCTTCTTCGCATTCTCTCTATCTTCCATTCTTTTTTAATACACACTAGATTTTGTCTCTGGAAATTTTTAGGGGTTTATACGTCACCGCAAATTATCAAAAAAAAAATTCCCAGTTCCGAATCTACCAAAATGAGGTGAAGATCCTCCTACGATACGATCAAAACGTAAGCAATTGGCTAAAATTAAAACCAAATTATGTGATCTTATGGAGCTAATGTGTATAAACGAAATCTAAATAATTCCGATCTAACATTTGAGATTTGAGACAAACCTGAAAGCTGAGAAAACACCGATTCGTCGTGTAATAAGAGCAAGCAATACTCGAAGAAGCTTTTAAATTTCGAGTGATGGCGACGAGTCGATCGCAGAGGACGATGATCGATTTGGAGAAAGATCCCAAGTTTTCTTCTTTTTTTTTTTTTGTGTGTGGAGGAGATCAAAGTTCAATCGGAGCAGAGTATGGTCAGATCGATGTTTTGGTTAATAACGCCGGAGTTTAATGCATTGGACCTCTTTCAGCCATAGATAACACCTTCAAAGTTTCAACATCAGTGTTCTTCGGGTGAATTGAATCAATTTTCGAATTTCTTCGTTTGAGCTCAAAAGTGTGGGCTATCAAAAGGCCCAATAAGAATAAAATGTCTTGTTTAGCAAGAGGGAGCATTACGAAGTCGTTTTAGTTGTCGTTGAAAACTGTTTGTTTGACTCTGAACCAACCAACATAGTCAACAGCAGCAACCCTAAAACCCCTTCCAGAGCAAATAGCCACCGGAAATAACCGCCATGAGACCTCGATTTACTCAAAATGTCTATTTGTTGGCTCGCTATACACATCTCCGCCGCTTTCACCATACTCATCGCCGAACCTTCAGCTCTTTCCTCAACAATATCCGTTCAAATAACTTCGGCGCTCACGCTTCTTCTCACGGTGGTGGAGGCGGAGGCGGAGGAGGTGGAACCGGAGATTCTAAAGGTAATTTCAACATATGAAGCTCATTTACGTAGTTTATGTTTTCCTGAGATTACAATTGGGAATCGTTTAATTTGCTTCTCACACTACACTTGAATTCTATGATTTTGAGCTTCAATCATTGTTTGCATTCTTCAATGTAGGCAATGCTTTTCTTTTACCCGGAGCAACCATGGCTACCATTCTTATGCTTGGAGCTCTTCATGCTAGACGGCTCTATGAAGACAAGAAGGTAATGTAGTGACTCTCAACTTGTTAGGTAGACAGACATTGGCAAGGTTCGTTCCATAGAGTTTTTGGTTCATCTTCTTAGCATTTTTTTCTGCTGGTTTGACTATCAGATTGAAGAGAAACGGGAAAGGGGAATCGAACTTGAGTTCCACCAAGATTTTAAGGTAAAACATCTTTTGTGAATAAAGTTCTCTTCATGTTCAATGTCCATAAGTTCTCGAATCTTGATTTGTTCATTCGTGGGATTTTCTAGGCTTCGTTCCTTGGAATTCTGCCTCTGCGATCAATCTCAAGAGCTTGGGGCTCTTTTATGAGTCTGGTGAGTTCTTCTTGTTGAAGCATTTACGAAGTACCTGTTGGACATAATTTTCAACTGTTAGGTATTTTTCCTCTCAGGAAATTCCGGTCTGGATGCGTCCGTATGCTTATAAAGCCTGGGCTCGAGCTTTCCGTTCAAGTATGGTCGCTTTCTTCTTGTATACATCTGCTGTTGGTCTGACTCTAGAGTTAAAAGCTGATCTATCTGTGTTTTCAGATCTTGAAGAAGCAGCTCGGCCTCTTGAAGACTATGTTTCGCTACAGGATTTTTTTGTTCGTAGTTTGAAAGAAGGTTGCAGGCCTATCGACCCCGATCCTTGTTGTCTGGTAACCGGTAACAATAGCATTGTAACTTTTTTTTTATGCAGACTTATTTTCTTAGTTTGCTCTCTAATATTTCGAGGATATCAGGTTAGTCCTGTGGATGGCACCGTTCTAAGGTTTGGGGAGCTAAAAGGAAGTAGAGGAATGATCGAGCAAGTCAAAGGACATTCTTACTCTGTGCCAGCTCTTCTAGGAAACAACTCTCTCCTTCCCATGGAACCTGAAGGTAAGAATGCGTCTGAGGAAGAAGCTGTTGTTGGAGATAAGAGCGACAATTCTTGGTTGAGAGTCTCTTTGGCATCTCCAAAATTACGGGAGAACAGCTCAGCTAGGTTAGTAAAGTCAACCTTAAACATCTCTTTACTGTTAGAAAAACCGCAACTTATTTCATCTAGTCTTGGTTGCAGTCCGATGAAGGGGCTCTATTATTGTGTGATATACCTAAAACCAGGGGACTACCATCGGATACACTCTCCGGCTGACTGGAATGCAATGGTTCGTCGACACTTTGCAGGTTTGGTTGTTCTCTGTCCTCTCATTTAAGTATACAGCCTGTGTGGTTGGGCTTTTGCAACTATTTTTGGAACCTACGCGTAATTGGACTTTTGTAACTAATAGTATCTCTCAAAACCCTTTTTCAGGCCGGTTGTTTCCAGTGAATGAGCGTGCTACAAGAACGATAAGGAATCTCTATGTCGAAAATGAAAGGGTAATTTTTGTGATTCATTGTAGCTGTCTTAACCAAATATGTCTGCCCTTTTTTTTTTGCTCCAGACATTGATCATCAGCTGTTAATTTAACTAACAGGTTGTGCTTGAAGGGCAATGGAAAGAAGGCTTTATGGCACTTGCTGCTGTTGGTGCGACCAACATTGGATCCATTGAGGTAGGTCTGATGAAGTTTGAAAAACCTTAAGCCCTTGACATTAAGGAACTTGCTGACGAGTGCTTTGATAGCTTTTCATTGAACCTGAACTAAGAACAAACAAGCCAAAGAAGAAGCTGTTTCCTACAGAGCCACCAGAGGAGCGAGTGTATGATCCAGAAGGTCATGGCTTAAAGCTCGAGAAAGGGAAAGAGGTAAGAGAGGAGGGTCCAAAAGAGAAAATAAAAATTCCAATCTAAAAAACGTTACAAGTTTTTTTTGTTCACATTTTTACAATGGCAAATGCTTTCATGAATGGATCGATGCAGGTTGGTGTATTCAACATGGGATCGACCGTGGTGCTTGTTTTCCAAGCACCGACTGCAAACTCACCTGAGGATTCAAGCAGTTCTTCAGATTACAGATTCTGTGTCAAACAAGGAGACAGAGTCCGCGTTGGACAAGCATTGGGAAGGTGGAAAGCAGAATGAGTAGAGTAACGTTATGCACTAACAACATACCACACATTGTTGGGGTTTTTGTTCTTCTAGGTTTTGCATATTATGCGCAATCACGATCTGACCATATTAAAAATCAATTTCGAAATTCGAAAAGTGTTTGTACCCCGTCTCCACTTGAGGTTACTCATGAACAGTTATGAAACTTTGAACAGAATCGTAATTTAAGCATGTCATTAACATTTCATTAACCACACAGAACAAATAAAGAAAGCCAATGCATAGAACTAAGCTCGCTCATGATGACTCTAGCCAGCGAATGATATCTTTCAACCAAAGAGAAGAGGTCGTGTACATGATAGACCGTTAATAACCTAAACAAGAAGATTATGGTTTATGAATGCGATATTGAACCATCTCTTACAACCCATGTAAAAACTCAAAATAAGAATTCCGCCATAATTTTACAGTCGTCCGTATCAATATGTCATCATCCGTCTCAATTCAGTTGAATTCAACCTTGGAGGAGCCTTCTATATCAAAACTTTGTTCCTGAAAAGTAAAGATAGGTATCAGATCATAAGTACCAATCGGTAAGGATGATAAACTCCGGAGTTACTTGACTAGCAAAAGTACTACCTTCCAATTTTAGCCTAAACAAGCTTTAACGAAGAGGAGCAAGCAAGCAACTATAAATTTTGATCATCTATCAACCATGGATTCCCCACCTGAACTCGATCCAAACACACAAATTACACTAAAGCTTTCAGTCTCTACAAAGCAATTGAAAGGGCTAACATTTTCAACAAAGCTTTTCAGTCTCTTATTCGCACTGGTAACAAACAGATCATTCACAACATCACATTGGCTCTAATCCTAAGTTTGAGACTGACTCAACATTCCCAAACAGTAAGGATTAGAAAACAATGCTAATTCACTTCCCTCACTTATTCAATTTCTAGACTTCAGCATAAAACCCAAAGCAACATGGTTAATGATCTCCTAAACACCAAACTTGTTTTTGATCTCCCACACACCAAGTTACTGATCTCCTAATACACCAAAACTTGTCGCAATACTATCCAATTCTGACCATTCTAATACATCCCTGTGATGCAATCAACAACTGTGCCTAAAGCTGCGAGTGCTATGGCAGATCAGGTGAAAGAAACACAGTAAGTATGAAAGAAAAAGCACACCTACGTCTGTTTAGAATACGAAGACGAGAAGGGGACACGTTTGTTGCGGAACATCATGTAACCAACGGGTAATACGACGCCGATCATCATCACCGCCGCTCCGATCAAGTACCGCAACAGACTCGGAGGCTCCACTTCTATCACCGTCTTATACTGCAAAATCCGCAGGGATGCGACAATTGAGTTCTGAATCAATCAGCAAGATATATATGGGAAAGAAACGCGGGAATTAGATCTTCGAGATCTAGAATTAGACATTGCGTGAGGAATTTACCGGCATTATATCGTCGGAGAAAAGGATTGTCGCCGGTGACGAACCAAAACTTCGATGTAGAAGAGAAGAGAGATCTAGACTCTCCGGTGAGATTCGTCAGAGGTGAGTCTCTTTTTTTCTTATTTCTACTTGTAATGGGCCTCTACTTTACGGCCCAATTTATATTTGCTACAGAATCGTACAGCTCAATTTCAAACTTGTTTGATCAACTCATATAAACGCAAGTCTAATATTTGTTTGATCAACAAATCTACAATATAATGTAACACATATGTGACAAAAAATGTTCATGAAACTTAAACAAGTAGATTTGAACCAAATAACTCAATCTAGTGATTTCTATTAACATTTGATCCTTAGTCCATTTTTGTTGAATCCAAATTTTATACCTAACAACTTTCCAAATTAGTGAACCGGGTCACAATAAAATGTGGACTATTGGAGTAAAATTTGCAGTTATGACTTATGATAGCACCTCCATTGAGGCCTGAGGGTATGTAATGTTGATACCCTTATTAAAAAATAATAAAAAGAAGAGAAAAGAGGTAAAATATGAGATAAGTTTCTCAAAAGAGAGACGTTGAGAAACGTTTCTGAAAAATAAACAACATGTGTCATTTAATTTGGTGTCTTTATTGGAAATAAATACAAAAAAATTATGTAATTAAAAAGTATATTTTTTTTTTGTTTATGATAAGTTGAACGTATATAACTAAGATTTTATCATTAAAAAAAACTTGTTAGCTTGAATTCTAAAGATCAGTTTTAAAAAACTTGAATGGCACCTGATTTTGTATCAGTTTTAGTCATTCAAGTTGTTTAAAACTAATCTTTTAAGATTTTTAAAACTGATCTTTTAAGATTTCTAAAACTGATTTTTTTCTTTTTTTCTTTTTAAACAAGTATTTTAACAATCTTAGTTTATATACTGTAAACAAATTTCTTTTGGAAAATATTGTTTCCAAAAAAAAAAAGAAGGGTGTAACTTACAAAATATAATGCCACTTGTTTCCCAAATTTCCTTAACTAGACAAAAGAAATAATATAAGCGCTTGTGTGACAACGAGAGAGCGAGAGACGTGTCCACTCTACAGCATAGACGACAATGACAATAAAGATAATGGTTTAGGCCCAAACTGTACGTGTGGACCAAAACTGCATTCACTATTTGTGTAGAAGCATACATAGATTGAGAGGCTTTTAATGCGATGGGAGGAGACGGTGGTGCTGAGCCCGTAATTCACTTTGTGTTTGTTCATGGGGCTAGTCACGGAGCTTGGTGTTGGTATAAACTCACCACTCTTCTTGAAACGGCCGGATTCAAAGCCACCTCCGTCGACCTAACTGGCGCTGGAATCAGCCTCACTGACTCTAACACCGTCTTCGACTCCGACCAGTATAACCGTCCTCTCTACTCTCTCTTGTCCGATCTTCCTCCATCCCACAAAGTCATACTCGTCGGACATAGCATCGGCGGAGGAAGTGTCACCGATGCTCTCTGCAAGTTCACAAACAAAATCTCCATGGCCATTTACCTCGCGGCTTCCATGGTTCGACCCGGATCCACCCCTTCTCCACAACCTTCGTCAAACGTGAGTTAGTGCGTGTGACCTGTTCTGCTACTAACTCACCTCTCTGTTTTTGTTATATATGATATATCAATCTACGACGTACTCGGTATTAAACTCTTGTGATTATTTTATAGTTTCATGCAGATGTAGGAGAAGAAACAATATGGGAGTTTACATATGGTGAAGGTAAGGATAAGCCACCCACCGGAGTCATCATGAAACAGCAGTTTTTACGCCAATATTACTATAACCAAACCCCTCTTGAGGTTACTCTCTGAATTACTTCTATGTTTCAAAACTAGTATCGAGTGGTGATTGAATATATATATATATATAAATAAATTGAATGGTTAATAATTGGTAGGACGTAACTCTGGCATCTAAACTGCTGCGTCCTGCCCCTGTGAGGGCACTAAGTGAACTTGATAAGTTGCCTCCAAATCCCGAGGCCGAGAAAGTTCCACGAGTCTACATCAAGACTGTGAAGGATAATATGTTCGATTCTGCGAGTCAAGACCTGTTGGTGAAGAATTGGCCACCTTCTCAGTTGTATGTCTTGGAGGAGAGTGACCATTCTGCTTTCTTCTCTGTGCCAACTACTTTGTTCACTTATCTCCTCCGTGCGGTTTCTTTTCTTCAAAGATAAACCTTTAAACTTGAGTTTTTGGTTTTGATCATGTCTCATCCTTTCGTACAATTCCTCTCTCATATATAGCAATCGAATACTTAATTCTATGGTAGGAATGATTTGGGAGGAGTGATTGGAAAGTGGTTGTCTGGTTGATATGAGATTATATGAGTTGATCATCAAATAATATCCTCTTATGTTATTTCATTTGAGTTTCAATAAGCTTTACTTGTGAAGCAATGAGGGAACTATTATATTGTAGGGGAATATGTATCCTTTGGGTTGGTTCCTTGTCAATACATCTAAAGCTAAAAAGCAAAAAACAAAACATAGTTCAGAGAGGATCCAAATCTGTTCAACAGACACGAGAGAGGAGATTATGAGTGAAACGTTTTAACTACTTTTTTTTTCTTCTTTCTGATAATTGATATTTGTTTGAAATACTTGTCAGCTAAAAAACGAAAAGATAGTACAAATGTTGGTTTTGTCCAACACAGAGTGGAATAAATTGCATGCACTTGATGATTACAAAATTGAGTGGACTAAGAGTCGAGCACAAACATAGATCGAGATTACGATGGGAGGAGATGGTGATGATGATGAATCCGGAAGTATATCAAATCTAACATTTTAAGTGTAGCTTAGTCTTGGGCCTTAATACTATCACCAAGCCCTGTCGATGGTTACTAACTTAATTCATGTAAATTGCATTCTTGGTTTCTTTGTCACAATAGATTGTGGTAGTGATTGGTAATACAAACTAAGTATTACAATTTGTACTGCTTTTACTTTTTACCAATCACAAAAACTTTACCAAAAACTTTATTAAAAGCTTTACCCTCTGTTTTTTTGTAAAGTTTTCATGTACAACTTTTTCTTACAGCTTTACACTATTCTCTAAAAGTTTACAGCTTCATCTTAAAGCTTTTATGTACAGCTTTGACTATGTTACTAATCAGACTCTGTATTTTTGTTTTTATATATAATGTTCCATAAGATTTTACTAGGATGGTGAAAAGAAATCTAAAAAAATTCAGGTTTAATTACAAACATTAAAATTTTCAATAAGTATTAAGAATTATATAAATTTTGAAAATAATTTATCACATAGATTGATGTGAAAAAGAAAAATATTGATGTAAAAACATACTAATTTATCATATAAACAATACCATAATAAGCATGACACGTGATATAATATTAGGAGATTCTTACAAATGTCTGATTAAGTAATCAGATTTCTTTTAAATTTATTAATATTCACGTTTTAAAAGCAATAAAGTTTGCAAATTGAGGAGGTGGTCTCTAACTATTCAATTTTATTCTTGGTCATCACGTTTACTTGACCTTTTTCATTTAAAACTAGTGACAAAATAAATAAAAATAAAAATAAAAATGTAAGAATTCCCAAACCAAATTGAGACTCGGGCCATTCGACAGCTATATATAATATCCCTTGTTTCCTTCTTTTATGCTAGAACTATAGATATATCATCAGAGCCAACTCTGAGAATTAGGGTTTGGTTCTCGATCAATCGAAATCACAGATCTCTCGTGACGTTACAATCCCAGTCTCGTTGAATCTATTCTCGTGTAATTCGATGGAGAGCAGCAATGACCTGGAGAAGAAGACCCATGAATCCGCGGAAGATCAGGTACGAACATCATCATCATCATCAGATGAGAATCTGAATAATAAACATGAGGAAGAAGAAGAAGGGTTTATGTCGGTGGAGAAGATCTCTCGCCTTCCTGTTTCTATAAAATTCAATATACCCAAAAAAATCTCTACAAGGAAGAGAAGAAAATCTGAACAAGAAGATGATGATGATCCTCCTAATGGCGAGGAGAAGAAAGCGAAACTGAGTTTTGGGGACAAGGTTTTGAGTAGCTATCAGATTGAGATCTTGAGGAATGCCTCGAGACGAGGGTATCTCAAGGATCGAGAGAAGAAGATGGTGGAGGCGTTAAGGGATGAGATCGAAGACGAGATCATGTTGAATCATGGTGTGAAGCTTACTGAGAGAGAAGTAATTGACTTTAGGTTTAAGAAAGACTTGTATGAGTTGTTGAAGAAAACAGAGTATGATGACGATGTTGAAGGGTATAGGATTCCAGATGCTTATGATCATGAAGGGTGTATTGATCAGAAGAAGAGATTTGCTGTGGCTGAGCAGCGTTATAATAGTGAGAGGAAGAGCGGGAGAGGTGTTACAGAGCAAGAAGCTTGGGAGGATCATCAGGCTCAGAAGGCGAGAGTGAGCTTTGGTGCAAAGGATAAGCACCAAGTTGTTGATGGGTATGAGTTTGTGTTTGACGATTTAACAAGTTTGGTTGAGGAATCTAGAGAGGTGGAAACTGGGAAACACCGAGGTTGTCACTCGAAAACAGTTGCAGAGAAGGCTCGTGAAGAGAGGGAGTTTCTTCCGATTCATGGATACCGTGATGAACTGCTGAAACTCATTGCAAAAAACCAGGTTCTTGTGATTGTTGGGGAAACAGGATCTGGCAAGACTACGCAGATACCGCAGTATCTTCAAGAAGCTGGTTACACAAAGCGTGGAAAGATCGGTTGTACTCAGCCTAGGAGAGTTGCTGCTATGAGCGTTGCTTCCCGAGTGGCGCAAGAGGTTGGTGTTAAACTAGGACATGAGGTTGGCTATTCCATTAGATTCGAAGACTGTACTTCAGATAAAACAGTTATCAAGTACATGACTGATGGGATGCTGTTGCGAGAGCTGCTCACAGAACCGAAACTTGATAGCTATAGTGTCATCATAATTGATGAGGCGCACGAAAGAACGCTGTCCACTGATATTTTGTTTGCGTTAGTCAAGGATGTAGCAAAGGTTAGGCCTGACCTGAGGTTAATCATCTCAAGTGCAACGCTTGAAGCTAAAAAGTTCTCTGAATACTTTGATTCGGCTAGGATTTACCTAATCCCAGGAAGAAGATACCCAGTTGAAAAGCTATACAGAAGATGGCCTGACGCTGACTACCTGGAGACAGTAATACGCACTGTGTTTCAGATCCATCAGACTGAGCCGACTGGAGACGTTTTAGTTTTCCTCACAGGTCAAGAAGAGATTGAAAGAGCAGAAACAAATTTGAAGGGAAGGATGATGGATTTGGGTACAAAGAGCTCTGAGATCATTATCTGTCCTATCTACTCAAATCTCCCGACCGAACTGCAGGCAAAAGTGTTTGAACCAGCTCCTAAAGGGTCTCGGAAAGTTGTCCTGGCAACGAATATTGCTGAAACATCGTTAACCATTGAAGGGATTAGGTACGTGATTGATCCGGGATATTGTAAGATCAACTCATACAACCCGAGAACTGGAATGGAGTCACTTCTTGTAAGTCCTATTTCCAAGGCCTCTGCAGAGCAACGAGCTGGTCGGTCCGGAAGAACTGGTCCTGGGAAATGTTTCCGGTTGTACGACGTCAAGAATTTGGAGCCCACCACAATACCAGAAATCCAAAGGGCTAACCTTGCAAGTGTTGTGCTTACTTTGAAGAGTCTTGGTATTCATGATGTGTTAAATTTTGATTTCATGGATCCTCCACCAGAGACCGCTCTTTTGAAGGCTTTCGAGTTGCTCTATGCTCTGGGTGCTTTGGATGGAAAGGGTGAGATTACTAAGGTAGGAGAAAGAATGGTGGAGTTTCCAGTTGATCCAATGCTATCAAAGATGATTGTTGGTTCGGAAAAGTACAAGTGCTCGAAAGAGATAATCACGATAGCCGCCATGTTGTCTGTAGGGAACTCAGTCTTTTATCGACCAAAGAACCAGCAACTTCTCGCTGACAATGCTCGGATGACCTTCTATGTAGATACAGAGAATGTCGGCGACCACATTGCGTTGTTAAGGGTTTACAATTCCTGGAAGGAAACAAACTACTCGACTCAATGGTGCTACGAGAACTTCATTCAGAGCAAGAGTATGAAAAGAGCTAGAGATATACGTGACCAGCTACTTGGACTTCTAAACAAGATTGGAATAGAACTTACTTCCAACCCGAATGATTTTGAGGCAATAAAGAAAGCCATCTTGGCCGGATTCTTCCCACATTCTGCAAAGTTACAAAAGAATGGATCGTACAGAAGAGTGAAAGAACCTCAGACAGTTTATGTACATCCTAACTCAGGCTTATTTGGGGCAGCACCTAGTAAGTGGTTGGTGTATCATGAACTAGTACTTACTACCAAGGAATATATGAGGCATACAACCGAGATGAAACCCGAGTGGCTAATTGAAATAGCTCCTCATTACTACAAGCTTAAAGACATTGAAGACAGTCGGCCAAAGAAATCACAGAGAAGCAGCGAAAGAGCCTCGACGTTGAAGGTTGATACTAACAAGAAAACCCAGACATCGAAGAAGGTTGATACTAACAAGAAAACCAAGACATCGAAGAAGGTTGATGCTAACAAGAAAGCAAAGAGGTAACAAAACTTAGTCATTTCTCTTTGCTATTACTGAACGAAGTTAAAACAATTGTGATACTAGAGTACTGTTTCATCCATTCTCTGTGAAAGATACTTATACGTTTAGTCAACATCAGTTTTTCTATCATTACTAATTACTGTTTCCTTTCCTTCTTATAAACGCATGATTCTGAGTTATTTCGAGCATTTACTGGCGACTATAGACAACTGATAAGAAAGGGGAAGATCAAGAATTCAATAGTGACAGAAAAACTCACCGGGATTTATACGGGGAAGATGCCAGGATTTTCACGGGTGCCGTGGAGAAACACCTGGACATTCTTCTGGTGAGATTCATTAGGCCTTATTATAATCTTCTTCATTAATTCGAGGAAAAAAAATGATTACAACTGACTGAAATAAAAGCAGCTGAAGATGAAAAAAAACATTACACATACTTACAGACATGTACATGTGCTTAAAAACAATACACATATCATCGGCTTGTAATGAAAATAACCCCAACGCTTAAAAATAAGACATGACTTATGTGCTATTGGCAATGTTTGTAGTTTCAAGAGAAGTGTTGGTAACCTCAACAGCAGTTACTCGATGGAGAAGATTCCGGATGCTATCCACCCACGTCTGCTTATCAGCCTTGCTCTTGCACTTGAACTTTGTTAGACCTTTCCCAGTACTGATTCCGAAATAGAGTTCTTCTTCCTCTGCGTTTTCTGTTTCTTTTCCATTTTGCAGGCCCGAGACTATCGCGCAGACATCATTTACAATACCTGTAGTGATGTAACCATTGGATTAGCTAAAGCATTGGACAAAGTCCCAAATGAACACCACGACCATTGAAAGAAAGAAGAGATATCTGAAGGTGAAAATAGTTTAGCTAACCACCTTTGCTTTTCATGGAGAACGCTCCTCGAACGTGTTTGCTTTTGATTTCTACAACAACCTGCAAGAGAAAACGAGTGAAATGTCAACACTAGAATTTGACAAGCATAAAACTCGTTTGCTTTGATTAAGTTTTCGCTTTTGACAACTCGTTTGCCTCGGCTTCGGAGTTTTCACCTGAGATCTCTTGTTGATGTACACTTTTATACGCTTCCACCGCAAAGCTCCTGAAAAGGTCCATAAGTGTCAGCTCTTTGTTGTTTGCATTACAAAGGTCAAATATACACTTTCTTGAAATTTCATCATCATCATTCACAGAAATTAGCAAAGAAAAAGCTCTCTAGCTGAAAAATATTTACCGTTTCGGGTGCACTGCATTAGCTCTCCATCACAATCTAGTTTTGATTCTTCAGTCCCCTCTGCAGATACCTGTTCATCAGTCGTGCTAGCGCAATCGAGCTCAGACGAACAATCATGAGTTTCTGGTAAAGCTCTTTCACAAGGGCTTATAGCTGCAATGTTCTTAGCTTCCTTTGGTAGTCTTGCCCTCAAAGCTGCTTCTCCTCTCAATGCTACAAATATCAAAGATGCGATAAACATAAATCTTCTCATGAAATTGAAACCAAATCAAATCTATTGTCAACTGTAGCATTTCAGAGAAAGATCTGATCAAGGTCAAGGATGAATTTTACCAGTTGCAGCTGCAGCAGTTAGAGTCAGCAAATCGCCAGGTCCACGAACATCTACGGCGGATCGGACTGCAGAGACGACGCGATCGTGAGCGGCACCGGAGAGCTCCGCCAGTTCGAGGCAGTGAGAAGCCAACAGCTCCGAAGCCGAGGCCAGCGCTGAACTCATCATCTTTGATTCCGTGAAGCCGTCATGGCTGCACGAAGCGGTCACGGCGGCGATGGCCGTCGCCAGAGACGCAATCGTCACGGCGGAATGAATATGCGCATTCTCCACGCGAGCTTTATCTCTCTTCCTTACGGCGGAGCCCTTCCCGCCGTCACTTTCTCGGTGGTGGAACCATTTACCGATCGTTCCCGTTCTCCGCGCGTTTACCACACTCCCTACATTTCCCGTCTGTCGAAGAAACAGTTTAAATTTTTGTGGGCTTTATAAAATATATGGGTCGTATATAATATTGGGCCTATTAACATATTATTGGTCCATAAATTAAAACATCTTTATTGCATTATGATCGTAAACATTAACCATATCAACCATATAGAAGAGACGGCTTACTTGTAGCGGCGGAGGCGGTGGTGGTGGTGCCGGAGCCGGCGAAGGGAAGGCGGCGTCCAACTTAGAAATATTAGGGTTTTTTTTTATATGTTTATTAGATTTCTGAGAGGATAAAGCTAGAGAGATCTCAGACGTAGACATACTCCATGATCTGCATAGAAACTCCATCGGCTCTCTCGGAGTTTTAGGCTGATGAGGGATCGGAGGATACGACGTCGCCGGGGACGATGAACACTCCGACATCTCGTTTTCCGGTAACGACGACAACGTCATGCTCTCATCGTCATCGCCTTCTAACTCTTCGATTTCTTCTTCCTCAGCTACTTCTTGTAGTCCGTATGCTATGAAGTTTAACGTACGGTCATGCTCCATTAAAAAGATCAGATCTATGTTTTGTGACTAAGAATCAAAATATTCGATCACTTGAGCGTACTGTATAAAATCTCTTTTACTATATGTGTATATGCAGGATATCTTATAAAATATATATATAAGCACACACTGACACACACACACACACCATGGTTGTGATTTTTATATATAGAAGAAAGAGATGGCTAAGACTAAAAAGAGTCAATGAGAACATCTTTGACAAGGCACGTTTTAATGCAACACGTGGTTCTTGTCCCTATATCATTTTTATGGACTATTTTTTCCTAGTAATTACAAAAGATCGCGGGCCATATTTCAAATTAATCTTGAGGGTGTGACATACTATAACTAAATATGTATTTTTTCATTAAAAACTATTTAGAGTGACCTATTGTTACTGAAACCAACACTAGACGAAAAATGAAAAAATGAAAAAAAAAAAAAAAACAACACTAAAATGACCAACATTGTGATTTGTGAGCCTTTCACCAATCACCACAAGAAACAAAAAAAAATTATAAATTATTAATTAGCTTCGAACAAACACACACATATATATATATATATATAATTTTGTCAATTATAAATAGTAACCGTACAAAATCACTAATTATGTTTCAGAAATGTATTGATTTGCGAAGAAGCTCATTTTAGGGAAACACATATAAAACGAGGGTTACAAAAAGATTATATCATAAATTGAATTCAATCACATCGATAAGACTTGCACATGGAAGCATATATTGGATACTATTGTATACAACGAATTGATTGATATCAAATAGTGACAATAATGTAGTTGACGTAGATTAACTTTATGGACATAAATCATCTTATCAAAAGAGTACTTATGATGCAAAATTACTTGAGAATAATCATATCACCAATCTTTCAAACTTACATTAACTTCTAGGTTGAAAACTTTCATATACAGTTGACAGAATCAATTCGTACGATAACTCATTAATCATCATCGATTGTAACCACCCTACCCACATCCATTGTTTTACTTTAGTTAATTAAGCAGAACAGTAACTTTAAAGACTTCCGTATTGTGGTCATGATTTTGTTGGTCGATCCTTAATGATTATGGCTTCATATAATTCAGAAAACACTCGTTTTCTGGAAGCTTGTTTGTTCATATCTCTCATCAAATTACGTACGTTTATTTTTGGGAATGGTTCACATCCGTATATAGTATTGTTTTTGACTTGTATTAGAACACTAGGTAATAACCCGTGCTGTTGCACGGCCTAAATTTTTTGTTTCAGATATTACATTTGTAAATATATTTATTTAGTATAACATTTATAATACAAACTTATATTGGTTTGAATTCATCAAGTTAATGAAAGTTTAAAATATTAATTATTTCACCATATTTTAGATTGACACGATGGCGGATCTTAATCGAATGAGGACCGAAATAGTGATGAGTTAGATTTTATCAAAATCTTGAACTATCAAATCAGATAAAAACCACAGTAAAACTAAAATTTCGTAAAATAAATTATTTAGATAAAATTGTTAACCTGGTCAAACCCGTCCGTTAAGCCATCCCGCAACAGATTTAAATATTTTGAGCCACAAAATATCTTTGCATCTATTCCGCTTGAATTTGTGAAATCCGCGGTAACCCTCATGCATTTCAATAACTCATTTTTTCTAATATATAAAATATATTTAAAGCTTAAACTTAATTTATATTAATAAAGTTTTGCGATAAAGTTTTTAAGAATAACACATTTGTTTTTTTTTTGTTTGTTAAAAACACAATGGCATATAGCTGTAAATAATAAATCAAAATTGGGCTAAATTAACTAAATGTGTTTCAGCTATTGGTATAATATTATTACTTTTTTTCATTTTTATTGGACTGGATTTTCTAAATTTTAAGATTTCTGTAAAAACATTATAACAACAGATTTATATATAATGTTTAACTAAATAGTTATCCAAATTAAAATATATATTCATGTCATTTCAATTGGTGATCATACATTTTTTTGGGCAAATATAGGTATTGTTTTTAGCAAAAGAATAAATGTTGAGCAAGTTTCAAATGATCTTCAATTTTTTCACCATTAGAGCTTTATAGAATTATTGAAGGTAAAACTATTTATATTTCTGAATATATGATTTTAAATATATTTTTATATATCTCATAATATGTAGGAGATAATATTTATCAATTTTTGAATAGTATTTACCAATTTTGGAATTTATAGGAGCAAAATATTGTGTATATAAATAAAATGAATTGCAGTGGCAGTTTTATGTAATTTTATAGAATAGTAAGGACAAATAATTAATTGGGGATAGAGCTCTCTGGCGAGACACGTCAGTTTTTTTTAGAGAATGCTTCTGTTTTAACAAACCAAATTTTGCACTTTGCACTTCTCTTCTTCCACATATTTTTGAATGGTTTCAAATCAGCAATGTTGTTGAAAGAAGCCATGAAAAAATAATAGGTAGAATGTTTTGAAACTTTGAATAAGTTTGATGGTGAACTGATGGAAATGATGATGATAGGAAGGTCGTATATATAGTACTTTTGTAATGTTAGTAAGGGTTTTCGTATTAAAGTTTTGAAAATACAATTCCCACTAATTAAGTTTTGTCATGGATCACAAAATCTTGGTTTAGGTAAATGATTTCGGAGTTTAAGATGCAATTAGTTTGCTTGTTGTGAGGCTCTTAATAAGTAATTCCTTTTTAAAAAAAAAAATTAGGCAAAATTTCTCGTTTTGGTGTATATTTGATTTTATTATGTGCTGATTTTTTTGGAAAGACTATGAATTCATTTAGAGGACTCGCACTTATTTAGGACTCGTAAATGAAATCTTAATTGATATCTAAATATTAATATACAATTGAGAGACGTGGTAATTATGTAGTATTTTGAAAGGGATTTATGTAGGTGTTAATTAGGTAACGAATATTCTTTTTCTGATTGATTGATTATTCACATATATTTTAGGCAAATTTTTCCTTAAATATTAAATAGTCTATGAGTTAAAATTATATAATATATATCATATTTTTTATTTTAATATTTTTTAATTAACGAATTTGTGTTTATTTTGATGAAAGTATGTAATGCATAACTATTGATTTTCTAAATTATCAAAATAGATGTATTTTCATTTTTGAACATTCGATTAGTTCAAATAAGATAATATATATCGTCTCTCTTTTTAATATTTGTAATTAAAGAATTATTGTTAATTTACATGAAAGTATGAAATGGATAACAGTTGATTTACAAAATTATTAAAATAGATATTTTTCCGTCCTAGAACTAATTAGTATATAGTTCCGGAGATTACTATGATAGGGTGAATTTACATGAAAGTATGAAATGCATAACAGCAAGGGGGTTTAGGCTATTACGTCAGAACCATGATGAATAATGATTCACGTAAAGCTTGGCGAAAGAAGCATTTGATTATTGAAGATGGATTTTTTTTTGTTCTGGCTATAACGCTGAAAGAATGTATTTATAGGTGATAGGCATGGATGGGTAGAGTTTTCGTTTATGGACTTTTTAAAAAAAGCAATTGCCAATAAATACAATGGCACAAAGATATAATTAATTAGAATAATTGAGGAGACTTTGTTAAATGGTGCATTGAGCTCTATAATGCTGACACATCAGCTTTTTCACCAAAATGTTTCTCCTTTAATATTTAGGGGATAGCTGTCGATCGAAAGGAGATTACTATCAAATCAATTGGTGCATATCCGTTTTCTTATACGTTACGTACCATTTTTTATTTGTGGTCATGTTTCTTAATTAAAGTTAATTATTTAATTTTGGCAACAGTTATTACTTCATATAGTAACTTTCTATATATTTCATCTTTAGCTAGTCCAATTCCAAACGAGTTTTATGTGTTTGTTTTCGTTAAGTCATTGTCACTTCGGGATTGGATGATAATAACCTGCATATATATTATTTTTAGTTAATGAAAGCTAACCAAACTTCAATAATGCTATGAGGTACTGTTGTCTGGTCCTATCATAGTTTCTATTTTCTTAGACAACTTATTTTAATAGTCAATAAGCTAAGTGATTAATTAACTTTGCAATAATATAGTTTGTGAAAGCTGTACGTATTTGTTCTTACAAAAGTTTGAGATAGTTTTTACTCGTAGGGTCAAAATTACGTATGAAAAGATACATACAGTTCCAACGTTTTGGCATGCATGATCAATTACTAAAAGAACTTTTCATATAATCATTTTAAGTTATTTTGTAAAGGATAGGAAAATTAAGTTTGGTTGGGTATTATTGTCCTTGAGGAAAGTAACCAGCCGTACCAAAGAGAGAGGAAAGAAAAAGGAAAAAAAAAGAAGACAAAAAAAGGTGTTATTAGAGGATCAAAATCTTGCATGAGTTAGGGGGAATTAATTGTTTAGTTTGGTGCAATGTCATTTTCACTTTCACGTTATGGCGGTGCGGACGAAACCTTATTGATTGAAAGTTTGAAACTTGCAAAGTCCCACCACACTCTGCATACCAAAACCAAATTATGATTCTATTTTCTCTTTCAGCTTTTTAGGATTAGAATACAAATTATGACGAAGCTCTGACGAAAGGATTTTTTGCATAAGTTCATCCTTGAATAATCAACAAGCTCAAAAATCTACTATAATAAGGAAACATGTGGAAGATTTACGGTAATGACACTACAAAAAAAACATACAGAATTCCGACCAGAACATTAGTCGGAAAATAGTAGTAAAGGGTATGTTCCGTCTAATTTATGACTGACATAAAGTCGTCGGAATATCTCGGTCGAAAATAGATATTAGTCGGAAAATCGTCGAAACTTTCTTACCAAATAACTTGTCGGTTGGTCGGAATTTTCATAGTTTTTTTGTAGTGTGACTGATCTTATGCATGAAAACTAATTGAGAAATATTCTCTGAAATTTACTGTATTAATGTCTATAACATATATGATTATTGCTCGAGTAGATCAAGTTTTAACGAGTTTAGTTAGTGTATCTAAGTATACTAGAGATGTTATTATTTTTGCTTTTTTTTGCATTGTTAAGTTTACTACAGCGGGATGATATTAATCAGAATCTATTTGATAAATTTCAGAAATAGTTAAGAAGTTAATCTAGAGATGTTTAATTCAAACTATTCGTGTTGAAAATGTTTAAAATGCCACTAAAATTAATTAGTCGGAGTAAGTACAATAGTATATGTTTTTGCTTAATTACTACATTTTTTATTTAAAAAAATCAGAGATATTTTGGACTTTAATGATTTGTAAGGAACGTTATCTTTTAATTTAATATTGGTTCTTAAGATATAAAAATAAAACATATTATGGTCTAAAATTGTATAATAAGTATAATGTTTGGATCGAAATGGAATAATGAACTGGGTGTACGTGAGCTGTAGTGTCAAGTGTACCCAGAGCTTCAACGACATCCTCCACCTGATTTCAATGTGTTTATTATGTTATGTGTCTTTTCTTTCTTCTTCTTCTTCTTCTTCTTCTTCTTCTTCTTCTATCTATCTCTCTCACGCGTTTTTAGTCATCACCTTCCACACCGACGCTTTCTATTATTAGTACGTATTTATATCTATCTATATCTTCCCCCAACTAAGTTTTTTCATTTTTGTTTCCTCTCCACAAAGATATTAACTATTATGATATTTGTATCAATACATATATATATATTTTTTTGTTTATCTAGGACGATTAATATGCGACGTGACCCATATACAGCTCTAATCTACAAAAAGGTAGTAGAGGCCGGACACACTATTGGTCCATGTTCCTGGAAACTTCCGACGGACATCAACTTGAACACCGAGATTTCTTATCAACTCAAAATGTTATTACAGTCCATAGTATGTCCACATGGGGCTGATATGACACTAAATGAATTATAGTGCCTCGAGCATGTCAAGCATGCTCACCTTACGTGGGTAAAAAATACATCTCATGTGCTATCTAGTTACGCCAAGGATATCACGTCGCATCAAACACACTGCAATCAACCGTCTCTAGGATTTACGGCTATATAGAGAGGCCTGACTCAGCTATACACCTAAAATACTCGTGATTGGGGCCTTGTTTTTATAATGTATTTTTCCTATAAATTTCTCTTCACTGTTTCCAGTGACAATGACAATGGCTACACTACTAAAAAAACGAGAAAGAAAAACAGATTAATCAAAAGTGATCTCATCTCACACACACTAAAAGGTACTCCGACTTTATAATGGATATATATTGCCTATATTTTGTTCATCTCTTACCAAAGTCTTTGACATCTACTCCACCTAACTACGTTCCATACAGTTGTTAGTGTAGGTAAAGTGGGTGTAGCAATCTATAATAATGTTTAAATGCCTTTTAAGACATGAAGGACTGATGTTAAATGTAAAATTTCACTGTATTGAAGATTTTAATATAAGGAAGACAAACAAAAAAAAAAGAGACCAAAACTTAGATATAATGAAAACAAAAAACACAGAATATGATGTAATGTGAAGAAGTTGAGGAGAGAAAAAGGAACAAAATCCTTTGGCTCATCTCAGCTGCCTAATTTTAATCCTATTTGCCCTCTTAAAACACAAAATTTAGCTTTAATGAAAACTCTATTTATTATTATATATGTTAATCAAAGCTCGTCTTTGGCAGCTTCATCGGAAGAAGTAGAAGAATTGGAGTCTGAGGCTTTTGATTGCTCCTCCTCCTTCGTTGTTGTGTTCTCCTTCTTGGTTGCTTTCTCTATCTTTGGCTTTGGCTTTGGGATCTTATTCACCTTTGTCACCTATCATTCAAATTATACCCAAATGTCAAACCCTTTTCGCTCAAACTACTGACCTTATACTTTTTTTTTTACCAATCTCTTTTCTTACCTTGTCTTGCAGAGTAAATACTTTGGCGTACACTTCCGTGGACGTGAACACCGGTTTGCTCCACAAAGCAGTCCTGTGACAAGTTTGATGTTACTCTCTCTCTATGTGAAAATTGTAATTTAAAGACCGTCAAGGAAGAAAGAGAAGCAAAACTCACTTTTCCTGCTCAGCCACATTCTTATCCAGCCAGCTTTTTACTTTCTCTGCTTCCTTAGAGACCTGAATCGAAAAACGCAATTTAGCATTGAGCTCACCAGAATTTGTAGAGCGAGCTTTGTGTGTTTTTTCACAAATAAGAAGAGCAAAACACTGAAAAAACACACCTCGTTAATTTTTTCTTTTGGAAGCCATGTTTTGTTCTTCTCCCACTCTTTTGTAATCTGCAGTGTGATTGAAACTCAGCGGTTTGTTTATTTATAACGAGAAAACTACAAAAATCATGTTATGTCAAAGTACCTCTTTCAGTTCGTTTTCGTATTTCCTAGCGTATTCAACTGCTACCGGTCGTGCTGTAAGCTCCTCTGATCTGTACAAATATATAGCCAATGGTTTGTAAGAGCATTTTCAGGAAGCTACTGTTCAATAAAAACAAGCAGGGAACAAACCTGAAAGATATGGGATTGCCAATGGCTTTTAGTGAGTCAAGCCGGTCCTGAAACTCTGTGGCATTAGCATCCTCGCCGTCCATGTAAAGCCAATCTTGCACCTAAAGCACACACGACAATCCTCAGTGTCCAACGATTACACTCACCATTGGAACCAAAGATTAATTCAAAAGAAGATTGATAAAGACCTCATCAAGCTTCTCAACAAACGCCTTCCGCTCTTCTTGAGTGGATATCTTTTCAAACTCGGGTGTTTCTAGCTGTACAAGGACAAGAATGAAACCAAAGCTTTGTGATTTCAGAAGCATACCAACTAACAACAATGTATAACTATAGCAACAAAAGAACCATGAAGGAAGTAGCCGTATAAAGCACACACCTTCTCTTTGGTAGCATATATATAAGATTCAAGGTTGTTTTTTAACTCAGCCGTTCTTCTTCTTTCCCTATCTTTCTTGTCCAAGGCTTCTAATTTTATCTTAGCTTCGGCAAGAGACTCAGTCGTAAAGGGTGCTCCAGGTCCAACAGTTTTCTCTACTACCTACAAGACATATATCCAAACAGAATTGGTTAGTGGTCCTGACAATAATCAAAAAAAAAAATCTTGGAAACAGTAAAGCCCGTATACCACCTTTAGAGGAATCCTGAATGTCCGCTTTTTCAGCTTTTTTTCTGTGCCCAGTTCAACCTTAGCTGATTCTTCTGCTGTTGTATTTGAAGCAGTGCTGTTTCCAGCATCGGTTTGTAGGTCCTCTTTATTTTCTTCTGAATTCTCATCAGTGGCATTGCCTGTTGCTGTGGTTGTGTTACTATCAATGGTCACGTTCTTCTTAGGAACTTCTACCCATTCTGTGATTTCAATTACAGCATCTCCTCGATCTAGACTTAGAATCCCACTTCTACTTAGAGAGAAATGCAAATTTGCCTTGATAGGTGCTGATAGATTCCGAGAAGAATATCTGTCCAAATCAATGAACTTACATTTATCAGCTTATATTGAATAAGACATACTTCTCTCCAAACGGAAAGAATAACAGAACAATAAGAGAGCAAAAATTAAGCTCTTACTTCTCAGATGTATCTGCCAAACCAGAGACAGAATACTGTGCAAAGACAGGGGAGGTGGTTCCTGGGGGTAGAATATCCTCGGACTCATAAGCAAGTGACACATCAAAATCTTTGTCAAGGACAAAGGATCTGAACATCTGTCACATAAAATCAGGTACTCAAAATTATTACAAGATAGAAACATTTTCTACGCTTAAATAGGTTCCGAATGTGATGCGGTACCTTGCTGGGTAGCTTTTTCATACGTGGTACGAGTTGCTGCTTTGTGGTCTCATCTTTCTTAACATTAGGCCCTTCCAACTCAACCAGAAAACCATAGGGGGAACCATCAACTATACCTAGCCTACGTTGCAATTTAATTCCATCGCTCAAGTTAGCAGCATGTAGTGCTGCACCGAGGACAATAGCCTCATCAGCATCCAGATGTTTGTCTAACTGTTGTTTCCCAATAAATTCCTGGATTGTGCTCTGTAATTAAAAATTAAAAATTAGATCTTAATTTCATTTGGAAAAAAACGAAGCGAAAATCCACTGATTGGCTTTAAGAGCAAAACTACCTGTAGCTTGGGAACTCTTGTAGCTCCTCCTATTAGCTCCACTGCAGATATATCATCGATCTTCAAACCTGAATGCTTGAGCACATCTTTTAGAGGTGTAAGAGATCTCTCCCACAGATCTTTACATAGTTCCTCAAACTTCTCACGGGAAATTGTGCTCCTGGATAAAGATAAGTAGGTTAAAGCAAGTCAAAAAAATTATACCAATCATGATGCAAATTTGAGCATGTGAAATCATTATAAAACTTTTGCAGCCAAAGTTTGGTGAGCTGGGAAAATAGAGAATCCTTGATAGATTGTAGTTATACCTGAAGTCACGATCATCATGAAGAGATTCAACAGATATTGGAGCCGCAGTGTTTGCACTTAAAATCTCCTTTGTACGTTTGACTTGCTTTTTCAATTTAGCCATAGCTTTGGGGAACTTCCTCACATCAACGCCATTACCAACCTGTTTATTAAACTCATCTGCAAAGTGCTCTACCAAACGCATCTCCATACTCTGTCCTCCAAGTCCCGAGTCCCATCTGACATCCTTGACCTACATAAACATTAATAAATTTATGACCCGTAATGAAAACCACTCCAACTGAGAGAAGACCAACAGAATAAGAATGAGTAGGCTGTCACACATGTTCCAAGAAGCAACAAAATACTACAGTATATATCTGGAAGGAGAAAAAACCCAACTAATTAAAAGAAGAGGATTATTAACCTGAAATTGGTTGACAGAAACAGTTTTGCCATATTCCTTCTCACTGTAAGCTGAGTAATAGACAAGGGCTGCATAAGTACTACTTGAACCCATGTCATAAAATATGACATGTCTCGACCCATTAGAGAAATCCTTATCAATCCCATACTGCAAAGCAGCACCGGAATGCTCATTAACCAAAGAGAGGACATTAACCCCAGCCAACTGAGAAGCCTGGATCAAACCACGTCTCTCAGCCTGACCAAAGTAAGGTGGAACTGAAACAACCATATCCTTAACTGGAATTTTAGCATGGAACTCAGCTAGATTAGAGGCATAACCCAAGATCATAGCCAACAACTCCTCCACCGAGTAAACAGTCGAACCGTCATCAATCTTAATACCAACTGCACCTCTAGAATCTTCAACAATATCAAACGGCAAGTAGACAGAATCGATGAAATCCTTTACATGTTTGAAAGGTTTTCCCACCATATCCCTCAGTTGTGAATACACTTTATTCGGATAACGAGCCGTTATTCCCGCAGCTTCCTCACCTAGTAACCGGTCACCAGACTGAAACGCCACTAGACCTGGGGATTTCCTCTTTGACATCTCGTTAATGGCTACAGAGATTGGACTCTGACCTCGCTTCAGATTAACTACGGCAACTTTAACCCATTCCGAACCTAGATCTACACTAGAAACAGCGGATTCCGATGGAACTGGGACTAAAGAGATCAATGACAAGAACACCACTAAACAACTAAACATCTTCCCCATATTCCGATCGTTAACTAAACACCGAGAGAGTATAGAGACCTGCACTTCCTCTGCAAGATTAAAGAAACAACCGCATTAGAATTCAAAAACCCTAGAAACAGAATAAATCCAAGAAAAAGCACAATGCGATTAGATTTCAAATTTCAAATCGATCACGGCCCGATGAGATAAATAAAACACCGATTTATCACCTCTAAGAAAGCTAAGCACCACAACAACAGAGTCAAATTACTAATAAAGCACATGGAATCGAAGACGAAGACGTCAAGACTAAGCAAATGTTCTCAGCAAAACAAACGTAGAAAAATTCCGATACTCGAAGCAATCGAGGCATGTAAGTTTGAAAATCAAACAAAGTTGGGAGAAAATAATGAGTGATTTGTGAGAGTGAAGAAGGTATAAGAGAATGACCAGTTTCCGAGCTCCGATCGCATTCTCCGGCGGAAATCGATTTGCAGATTCGAAATTTTCTTTTATTTTTTTTCTTTTAATCTTCCGTCAGGTTCTGGAGAAACCTTAAGGAAAGAAAAGAAAACAAATGGAGACAAGAGTGCATATATATAAATTACTGAGAAGAGTAATAATAATACTGAGTTGGAATAAGATTCAGAAATACAACCAATGAAAATGTTCCACGTGTGAAAACTGACACGTGTTGCGATGTGAGACGCTTCGTGTGTTGGTGATTACGCTACAAGTCTGGAGTGTGTTTTGGTTAATCCAGGTGAAGTTTCTAGTACAGCGAGAGACTCTTCTTAAATCTTTCAGGCTCATTTGTCTTTCTTTTTGAAGTAAAGCATTTTGCAGTATTAAAATTCAGAAAATTTAAAATGCCAACTTTGACCGACCTCACCTCTGCTCATACACACCTATGAGAATTATTTTGTATTCATAACATCTATGAATATTCTTTTTATGAAAGCATCTTTTTTGTAGTAAACTATGTAATACTCCGGGATATTTTTGTTCTTTAAGTAAAGTTGATTAATAAACTTGAATCGAAATCAATGCACATCTTTTCTGATATTCAAATTGAAAATACAAACAAAAATGTTAGGAATCAGAGGGAAACTTGATTTTACATTTCAGGAAATCTAAAGGGAATAACCAAAAGAAAAAGAAAAAAACCAACGGGTTGAAAGACCAAAAACTAAGATATAAGACAAATACAAGATAAGAGAGATAGTTTTGGTGGTGGTGTTTCAAAATCAGAAAGAAACAAAGAGAGAGCTGGGGTTATGTATGCCTATTCGATAGAAGTATCTATGAACACTTGGAAGCAACAAGTAGCTACGTGGGAAGCTCCTATTCCTCTCCTCGATCTACCTGTGTTGATCAATCTCCTTACAACAGCTGTAACAACAACACAAAGACTTCTAATTAAATCATGTACATGCTTGTATGTTCTTATTTCTCCTACAAAAGTTTGTAATTTGACCATTACCTGGTTACAGTAAAATCTCCAGCGACCTACATTGATGCAGCAGAACCATTTTGCTAGTCTGGGAAAACTTCGTCACGCTCATGGTCAGCTGAAGACAAATGCTCATGTCTAGTGCTAGTGCTGTTGTGGTTCTCTTCTGGTATGTCTTCTTCGTCGTCGTCAGTTGAGGATTTGTCATAAGCGAAGGGTCTCTGACATATGCAAGATTGTGGATACTCGTGGAACTCACCACGTCCTGGTTTAAACTCATCTGGATCACCCATGAATCCACGCTGACAAGATTTCACTTTCTTGGCGAATGTTTGC
Organism: Camelina laxa; assembly: GCA_024034495.1. NCBI lineage: Eukaryota > Viridiplantae > Streptophyta > Magnoliopsida > Brassicales > Brassicaceae > Camelina > Camelina laxa. The sequence goes on from CM043880.1 coordinate 18,326,346, forward strand.
CACTCCATCTTTTCCCGGTCCATGAACAAAGCACTGAGCTTCTTTGCATTTGGCCTGATGGTCCTCTTGTGACCCATGTACCTCCTGTAAATACATACTCAAAAGTGTCATGGTCTCGTGTCTGATGGGTTAAGTGGATTAAAGAACCAGTCAAGCAATACATGAACCAACAAATTCCCTGTGGATATATAATAATGCAAATCTACTTATTTTTATGTGGCAGAGCGAGGGCAGTATATTTATATATCGCCTACTTAGTTAAAAGTAAGAAATGATAAGATGCTATCGCCTGTTGTTTCGTACTGAAAAACATATTTTAAAAGCAAAGCTCTAATTGGGACAAGTGGAAGATTTCCTAACCTTCGGCCTGCAAGAATCTTGGCCATATTTCCATTATTATTAGTGATAAAGACGTCGCTTTCGTCACTAACAATGTAGTCAATGGCAGCAAGGCGTGAAGAATAGGGAAGAAGAGGCTTCAGCTCATCATTGGCAAGCATTTCCTTGGTGTAAAAGTTTGGAAATAGCTCTCTCAGTGGTCTCAGTGTCTTTTCACCACCATATATTTCTCCAGATGCAACATAGATATATGTGTCATTTGCAAAGCCAAGAGCACGCAACATTAAGCCCACTTCATGAGGTGTGAGAGGGCATTTCCCACGCTTTCTTTCCTCCAGAGGGTCCAGATCCTGCGGTGATTTGTAGTGAGATATTGTAACTCCTAATAACATCTCCACAAGAAATGAATTTTGGGTGTAATGCTCTTATTCTATGATAATAACATAAATGTAACAAGGTTTATAAATATGTTTCTTAATATAAGAAGCGCAAACACACATATCAAGTTTCAGTTCATTGCACCTGCAGAGAAATAACGCAAGAGAACTTGGATAATTAAGAAAGTTTTATGTAAAAGAACATAATGAACTCACAGGCAATGTGTCCCATCGTTTTCTTATTTCTGCTAGCTCAGCTCGCTCTTTTTCACCCCCACCAAAGTCACAACCAGAAAAGGCTAGCATGTCAGGCTCAAATCTGCAGTTCATCAAAGTATGGTTACATGCTCATATGACATGATTGAAAGACCATTAAGCAAAAAGCAGAGAAAAACACTCTAATGTGGCTAGTTAAAGAAACTTAATAAACCTCAAGTGGACAGCAATAAAACGTTTGGCCATCTTTCTCATCCTCTTGACCACTTTCATCCCAACTGATTGTATCCGCTTTGTGAATCTTAAAGCATGATAGTTGACCCTGCAGCGCAACTTTTGCATGTCTTCGTCTAGATCATTTGCTAGTCTGTAGTCAAACTTTGTCAATTGTAAAACCTGCAAGATTTAAACAAACATGAATTAGCTTCAACCATATGAAACTGAAACAGAACCATAGAACTTTTGGGGATAGCAAAAACAAATATAACTGGTGGATAATATGATAAATCTATACAATTGATTCTTAGGTGACATAGCCTTACATGTCTCCTCAAGAGAATTGGCAATACTTGGTCAAGATAATACTCAGGAGTAGACTTTCGAGGCACACGCATGGTATAAGGAGGTTTCTCCATCGAACGCATAACTCTGTCAGGAACTCTCTTTACTATAGTCACATCTTTCGCGAGAGAAGATATGAACCAGTTAACATCAAAAATGTCATTGAAGTCACTGCACAGCGATCAAAGCAACTTTTTTCAGTAAATATTTGTGTTCGATCAGATGATGCATTCCCATAAGAAATTGACATGGCTACTGAATACCTTCATTTGCCAAAACTTGCTAAAAGTTACCTGTCATCTTTCCAATAAGAATGGTGATCCAACTCGGGTACAACTAAAGTAGCATTAAGAATCCGTGCAACAACCACTGCATCAGTTATCTGCTCATAAAGATAACATTATTTTCAATGTTCAAAACAAGCAGAGGAGACTTCAATGAAGAAACAACTGCTGCATAACTCTATGAAGACGATAAGCAATATTCTATTAACACATTTAACTTACTCCTGTTCTTTGCTGGTTAAGGCCTCCACTAGCTGCAATAAGCAAATATCCATTAGACGAGTGCTCCTGGGCAGCAGCTGTAAGTTGAAAAAAAAAATGTCAAAGAGGAAAATATATCTACAAAACAAAATTTCCATTGATACAAGAAAAGGAAATACTGAAGCCTAATATTTCTTGTACATCAACAGAAACCCAAAATTGTATGGCTTATGCTTTAAACGAAACTAAAAGGGGTAAGTCCAATATGCAACTAGATCAATAAAGATACAGACTTTTACCTAAAAGTATTCAAGATCAATATGGAAAAAAGGACAAAACTTTCACTTTCTTATAACTTCTTTAAATCAATAAGGGAAGAACACATGTAAGAAGATCTGACTTACGAGGGAAGTTCCTTCCTCTCTCACTGCATCCATAGAAGAACTTGGAATATTTTGATTTCCATACATCAATTGGTTCTCGACGGCTCATATCCTGAGAAGAATAAACAATCCAATTTCAAGAAATCAAAAACTGAAACCAAGATAACAAAAAATTGAACAGTAAGAAGAGTGACAATCTCAGTGTTTAAAGTAACAAAAATGAAAAATTAGGTTAGCTTACTAAGCTGTGTTTGCTCAATTGCTGAGAATACCACTCAAGGTGAGAGACAACGTGACCGGTGAAGAGTGAGATGACACCTAAGGAGAAAAGCATGAAACCACAAACCCATGTCCACATTACGGTTCTCTTGGGATGACTCGAGAAAGATCGCCACTTCCATAACGCAGACTTGTGATGATGAGAGCCACCGTTAAGCTGCGGCGAGTTCGTCAATAGCCTCACGCTCGACCTCCACACTTCAGCTACTACCCCCATAGATTGAATAAATGACTTCTCACTCCCAATTTCATCACTGATTTCACGGAAATGCCATCATCTCACCCCTGAAACCCAACAAGAATCTGTGGGGAATCTGACGCAAAAAAAAAAAAAAAAAACTGAAGAAATCGCAAAGGTTAAGGTTCTTGATCCCGAGGTTGAACAGATCCGAGGATTAGGGTTTTCTGGGAAGTTAGCAAAAGTATATGTAAGGATCTCTCTCTCTCTCTCTCTGAATAAAGTTTTTGAGATTTTTCGAAATGGTGAAGAAGACGGACAAGAGAAGAAGAGACAGTACCACGCTTTGCCTTTTTGTCCTAATTTTCTTTTTCTTTTTTCTTTACTAATTATTCGCCTGAATTAATTGGTTTAACTACACACTAAATGATAAAATAACCCGAAATTAACCTTAACCGAGTTATATTAAACCGGTTTCTACGCCACTTAACAGTTAAAGATTTTGCTTCAAAGCCACACTTCTTTTTATTAATAAGCTTAGGAAAAGAGGAAAGAAAAGAAGGTGTAATAATGTTTCTACTACATTCATGTCTTTTTGGAAACATAACTAAAAAAAAAAAAAACCGAAGAAATTACAGATGTACTACATGAGAATCTGGAAAAAGAAAAATAAAATTCAGTAGTGAATTTAAAGGTAGTTACAGCTGAGTCACGTGATACAATTATAACATCCCACGTGTCCGTCGCAAAACCACCGGCAAGTTACGATCACACACGATAACCAAACCGGAACTAATCGAAATTATTAGTCTATACAGTAATATTAAACCGATTTCTTACTAACTACTCCAGTGCTCCACTATAAGAAGAAGCTGGTTTTATTTAGTTGGGAATGATTGATTGGACCACTTGATCAAGCTCCTCCTGATATGTAGCTTAATTAATTTGGTCACGTTATGTTGCGCAATAATTTATTTAAGCTTTTCAATTAATTAGCCTGGATATAATTCGTCTTGTCAGAATCTTGGTGGCACTCAAATAAAAAGTCAAATGTCTTTTTTTTTTTTTTTTTTTTGAGCACCACAAATAGTCAATCTTTTTTTTAAGTATAAACTTTACAATTTAAATGAAGAAATTGAGAGCACCATTTTGGATGGGGAAATGTTTTCTGCCTTCTTTTGGCCATTTTCTTTACCCCATAGTTGAACTAAAAGTCTAAAATGTCCAAGTCACCCAATAATATAAGAAAAATAAATTTGGTTTATGTTGGTCATTTATCCAGTCACTCTTTGGCACGAAGAGGCTCTCTTATTAGTTATTACTAAGATCCGTAATTAGAAATGTTATTCCGGTCAATGAGGATAACAATTCATTTTTTATCATTAGGATACCATTTATTTAGTCTTATTTAAAGGCAATAAACTAAATTAATTCAACGGTGTAGATCCATACATCGTTGGTCCAAACTAGAGACACATAAATTGTATAAAATAAACTAGAGTCATTGACGTTTATTAATCAAAAGGGACGAGTATATCTACGTGAAAATTTGTATAATGAGCTTAGACATGTATAAGCTATATATATTCTGTTCTGTATAGTGAGCTTAGAAATAAGGATGAGTTGGATATTAATGCCCTTGAAGAGGTTTGGTATCATTGGAAGGGACATTGGATCAAACGAACAAATGTTCGCTCTGATTTTACAAGTGAGAGAAAGAGTATATGCAAAGAGCTCAACATTTGGTAGCATCATCCATAATGATTATAAAAAAAAAAAAACTATCTTTAGAATTCATTTGTCCTCTTTGATTGTGTATAAAATAAAGGGATTTTAATTTACATGAAATAGGTTCGTAAACCGAATTTTCAAATGGTTGGACTGGGTCAAGCTAGCTGTAAAAGTAGACGACTATAATCTGTACTGTTGGTGGATGAGACGTGTGACATTAATGACTCTTGCATGCTAGAGTAGTTTATGGGGTGTGTCAAGTATGTCGAGAGATATATATGGTTCTCAAAATGTTCTCCGAAGGCATTACATCACTATCATATTTATAATCTATCTCCCTTTCAACAACCAAAAGTAATTCATATGACTGGTGAATCGTATTACATTTTTGCTATTTACGTATCTCGTTTATAATATTAGACTATAACTAGTAGTTAATCAAACATGGCCTCCAACGACAAAAGAAAAAAAAATTGTATGCTTCAGGACATTTTTAAATTTGTTAGGTCCAGATAGTTATAGTTATAAACTTATGACTTATTTGGTAACTAACAAATGCAAAACTCCTGGTATTATGCGGATAAAGAGAGTTTTAATACGAAAGGTAATCTACAAAATTTGTTTACAAATTAAGTTGATTGGTTGGAATTGTTTATCCTTTTTGGTTCAACCTCCCTGTCTTGTTCAGAAGGAGATCTCTTCTGTTAGTTGTCTCATCTCACACGTAACCCTCTCCCCTGATCCGGAGGGATTTCTTCTTCAGACAAGTTTTCCCTATAACCAAGAATCTGAACTTCTTGTAAACCTTAAACAATCGTTAAATATAAGGATCGGATATGTTATTGAATTGAAATTTACCTAATTCTGGTCAACAAACTCGTTAGACCTCAACTATACTCCAACGAACACATTCCCAATCATCTATGTCACATAGCTTAATTAGCCCAAATTGCTCACGAATATCATCAATCCATTAACTACGCCTATTGAGAATTATGTAGACAAATAAATCCATTAATTTCTAATTACTTAGACATTTATTTAATTTCTTTTGGGATTTTGTCCTCCATCGATATGGGAAAATGGTTATTTCATACATGTGCACACATCGAAAACTTGAATTGATGTCTGTACAAACAAAGAATGCCAGTTTAGACATGTACTCTTATACATTGCAAATTTCATACTTGTACTCACAAAATTGAGCCAATTACAAAGTCCACGTTAACGGATTTAAGTCAACTGTTAGAAATGCTGATTCAGAATCCATGTGTGTATTGACGTGCCATTAAAAACACAAAACGGCGTCGTTTTGTTATATTTTCTTCGCAAAAAATTGTGGTATATCCACACTCTGATGGTTTGAACCCGCGATCTCATACATATTCAGCGTATGACTTAACCAGTTGATCCCACAACAATGCTCGATAGTATGTTACAAATGTAGGGAAAAGGGTCATTTCATACCCGTACACACAGCGAAAGTGCGAATTGCTGCTTGTACAAACAAAGAGTGCCAATTTAGACATGTACCCTAATACATTGCAAATTTCATACCTGTACTCACAAAATTGAGCCAATTACAAAATACACGTTAACGGATTTAAGTCAACTGTTAGAGATGCTGACTCAGAATCCACGTGTGTATTGATGTGCCATTAAAAACGCAAAACGGCCCGCGATCTCATACATATTCAGCGTAGGACTTAACCAGTTGATCCCACAACAATGCTCGATAGTATGTTACAAATGTAGGGAAAATGGTCATTTCATACCCGTACACACACCAAAAGTGCGAATTGCTGCATGTACAAACAAAGAGTGCCAATTTAGACATGTACCCTAATACATTGCAAACTAGAATGAGTCCCACGCGTTGCGTGGGTTTAATAATACAGAAAATATACTATGAAGCTTAATTTATTAAGATTTGTTTAGATTTTTTTCTCAAATTGATTATTTTGTATTTCATATCAGTTAGAATAAAAATTATCTTATAACTTCTTAACAAAATACTTGTAGCAAAATATTAAATATGTGCAATACCAAAATGTAGGAAGTAATACATTTAACAAATTGGACTACAAAAATTTTGAATGTATAATTAAGTTATGTAATGTAAATTTTTTTACAAAAAAAAACTATAAAGGAATCTTAGTGATAAATGTTGAGATATATAGTAAGTAAAACTTAATATATTTTAAACAAAAAAAACAATGTTTCTATTATATTTGTGTTCCTACGATGGAGAGGTCCACTGTTGATAACATGATTATATTTATTAAAGAAATTTGTGTTAATTTGGTTGTAGTGACTCATTAGGATGATGGAAATACTGAAATGTTGTTATTTAATATTTATTATGCTAAGTTGGAAAGAGTAGCAAGATTTTTTTTAAAGGTTAGTTCTAGAAAAAAGAAAAACTATTATTTATAACAAATATATTTGTGGAGTATTAATGTTTTTTAAAATTTTCATACAATAGTAACTGCTCACTCTTTAATTTCTTTAAGATTAATTTCTTTCATACATTTAAGATTTTGAATTTTTAAAATTAAATGTATTTATTATGGTTATTAATTCAAAAACTTGCTCTTATAAACTTCCATGTATCATCTCTTCTTCTAACAAGTGTCTTCTAAAAAGTAAATATATTGTTAATTTTTGTAAACTGAATTTATTTATATAATCATACTTAAAAAATAAATATCAAATTACATAAGTTAATAAAAACTTCAAGATACAAAAGTTTTGGTTATTTCTTCACTATTTAAAGTTAAAAATTGTAACATCCGTGTTCCGGGAATAAAGTTTGGGTTATGTTGAGTAAACCAAAAGAGTGGATTTTAATTAATTTTGGTTTAATTAAATCCTGGTTTAATCTAATTAAACCAAAAAGCCCTAATCTCTTTCTCAACTTACGCCTCCTCTCTTGCTTTTGTGCTTTGGTCGACATTTTCATCTGAGAGAGGGAGAGAAAGACAGTTAAGTGTTGGGTTATTTGGTGCAAAGGAGAAAGAGAAGGAGATCAAGCTTTTTCCTTAGTGTTAAGAGAGAAACAGAACTGTCAGGGTTTGGGAGAAGGAAGATTCAACGGGTCAAATCGTTTTGAAAGGTACTGATTTTTGGTATGGTTGTAGGTAAGAGATTTTCGTACACTCTCCTTTTTACAGAAGTGAATTTGGGGTAATAGTTTAGGAGATATTGGCAGTTTCGTGGAGTGTTTCTTCTCATTCGCGGATTGAGACCAGCGGGTGTTACGGGGACGATTGCGGTTTCATCTATAATCTGATCGTGCTGAAATTTTGTGGGAAACTTCTGGACGTATATACCTTGCTTGTCACCGGAGGGATTAGAAAGTTAACGGTTAGTTTTGATTTCGTGGTTTCACTTGTGAGGTTGTTCTTTTCTGTTTTTCTAGCAGTTTGTTTTCAATATTTGTTTGTTGTTGTGATTGGCTGTAGGAGCAAGTTTGGTTGTTTCTTGGATATTGGAAAGCCTCTCATTTGGTTGTATTTAGTTTTGTGAATCACTTGTTAAGGTAAGTGCAGGACCATGGCTTATCTAAGCTAGAGATTTTCTCTAATCTACTTGTTTATGTGTTGTTTGGCTTGTTGATTTGTTGATTGATGATTGCTTGTTGATGGTTAGAGATGTCTCTATTGCTTGTGTGTATAGCCCAATAGATGGGAGGATTGCCTTACTGAGTGTTTATAAAATACTCATGCATTGCAATATGTGTTTATGGTGCAGGTAAAGGCAAAGTGTGACCGTGGAATCAAGGCAATGAAGAGGAGGATGTTCTAGTGGTTCGCTTGGTTGTCTAGCTTTTGTTAGGTTGCTAGAGTTGAGTCCTAGAATGTTGCTTAGGATTGCTGGTTCATTGGTTTATGGTTGGAATTATACTGGATATTATTCTATTGGTTATTATATTTATTGGATATTATTTATTGGTTATTGGTATTGTTATTCCGCTGTTGGTTGTGATTATGGTTAGGTGGCTAGTGGGTATGGGACCACTAGTTGTAGTTTATTTTTTTATATTATATTTATTATTTATTATTTAAAAAAAAAAAAGGTTGGTCGTTTCATTTTGGTATCAGAGCCCTTACGGTTCTAGGTTTGGGTTCACTAGGTTTATGTTGTATATGTTTGGGATTGCATGTCTTGGTTGATTATGTGAGTTAGTCAATTGTGTGTGGCATGGAGTCCTAGAACATCCTCTTCGAGCCTTCAATGAGATTCCACGGTGAGTTATTGTTATGTTTCTTTGTGTGGTATTGATTTGTTTTTTTTGCTTGTTAGCCCCTGTTCTTGGAAGTGCAGTGGTTAAAGGTGTTTGAGTTGTTGGTCGTGGACGGGGACGTGGTCGTGGTCATGGTCGGGCGGGTCCTGAGGCCAGCGAGTGTGTGGTCCAGAGTTCCACGAGGAGGTACGTCAGAGGGTCGCAAGCGTATCAGGAGGGACCAGAGAGGGTTAGCCGGTGTGAATGCCGGGGGTGCTGGGAACCCAGGTGTGGGGTTGCGGCAGGTGGAGCCCAGGGTCGAGATGATCGCTTGGCGGAGCTATTGGCGTGCTGTTGGAGCGGTTACCGAGAGGGGTACCAGTGCAGGCTCCAATTGTACCGCATGTGGCGGGGTGCAGCCGAGGGCTGCGGATGTTGAGGAGTTTCCATCTTATGTTAAGAGGATGAGTAGTTGTAGATGACCAGTATGGGATTATTCTCAAGAGGTATCGAGCCTAGAGAGGCGGATAGGTGGATATATGTAGGTGGAGCAGATATTTTTGTAGCTTGGTGGTTAATCCAGTTGGATATTAGAAGTTGAGTGGGCAGGCGTAACATTGCAATGTTATACTTGGACCACATGAGGTACTTTTGGTCGGGAGATGTTTATAGTGGTTAAGGATTGTTTCTCCTGAGGGGATGGTGATTCTCCTAAATACCGATAGCTCGAGGGGTTGGGGGCTCCGAGAGTGGCAGAGGGGATTATGTTCTCCTGAGGGGATGATTAGTTCCCCTGATACCGAGATCTTGAGGATTGTGTTCCAAGAGTAAGACGGTATAACTCGAAGACATTGGTCTGAGAGTGAGATCGGTATGGCTCAAGGTTGCGACCTAAGTGTGGAGGAGTTGGGAGCAAGCAATACCTAGGACGTGAGTATAAACAACCCGATTGAATGTAGACCTCGAGAGATTGACGGTGGTTTAATCTCGATTTTTGGATGTGTTGACCAATGGGTCAGGGTTCTATGAACCAGAGCGGTTATGAATGTGTAGCTGTTTTGCCAGGATTGTGAGGCCGGTGGTGCTGGAGTCCCTGGAAGGGGAGTTACAGCAGGTTTGAGCCGGGAAAGGCATGTTTGCTAGATACATAAGTTCACGAGAAGCCTTCATGGCAGGATAATCTAATCGTTGCGACGAGGGTGGATGAAGTTCATTGGAGATGGACAGGGTTGCTAGATTTAAGGTTTTGGTAAGCTTGCTGGGGGAAACAAGTCAAGTACGTTAAGTTGGCGGTCTGCAAAGCATTTGATACAGTGAATCGGAATATGCGAACATATGGTACTTGTTTGTTTTATTATGCTCGTATTGATGATTTGCTGTGGAGAATAGCTAAGCGGAAAGCTAATTTTGGATTAATCTATCTTGTGGAAGTTTTCCCTAAGAGACAAGTTACTAGAGGTTCTTAGACGAACAAGAGGATTGACATTCAGGTGGCTTCGAGTTGATGTCGGTATACTTGAGTGTTTGTTTGGCAGAGCTGAAGAAGCAGCTAGAGGATTTGTTGAGTAAGGGATTCATCCGTCCTAGTGTATCATTGTGGGGAGCGCCAGTGTTATTTGTCAAGAAGAAGGATGGGAGTTTCCGGTTGTGCATTGGTTATCGGGGTTTGAACCGGGTCACTGTGAAGAACAAGTACCCTCTTCCTAGGATCGATGAGTTGTTGGATCAGTTGAGGGGTGCTACTTGGTTCTCCAAGGTAGATCTGGCATCGGGTTATCATTAGATACCGATAGATGAGGCAGATGTGAGGAAGACTGCTTTCAGGATGAGATATGGGCACTATGAGTTTGTGGTGATGCCTTTTGGTTTGACTAACGCGCCAGCAGCGTTTATAGATTGATGAACAGTGTGTTTCAGGAGTTTCTGGATGTATCTGTCATCATTTTCATCGACGATATCCTGGTTTATTCCAAGAGTCCTGAGGAGCATGCAGTGCATTTGAGGGCAGTTATGGAGAAGCTGCGGGAGCAGAAGCTGTTTGTCAAGTTGAGCAAGTGTAGTTTTTGGCAGCGTGAGATGGGTTTTCTGGGTCACATTGTTTCTGCAGAGGGGGTTTCTATGGATCCGGAGAAGATTCAGGCTATCAGGGTTTGGCCTAGACCGCATAATGCCACAGAGACCAGGAGTTTTTTTGGGGTTGGCGGATATTACAGAAGATTTGTGCAGGGTTTTGCGCGCAGAGCACGTCCTATGACTAAGCTGACTGGGAAGGATGTTCCTTTTGTCTGGTCACAGGAGTGTGAAGAAGGCTTTGCGAGCCTGAAAGAGATGTTGACTACTACGCCAGTGTTGGCTTTGCCAGAGCAGGGAGAACCCTATGTGGTTTATACAGATGCATCTAGAGTTGGCTTGGGGTGTGTTCTGATGCAGCATGGGAAGGTGATTGCCTATGCATCACGGCAGTTGCGGGTGCATGAAGGCAACTATCCTACTCATGATTTGGAGATGGGTGCTGTAGTTTTTGCCCTGAAGATTTGAAGATCTTATCTTTATGGTGCGAAGGTACATGTATTTACAGATCATAAGAGTCTGAAGTATATATTCACTCAGCCTGAGTTGAATTTGAGACAGAGGCGGTGGATGGAGCTTGTGGCGGATTATGATTTGGAGATAGCCTATCATCCTGGTAAGGCTAACACGGTTGCAGATGCTCTGAGTCGGAAGAGGGTAGCTTCGGCTCAAGAGCAGAGATGGAGTCTCTGGTAGGGGAGATCAGTGCTTTGAGCTTGTGTGCTATTTCTCAGGAACCGTTGGGTTTGGAAGCAGTAGATAGAGCAGATCTTCTGAGTAGAGTGCGGTTGGCTCAGGAGAAGGATTTGGGGCTAGTGAATGCCTCTAAGGATGTGGGTTCAGAGTATCAGGTCTCAGATAATGGTACTATCTTGGTGCACGGTCGTGTGTGTGTGCCCAAGGATGAGGAGTTGAGACAGGAGATTCTGAGAGAGGCTCATGCGAGCAAGTTATCCATTCATCCAGGAGCGACCAAGATGTACCGTGACCTCAAGAGGTACTATCATTGGGTCGGGATGAAGAAGGATGTGGCTAGTTGGGTTTCGAGGTGCGACGTATGTCAGCTAGTGAAGGCTGAGCATCAGGTTCCTGGCGGGTTACTGAAGAGTTTATCCATTCCTGAGTGGAAGTGGAATATGATCACTATGGATTTCGTGGTAGGATTGCCAGTGTCACGGACCTTTGATGCTATTTGGGTCATTGTGGACCGGTTGACTAAGTCAGCACATTTTCTGGCCATTAAGAAGACTGATGGAGCAGCGGTCTTGGCTAAGAAGTATGTGAGGGAGATAGTCAGGTTGCATGGGGTGCCAGCGAGCATTGTGTCTGATTGGGATTTTAAGTTCACTTCGGTGTTCTGGAAGGCATTTCAGGCAGAGATGGGCACTAAGGTGCATATGAGTACAGCTTATCATCCCCAGACTGATGGACAGTCAGAGAGGACGATCCAGATGCTGGAGGATTTGCTGAGGATGTGTGTGTTGGATTGGGGTGGCCATTGGGCAGATCATATGAACCTGGTAGAGTTTGCTTACAACAACAGCTATCAGGCAAGTATTAAGATGGCTCCTTATGAGGCTTTGTATGGGAGGCCATGTCGTACACCATTATGCTGGACTCAGGTGGGGGAGAGGAGCATGTTTTGTGCTAGTTTTGTTCAGGAGACCTCAGAGAAGATTCGGGTTCTCAAGCTGAACATGAAGGAGGCTCAGGATAGTCAGAGGAGTTATGCAGATAGGAGGAGGAGAGATCTTGAGTTTCAGGTAGGAGACAGAGTGTACCTCAAGATGGCCATGTTGCGGGGTCCGAACAGGTCATTGTCAGAGACTAAGTTGAGTCCGAGGTATATGGGTCCATTCAGAGTGATTGAGCGGGTTGGACCAGTGGCATATAGATTGGAGTTACCTGAGGTGATGCGTGCATTCCATAAGGTTTTCCATGTGTCTATGTTGCGGAAGTGTCTCCGTGAGAGAGAGGAGGTGTTGGCTAAGATTCCTGAGGATCTTCAGCATAACATGACTTTGGAGGCGAGACCAGTGAGGGTTCTCGAGAGGAGGATCAAGGAGCTTCGGAAGAAGAAGATTCCTTTGATGAGAGTCCTTTGGGACTGTGATGGTGTTGAGGAACAGACTTGGGAGCCTGAGGCAAAGATGAAGGCAAGGTTCAAGAAGTGGTATGAGAAGCAAACCGCGACTTGAGCTTGTTTAGCCGGGTCCCATCTGTATCCGTGGCTGGAGCGGGAATGGAGTATTCCAGCCCATCTCTCTTGTTACTCGGTCGCTTGGGGTGGTTGGTTGTGCGACTCAGTAACAAGATGAGGTGGTGTTCGGGGTACAAAGTTTCGTGAGGCGGGGTTTTGGAAGAAAGTTTCTGAAATAGAAGTTTTCCAAATATGGGAAGTGCTAAATATGGAAAGTTTTATGGGAGTTAGAATTTGTCCATTTTAGCGGTGGAGAGCCTTAAAGGGGGCTTGGGTGTGGCCTTAGTGGCGGACTTTTGAGTCAGTGTGCCCGTGTGTGGCGGTCTTTTTAGAAATTGTGGGGTCTTTGTGACGGGCTTTTAGCCAGAGTGTCTTTGTGACGGTCCTCTTTAGGACATTTGTGTGGCCTTGGTGGCGGTCCTTTTTAGGACGTTTGTTTGGCATTTGTGGCGGGCTGTTTAGCCAGAGTGTCTTTGTGACGGTCCTTCGGGACAGATGGCCTTTGTGGCGGGCTGTTTAGCCAGAGTGTCTTTGTGACGGTCCTTCGGGACAGATGGTCTTTGTGACGGTCCTTCGGGACAGATGGCCTTTGTGGCGGGCTGTTTAGCCAGAGTGCCTTGGTGGCGGTCCTTTTTAGGACATTTGTTTGGCCTTGGTGGCGGTCCTCTTTAGGACATTTGTTTGGCCTTGGTGGCGGTCCTCTTTAGGACATTTGTTTGGCCTTGGTGGCGGTCCTCTTTAGGACATTTTGTTTGGCCTTTGTGGCGGCCCTTGTGGCGTATATGATCCTTGTGTGGTCATGAGGTATTCCAGTGAGGGAATATGTGGTTGGTAGGACATTGAGATGTTTTTACGCGAGCCACGGGAAGGAAACCTGGATAGGGATAGGGCTCAGACGTGTTCAGAATTGTTTGCTCGCGACTCTTGGGGGACTTAGGTTCTCCTAATACTGCCATATTCAGAGACTTTGTGGCTCGGGAGTATGGTTGGTATATCGACTTCGGATGACGATCCGGGGGCGCGCTGTAGGGTGGCAACCCGAGAGACGAGTTTGGACTTTTCCTTATATATTATGGCATGCGGGCTTCGGCCTGATGAGGAGCCAACATTTGGCATGCAGACTTAGGTCTGATGAGGAGCCAATAAAAACTCAAGGTTTAGGCCTATGAGTAAAGGAAAGTCCAAAAAGTCAAGAGCAAATGACGCCTAGAGCGTGAGTCTATCGCCTAGAGGTGACCTTCTGTAGATCGGTCGGAGGAGTGCGGGCCGTGGAGACGGTTGCACGGGAGTCCTTGGTTGATGGTTGTTCGAGATTCGAGGACGAATCTAGTTTGGTGGGGGAGAACTGTAACATCCGTGTTCCGGGAATAAAGTTTGGGTTATGTTGAGTAAACCAAAAGAGTGGATTTTAATTAATTTTGGTTTAATTAAATCCTGGTTTAATCTAATTAAACCAAAAAGCCCTAATCTCTTTCTCAACTCACGCCTCCTCTCTTGCTTTTGTGCTTTGGTCGACATTTTCATCTGAGAGAGGGAGAGAAAGACAGTTAAGTGTTGGGTTATTTGGTGCAAAGGAGAAAGAGAAGGAGATCAAGCTTTTTCCTTAGTGTTAAGAGAGAAACAGAACTGTCAGGGTTTGGGAGAAGGAAGATTCGACGGGTCAAATCGTTTTGAAAGGTACTGATTTTTGGTATGGTTGTAGGTAAGAGATTTTCGTACACTCTCCTTTTTACAGAAGTGAATTTGGGGTAATAGTTTAGGAGATATTGGCAGTTTCGTGGGGTGTTTCTTCTCATTCGCGGATTGAGACCAGCGGGTGTTACGGGGACGATTACGGTTTCATCTATAATCTGATCGTGCTGAAAATTTGTGGGAAGCTTCTGGACGTATATACCTTGCTTGTCACCGGAGGGATTAGAAAGTTAACGGTTAGTTTTGATTTCGTGGTTTCACTTGTGAGGTTGTTCTTTTCTGTTTTTCTAGCAGTTTGTTTTCAATATTTGTTTGTTGTTGTGATTGGCTGTAGGAGCAAGTTTGGTTGTTTCTTGGATATTGGAAAGCCTCTCATTTGGTTGTATTTAGTTTTGTGAATCACTTGTTAAGGTAAGTGCAGGACCATGGCTTATCTAAGCTACAGATTTTCTCTAATCTACTTGTTTATGTGTTGTTTGGTTTGTTGATTTGTTGATTGATGATTGCTTGTTGATGGTTAGAGATGTCTCTATTGCTTGTGTGTATAGCCCAGTAGATGGGAGGATTGCCTTACTGAGTGTTTATAAAATACTCATGCATTGCAATATGTGTTTATGGTGCAGGTAAAGGCAAAGTGTGACCGTGGAATCAAGGCAATGAAGAGGAGGATGTTCTAGTGGTTCGCTTGGTTGTCTAGCTTTTGTTAGGTTGCTAGAGTTGAGTCCTAGAATGTTGCTTAGGATTGCTGGTTCATTGGTTTATGGTTGGAATTATACTGGATATTATTCTATTGGTTATTATATTTATTGGATATTATTTATTGGTTATTGGTATTGTTATTCCGCTGTTGGTTGTGATTATGGTTAGGTGGCTAGTGGGTATGGGACCACTAGTTGTAGTTTATTTTTTTATATTATATTTATTATTTATTATTTAAAAAAAAAAAGGTTGGTCGTTTCAAAAATAAATATCAAATTAGATAACGCTAACATAATTTAAAAATATTAAGATAATAATAATTTTCCTTAGAAACACATTTTTCTAGATTTTCTTTGTTTTTTCTTCATCATTTCAAGTGAATAAAATAAATAAACCATATTATAGTAAAGATTAAACCAATAATATATCTTGCTGATTCGAATTCTTGTAGAACTGAACAGATAAGGGGGAAGGGTGGGGAAGAGAGAACGACAAGGAGGAGGAGAAGTTGGAACTCAGAGATTCTGTCGGTTTTTCTTTGTGAAGTCGTCAAAATTTTGTGGCCCATTGACCATTTACAGCCCATTACTAATTGGCTTAAACATGAGATAAAATGTTTAAAAATAAAATTAATGATTCAGAGATGCCACATGGCAGATAGATAGAGCTTCTTAGAGGGTTTAACCTACTTTATTATATTAGATTTCATACATGTACTCACAAAATTGAGCCAATTACAAAGTCCATGTTAACGGATTTAAGTCAGCTGTTAGAGATGCTGACTTATAATCCACATGTGTATTGACGTGCCATTGAAAACGCAAAACGGCGTCGTTTTGTTATATTTTCTTCACAAAAAATTGTGGTATATCCACACTTTGGTGGTTTGAACCCGTGATCTCATACATATCCAGCATAAGACTTAACCAGTTAATCCCACAACAATGCTCGATAGTAAGTTACAAATGCATCCTCATAAATCTAACGTGGCATCCATCGAAATCGAAAAATATAATGAGAAATCCACACTCCCGTTAAACCCGTGTGCTCAGATATAATTAGCGTAGGACGTAACCAGTTGATCCCACAACAATTCTCAATGATATGATACAAATTTATCTTTATAAACCTTAAAAATAGATCTAAATCCCAATTAAATGAAATATTTATACTTATATTTATAAATTAAAAATAACTGAGAATATAAAGATAAATTTCTATAACTGATAATTAAAGATAAATTTATAAATAAAATATAACTTAAACCTTAAACATTTATAATTTATAATTTATATTTAAATTTATATTTATAAACTTTAAACCTTAAACCTTAAATATTTATATTTATATTTATAAACCTTAAACCTTAAATAGATCTAAGTCCCAATTAAATGAAATGTTTAAGGTTTAAGGTTTAAAGTTTATAAATATTTCATTTAATTTATTAAATTAATTTAAATATAAATATATTCTCAGTTATATTTAATTTATAAATTTATATTTAATTTTCAGATATAAATTATAAATTTATAATTGAAATATAAATTTATTAGTTATACAAATTTATTTTTATATTCTCAGTTATATTTAATTTATAAATATAAATATAAATATTTTATTTAAATGGGACTTAGATCTATTTAAGGTTTATAAAGATAAATTTGTATCATGTAATTGAGAATTGTTGTGGGATCAATTGTTTACATCCTATGCTAATTATATTTGAGTACGCGGGTTCGACCCACGGGAGTGTGGATTTCTCACTATTTTTTTCGATTTCAATGGATGTCACGTTAGGTTTATGAGGATACATTTGTAACATACTATTGAGCATTGTTGTGGGATCAACTGTTAAGTCCTACGATGAATATGTATGAGATTGAGGGTTCAAACCACCAGAGTGTGGATATACCACAATCTTTTGCGAAGAAAATATAACAAAACTACGCTGTTTTGCGTTTTCAATGGCACATCAATACACACATGGATTCTAAGTCAGCATCTCTAACAGTTGATTTAAATCCATTAACATGAACTTTGTAATTGGCTCAATTTTATGAGTACATATATGAAATTTGCAATGTATTAGGGTACATGTCTAAATTGACACTCCTTGTTTGTACAGACAGCAATTCGCACTTTTGGAGTGTGTACGGGTATGAAATGACCATTTTCCCCGTCAACATATATACACAGATAAAAAAGACGAAAACATCTTATATATCTCTTTTATATTCTTCATACTTAAAACTCTCAAGCACAATACTTCTATACAATTTCACATTTTTTGGGTCAAACAATGATATTCTTTGGCTTGATTCTTTTTTTGGTTTGTTTTGCTTCTTTGTTAATCCCTTATATATTAATAGAAAAACATACTCTAGCAAAAACTGATGTGTCGCCGCGAGAGAGCTATGTGCACCTTTTAGCAAAATACCTTTTAATTTTCTGCTTAATTACATTAACATGCCATTATATTTTAATTAAAACAATTAACTTAATAATTAGATATGTCATCATTTCTCACACAAATTTAAATATCACATATTAATTTAAAACTAATTAAATAATTAAATACTATTTTAAGGCAAAATTTCACTAAAATTTACTTACAAATATACAAGTCAAAGTTATATTGATTTCTTAAAATCAATATAAATATTGATTTTTTAGATTCAATATAAGTAAAATATTCTAAAAAAGCTATAAAAACATTTCAATTAATATAATCATATAAAAAATGTTATTTTTTTTATGTTAGTACTATTACCATCTATACTATTAAAAGGGAAACATTTTTAATAAGTAGACATAGATTAAGAGATTATTACATGAAATGCCACTCAAATAAGAATAAGAATATGTCTAATTCTTGAAGCCAAACAGATAGCCACAAAATCGGAACCAAACAGGTATTAATTGTGTTAAGTTTGCCCAATAAATCGGTTTAAAAAAAAAATCTATATATAGAAATAAAGCTATTGTAACGATAATATACTGCATATGCCATTAAAGCTAAACAAATCTACCCACATAATTAGCACACCAGAATTTAATGTAACGTATAACACAATTGAAATTATATTGTTAAGATTAGGAAAATCCAGTTTTAGAATATCTTTCTTATAAGTAAATACTTCATATGTTTTATAAAGAGTGTCATTTTGACATAATGCACATAAATTAAAAAAATTGTTTAAATTTCTGTTTTACCTTTTATATATACACTAAAGTTTTCTTGCTCAAATAATAGGGATAAAAGAGAGATTTAAACTTAAAATTTGCATTGGAAACATAAAATGACACTCTTTTTATAACAAAAAAAAAGTCAAAATGACACTTATTATGAAACATAGGGAGTATATGATTAATAAGTGATCAATTTGACATTTTACACCTAAATTTTGGATAGTTAACATATGATCAATGTAGCATATTTTGAAGAGTAACATATATAAAAGATTCCTTGATTGCACAATTAACATTAAAAACAATCAAATTTTATAGATATTTTAAGTTTAGTTTTTTCACAAAACTTGACAAACTTATGAATAACGTAACCGACTATGTATCTATAAATAAGTCAATTCACAATAACTCAATACTCGAAAAAAGTCCATCACCCAAAACAGAGAGGTTCTTTATAAAAACCTTATTCTGTGTCGTCAAAATTTATTTGTTCTTTGTTTAGTTTTTAGATTGTTATATGTTTAGATGTTATATTTATTTTCCTTTTTAGTTTATGATTATTATATATTATCAGTTATAATTTAAATAAATAAGCTAATATTTATGATGTGTTTATGTAGGGTTTGAAGTATAGTTGAAGAAGCATATGGTGTTGTCTTCTAATTTTAGGTGGGAAGTTAAAAGTAAATCAATTAATTTTCTTTCTCAGATGTATATTACCAAATTCTACTAACCTCTTACACGTATTCTTATTGTTTTTGTTTCAGGGTCAATACTTGATCACAAGTCGATTTATTGATCCATTCACAAACAAGTATAAAGATTTTATAGATGTTTTCACTTAATTTGTATCTGTTTTCTTTTCAAATAATTTCTAATCCGATATTTTTATTTATTTCCAGATTGTGAATATTGGCCAAATTGAGAGG
This sequence comes from Camelina laxa, assembly GCA_024034495.1. NCBI lineage: Eukaryota > Viridiplantae > Streptophyta > Magnoliopsida > Brassicales > Brassicaceae > Camelina > Camelina laxa. The sequence goes on from CM043880.1 coordinate 18,345,899, forward strand.
ATTTATCATCAAAACATCAGACTCCATTCTTAACTCCTAATGCAGTGTATGTTTATAATGTATGATGTTAGAAATATTTTTTTTTATTCATTTATGGTTTCTCTTATGTTTTTTAATTTTTGGTTCTAATTTTTTTTTTATAAAAGTTATTTTTATATAAATTGTTTATAAGGAGAAGTCAGAACTGTCTTACACCTTTATGTTTAGAGAATATAATATAAACTAATTTCTCGTGGATATTTTAATTGTGGTTATAACCTTCTAAGTAAAAGTTACAAGTGTATATATGCTCTTCACACTACAATGGTTCCAAACATCTTCAGAAAACTATCGTTTAATATTTTTTAATCGTGAAGAATTTAGAAAGAATTTACTCAGGTGATTCGTTTTCATCAATTTCACTTCATCGATTTTATATATAGAGCAAACATGCATACTTAAAATCTTTTGTCAAGGTTGGGACACAGTATTTGGAGATAAAAAAAAATCGAGAATGGGAACAAAACATAAATTTTGGAAATAATTTGTTTTACTTTATTAATGTCTCAAGTTAAAAGTACAATGGAAACATAATAGGATGCGAAAAAACTAGACGAAACCAGGAATTGTCAAAAAAAAATGTAAATAACCACTAGAAATTTAAAACTTTGTGATACAAAATATTTAGAAATCGATGAAGCCAAAGAAGTACCAACCTATATAATCCATTAGATACCACACATTGCCATAGTAAATTAAATGCATCCATATGATTTATAATAACTTCAAATTTTTTTTGGGAAATACAAGAGGGACGAGATAGTAATATATATTCAAAAATTATCGTAGAGCTATTTATTTCAACTAACGGGTATGAGAGGTGAACGGTAATTCATAAACTAAAATACATTGTCTAAACTATTTCCGATTGAATACCAGATGAGAATTTGAAAATTTGGATAACTAAATATATTTATATTTTTCAAAATAAACAAAGCATCAAATTATATATCATATCTAGATAATATATAGTATTAAAATCTTATAATAATTTGTAATAGATATGACATAATTATCAAAATTTAAGTTTTCTGAAACCATATTGTATTTATGGTTAAACTATTTATTATTAGAATTAAATTTAGCTTGAAATATATATTTAATAAATGAGAGAAAATGATTTATTGAGCAACTAGAGATATTTACTATTTTGGTTTAGAGGGACGAGTTTTTACGGATAAAGAATATATTATACTAGGGGATGGCTATTGGGATAAGGTTTAGACTTAATATTTGAAATCAACCCCGCACGTACATGCGGGTCAGAATCTAGTAATAGTTTAAATAACAAGCTTTTAGTAGTTATTATAATTGATTCTAAAAAGAAGTATATTACTCGTGAATTATCTCCAACTCATTAAAAGAAACTTAATTCCCAATAAATAATATATATATATATATATATATATTCATAAATAAATATAAAATGACAACAAATTAGGGGATATCATGATGTTTGATTATTTATATATATATATATATTCATAAATAAATATAAAAATGACAACAAATTAGGGGATATCATGATGTCTGATTATTTATATATATCTAAGTACGTAAACTAATTAATCTCAACATTTAGTGTAATTATTCATTAAAAATGGAAATTTTGATAATCGAATAGGAATATACGATTCTAATTGTATATTCATCTATTTGCTATTAAAAGGGAATGAAGCAATAAACCTTATCATTATAAATAAACTTAGTACCCAGAAAAAATCATAATATATTTAAAATGAGTGATTACTAAATTATGCAAAATTGTTATAGTTACTTGATAAGCCATAAATATAAATTTGATTTTTAAAACACACAAAAATATATATTGCCATAAATTGTAACATTTTATAAATATTTTATTTACCACATTCACATATTTTATGGGTCAAATGCATCTTACATGAATACGTTGATTTTAGAATTTCATTAATTTTTTCATAATGATTTGGTAATAATCCTTCATTTATAGAAAATATTAACAAACCAACTAACTCAAAAAAAATTTAAATAGCCTAATCAAAAATATTAAATCAATAAATTAAATAATCTTCAGAAAATTTAATTTAGAATCTGATTGTTACTAACATATAATAATAATTAAACTACCGAGTAGTTTAATATATGTTGTTATGGTTACATAAGAAACATGTAAGATTGTTATGATTACAAAATAAAACATAAGAGGATATAAATTTGATTTTTAAACCACACGAAAGACATGTTGCAATAAATAGTAATATTTTATTAATATTTTCTCTACCATAAAACATCTTACATATTCAGATATTTTATTGGCGAAAGATATTTTTTACATGAAAAAACGCAGATTTGAATAAATAAATAACTTTAGTTACATATTATGTTTGACACAAAAAAATAACAGTTTTAAGATAATAATTTTATTTATAACAATTTTCTTTAAATTGATTTATCCCCGCAAAGTGCGGGTTGTTACCTAGTTTCTTATATTACTCTAATCTGTACCTATATTAGCTAGCTACTAAAAGTCTAAATCATTGTCATCCAATTAGTCCGAAATTTTAAACATTGAATTCCAACTGTTGGCAGCTTTAAACGTATGTCCCATAATATATCGACGCACTTATATGAATGCTGCATGGGATATGAAAGTCATATACAATGTGTCATAAAACGAAAACACGTAGATCTAAAGTTCAGTTGTGGCTGGATTCGATATATAAGAACTATACTAAATCGAATTTGATTGGGTTGTTAATTGTCCTACTCCTATTAGAAAAAGAAATTAAATATACTACAATGTATTCTTAAACCGGTAAAAAATCAGTTCACCCAACGAACCAACTTCCAAGTAGCAGTCCAAATCATAGATTCTTTTAGGAGTATAAATGTACGCTCACGTCAGAATCTTAACATAACTCTTTCCCCTTTTCCTGTCTCTCTTTCACCTTTTCTTCTCGATTGATCTTACCTCTCTACACAACTTCTTATTTAAATCAAGAAAAATTCCAAGAATCTTGCGTCAGACAAATGTCTCCTAGTTTAATCTGTAGAAACAGAGTTCTCTGTTTTGTTTTAGTATTGTTCTGCTTCCCTCAACCTTTTGCCGCCAGAAACCTACCGGAGGAGGAACAAAAACCATCCACCGCAAAAGCAACTCAAATAATCCACGTCAGCAACAACACGTGGCATGATTTCTCTCGTCTCGTAGACGTCCAGGTTGGTAGCCACGTCACCGGCGTTTCTGATCTTAAACGATACCTCCACCGTTTCGGTTACGTGAGTGATGGCTCGGAAAGTTTCTCCGACGTGTTCGATGGTCCTCTCGAATCTGCAATATCTCTATACCAAGAAAATCTCGGTTTACCGATTACCGGGAGACTCGACACGAGTACCGTCAGTCTCATGTCGTTACCGCGATGTGGCGTTAGCGATACGCACATGATCATCAACGACGACGGTTTCCACACAACGGCGCATTATACGTACTTTAACGGTAAACCGAAGTGGAACCGCGACACGCTAACCTACGCCATATCGAAAACACACAAACTCGATTACTTGACGTCAGAAGACGTCAAAACCGTTTTCCGACGAGCTTTTTCGCAGTGGGCGAGCGTGATTCCGGTGAGTTTCGAGGAAGTCGATGATTTCACAACGGCGGATTTGAAGATCGGGTTCTATTCCGGCGATCACGGTGACGGGCTACCGTTTGACGGTGTTCTCGGGACGTTAGCACACGCATTCGCGCCGGAGAACGGGAGGCTTCACCTCGACGCGGGGGAGACATGGGTAGTCGACGATGACTTTAAACGATCTTCCGAGGTGGCCGTCGACTTGGAGTCTGTGGCGACTCACGAGATTGGTCACTTGCTGGGTTTAGGACATAGCTCTCAGGAGTCGGCGGTTATGTATCCGAGTCTCCGGCCGAGAACCAAAAAAGTTGACCTTACGGTCGATGACGTGGCAGGTGTACTGAAGTTATATGGGCCGAACCCAAAATTACGGTTGGATTCACTGACGCAGTCGGAAGATTCTATTCAAAACGGCTCCGTATCACTGAGATTCTTGTCGGGGAATTTTATCGGATATGTTGTGTTGGTTGTTGTTTTTATTCTGTTCCGATAGGTTTATAGGACATAAGAAATACTGTTTTTTTTTTTTATAAAAAAATAATTTATTTATTTATTACGAAATGTACATAGAAAAAGGATATTTTTCATTGTCTTTATGATGGCTTTCTATATGGGATTATTATTCTCTGATTAATTACTTTGAGTTTGTGTCTATCATTATCTCAAAAATTGAAAGATATTGATGTTTATGGACTGATATTATAGATTGGTCCCACTCCTAATGACACTACAAGTCTACAAAGTACATACAGTAGAACCTCTATAAATTAATAACTTGTTAAATTAATAATCTCTATAAATTAATAAATTTCTTCGGTCCCAAGTTGGGATTAGTGTAATTTTAGACACTATTCGATAATATAATAAGATAATAATTTTTTTGAAAATCCTTTGTAAATATATGGTCCCATCAATAATATAAATTAATAATTATATAAAATTATCTAAATATACGTATATATATAAACATTAATTTTTATTAGAGTTTATTTTTAATACTTTTATTATATAAAAAATCTTAAAGTGTTATTTTTAAAACATGATAATTGTTATTTTTCTTGTAATTGATTTTATAAAATATTAGTTATATCAATTATTTTTTAAAAAGATTATTTTTTACCAAATTAGGAAAGTTTCTCTATAAATTAATAATTATTAATTTATCGATAAATTAAAACCTCTATAAATTAATAGATTTTCATGGTCCGGACATTATTAATTTATAGAGGTTTTACTGTAGTTGAGGTTGATCATGACCTTTATATTTGTGTTCCTAAGCAAAATAGCACATAGATTATTTTGAAAAATTTAAGCCCATTTAGATGTTGTATCATAAAAGCCCAGTCCAAGATAACGACTATGAGTAAGTTGGTTTCAATTCGAACCAAACCGGTTTTACATGATTATGAAATCAAATGGCTTATATGGACAAACCAAGAAGAGATTCGACTCGGTTCGGTTTTTATTAATATTTTTCTCCCAGACCTATTAGTAAACCTCTTCATTCGACTAGACGGTGGCGGTCGTCTCTCTCAAAAATTCCGAAAACCTCTTAAGCCCTAGCAATGCCGTCGAGTTTCTTCTTCGATGCTGCTAGCGACGACGAGCTTGAATTGCTACGCAATGAAGAAGACAGTAGTGGTGACGAAGACGTAGAGGAAGACGAAGCAGAAGAGCGTATAGCTGGAGAAGAGGAGGATGAAGATGAAGATGACGAAGAAGAAGTTGAGAAGAGGAAACGAGATGCTGATGCTCAGTCTCCTTGGGATTTCGCATCTTATTCAAGCTCCGTTGGTGAAGAACACGCTCGCCGTCACACAACGTCTATTGATGAAAAGATCTCCAAAGCTATCCAGCATCGCCCAGTTCCCATTTCCATAGATGAAGACGAAGAAGAAGAAGAGGAAGACGAAGATGTCTCCGGTGCTGAAGCTGATAAACAAGTAAATCCCCTAAACAATTTGATTGAATCCGATTTCGAATTGTGTTTTTTTTTTTTTTTGTTAGAGAAATTGAAAGTGTGGTTTTTAACTGTGAAGGAGGAGTATATTTCGGAAGACGATGAGGCAGCTGAGTACAAACCAGAAGATGTTGTTCCCAAGCCATTCTTCTCTACAGTGGATGGAGTTTCATTTCATGCTGATACTTTCATGGAGCTTAATCTCTCTCGTCCGTTGCTTCGAGCTTGTGAAACTCTTGGTTACAAGAAACCTACTCCGATTCAGGTTCTAATTCCTCCAGCAAGGGTGTTCTAATTCAGTTATTGTTTAGAGTTTTTTCATCTGAATCGTTCGTTGGTGTTGCAAATGCAGGCAGCTTGTATACCTTTAGCACTTACAGGCCGCGATCTTTGTGCCAGTGCCATCACTGGATCAGGAAAGGTGAGCTCTACTTCTCGAGGCTTCTTGTGTAATTCTGTGATTGTTTCACTAAAAAATTATGGAGTTTTAATAATGATTTTGATTTACATTGTGTTTTTAATAGACTGCTGCATTCGCTTTACCTACTCTTGAGAGGTTACTGTTCCGTCCCAAGCGGGTCTTTGCTACTAGAGTTCTTATTCTCACTCCAACAAGGGAGTTAGCCGTCCAGTAAGTAGCATAACTTTGCCTCCCGCAACAATACTAAACCTTTAAGGGCCTTTTGATTTATGTTGCTGAAAAGCTGATTTGTTTTTTTTTGGTATGTGTTTCAGGATTCATAGCATGATTCAGAAGCTTGCACAGTTTACTGATATTAAATGTGGGTTGATTGTAGGAGGGCTTTCTGTAAGGGTATGGTATCTTTCTCTGAGGATGCAAGTTTCTTGAAACCTTCATGTGTTTGTTGTTTGAGAACAAACTTATTTCCTTTTCCAAGAAATGTTTCTTAATATTGGTAAATCTATAATGTGTCTTGTGTTAGGAGCAAGAGGTGGTTCTAAGGTCTATGCCAGATATTGTCGTGGCGACTCCTGGACGTATGATAGATCATTTGCGTAATTCCATGTCTGTTGATTTGGATGATCTAGCGGTCTTAATCCTTGATGAGGCAGACCGCCTTCTACAGACTGGGTTTGCCACTGAAATAACAGAGCTGGTATGCATTTATATGTTTCATATGTTTGGTTCCTGTGACACCTCATATTGAATTGTAGTCAATTTCTTCTTGTCTTTGTTAGTTTCTAATCTAAAGATATAACTGTCTTAACTGGAGAGATTATGTTTGACTGTTCGTTATTGGATTTATATACATGAGTCGACATCTATATGCAGGTTCGTTTATGTCCTAAGAGAAGGCAAACAATGCTCTTCTCAGCCACAATGACTGAAGAAGTTAAAGAGCTAGTCAAACTTTCCTTGAACAAACCGTTACGACTCTCAGCTGATCCATCAGCTAGAAGGCCACCAGGCTTGACTGAGGAGTATGTCAGCCACTACTTATCATTTTTGACCTTTTCAAGATCCCAAATAGCTTGGATCTTGAATTTATATCATATAGGCCATGAAGCTAACTTGTTATCTCTTAATTGTAGGGTGGTAAGAATACGCAGGACTCGTGAGGCAAATCAGGAAGCTGTTCTTCTATCATTGTGCACAAGAACTTTTAAATCAAAAGTCATTATCTTTAGGTGAGACTACTATAAATTTGATGCCTTTCAAATCCAAGTTCTATAAAGTGCTTGCATAGTTTGGCATTTTGCATTTCACCTGAGAGATTTCTTGTACCTTCTTGCGCCAGTGGAACAAAACAAGCTGCACATAGACTGAAAATTTTATTCGGATTAGCTGGCCTCAAAGCAGCTGAGCTTCATGGAAACCTAACCCAAGCACAACGTCTTGATGTAAGAAACTCGGACACATCAGCTTTATTTGTACATGAATATTTCTTTTCTCTGTTTGCAAGTACTTAATGGTATCGTTTTGCAGTCTCTGGAACTTTTCAGAAAGCAAGAGGTCGATTTTCTCATTGCTACTGATGTAGCCGCTCGAGTAAGTATAAGAAGCAACCAACTTATTTTCAAGATTCTCTTGTCAGTAGCTCTGCTATTTCAGCTCTTGAACACTGTCTGGTTTGATTATTCCAGGGACTTGACATCATTGGTGTTCAAACAGTTATAAATTATGCTTGTCCTCGGGAAATAGACAGGTAAATCCGAGATTTCCTGTATGATGATTAATTAAAAAGCTATCAGCTTTCTTCTCTTTGACTGATGCGAGGACAATACGTTTTCCTTTGATTTTGCAGTTATGTTCACAGAGTTGGTAGAACAGCTAGGGCTGGAAGGGAAGGTTATGCTGTAACGTTTGTGACTGATAGTGATCGTTCCCTTTTGAAAGTCATTGTAAGTGAATCTTCAGACATAGATGGATCTTACGTTTACCCAATTCATTGTTGCTCTAGTTTGGACATTTGAATCAATTTTGTTTCTTTGGTTACAAGGCAAAAAAGGTGGGATCAAAGTTGAAGAGCCGAGTCATCCCAGAGCAGTCAATCGTCAAGTGGTCCCAGATAATCGATGAAATGGAAGATCAGTATTCCGCTGTTATTTCAGCAGAAAGGTTCCGTTAACACACTCATCAAAGAATTACTGTATCCCAGGAGAACTCATTGATCTGTATACTAAAGCGTTGAGGTGTTTTCATCAATTTCAGGGATGAGCGAGCTCTAAGGAAAGCTGAAATGGAATTTGCAAAGGTAGGCAGATTTGGTTCTTGACTGTGTTTAAATGTCTTGGGATCAATTTCAAATTCTTGATTATGCGTTTCTTTCTGCAGGCGGAGAACATGCTAGAGCACAGAGATGAAATATATTCACGCCCAAAAAGGACTTGGTTCATGACAGAGAAGGAGAAGAAGCTCGTGGCACAGGCTGAAAAGGTGTTCTTTTTATTTCCTGAGGCTGTTGTTGTTTTCGAGAGAGAATACACTTGTCTGAATCATTCTGGATACTTTCTCTGAACAGGATTCTGCAGGGAACCCTTCTGGAAGCGAACTAGTTAGTGCTAATATAGCAGAGGACCTCAAGATGAAGGAGAAGAGAAAACGTGAACGCGAGGTCCGTTTATGAAGAATCTCTTGTCACTATTCAGTTGCATTATCGTTCTTGTTTAGTGTCGATTTCTTCTTTCTAGAGAACTTACAATTCTCTTGATCATGCAAGTACAGAAGAATCTCCCTAGGAAAAAACGTAGAAAGCTAGAAGCTGCCAGAGAGATGCTAGAAGACGACGAAGGAGAAGAAGAAGATGAAGAAGAAGAAGGAGAGGAAAAGCGAGGAAGGTCAAGAGTAAGTATTTCAGTGATACACATCAGTCTCTCTTTTGCCGAGATGATGAAAACATTGTATTGAATTTTAAATGTGTTTTGTTCTCAGGGGAAAGACAAGAAGAAGCAAGAGACAGAGAAGAAGGGATTGACACTAGTGGATATTGGTTACCGGCGAGCAAAAGCGGTGAAAGCAAAACAGAGAGCAATTGATTCGGGTAAGATGGATAGACCAACGCCGAACAAGAAACAAGTACGGAGTAAACCAAAAAGCCAGCCTCGAGATGAAGAGATGAAAGATGTGTTCAAGAGTGATATGAGCGAGAAGAAACAGGGAAGAGGCGGCGGCGCAGGTGGAGCAAAACATCGGACGCAGTCAAAGAACTCGTTCAAGAGCAAAGCTCGGTAAGAAAAATTTCATCATAATCATAAAATTTACATGTAGATATTGTTGTTTGATGGGTTTAACTCGGTATTTTCTTCTTTTTCTTTTGTCTTGCAGATATAAGCGTAGGTAAAACGAAATAGCATTTTTGAGAAGATATTGAAGGACAAGAACCCACGAGAAAAAGAGACATTTCTTAGCGAAGGGTTTAAACAATTTTTATTATTGTTGTAATACCAGAATTTAGAACAATACAGGCGAAGATGTTCGAAATTTTGTTGTTTTTTGTTGTTGTTTTCTAATGGTTTTTAAAATCTTTCATAAAAAAGCTGACAACGAATATCGTTTTAAGGAGGCAAGAAGGTCACCTGAGTTGGTGGCGGTGGTAGACGCGTGAGAGGAATTTGTATGTTTCAGAACTTGAGATTGCAACCGTTCTGTGAAACAACAACAATATAATATGAAGCTATGAGAATGTGTCAGGACCGTGGCACAGCTCATTAGAATGTGTAAACCGATTTAGGAGCTATGAGTTTCTACATATTCAAAATGCCTTTTTCACAATGTTGGTAGTTTTGATAAATTATTCAAAGCAACAAAAAGGCTCGGTATCTATCTCGATACATATTCAATTAATTTGTTCTTGTTGCAGAATTTGTAACATGTCAGATGTGATCTTCGTCTCTTTTAGATTCTGGATTTATGCCATTGATAATATACATGAAATTTAACTTTATCAAATACTAAATGTTGTGAGGATAAGCAACAATAAGAGACCCTTCGCTTGTCTCTTGATTCTCTCGAGGTCAGCTTTGCTACTTCCTCTTCTATTCATTTGGTTTCTGGAGGATTGGAATCAATCTAACTCTATTACATTTACTGGGTTCTTACCCTAAAATCCTCTGGGGCGAGTAGACTAGAGTAAAAAAAAAATGTCTCGACTCTCGAGCAATAAACACTTCTCGAAGACGAGGAGACATTGATCAGAAAGGGAACAACAAACATAAGGAATTTTATTTTGCAGACGAGTTAAACTTTTCAATCCAAACATGTAGGAAAGTACTATTTTAAATTGTTTTACAACTGGGCGTATTTGATATTTGCAAGCCCAGTCCAATAAGAGACTCTCGCCTTAATATATATATAGATAGACGCAGAGTGCTTTCGTTCCATGCAACCCTAAATTCTCTTGATAACTCTCGGTCGAAAGCATGTCCGGTATTATTTTCCCGGAGCCCAACAGTAAAAATATGGGTAAAGATTTTGTATCCCTTTATGATCATTTGGATTTGATTAATTTCATCTGATCAATCTGTCATAGTTAAATCACAATCTCTGATTTTTTTTTTTTGTGTGCTCTCTAATCCGTTTTGTCTCAAACGTCTACCAGATGAGGATGCACTAATCATATGGGTCCTTGAGGATTGCTCAAACATCCCCAAAATTTCCTACTTTTATGAGGTTTATAGGAAACTCGAGAGAGCTCTTAAAATTGATGGATTTGACGGTAACCTCACTGTGACCATCGGGTTACCATTGTTGACCCGACTACGGATTCCACTGATTTCCGCAAATCTTTCGATGCTTTGCAAAAATAATATGAGAAATACTCTGTCTATATACAGTTTGATCAATCCCAAGGTACCCAATTTCTTCTTTACTTATTAAAACCACCCTCTTTTCTTTCTATATAATCTAATAATGTCGTGTTGTTGCTTGGTATACTATACTATTATAGGGGATAAAGATGCAAGAATTAACTGTATGTTAGTCAGCATTCTTGTTTGCGAGACAGGAAATGTGGTGCAAGAATTAGAAGCTTTGAAAGGACAATCTCGTGATGAGCACATCATCGTGACGAGTCACAGCTTCCATATTCCTTTTTCCAGTCTCGTGATCCGGTACGTCGTAGTGATGAGTCACAGCCCCATGAAAACCCTTTTCAGCCTCGTGATGAGCCACAGTGTCAATATCAAAATGAAGAAGAGGATTCTGGTGGAAAAGGATTAGAAGATGAGCTACAACGTCGTGATGAGTCACAACCTCCATATTCCCCTTTTCAGTCTCGTGATCCGGCATGTCGTAGTGATGAGTCACAACCTCAATATTCTCCTTTTCAGCCTCGTGATGAGCCACAGTCTCAATGTCAAAATGAAGAAGAGAAAGAAGAGGATTCTGGTGGAAAAGGATCAAAAGATGAGCTACAACGTGAGATGGCTGAAGAGATTGCAAAGCTTCAATGTTTACCCAATTAGCATCTGATTTCTCCTCCTCTCTGTTATTAACTCTCTCATTAGCATCATCCTTCTTTGACGCATTCTCACAAGCATTCTTCTCAATTTGCTCCTATGATTTCTCCTCCTCTCTGTTATTAACTCTCTCATTAGCATCATCCTTCTTTGACGCATTCTTTGATTGCTGTTCTGGGTTAGAATTCCTCTCAATTTCCTCATCTCATTTCACCTCCTCTCTGTTATTAACTCTCTCATAATGTACTACCATTTCCTTTGGCCAGGCAATGAATTCGTCAATTGCATTCATTAGCATCTCAATGTCATCTACTGGTGCCCAAAGACGTATGTCCATCTTGACCTCAGACACTGTCACAACAACTTCATAATGCTTCAAGGGTACATTGTGGAGAAATACACGGCTTGGATAGCAATATCCTATTGCAACAACATCATTATTTCCACAACAACTTCATAATGCTTCAAGGGTACATTGTGGAGAAATACACGGCTTGGATAGCAATATCCTATTGCAACAACATCATTATTTCCATTATGGTTGATCAAGTTGCACTTGACATTTACCACTTGAGATGGAGGTAGTAGCTTCTCTGCCTTCTTCTTGGACTCTTTACGCTTTGCGATCTCTTCAGCCATCTCACGCTGTAGCTCATCTTATGATACTTGTCCACCAGAATCCTCTTCTTCCTCTTCTTCGTTTTGATATTGAGACTTTGGCTCATCACGAGGCTGAAAAGGAGAATATTGAGGCGGTGACTCATCACTAGCCGTGGGCATTCGGGTACTCGGGTCGGGTTCGGGTAAGAACTGATCGGGTTCGGGTTTTTCGGGTAGAGGAGCTTAGGACCTAATAGGGTAAACAGAAAATATCGGTTCGGTTTCGGTTCGGGTCTTATCGGGTTCGGGTCTAAAATTTCAGAACCTATAAATACCCGAAAAAGTTGGGTATCATCCAGGTTCGGGTTTTTTGTACCCGATTACCCAAAATTTAATCCGATAACCTGAATTTTAGCCGATTATCTGAAAATTTTAATGTTAAATATTAAAATAAAAAATTAATTTTTTAAAAAATATTATTAAACATTTCAATAAAATTTTAGTTATTTTGAGTATTTTGATCTAGGAAGAACTAATATTTTTGAATTTTAAGTTGTAACTTTGAATAACTATGTTATAAAAAAAAATATATAACTAATATTTTATGTATATTATTTTATTTCGGGTTTGTCGGGTACCCATTCGGTTCTGGGTTCGGTTCTGGGTTCTTCGGGTTTAGAAGATTAGGACCCAATAGGATATTCTACCGGTTCCGGGTTTGGATTCGGGTCTATATTTTCGGGTCGGTTCCGGTTCGAGTTTTCGGGTCCGGTTTTTTTGCCCAGGCCTACTCATCACTACGACGTGCCGGATCACGAGACTGAAAAGGGGAATATGGAGGCTGTGACTCATCACGACGCTGTAGCTCATCTTCTGATCCTTTTCCACCAGAATCCTCTTCTTTGTTTTGATATTGAGACTGTGGCTCATCACGAGGCTGAAAAGGGTTTTCATGGGGTTGTGACTCATCACTACGACGTGCCAGATCAAGAGACTGAAAAGGGGAATATGGAGGCTGTGACTCATCACGATGTTGTGGCTCATCACGAGATTGTCCTTTCAAAGCTTCTAATTCTTGCATTGATAGGAAATGTGGTGCTAATCTCGAGTAACGAAAACTTTGGACAAGGCACCAAGTTCTCTTATGTTCGTGACATTTTGTCCAAGAGAGGTTTCAATGTTTCCGTGGTCAATCCTGATACTTTGCTCAACAATATAGTACTTCAAACTAGAGATGACGATTAAACCTGTGGTAGCTATTCTACTTGAATTGAGAATGCTTCTATGATCAAAGACAAGTTTGTAACTACTAATTTATCTTATATATGACATCAATTTTACTATATGGGAGGTTTCTCGTTAATTTGCTAATCTATGTTTCTCGAAGACGTTTATTTTGATGTCATTGCTAGTAAACATTTCTTCTCCGTTTAGACATAAACACGTTCCAACTCATAATACAAACGCTTGAGCTGCCCAAGATCCTTCATGTGTATATTAATTAGGATCATGTTTTTGATATGGGCTCTTCTTCTTTCTCTCTCTCATCTTGTTTATCTTCAATACTAGTATCCTCTCGCTTCTTATCAAATAGGCTTGTCAAAAACAAAGCTGATTCTTGTAGAGGAGGTGTACATTCCGAATCAGGAGGTAGCCAATCCAAGCTAGTATCAGATAAAACAACACCAAAACCTAACCTGTATAACAATTGAAATCTACAAAGCGCTTTTTCTTCCAAGTTTTTTGAGAGTACAATCATATTTGCTGGTGCAGGATTTTCCAGTGCCCATGCGAAAGCATCCACTAACAGCGGAGAAATCCTCGAGTATGCATCCCCTATGCAAAAGTATTAGTGTAAGTAAAAAACTTCACAAATAATAAGGAAAAATTTGAATACATACCTTAAACTTAATAGGAAATTTGAAATATATACTAAATTTTTTAAGTCTTTAGTATATACCTTAATTAACACTAAATACAATATAATTAAATTAATTTATTTGTAAACATTATTTTTACAAACGTAAACTAGATATTCGGGTAAAATCTTCAAAAACATTATGTAAATTTTTTTTTTTAAATAATGAATTAATTTACTATATATAATATTAATCAATAACTAAAAGATTAAATTAAGATAAAATAAATAAAATATGCCCTTAAATTAATTAAGATAAAATAAATAAAATATGCCCTTAAATTAAGATAAAATAAAAAAATATGCCCTTAAATTAATTAAACGTTATAAAAATAAACACAAAATAATTAATTTCATCATTGTTAGAAAGTGATTTTTAAAAATCATTGTTTATATTTTAGATATTGAAAAAATTTAGATAATGATGAAATACTTTATTATGGAAAATATTAATCAATAAAGAAAATTAAAATTCAGATAAAAAACAAAAAGGTGGTTTTATAAAATTTTATTATATAAAAATTAAAATAAAATTGTTTAGAATTATTATTTTTTCATTTATGTTTAGTAAAATTTTAAGATATATTAGTTTTTAATAAATATATAATTCACTAATAATTCTTCAAATTTTTTCATTTTAAAAAAAAGTTTCAAAAAATAATTATATATATTAATTTATTTTCGAAATTGTTGAGTTTAATAAAATAATAAAAAGTTGTGAGCTTTTAGAAAATAAATCAACAGTTCAAAAAAATTGACTTTGTAACAATTTAATTAATAAAAAAATAAATCAACTTTTAAATATAAGTCAACAAAGCAAAAATATAAATCAGGAGAAATAAAATATAAGTCGACAGTTCAAAAAGTCAATCATATTAATAAGTCAACTTTAAATGTAATAAGTCTACTAACACCAAACAAATTGACCGAAAAAAATATAAGTCAACAAACAAAACAAATAAGTTCACATCATCAAAAGTCGACTATGTAACAAAATCAATGAAACAAAAAAAAAAAAGTCGACAATTTTAAAGTAAATCGATGGAAAAATAAATAAGTTGAAAAAAATTAAACCTAAGTCAACCATTCAAAATATCGACCTTATTAATAATCAATGTATGATGGAATAAGTCAACAATAAATAAACAAATCAACAGAAACAAATATAAATCAGTGAGAGAAAAAATAAGTCAACTGTTAAAAAATCGACATGCTATAAATCCACTAGCTATAACATAAGTCAACTGTTTTAATATAAGTCGATGACGAAGATAATTAAGTCAACAGAAGTAAAAAACAAAACGATTGTTCAAAAAGTCGACATTATAAATAAATCAACATTGATTAAAATAAGTATAAAACATTGATATATATATATATATTATAAATTGTATAATCTTATATATATATTATAAATTGTATAATCTTGAAGTATTTATTTAAAAATAATTTAAATCTAAATAATATCAACCAAAATATTTAAATTCCTTTTTATCATTCAAAAATTTAAGATCAAAAATTTATTCATTTAATCATTATTTAAAATACAATAAATATGTTTTCATTATATTTTTTATTTATTAAATAATTTATTCCGAATTTAAAAAAAAATTTAAAAGTAATTTATTTTTAAATATAAAATTAGTTTTTATAATTTTTATTTAATTGTTAAAATTGCTTAATACTAAGGGTATTTCTGTCTATTTTCTTTTCAAAATGTGTAGTTTTCAAATAACTATAAGATTAAGTGTAATTTCAAATTTCTTTTAAAATTTAGTATATTCTTAAAAATGTCCCAATAAATAAACGTGAAAGAGTAAGGGAACCCATATATATATATATATATATATATATATATATATATATTCACCTTCCGGGATGGTAGTGATTGTGAATCCGGCATCTCGTAGCTATTCCCATTCATCCAAAAATGTATAGTTCTTCTTCTTATCAACGCAAACATTGATTGAAACTTCCCCACAAAAATCCGCAACCGCGATAGCTGATATGATTTTCTCCCCCATCAAACAAATATCGTGATTATAAGGAATTGGGTAATCCTCCACGTTCCAAAAGACACATGTATTGGCATCTACGAGGAAAAACTGCTTTTATATATCTGGACAATTCCAATATGTTCAATTCATACATCGGACTATTGACTATGCGAAAACATACATTGATTTAATTTTTTTTTTGAATTTCATACCTGAACTTATGATTTTGTGCTATAATATACAAAAACATGATTAATTAGTAACTCTGTTAATATCAACGTTAGACCAATCTGACGTGGAATCCACATGTACTGTACATCACGTCAAAACGACGTCGTTTTAATCGTTGCTTCGAATAAAAATTAAAAATAATAGTACACGCTAGGCTTGAACCAGTTAAGTCTAACACCCTAATAACTTTTCTGTAACCACTTTGACACAAGTATCTTTAATTGTTTAGTGAACAAATATTTAATGTATTCTCTCTTATCTCTTTCTTTCCCTAAAATCAATCAAAAGCTTCTTTGTTTTCTTGAATATTTTTTTTACTATCGGAATTGAATCCACCCGATTTGTACAAAATTGATTCGAGATCTGCTGTGATGTTTAGGTAGACCAAAACCCAATACTTGAATCGATCAATTGAGTAAAAACCATAATTTTGTGATTTGTGATTTACAGCTTTTGAAGATGGGAGATGAAACAGTTGAGATTACGCTACAGAGCGCGTTGAACGAAATCTAAAACAAGTGCAGAGAAGATCTTCTGAACATTGGATATTTACCAAACCATCTTACACCTAATTCCCAAAATCAATCAGATCTTCAGGTTCTACGGCTTGTCTTCTTGCTTTGGTTAAAGAAGAGTGCCTGAAGAAAAAGATATATTAAATCTTGGTTCACTAACTCACAATAGATCTATATATCCGAGTGGTAAATGATAAGTTAGTTAGGACTTAGACTTCACGGGTTCGAGGCTAACAATAGTTAATAGTTCCGATGTATGAATCGAACATATTGAAATTGTCCAAGTATGTAAAAGTCGTTTTTCCACATCCACGAAACGAGAACGAATACATAATTTACTATATGAAGACAGATGGACGATTTATATGCTATAATAGTTTACCATGACACGTCGATCAGATGAAAGCTAATTTAAATCATAGACAAAACAATTTCGATCAAGAGAACTAGATATTATATAAATATGTTAGAGAGATGTTACGTACGTACCATTGTATGAATCGCAGGTAAGTACATACATAATATATTTAGGTAACCGCGGATCAGACTGATAAGAGATCATTTGGGCCTCGTTTAACTCTTAATGGGCTGCTAAATTAATGTTGTCTAAGCCCTTTATTACTTCTCTCTATATCTCGTGTTTGTTCTTTGTAGGAACAGTATCGAATTAATCAACAATGAATGTTTATCTTCTTCCTCATCGTCTCTCTTCTTCTTCTTCTTCCTTCCTTCTTCTGATCTGATTCTTCACCTTAATCCCTATTTCTTCTGTTTCTCACCTCTAATTCTGTTATCTATCTTGGTAAGCTACTTCGGTACTTATCACAGACATAGTTTGGTCGGCGGACGGCGGATCTGACATATCTTCGTCGGACAACTGCGTATTTGACATAGCTTCGTCGGACAACTATTAATCCTCCTCTGCGTCTATCTTTATATAAAGGCCAGAGAGTCTCTTATTGGGCTGGGCCCGGTAGTTATATATCTCACATCTAGGTTTCTCTAATTATTATGATTTCTTTTGCCTCGATTTCGCCGTTTCCAGGAGTTGTGTTTGGGTTCTAGTCGTCTTTGGACCTAGTAGGTACTAGGTAATTCCTTTCTTGCTAGTAAGGATGCTTTAGTTATCTTTATTTGTGAGGTAGTCTTCATTGTTAAAAGTAGGAGTCGCTGTCATGTGTCGTAGATTATGAGTTTGAGTTAAGAGTTTTTGATAGACAAGGGAATATGTAATATTCACTTGCCATCTATGTAAAGCTAATATTTGGAGAACACTCTCCTATAGATAAGTCCTGATTATGGGATAATCAAGTGTTTAACAAAACAATAAAACTAAGACACAGAACACAAGTAACTTAAGACAATTTTTCTCTTCATATTCCCTTAGTTCTCCACTCCAGCAATGTCTTTATATAACACAATGAAGCAAAGAAATTAAGGTGTTGTTCATTTGGTGAACCAGACAGCAGTATCTGGACGCATATACATGTTATTGTTCGCTTAGTGACAATTAAGAAATGAACTGGATTAGGTATTTAGACGAGTTTTGAAAACTCATCCAAAAAAAGCTAAATTTCTGAATGAGTTATTTTGGAGAGTTTGGATGAGGTAAACTCATCCATAATTGGTAAAAGTCCAAAATATTTCTATTTTAATTAAATAATTATAAAATATTTTTTTTCCAATTCTAATATACTTATAACCCTAAAATTCTAATTTTTCACCCACAAACCTGTAAAATCTTGTTTTCTCATTAAAACCACATATTACATTTTTCAGGTAAAACCGCAAAATTATACGCAAAATTATGTTTTCCCGCTAAAATCGCAAAATCTCGTTTTTCCTCCAAAACCGTAAAATCTCGTTTTCCCGCCAAAACCGTAAAATCTCGTTTTCTCGCCAAAACCGTAAAATCTTGTTTTCTCGCCAAAACCGTAAAAACTCGTTTTTCCTCAAAAACCATAAAATCTCATTTTCTCGCCAAAACCGTAAAATCACGTTTTCTCGTCAAAATCGCAAATTCTCGTATTTTCACCAAAATCGCAAAATCTCGTTTTTCTTCCAAAACCGCAAAAACTCGTTTCCTGCCAAAACCGTAAAACCTTGTTTTCCCGCCAAAATCGTAAAATCTCTTTTTTTTGCCAAAACCGCAAAATATCGTTTTCTCGCCAAAATCGCAAATTCTCGTTTTCTCATCAAAACCGCAAAATCTCGTTTTTCCTCCAAAACCTCAAAAACTCGTTTTTCTACCAAAACCGCAAAATCTTGTTTTCTTGCCAAAACCGTAAAATCTCGTTTTCTCGCCAAAACCGCAAAATCTCGTTTTTCCTCCAAACCTCAAAAACTCGTTTTTCCAACAAAACCGTAAGATTTCGTTTTCTCGCTAAAACCGTAAAATCTCGTTTTCTCGTCAAAATAAAAAAAATCTCGTTTTCCCTCCAAAACCGCAAAAACTTGTTTTCCTGCCAAAACCGCAAAATCTTGTTTTCCCGCCAAAACCGTAAAATCTCGTTTCCAACTAAAACCGCAAAATCTCGTTTTCTGCCAAAATCGCAAAATTACATTTTTCCGCCATAACCGCAAAATCTTGTTTTTTCGCCAGAATCGCAAAATTACGTTTTCTGCCAAAGAGCGCATCAACACAAATATATGTTTTTCCACCAAAATTGTAAAATCACGTTTTTTGCTAAAACTGCAAAATCACGTTTTCCGCCAAAAATGCAAAATCTCATTTTTTACTAAAAATGCAAAATCTCATTTTAAAATGTTTATTTAAAATTAATATGTTTAAATACTTAAAACATCAATAAATTAAAACCACTAAAACATTTTCAACATAAATAAAAGGGGTTTTTGGTATTTTATATATATTATCCAGATACAGATATCAAATTACAAAACAAACATAGTTGCATCTAAATACAATTTATGGATGCATAAACCAATAACACAAACAAACATCATCTAGATGCTGCGTCCAGATACTGGTCTTGATGATGTATCCAGATATTATGTTAATTCACCAAATAAACAGGCCTCACTACAAATCTCCCACTAAGAAACGTACGTGGAGAGGTGGCTGATACGATCCCATTAATATAGGAGAAATAACAAATCAATAACAAAAACACATCTATTTTATATCTTTAACTTAGTTGACACCAGTTTACTTCGGTTATGTGCTTATCACCTATACTTGTATATATATTGTCCAAACGATGAATACAAAGGCAACTCACATTATTGAGTAACAGTTTTAATTTCCACTTCATTGTGCTTTCGTAGCTTTCTATGTTTTGGTATTGTTGTACATGTACCTTTGGAGTGATTTTGTTTGTTTCCCAAGAAGGAGTCGCTGTCCTGTGTCGTGGATTATGAGTTTGAGTTTGAGTTAGAGTTTTAATTTCCTGTTCATTGTTCTTTCGTAGCTTTCTTTGTTTTGGTATTGTTGTACATGTACCTTTAGAGTGGTTTTGTTTGTTTCCCATCTGTTTGGGCTTAACTTCCGCCGATAGATCTTGTCATCTGGCTGCTTAGTTTCCGTGTATATGTTGTTGTTATCCGGCGGCGGCTTTAATTACCGCGGATATATTGGCTTACCTACTGAAATCACGGATTTTTTAATCGTCGGGTCTTTGCTAACTCTCTCTCTCGAGGTCCCCGTATCTGACGGAGTTTATTGCATCTGTCTTTATTTAACTCTCTTTTTCTTTCTCCTTGCTTTTTAGTTTATCTTTCTTTTCATTTTCTGCATGTTTTAAAACTTCACTTTATCACATAATTTTATCTACTTGCATAAATTTGTGTGATGGCCATTTATTATCATTCGACAATAAAATTCTTTTGTCTTTTCCTCTTTCACTTTTTTTTTTCTTTTTTTTTTTTACCGATTATTTTATAGTCTATTATGTCTAGAAAACATCGGACGAAGTCAAAGAATAACTCGTTCAAGCGCAAAGCTCTGTAAGAAACATTTCATCGTAATCATAACGTTTTCACATGTAATTTTGTAATTTGTTGGGATTTATTTCGACCGAAAAAATTCTTCCTTTTCTTTTGTCGTGCATATATGTAAACGTAGTTAAAACAAAAAAAGTTTTTTGAGAAGATATCGAAGGACAACAAACTCACGCGAAAAGAACATTTCTTAGCGAAGGGTTTAGACAATTTTATTATTGTTGTTGTAATATCAGAATTTAGAACAATACAGGCGAAGATGTTCGATATATATTTTTTTTTTTTTTTGGTTTTCCAATAGGTTTTTGATTTTTTATATTCTTTCATAAAGCTTACAATTAATATCGTTATGGCCAAAAAGGTCGGTCACGTGAGTTGGCGACGGTTGTAACTTGTAGACGCGTGTGCACGTGAGAGGACAGGAGAGTATCTACTGTGTTCACTGTTTAGACCTTGAGATTGCAACCGCTGTCTATCCGTACGTGACACAGCTCATTAGAATGCGTTGAACAGATCCAAGAGCCTATTCAACGTGCTTTTTTCACAATGTTAGTGGTTTTAATAGCGATTAAAAGATCAACAAAACTTACAAGGTTCTAAACTACTTAACGGATTAAATGTAAAAACTAAAATCGTATATACTAAATATTACTATAAGATATTAAGATTAATCGCATTATGCCATTATTAGTATATAT
Source organism: Camelina laxa (assembly GCA_024034495.1). Classification (NCBI taxonomy): domain Eukaryota; kingdom Viridiplantae; phylum Streptophyta; class Magnoliopsida; order Brassicales; family Brassicaceae; genus Camelina; species Camelina laxa. The sequence goes on from CM043880.1 coordinate 18,367,350, forward strand.
TTTGATGGGGAGGAGAAAAAGGAGGCGCGAGGCAGGGCTTCACAAGTCATTGGAAAGAGAAAGAGTGACGTGTGTAAGGCTCCCCACTTTTCTTTTTTTTTTTCTTTCGTCCTCTTTGTCTTTCTTACACTCCTCTTTTATTCCCCTCTTACGCTTCACCGCCATATTTTTATACTCCACAGTCCACACACAACACAACGACAGCTCTATTATAATCTCTTTATATCCACTACACGTTATATAACTAACTAATTCGTTATATAAAATCGATATTTCTTGACTTACAAACATAATACTTTATGTTAAATAACTCAATAAGCGATATTTTTTTGTGTGCGTGCTATGTCATAGGTATGATTCATCTCTGATAAAAAACAATAAAATGAAAGAGACTGAATGCCAAGAAAAAAAGACTTTAAAAAGTGAAGAGATGTAGACGTAAAACGAATAATCGAGGAGTAGATACTAGATGATGGTAAGCTGTCGTATTTGTTTATCCAAAAATAACAATACAAACAAAAGAACACTAGCAATAAATTATTAACTTTCTTTTTCTTTCTCCTTTCTCTTTTCATTTTAATTTCGGCACGTTTTAATACTTCACTTTATTTACATAATTTCATCTACTTACAATATATTCGTGTGATGGGCGATTTATGATCGTTCCACTTTTTCTTTTATGAATTTACTGACAAAATAAAATTCTTTTTTTCCTCTGTATTTTGTTATTTTGGTCTATGGTCTTAAATAAAACTTTTATTATGTTTGACAATTTCGCTATCTTATTTGGCTAATTAACTACATTTGAACAATTTGTTCTATTTAAGATATATCAGAATTTTTGGCCACAGTTTTTCAAACTCTTTATCACGGATGAAAAATTCATCATGAAAATACACATAACATAATGTTTTTATTTCAAAACACAAGTCATATACTCATAATCAAACTCACCAAAATATTTATTTCTTAACAAATTTAAGCTAACCGCTCTCAAATTTTTGTTTTGTCTTCTTTCACACATTAACCAAAGAATATTAAACCCACTATTATGTTTATTATATAAACAACCCTATAAACAATTACTACCTTTTAGTCTTATAGAATAAATTAAAATCTACACTTCCCAAAAAAAACAAAACCCCTACTATAATGGCTAGCGAGACACTCTATAAAAACCAATGCAGTGTAATGGACACATGTCTTTAACAAAAGCAAGAAGTGAAAGATAAGAGAGAAGGGTTTCAAACTTCAAAGCATACGCATTACCAAATAAAGAGATCACAAACAAAGCGTCTCCTCTTCTGTTTTCATTTAACAAGAAAAACCAAAAAACAAACACTTAGAAAACTTGTCTTCTCTGCTTTTTTCTTTTAGTTGCTCCACCACCACCCACAAAATCGAAAGCTTGTGTTTCCATTTGCTGCCAAATGGGTTCCAACTGATTTATCCGTTGTTACTATTCATTTTTTATTTCTTTTTGTGTTGGAAAAAAATGATGAAAAGAGAGACGTTACAAGAAGTAGGGATCATCGGAGGATTGGCCGGAGCTCAGGTGATTTACGCCGGAAACTCGGAGCTACTGAGTCACTTGTTGTCTCTTGGAATTGACCCTCTTCTTATCGTTATTTTCTGCACCTTTGCTTCATTTCTTCTCATCACCCCTCTCGCTTTTCTCCTTGAAAGGTAAAAGCAAAGTTCCATACACTAATATTTCTCATTTTTATTGTTTTTGGATTTTTGTAAATTGGTTGTTTTCTTTCTGTCTTGTGGTTGGGTATTTATTTGCAGAGAAGTCTGGCCCAGAAGTCTAAGTTTCAAGTTGAAGACTAAACTAGTTTTAGTTGCTCTTGCTGGGTAAAATAATTCCTTTTAATTTTTGCATGTTCTTTTTATTGTTAGATGCTTGCTTACTTATTCTGAAAAAAGAAAGAGAAAAAAAATAAAAATCATAACTAAATAAGAGAGAAGTTGTGCTTGAAACAGAGTGACTCTGTTCCAGTGGCTATACTTAGAAGGAATGAAACACACCTCTGCATCAATGGCTACAGCTATGCCTAATCTCTGTCCTGCTTTAATTTTTGTCATTGCTTGGGCTGCTGGGTAAATATTTATTCTTTTCTTTTGATTTATTCTGTTTAGTAACCAAAAGATAAAGCCTTAATTAATGGGTTTTGCATAATTTGACATTGTTAAGGATGGAGAAAGTGAAGCTAAGTTGTATGTACAGTAGAGTTAAGATGGGAGGGACAGTGTTGTGTGTGATGGGAGCTTTCATTATGAGCTTAATGCACAGTACTGCTGCTACTTCGAGCTCGGTGAAGACTATGCCTATTGTCCCTGATGAAGTCGTTTTGGACAAGGACAAGATCTTAGGTTGCCTTTATCTCCTCCTCTCCATCTGCGGTTTGTCCTCTAGTGTTGTCCTTCAGGTTTCACCTTATACCCCTTCTAAGCTCTAGAGGTATCATATTCTTATATCCGGTTGTGCTAATCCGGTTCTTTGCTTATGAAATCTCTTTGATCGTCCTAATTAGGCATCCATACTAGCCGAGTTTCCGGCGCCTGTATCAATGTTCTCGATGGTATCTTTGATGGGTGGGATCACCACGGTAGCTCTGCAGTATGCTCTTAAAGGAAGTATGGAAATAGAAAGTGCATCAGTCATCGGTTTCGGCCACCTTGTGGGATACGCAATACTGGTACATATCACATGAATCATATATGGTCTGCAACATTTGAATGTGTTGAAAAGTGTTGCATTAAGAAGTTTGTTTGTAGGGAGGGTTGGTGAGTGGAGGAGGGTTAAGCTTCAATGCATGGGTGATTAAGAGGAAAGGACCAGTGATTGTGTCCATCTTTAGTCCAATTGCTACGGTGGTTTGTGTTCTTGTCTCTGCTTTCACTATGGAAGAGAGTTTCAACTTCGGAAGGTACATTTTACCATCTTTTCTGGTTCATTATATGATCATTTAGACAGAAAGAGAAGTCATTGATCTTCTTATTTTTTTGTGTCTTTGTTTTTTTTTTTTTGGGGTCAAATTATTAGCTTTGCGGGAATGGCGTTGATGTTCGGAGGACTCTACTTCGTGCTGTGGGCTAAAGGGAAAGAAGAAGATGGAGAAGGAGATGAAGTAAAAGAAGATGACGAAGAAAGTGTGCTTAGAACAGAGTTTGATCTGCAGAAGCCTCTCTTGCTTTAGCTTTAAGTCTTCTTTTCTTTCTTGTGAATTTAGTTTAGGTTTAAATTAAAGAAGATCAGCTTTACTTTAAATATAATAGAATTATATATACATGTATACCTTATTACCGTATTCGGTAGTATATGTTCTCGTATGTGTTACCAAAATAGTTGGTTAAAAGAAATCACAAACAGGTCTTGGAAAAAAAGGGGCCTAAATGGTGTCATGTAACAAGCTGTTCAATGTGGAAATATATTTTGTTATGAAACATTATGGTCGAAGATTTAAGCAATTGATTTTCTTACAAGTTCGTTGGATAGATTGATTTGTTGTCTCACTCTAACGGTTTCCGGTCAAAAATGGTTGGAACACCAATGTAGATGTCTTTTGAGAAATTATTTATGTTTAGGTCGCATTCATGGTTTACCAAAGTTTTTGTATGTTACCCATCTCCTTCCCTGTTAATATTAGGATATATCGTCTTCATCTTTTTCCGGGTTAAGTTATCGGATACATCCACCTTTTGGCAATCTTGTTTTTTTGGTTCTTTTGTCAATCTCATTCAGAAAAGGCATCTTGCATAATAATGATTATAGCTTTTATGCGACTAGCGAAGTAGCGAACCATATATACGTTATAGTGGTAGATGCGTCTGTAAAAGTTCAACAAATCAGATCAATGCTGTTTTTCCGCTTGGTTAAAAGGCCTGCAGCGTGCTAAGTAATACATTCTACAATGTATTACTTTACTATATTTAGCTTCAAGCGTTTAGGTTGCTTTTACGCTATACTGAGGGTTGCACCTTCTATATCTAGTGAACTAAATTTATATGTCTATTTGCTATTGTTTGCATAACTTACTTCAGATCTCTAGTGTATTTTTGAATATGTTACTAAAAAGTTGCATTGAGTTTTCTAGAAAAGTGATATTTTCAGTTTTTTATTAAAGGGGAGATTTATATAAGGGTATTGTTTAAACATTTTTTTCTTGGATCATGGTGTACTGTTTGGAAATAAAGTGATGTTTTTGTTTTTCTACCGGGTTCTCTAATCATCCAAATATTTAATTACTGTTAACAATTATTATTGTAGTGAGCTAGTACTCAATTGTATATTTATTTTCGAATTATAAACACTGAACAGAGTTCTTTTTGTTTGAAGAGTAGTGGATATAGTGAAAATTGAGATTGAAGCAAAGCCAAGTAGTTAAACACAAAAGATTCCAATGTGTAAGCCTCTTCTTTACTCAACTATGTATTAAAGTTCCAACAACTCAAATTCAAACCTTTGCCTTTTTTTATTCTTGGTAATGTTAAATATATGTATTCTTTGTCATCTTTTCAATAAAACCATGATTATCATAGGTATACCATACCGTATTACCGTATACTTAACAACTTAATGCATTCTTAATTAGTGTTATGTGACTTATGTGTATGTCTATGATATATATATGTACTTTATGACTATGCAAATATTTTAATACACGACGTTTGTCTCTGTTTAAAAAGTAGTGTTAGTTTTTAATAGCCTTTTTTACTATTTGACACCCAAATGTTCAGTATAGAACAAAACAAAAACTGTTACTATAGTCAAATACGACAAATAATAAATCTTTTAATTGCTTACAACTATTAATCAACTTTTTTGGATAACCAAAAACTTTTGAACTTTATAAGCGTTAAATATCTAATCGTAGAACATATCAGATTAATTATATCATTTTGTATTATTAGTAACTGAACTCATGATCTATATATTATGCTTCTCTCGAATTTTATGACCCAACATATACACCAATGCAACAGTCAAGTGTCAATCAATCCCGGTTCTAAAATTCAAAATATTTTTTTAGACACTAATCATATTCACAAGTAGGGATATTAACAGTGGGTTTAAACCGGATGGGTACCCAAAACCCATAAAAAATGTAGAGTTTCGGGACCTGTTTTTCAATCAGAAAAAAATGGGTAAAAAACGGGTGGGTACCCATTTTATATGGGTTTACGCGGGTTTACCCTATAAGACTATGGGTACCCATTGGGTTTTTTTTTTAGGTAATTTAAATACTTATCAAACCAAATCAAATTTTTAGCCAAAATAGAGGGGGCATATATGATATTATTCCAAAATACACATATGAGGCTGGAAATATTTTTTTGGGTTTCACGTTTCATTTCACGTTTCATATGAGGCTGGAAACAGATTAAATTTCACGTTTCATTAAGATTGTTACTTAAGAATAAAGATGTAATTATGAAATTCTGATTGAAATTTCATTGTTTTGTTGTTGTTTAGATTTTGATCAGGTTTTGGAAGAACCATAGGAGGAAGAATGAGAAAAAAATTATTGTTGTTTTTGTGATTTTGTTTTTGGTTTTGGTTTTGTTTTTGTGATTTTGTTTTTTGTTTTATGTATTTAAAGTTGCTGAACATTTTATGTATTTAATCTTTTTTTTGGTTTTTGCTTAATCTAATTAGATATTATTTTGAAAATTGTCATAGATATAATAAAATACACAAAATACATAATAAAAATCACATTTATATACATAATACATAATATAAATACACAATGTAAAATGCAAAATACACTATATGAGACAAAAAAAATTTGAGTACCCACGGGTTTACCCACAGGAGTTAAAACCCGTTTGGGTTTACCCACTAGACCTAAAACCCGTTCGGGTTTTTTGTATGTGGGTTTTTTTTGAGCGGGTTTTTTTCGGGTTTGGGTCGGGCCGGGTTTTTTCACCCATTTTAACATCCCTATTCACAAGTCCTTTGTTGTTTTTTTTTTTTTTTTTTTTTTTTTTTGTCTCTTTCTTGGAATTTTTAAATAAGAGCAAATGAGTAATAATCTCTTCTTGGTTACAAACAAAAGAATGACAGCCAAGAGTTCTGAATTCAGCTAAACAAATTGGAGTTGAATGCAAAACATGTCGGATAAAACAACTAATGTAAAACAGGATTCAGAAACAAACTTCAGTTACGTTTCACATTTATATAATACGAACAAACTATACGAAATGAGACTGGACGCCCCCTAATAAAAAAACCTTAGGACGTGGAATGAATGGCTTCAACGTACTTTGGACCTTGTCCTATCATCATTGTGTAGTCATTCAATCACCCTATGGGTCGACCATCGTATGTTAGAGGATATTAATCTAAGTACAATTATATACATGTGAGATGATTAGATTATTGTCTCGACTTTTAACTGTTAAAACTCATTACTATCAAGTTATTTAAACGTTTAAACCGTTTAAAATTGACATTTCAGCATTTAAACCACAACGCCCAATTAAATAAATCAACCCAACTAATACAATTGGTTTATATCATTAGAACCTCGACGCTTCAACCGATTTTGCCATTACACTTCCTTCAACTAACTCAACCAACACATACAACTTCGTTGTGCATAGAAACTCTCTTTCTTTTTCTTTTTTTTTTATGCTTTAGGAAGTCATTAATCAACTAAAGAAGCAAAACAGCAGCTTTTTTTGTTTTGTGCTTTGTGTTAAGAGTCCATCTATCTTTTAAGCAATACCACCTTTTCTTGTAGTTAATTACTAACAATTCAAATTTTAATCTTTCTGCATTAACTCGAGATTCTTCACTCGGTGGTTATCGTTGTCAGCCGAGCATTAAAAATAGTATAGATTTATCTTAATTTTTTTTCTTTTTTACTAAAACTAAACAAAAAAACTTATCTTTACGTATCATTAGTAGTAGTTATCGTATGGACCAAAAAGTCATAATTGTTAATTTTGGGGGTTTGTGAAAAAGAGAGGAATGCTTGTTACCTACTCTTATTAACTTCTCTCATTCTCTCTCTCTCTCTCTCTCTCTCTCTCTCATTCTCTACACACTTACAACAGTCTCTCTAATCAAATTGAGACACACACATAGAAAGAGAGATTTGACAAAAAGAAACTTATTAAAGTCTTCTTAGGTTTCTTTTTTTCTTCTTGCTTTTTGTTCTGTTCTTGTTCTCTTTGGCAAAAAAAAAAAATGCAGAACAAACACAAATGCAAGCTCTGTTCCAAGAGTTTCTGTAATGGCAGAGCACTTGGTGGTCACATGAAGTCTCACTTGGTCTCATCCCAACCGTCCACTCGGAAGAAACTCGCTGACTCGGTCCATTCATCTTCTTGCTCTTCCTCCGACGGTAAATCTCTCGTCTACGGGCTGCGTGAGAACCCGAGGAAGAGTTTCCGGGTCTTTAACCCGGATCCTGAGTCATCCACCGTCTACAACAGTGAGACAGAGACCGAACCTGAGTCCGGATCCCCGGTAAAGAAACGGGTCAGAGCGGAGGTTTCAAAGAAGAAGAAGAAGAAGAAGAAAAAGACTAGTAAGAGAGTCTGTGAGAACTCGAAGAAGCAGAAGACGAGCCACGGGTCACCAGAACCGGCGAGTTCTGTCTCTGATGGTTCTCCGGAACAAGATTTAGCTATGTGTTTGATGATGCTGTCAAGAGATTCAAGAGAGCTTGAAATTAAACCGGTTTTTGCATCGGAAGTTGTAGAAGAGACAAAGCCGGAAAATATACATTTCCCGGAGCTCCGCCGCTGTATGATAGATCTGAATCTTCCTCCACCACAAGACACCGAAGCTGTCACCGTCGTTGCAGCCATATAAAGGTTTCAAGAGATTAGATAACATCGAAAATCAAAGAATCTTGATGGTTTGGTTTGTCTTCAAGATTATTATTCTTTATTAGGAAAAAAAGAAAACCGTTTACTGGTTTTGGAACCTTTGGAATGTGATATTATCAAACAATGTACTTTTGATGTAAGACAAACAACAAAAAGAAGCAAGCTCTGTTTCAAGTTTTCTTAACAATTTGAGCTTTCTTGAAATATTTTGGGGTCATGGATGATTCTTGATTGTTTGTTGGATCTTTGTTATGTCGTTTTGATATTTGGAATTCTTGAGATGATTCTTTTGCATGATCTTTGGATCTTGGATCTTTGATTTTTATTAATGTGTTTTTTAATGGAACTATTTAATTTCAACTGCATTTTTTTATGACACAAGTGTGTGTGTGTGCTAGCTATTATAGATAATGTAAATATTATTCTTGCTCCGTATCACACAACTAGTATATAAACTGTGGTGAGACTCAAACCATCCAAAATAATATGGTCACATAATAAAATATCTAAACCCAAAATACTGAGATATTTCATTCTAAAATAGTAAAATTCAATGAATAAGTATAATTCTCTTCTTGAACATGTAATTAACCCTGTGATAAACTTTCTACGGGTAAAAAATAAAGTCGATCAATTATATGAATCAGAGATCGTATATCATAAAATCGGTCTATATCCACCACCTTATGCATTGCTACTTTTTTCTTGAAACAACAAAGAGACAATTACTTATTGGCAAAACAAAACAAAAATAGAGAGGATAGTTACTTATTTGGTTCGTTAATTCCTAGTTTGTTTGTGGTGTAGTTTGTGTCGCCAGCTGCATCTGTGTAAACTCAGTCTAATAGTAGTAGTTTGATACCAAAACAGAACCATTTATGTTTCTTTCTTGACAAAAACAAAAGCCACACAACACTCTTCTTTTTTATATGGGCACCATTATTAAGTAAACGTCCTAATTTAATGACAGAAGTATCCCTGCACCGAAGCCATCTTTAAACTCACGTTTCTGCATGTTTTACCCTTGCCTGGCTTTCAGAGTTAAATAAACAATTATTCACTGACAGATCGACACCAGAATTTAAATGAAAGGTCTTTTTAATTTTTATAATAAGTACGTTTTTAACTTTTTAGGACGTAATTTTCTTATGAAGAAAATATATGTTGTTGCCTGAACAATTGGAAATAGAATATTAGATGAAGGGTAACTTTGGTAAAATGTGATCGCTGGTCATATCAGAGGTTAAAAGGGTCGGACATGTGGCACAACTTTTTCGCTTTAAGCTTCCGTTGGAAAATACGTGGACCGACACCGACCCGATCATGCTAACACAAACACAATATATGAACCCAATTTCCTTTTTATTTTAACTTCTATATTTGATCTACAAAGGTATTAAGTATATGAGATTTGGTGACGATCATATTTACACATAATAATATGATTTGTATAAAAAAGGTGTTCGGAATCATAACACATTGTATCTTTTGACAAAATAGATCATATGATGTCAGGTCCGGCTCAATTATTTTTTGGACTCTGAGCTAAAAAATTTTTTGAACTCTATTTTTTCATGTAAAAGAAAAAAAAAAAAAATTTGGACCCTAAAATCAAAAGAAAAAAACCTAAAAAATAAATGGACTATGTGCATTTGCACTCTCTACACATGTCTAGAGCCGGGTCTGTATGATATCCTTAGGAGTGCAGTGACATTTGGGAAAATCTCACTGTATTGGCTCTGAATTTGAAGTGGGCCTTTAGCGGTTTCTTTAGAACTGACCCATTTTAATGTTCTCACTTCTCATATAATCCCATTACGTGTGCAAATTAACTTCCCAAAAGTGTTTTGTTTAGTGAATCAAAAGCTATAAAAGGTGATGTGATTATCTTTTGTAGGGTAAATATGTCTTTGTTAATCCTCTCTAACCTTTTTAGTTTTTATACAGTAGCTATCCATCAAGATGATTAAAAATCTCATTGTCTTACTCAATATACTTCGCTGAATCCAGCCCTAATTTCGGATTCACCCAAACGCGGAAACATAACCTCTTTGTCAATCAAAACCTGAAGATGCGAAGTGATTTTCACAAAGGAGACCCACAAAAACGGTGCACAGCAAAAGGCATACCCAAAAACCGACAATGTTCTGACAATGCCATCAAGATGAGAGGGAAAAGCCATCACGAGGAGCGTCCCCAAGATGCCAAGCCATGGTGTTAAGACAGTGAGCATTGGAAGCAAGAAGGCGTTGACGGGTATGGTAGAGAGAGCAAAGGAGCCGGTTAAGTAGAGCGACCAACCAATGAGCGGTGGACCGTTTTTGGGATGATGAAGAATGGTATAACGTAGGCTGAGAGGATCAAGAGAAGAGCAACGAACTTGAAAGTTGTCTGGATCATGCCTAGATTCTTATCAGAACGTTGGTAACATAGCTTGGACAAGCTGAGACGCACTAGACGCGTAACTAGTATGATACCTAAGTAAAACACTGCTTGAATTAGAACCCAAGGCATCTCTGCGGAGTAACTGTAATGACAACTAAGGATTAGTGCACAACATACTGATCCTAAAACGAGAGTATGTATCTAATGGGATTCAATAGTTGTAAGTTGTGAGTATTAGTCTCGGTTTTGGGCTGTAATTAATTCAAACGTACCTGATGGTGTAGCGGCGCTGGTGGTGCCATGAAAGGCCTAAAGGAAGAACAGGCCATGACCACCAATACCATGGCTTCAACCAAACTGCTCCTGGGAACGTGATCACATTGTTCGGTCCACACGGTACGTTCCATATGAGTTTAAGGTCTGATCAAGAGAATGACATGCATACATAGAAAGATTGTTAAATTTGGGCTTATCTTGGGCTTCTAACTAAAAACCAATTGGCAATTAGTAGATTGCCCTAACCCTTTATATATTAATGATAGTCCCTTCAAACTTCAGATGTGGGACTTGGATTGTATCCCAACAATCTCCCCTTCAAACCAAGGACCACATGTGGGATATTAACACGCCTCCTCGAGATGATAACTCCATCTTGAACCGATCCCACTTGGACCGACAAATAAACCCCTTCTTGGGCCCCCATTACTCGGGTTAACAAGAGACATGTCCGTATCTACTTTTCTAGGTCCACCATAATTTTTTAACCCTGGGCTCTGATACCATGTTAAATTTGGGCTTATCTTGGCTTCTAACTAAAAACCAATTGGCAATTAGTAGATTGACCCTAACCCTTTATAATGATAGTCCCTTCAAACTTCAGATGTGAGACTTGGATTGTATCCCAACAAAGATTAGTAAAAACATTTTAGATATATTTGGAGTTACTGAAATGGGAGAGTAGTAGCCACTTACAATAGTAAGATGCGTCCATTTAATAACCCAAAGGATGAAAGGAAGCCTAAAATGTCTAGTAAGCGCAGTGGTGCGGTTATCTGAGGGAGGACGAAAGAGAGGCTGATCAAGTAAATTGGAGAAGTAGCTGACAAGGAACCCTTGGTCAGCTCCATCAGGGTTATCTCTCTTTATTTCAAGCTCATGAATCATATCTCTAAAGATCTCCATTGACGGCTGCAACACGAAGAGGCCAGTGTGGAAGATGCAAGGGTTAATGAAGACAACACAAAATTGGCCGCATTAGAAGAGCTCGTTCGTGTTCTTGAGGAAGAGATTTTCGACGTCAAGCATAACGACACGACCATAATCAGAGAGAGACCAAGCATAGAGCTTGTTTAGACTAAGCTTGAATCTGTTGTCGAAGATAGTTTGTTTCTGGTATGGATTCTCAAGATTCTCTACTCTCACTACTTTAGCTCCATCCCCTTCTTCCCTACATCTATACTATTAAAGCAGAAGTACTCCCTAGACTCAAAATGGACCATGACTTGGTTTAGGTAGGTTTTTCATTAAAAATGATTAGAGAATCACAAAATTTAATCTAATTAACATATAGTTTCGTTTTTGACAAATGACCATTATACCCTTGATCGATCACTTAAAAAATTATGGGTCGGGACGCGGATCCTAAAATATCCGACAACAGAAGGAAAAAACCCGCGGATCTGTTTGTACTCCAGATTAATCTTTTTCGGATCCAGTATATTATTTCATTCAAGATTAGTTATTTAAGATCCCAAACAGAGTTATTCGTTATAGGCAAACACTCTGATTTCATTTTCCTTTAAGGTATTTAAATGAAACCCATAAATTTTAATTACCAAAAATTCGGATATTTCCTTAATTACCGAGATTCGATCTCAACAAATAATCTTTAAAAAGGAATATTTTGTGATTCTAAGAACCATAATAGTATCCTAAATAAAGCATAAATCAAGATAATCTTTCCATATCTTTGTTCCCAAAATTATCTCGATCTTCAATACTAATTAAACAAATCAAACAACATTCAATATTTTAAGATTATAGAAACTAGAATATCTTAATTACATCTTCGATTAGATTATATGGAAACTGGAAATCATATAATTAATAGCAAATAGAAACCAATATTGCATATTCTTAATCATTGTTATATTACTCGCATATTCCATATATTGCTAATCACTCACCTACAACCCTATGATCTCCTTATAAGTCTATAAATACTGCTCATTCACCAGAGCTCATAACACCAAAAAAACGAAACACACAAGCAAAATTTTATTTATAATCATTTTTTTATTTTTTTATTTTTACTTTTCTAATACTTTCGCTCAAACTATGTTTTGATTGTAAGAATTATTTATTTCATTAATTAAGTTATTGATTTACGCTATACTCTCCTATATCCAAACTACATTCTTATATACTATGAGTTATTTTATTCAACAACAATCAATTTTTTGTTTTTTTTTTCCAGCAACAATCAGTTTACATTTATGAAATTTAGAGTGTTATACAACTTATGCAATGAAAATTGGTTATTAACCATTGCATCCCTAGCTTGATCAAAATTATTGAGCTATTACGGCTGATTTTGTTGTGTATTACCGGCCACCTATCAAGCAAATGCATTTTACTACAAAACTACTATCCAATAATGCGGTGTATATGTTTCTGTGAAAAGCTACATTCTACAAACTACTTACTCTATTAGGATTTCCAATTTACTGTATAACTCCAAATATATAAATAAACACTATATAAACAAAGAAAATAAGTCAAAATAAAAAACTACATTACAAAAATACAAATTACAAAAAAAGTAACTAACAAAATATATAATCCTGTGCCACCTAGTATCCCATTATAGTGTTAATTATACTACTAATCAACAGTTTCTTGTATTATTGTATAAATGCAACAAGAAAGAAAAGAAAATATTATATATTTTTCTTACCAATTCCAGAAAAAGGAAGAAAAAAAATGTTGTGAAAAGGTCTGAGACTTTTTAATTTCTTTAATAAGGCATTTGACAACTATCTCATTTATTCTTTTTAACAATATTATCTTTTCTAATCTCTTTAAAACAAAATGAACAAGCAATTAGTTACACATCTAATCTCTTAAATACTCACTTTCCCCACTCACTAACAAAAGAAAAACACCAAACTTCCACCTAAACCCATGTCTAGGTAATAAGGTTTGAATATGAGATAAGGGTGATATGAATTTGAATACAGAAATATTAACAACATTGACAAAAATAAATAAAAATAAACCATTTTAAACGTAAGCTGATATTTTTTTTTATCAACAATAGAAAAAGACAAGAAATCTGAAAAAGGTCGTGGAAACGAAACTGCAACGAATACTGTATTTGTTCAGACATTTTCAAATTTTTAGAATATTTTAGTAATTTTTAACTCCAAAACTTCCTAAGCATATTCTTATTATTCTGATGTCCCTGTTGCTTCTAATCTAAAAATTATAAACTATAATCTTAAAGTTTGAATTTTTTTAATATTGTTTTCATTCCGTTTCCCGCATTACTGCTCTCTTCCATGTTCTCCTATATATACTTTTGTTTAAGTAAAAACAAATATTATGAAATATGTTTAGTTTATATGAGCTTGTAAAAAAATTATAACAAAAGTATTATTAAATATGTTTATAACAAACTACAATAACTTAAGTGTAGACTGTAGAATTGTTCAAATGTCCTGTGCGTTTTTGTTAGAATTGTAAAAAAATTTGTTAGGCTATGGTGAGTATTTTTCAAACTTTCTGGCTTATAAACCTATTGACACATTAGAGCGTTGATGAATATGAGTTTCCCTAAAGTAGATAGTATCTTCATTCTTCAGTCTGAATATATATATGTATATATGTCTGACCCCTGAGTTGTTTCTGATTTCATAGTGTGCATTAAATTTGAATGGTTCTGAAGATCTTTAGACTAACTTCTGGTCGTCTGATAACAGTTAACACTTAACAGTGCGGTAATACTCATTTCTTTGTTTTTTTTTGTTTTGACACCTGACTTTCACAATGTCGGAACGTCTATTTTCACATTCCGTCCATTTCAATTATTTTTTAAAATAGTTAAATTTGAATATGTTGGGCCAATTTGATAGTTTTCACAAACGTTAAAACTTATAGAGGCATGTTCCCACGCTCAATCCAAATAGGCAAATACTGTTTTTTATAGTGTTTATTCTAGAGATATTCCACATTTTCTTTTTCAATCTAATTTTAGAAACTCAAAAGTTGCGTCACTTGAAAGAGAGAGTTCATATATATTCTTCGAGAACCAAATCAAATTCTCCAAGTGAAAAGGAAAGAATGTTTTGTGTGTGTTTTTAAGATTTTGAAGAGCCACATCTACTTGACTGACTGGTTGAAATTGAGAAGGAAAAAAATCTAATATGGGGATGGGGCAATGAAAAGGAAAGATTGGGTACTCAAACAATGGATACCACTATTATTTTACTGCCATTTAAGAAAAAAAAACATAGATGTATTTTGTTTTCGATTTCTTATTATTTTCTGATGTCAAACATCCATAATATGATCGTCATATATATACAAGTTAGAAACTATTTTGTTTTAGAGGCAGACACGTACATTTACGTTGCCCAATTGAATAATTTGATCGTCATATAAGTTAGAAACTAAACAAATTTAATTAACCATAACAATAGTCGTTTCATTTTGTAGCTTTCCTTGCGGAAAAAAAAGATAGCAACCGAGTGTCATGTAGAGTAGAGTAATACTGTAAATGTAATACTAGTAAACTCACTGGTCCACTTGTGTGTGATATCAAAGTCAAACTACTACAAGTAAAAGTCAACAATAATTATAAGATTACTAATTACAATTTACAAAGAAAATACAATGATAAATCAAATTAATCAGGTACTAATTGTAAGTGAGATATGCAAGATGGATCAGATAACAGTCCAACAAGGAAGCGCAAATGTCAAGCCCAGTCAACACTCTCATGTCAAGACAAGGTTGACTGTACATGCAGATCAAACTCTTCTCCATAACCGATTTGGAGCTCTGCAAGATAAGGATGACTAGTCTGACACAGCTGTATCTAATGAGTCATCAAATTCTAGATTGTTCTCTAGCTCAATATATAAGTCACAATGTATCAATGTGTAAAGGTATCTTGCTAAAATAATAAAGAATAAAGTTTTCACCAAAGTTCTCTCTTCATCTTCATGGTATCAGAGCTTTGTAAACCCTAACAGGTTCTACAATGGCGACTTCATACCCATTTCCTGACAATATCCATGTCACGAGTACGGTGACAATCAAGCTAAACAACACCAACTATCTCCTATGGAAAACTCAGTTTGAGTCTCTGCTTTCGGGTCAAAAGCTCATCGGATTCGTGAATGGAGCTGTCACAGCACCATCTCGTACCACCACAACGACAACCGGCACAGAAGTCCCCAATCCCCGGTACGAAGCATGGTTCTGCACAGATCAGCTCATTCGTTCTTGGTTATTTGGTACTATGTCTGAAGAAGTTCTCGGGTATGTCCATAATCTTACTACCTCTAGAGATGTGTGGCTTTCTTTAGCTGAGAACTTCAATAAGAGTAGCATAGCTAGGGAATTTACACTTCGTCGTAGTCTGTGGGTTCTAGAAAAGAAGGACATTACGTTTGCTGCTTATTGCCGTGAGTTTATTGCTATCTGTGATGCCCTGAGCTCTATTGGTAAACCCATTGATGAGTCTCTGAAGATATTTGGCTTTCTGAACGGTTTGGGTCGCGATTATGATCCCATTGCCACTGTTGGTCAGAGCTCTCTGAGCAAAGTCTCCCCTCCAAGCTTTGGCGATGTTGTTTCTGAAGTAGAGAGTTTTGACACCAAGCTTCGGTCCTACAATGCACCTGAGTCTGTTACTCCACATCTAGCCTTTCAAGCTCAACACACTGGGTATGGTAATCAGTCCAGAGGAGGCTACCGTGGCAGGGGGCAATCTTCAGGACAGAACACAGGACGTGGAGGTTACTCCTCACGCGGTAGAGGCTTCTCTCAACATCAGTCTACCCCTCAAGTCTCTGGTGAACGTCCTGTCTGTCAAATTTGTGGGCGTACTGGTCATATTGCGGCTGACTGTTGGAACCGTTTTGATCACAACTATCAGCGTCCTGATGTGGCTCAAGTGTTCTCTTCCCTGCAAGTTTCTGATGGCAACGACTGGGTCACAGATTCCGGTGCTACAGCTCATGTCACACCGTCTTCTACTAATTTGCAGTCTGCAACGACATACAATGGAAATGACACAGTCTTGGTTGGAGATGGAACCTATCTTCCCATAACTCATGTAGGATCGACCACCATTGCTTCCACTTCAGGCAAACTTTTGTTAAATGATGTTCTAGTGTGTCCAGATATGCAAAAGTCTCTAATTTCAGTATCAAAACTGTGTGATGATCTACCTTGTGAAGTTTGGTTTGATTCTAATAAGGTGTGTGTTGTTGACATAACCACTCAGAAGGTGGTAGCAAAGGGTCCTCGAAGTAGTGGGTTATATGTGTTGGGGAATCAAGAATTTGTTGCCTTGTTCTCCAATCGTCAGTGTGCAGCCTCAGAGGATACATGGCACCATCGGCTTGGGCATTCAAATTCTCAAGTTCTCCAACAACTTAAAAACAGCAAGGAGATTATCTTGAATAAGAGCATTTGTGAGCCTTGCCAGATGGGGAAGAATAGTAAGCTTCAGTTTTTTTCTTCAGATTCTAGAGTTTTATGTCCCCTAGATCGTATACATTGTGATCTTTGGGGACCATCACCGATTGTATCGAATCAAGGGTTTAAATACTATGCAGTTTTTGTCGATGATTTCTCTCGGTTCACATGGTTCTATCCAATGCGTGCCAAATCTGAGTTCTTTGCAATCTTCAAAGTCTTTCAACAAATGGTTGAGAATCAATTCAAGACAAAGATAAAAGTTTTTCAAAGTGATGGAGGTGGAGAGTTTACAAGTAATCTTCTTAAACAACATTTGTCAGAAAATGGAATCATTCATAGGATCTCATGTCCTTACACTCCTCAACAAAATGGGATTGCTGAGAGAAAACATAGACATCTAGTGGAGCTTGGATTGTCAATGATGTTCACAGCCATACTCCTCTCCACCACTGGGTAGAAGCCTTCATCACTGCAAGCTTCATCACTAATCTCCTTCCCTCTGCAACTTTAAAAAATTGCAGTCCCTATGAGCTTCTGTTTAATCAAAAACCGAACTACAACATGTTGAGAGTCTTTGGATCTGCTTGTTATCCTTGCCTCAGGCCTATCGCGACTCATAAATTCGATCCAAGGTCTCTGCAATGTGTTTTCTTGGGATATCACACTCAGTAAAAAGGATACCGGTGTCTTTATCCGCCAACAGGGAAGGTTTATATTTCTCGACATGTAGTGTTTGATGAAAGCTGTTTTCCATTTACTCAACAGTACAAGGCTCTAGTTCCCACTTACAGCTCACCGCTTCTTCAAGCTTGGCAATCAGCTTCGATCACTCCACTCAATAACACTACTGTAGAACAACAACTCACTCATTCGGCATTTCCACACTGCACAACGACAACAGTCCAACAAGGACCTGCTCAGACTCCTACTGCAATAGTTGAGCAAGATAACAATCATGTTGTCAATGAAAGTGAGAGTTCCACAGATACAGATCACTCTGCTTTAGAGGAAGAACATCAAGAAGAACAAATCGAGCAACAAGAACAACAAAACCACGACAACAACACACATTTCATGACTACAAGCGCCAAACCAGGAATTCACAAGCCAAACACGAGATATGTTCTTCTAACATCCATGTTTGTTCCCGAAGAACCAAAGAACATCACAGAGGCCTTACAACATCCTGGTTGGAACGATGCGGCTCATGATGAAATAACTACTATTCACATGTTGCATACATGGGATTTAGTTGAGCCTACTGAAGAGATGAACATATTGGGTGTAAATGGGTTTTTAAAACCAAACTTAAACCGGATGGCTTTGTTGATAAACTCAAAGCACGACTTGTTGACAAGGGATTCGATCAAGAAGAAGGACTAGATTATCTTGAGACCTTCAGTCCTGTTGTTCGAACCGCTACTATACGAATGGTTCTTGATGTTGCAACTGTTAAAGACTGGGAGATAAAACAACTCGATGTTTCAAATGCGTTCCTACATGGAGAATTGCAAGAACCAGTCTTCATGCTGCAACCTCCTGGTTTCGTGGATGCACAACGACCATCTCATGTCTGTCGTCTTACGAAAGCTCTCTACGGGCTTAAACAAGCTCCGAGAGCCTGGTTTGACACTTTCAACAGATATCTGACTGAATTCGGGTTCACCTGCTGCAAATCAGATCCATCCTTGTTCACTTATCATAAGAATGGTAAATCATTGGTGCTACTAATGTATGTGGATGATATGCTTCTTATAGGGAATGATTCAAATCTCTTACAAGATTTGCTCATCTCTCTGAACAAGCGGTTCTCAATGAAGGACCTCGGAGCTCCAAGCTATTTTCTCGGGATTGAAATTCAAAAATGCTCAACCGGATTCTTCCTGCATCAGACAGTATATGCATCAGACATTCTTCATCAAGCTGCAATGTCTAACTGCAATCCTATGCCTACCCCACTTCCGCAAAATCTAGACAAGTTGAATCCTGAGTTTTTCTCTGAGCCAACGTATTTCAGAAGTCTTGCAGAAAGTTACAGTATCTAACAATTACAAGACCTGACATACAATTTGCTGTCAACTTCATATGCCAAAGGATGCATGAACCTACTGTCTCCGACTTTGGTCTTCTCAAACACATACTTAGATACAGCAAGGGAACTCTACATATGGGTCTATATATACGAAGAAGCTCTAACTTGTCTCTCTTGGCCTACTGTGATAGTGATCATGCCGGATGTAAAAAGACAAGACGTTCGACAACAGGGTTATGTATCCTGCTTGGTCCTAATTTGATAAGTTGTTCAGCAAGAAGACAAGAAACAGTCTCAAATTCTTCGACGGAGGCAGAGTACATAGCTTTAATGGCTACTGCTCACGAGATTACCTGGCTTTCGTTTCTTCTTCGTGACTTGAGAATATCACAACAGTTCCCTACTCTGCTCCAATGCGACAACCTCTCTGCAGTGTACTTAAGCGCCAATCCAGCTCTACACAAACGGTCCAAACACTTCGACACTGACTTCCATTACATCAGGGAGCAAGTTGCTTTGGGGAATATTGAGACACAACATGTACCTGCTCAACTTCAACTGGCCGATATATTCACTAAGTCGTTACCAAAAAGAGAGTTTGAGGATCTAAGAGGCAAACATGGTGTTGGTGCTTCACCCACCACAAGTTTGAGGGGGAATGTAAGTGAGATATGTAAGATGGGTCAGACAACAGTCCAACAAGGAAGCCCAAATGTCAAGTCCAGTCAACACTCTCATGTCAAGACAAGGTTGACTGTACCTGCAGATCAAACTCTCCTCCATAACCGATTTGGAGCTCTGCAAGATAAGGATGACTAGTCTGACACAGCTGTATCTAATGAGTTATCAAATTTTAAATTGTTCTCTAGCTCAATATATAAGTCATAATGTATCAATATGTAAAGGTATCTCGCTAAAATAATAAAGAATAAAGTTTTCACCAAAGTTCTCTCTTCATCTTCACTAATACATTATATTATAGAGTGCAAAATGTGATTAGATTCAGACAACCTTGAGAATGTAGGGAGTCAAAGGGCATAGATTCACGCAACTTTTAGACAAACGTCACCTTTCTTTATTTAGTTTAGTTTAGTTTACAAACGTTACCTTCTCACTATAGCAAATTTAGTTTACAAACAGAATTAAATTTCTTGATATTTATTTTATCTTATTTTTGCATTAATGAGCTTATAATTAACATTTTTTGTACTTTTTACACCTATCACTGTATTTACATTTTAATTATAGATGACATTCAAAAATTATTTAGGAGGTTGAAGATATTGTTATGCAAAAAGTAGGTAGCACAAAAAACATGTGGATGAGTGATGAGCCTTGTGTAAATTAGTCATATGTGGTAATCATGCACAGATAAAAACAAAAATTGTAAACATCTTGTCATATTAACTTACACACCTATTTCATTATCAGTTAACACAACGATTATAAAACACACTAATTAGAGGAGATATATTAAGAAAAGAACTTTTAAAAAAAATTAGAGAGTGCTAATTTTGTAAATAAATTAGAGATGTGTTGGGTCAGAGTCAAAGGTCGCGGCCATATATATAATAAGCTCTCTGCGTATCTTCTTCACGTCTCAAACCATTCTCTCATCTTCTCTTCCTTAAACTCAAACTCCTTCTTCTTCCAAATTCCCACACACATGGCAACGTGCATCGACACATGCCGAACCGGAAATACCCAAGACGACGATTGCGGGTTCTATTGTACCAATAATTTCTTCCGACTCGGTTACTCTCTAAACCGGAAGATCCACACCCAAACTGGATCAAGATGCTTGAAGAAGCCAAATCCGATGTCGAGCAAGAGCCCATTTTGTCAGACTACTACTACGCTTCGATCACACCTCATCGATCATTAGCTTCTGCCTTAGCTCACATCCTCTCCGTAAAGCTCAACAATTCAAACCTACAAAGCAACACACTCTGAGCTGTTCATCAGCGTTTTAGAAGAAAGCCCCGAGATCATCGACTCGACGAAGCGAGATCTGGTAGCAGTTAAAGAAAGAGACCCGGCTTGTATAAGCTACGTTCATTGCTTCTTGGGTTTCAAAGGCTTCCTCGCTTGTCAAGCTCATCGTATAGCTCATAAGCTCTGGAAACAGAACAGAAAAATCGTAGCTTTACTGATCCAGAACAGAGTATCTGAAGCTTTCGCCGTCGATGTTCATCCCGGAGCTGAGATAGGAAAAGGGATTTTGTTAGACCATGCGACGGGGTGGTGATGGGAGAGACGGCGGTGGTTGGAGACAACGTTTCGATATTACACGGCGTGACGTTGGGAGGAACGGGGAAACAGAGCGGTGATCGGCATCCGAAGATAGGCGATGGAGTGTTGATCGGAGCAGGGACTTGTATATTGGGGAATATTAAGATCGGAGAGGGAGCTAAGATTGGATCGGGTTCGGTGGTGGTTGAAGATGTGCCGCAGCGTATGACGGCGGTTGGAAACCCGGCGAGATTGATCGGTGGGAAAGAGAACATGAGAAAACTTGATAAGGTTCCTCCTGGTCTAAGACCAAGGGATGTTAAAATGGGTGAAAAAACCCAGCCCAGCCCAAACCCGAAAAAAGCCTGCCCAGAGAAAACCCAAGTTTGAAAACCCAAATGGGTTTTAGGTTCTAGTGGGTAAACCCGAACGGGTTTTTAGGTTTGTGGGTAAACCCGTGGGTACCCAAATTATTTATCTTATGATGTTTATTTTGCATTTTATATTATATATAATTTTATCTTTAACTTTTTGGTACCAAATGTGATTTAAATTATGTATTTTGTGTATTTTGACGGGAAAACGAGATTTTGCGGTTTTGGCGAAAAAAATGAGATTTTGCGGTTTTGGCCGGAAAACGAGATTTTGCGGTTTTGACGAAAAAATGAGATTTTGCAGTTTTGGCGGGAAAACATAATTTTGCGGTTTGGCGAAAAACGAGATTTTGCGATTTTGGCGGGAAAACAAGATTTTGCGGTTTTGGCGGGAAAACGAGATTTTGTAGTTTTGGCGGGAAAATGAGATTTTGTGGTTTTGGCAGGAAAACGAGATTTTGCGGTTTTGGTGGGAAAACGAGATTTTGCGGTTTTGGCAGGAAAACAAAATTTTGCGGTTTTGGCGGGAAAACGAGATTTTGCGGTTTTGGCAAGAAAACGAGATTTTGCGGTTTTGGCGGGAAACCAACATTTTGTGGGTTTAGTGTAAGTGATTAGACTTGACAAAAAAAAAAGTGTAGGTGATTAGAAGGAAAAAAAAAAAACCCAATGGGTACCCATAACTGAATGGGTAAACCCGTGTAAGACTTTATAGTTTTGGGTACCTGCCCATTTTTTACCCATTTGATTTCTTAAAGAAAAAACAGGTCCCAAAACCCAGTTTTAAGCATGGGTTTCGGGTACCCACTGGGTTTTTACCCACTTTTAACATCCCTCATCTCCAATGTATAGAGAAAAAAATAGAGTAACTCAAAAATAAAGCATTGTTTTCCTCCAATGTATTACTCTATTTTCAACTCTAAAATAGAGTTAGTGTAAAAAAATAGAGGTGAGAATAGAGTTACTCTATATATAGAGCAATTCTATCACTTTCTCTATTTTAAAGGAAAATATAAAGTAGGGTTGGAGCAAATATCGCGGAATGGTCTGATTATGTTTTATAAAAAAAAAAACCAAAAGACGTGTAATAATAATTGGTCTTTCTTCTTCTAAAAGTCATATGTTTGTATCTATTTTCTTGTAGTATAACTGATGAATCAAGTCAGACTAATCTTACCATTTGAAAATTTGAATGATGATAATGATCATCTCATCTTACAAAAGTTATATTGTCGTGTATGAAAGCTGCACCATCCATTCAAGAAACAAGGAAAAAAATGAATGACAAAATTCAATTCCACCATCTCATAGCAATTGTGATGTTGTTTATAACTCAAGCTCATAAATCTTTAAGAAAAAAAATAAAAAATAAACTAGAGATTTAACTATATAGTATCATCTTGTTAATTATTGAGGATCAATGTCGATTTGTTGGCTTGTAAATTGGACCTAAGTCAATTGTTTAATGGGCCACGTATCAACCAACCCCCCTACTCATCTGTCATTTAATAATTTATTTACTGTTTCGTCGGCCAGTGTATTTATTACTCCCTCTGTATCAGAATACTTGATGTTTTAAGATTTTCACTAGGATTAAGAAAATAATTAATGTCATCCAAAAACTACAAATGATTAACCCAAAACAATAAATGATGTATATAACTGTGTGTTTTTTTATGCTTAGAACAAATAGATTGATTTAATAGTTTATTTATAGTAAAAGCAAAATCATTAATTGATTTTGAAAATAAGAATGCATTAAATACTCTAGAAAATCAAGTATTCTGATACAAGAAAAATTTTTAGAATATCAAGTATTCTGATACAGAGGAAGTATATGGCGTCATGCTAATTGGGAATGTGAGAGAGAGAAGGGAATCGCAATTATGAATTAATAAAGGGAGCCTTCAAATTTTAAAAACTAGTAGAAAATTAGATTTGGAGACGTTTTTCGTTTTCCCAAAAATAGGGACTTTTGGGATTTCCCAATAATAATAATAAGGGTAAAAAAAAAAAAAAAAAAGGAGAAATGACCTTTGAGATTTCTACTTACTCTTTCCCTATATAAATGTCCGTCCACAGAGACTAGTGAGACAGAGAGCCTCATTTCTTCTTCTTCTTAAAAAAAAAAGACATTAAACAAACACACTATCACTATGGCTTACGAAACATCAAGTTGTGTTTTCATTACGACGAACAAAGATACACATTTTGGTATTCTTTTGGACAGAGACGATACGGTCTCTGTTATTAAAGGTCAGTTTTCTTCTTCTATCTTTATATGATCTCTTTCTTTCTTTCTTTTTTCAAATATTTTCGTAAATTTGTTTTTGTATTGAAAAATCACTGCATGCATGTGTGTTTTATACAGCAAAAATAAGCATGGAGCACCAACAATGCTTCCCTAGTTTTGGGAAAATCACTGTCTCTGCCTTGAAGGTATAATTGTTCAAAACCCACGTCTTTCTTTCTTTTTTTTTTTTCTTTTTTTGGTTTAAGCAAAAGCATCAACGTAAGGAAGAATCGTGTTTTTGTTTATTATATAGGTTAACTTGGGAGGTCAATTTTATCACCTATCAGACTCGATTATTTTGAGCAAAGCTATCCAAGGCATCAGAAACGACGACTGGTACCTTTTCGTTGATGTTGAGGTGAATGTTGAGATGCTGCCTATTACTGCTCCTTGTTCAAACCCTGATCCGAATCTGATAACCAAAGTCGCTGAGGAAAAGACCAAAAAGAGGAAAGTCAGAACTTCGGCTGGTGACAAAAAGTCTCAAAAGATACCCGCTATTGGGGATGCTACAAGTGGCAAAGGAGTTGTTGAAGCCATCGGTATAGGTAACCCTGTTTTTTTTTTTCTATTTTTGGAACATGTTATTTACACATTGATATTTACACATTGATATACCTTTGATGTTCTCAAAACTGTAAGGGAACTCGTAAAGTAGCTATAGAAATTAAATTTAGTTTATAACTATGGTTTAATTTCTTCAGTTGTTATCAGTTGTTCTAGATGTGTAATGTTTAATGTGTAATGCTTTTTTCCAGTTGACGTTGAAAAGGATTTAACAAATGCCATGGATGTTGCTTCGGCGTCGAAAGCTATGGATGTTGTTCATGAGAATCCCAAAGGTACTATTCTTTCTGAAGCAGTAGGAATATATAGGTCGATTTATTTTGGTTGTTTGTATTTTTAATTCACTGATTTTCATATTCAGATGTCACTTGGGCACATCACTTACTCTTCATTAGCTCTTCATTAGCTCCAACTGCTCACAATAGTTACCTTAATATTTTTTTAATTTATTTGTATGTTCAGTAGACCTTGGAAAAGAGGCAACCAATCTTCTTTCTGAAGCGATAGGAAAAGGTAAATTTTGTTGGATGGTTTATATATGGTTGAAGTTACTTCTTTTCATTTCTAGATTGTTACTTCGTGTACATTATTAACATTTCCTAAGCTCCAACTACCGCTAATAGTTACCTTTTTAACTGCTGGATTTTTAGCTTGTCCTGCAAGTAATTTGGAGGCTAGTAGCTCACCTGGACATAAGAAAAGCTCAAAAGATCAGATTGATCTGTCTCTTGTTGCTCATAATGAAGGCCTGAAAGATGGCATTGTTGCAGCTTCTGAATCTGTTCCAAACTCGGGTTGGGGAAAGATTACCAATACTCTTGTATCATTGGCAGATCCAAGAGGTAATTACAATTCTTGCTGAATAATAATTTTCTTCTCTATAACTGTTTAATTGGGGAGATTCTATTAACTCGTAAATTGCTGATTCTGTTTAGCGAAAGAGATTGGTGCAAAGGACATTGGTGAAAAAGATGCTGATGAGGCTAGCAAATCTGTGAAGGTTACAAAGAAAACAAGGACAAAGAAAGCCAAGGCACCAGCTAATGAAGAAACTGAAGGTTCTTCTATTGCGCCCAAAGTTGAGCCTGGTGTTGCGCCTGGTTTTGCGACCAAAGTTGACCCTGGTGTTGTTATCAGTGACCCTCAGGAGAACATGGACAAAGTTGAAAAGAAGTCAAGCAAGAAATCAAAGAAGAAACCATCTTCGAACGTTGTGGAGGAGGCTTGATTGTTGTCATCTCTAATTAAACAAAAAAAATTGCGCTGCTACATTTATCTAGTTTTGTGTCTTTTTGTTTTTCTCTATTGCTACATTATTTCCCTAGTTTCAAAAACATATTTGCTGGTTCTTTTGTTTCAAATAATCGTTTAGGTTTTTTTTTTCTGGTTAAAGGGTATTCAATTTTAGAAATAAATGTCCAATGTACTATTTCTGGTTTTAGGTCAATTACAATTCTTAAAGGGCGTAAACCACATACATCGAACCAAGTAAAAACTGTAAATCAAAATTGACCTGGGTTTAATCACGAACCAGAATCAAACCGGCACTCGTTTACCTTAATCTCCAACCAAAGAACTCAGTTGAAGCTGCCGTACATAATATTGCGGTTGTCATCGGAACAGGACCTCTGACGAGCCTGGGTGACGCGAGTCAAACGGAGATGGTGATCCAAGATCCGTTGCCATCCCCGCCACCGTAGAGCAGCTTTGAGGAGGAAGAAAAGAGCCGAACTTCCATTGTCAAAGAGATACATGCTTGATGGCTCAAATTAATCTCTAGAGCTACTCTCTCAAACAAGAGATCAATGTAGTACTTAGGGGTCGAATCCACAGAGACTCAAGATCAAACACAATGGATTATAGAGTTTTGTTATTACGCTAAACAAGTTAATTTAATTATTGAAAAAACAATGCAAATATTTAAAGAAAAATGTTGTGAATTCAGAAAATCAAAAGAGTTAAGCCTAGAGAATTTCTCAGGTAATTATGAAATATTAAATCAATAAATTAATTAAGGTTCAAGCAATAAAAATCAGATCTAGAACTCTAAACTTTTGGTAAAATACATCAGTTCTAACTGCAATTATTATCTAGATTTAAAACAAGAAAATCCAAATCTCTTTGTAAAATTCCAAGTTAAAAATCAGCTTTAAGAACAGGTTTAGATAAGTTCACAAAATTATTAATTCAAATGTCTTTGTAAGAAATAATTTTTTGTTCATCAATGGTTTAATCAGAAAACAATTATAT
This sequence comes from Camelina laxa, assembly GCA_024034495.1. Taxonomy (NCBI): domain Eukaryota; kingdom Viridiplantae; phylum Streptophyta; class Magnoliopsida; order Brassicales; family Brassicaceae; genus Camelina; species Camelina laxa. Next base: position 18,394,042 of record CM043880.1, read on the forward strand.
TCTCATATCAATTTATTTCCCTAAGATAACAATTCTAGGTGATCAATCAAGAATTGATGTGAAGAACAACCAAGGATGAAGATCATAAAAGATTAAGAACCCTAAAAATCTCAGATCTAATAAATCATAAAAGCTCTGTGAAAAACCCTAAACCTAACAAGCAAATTACTCAAACATGTTTAATGAAGAACAAATCATAATTCTGAATAACATGCAATAGATATTGAAAAGTAAAATAGGGAGTTCAAGAATCTTCTCTCTACAGATGAATTCCGATCTATCTCTCCCAAAAGCTCTCAATAATATTTCTCTCAAAAATAGCTAGAAAATAACTTAATGGTTTCTAAAACCCAAAAATAAAATATATACATCCTAAAACACGTCCAGGGGCTTATGTTACAATTAGAGAAGACTTTGGGCAAATTTGTAAAACTTTCAATTCTTGTTCTCTCGTCGGTTAAAAACGGGTGTCGATCGATGCTCATGGGGTGTCGATCGACACCACCACTCTAATCCGACTCCAAGTTGGTTTCCTTCGATTAAATGCTTCCAAATGATCCAAATTGCTCCACATTGCTCCATCCGTGCCAAATTCGTAGATAACCTGTAAAGACTCAAAAACAACCTAGAAACAAACCAAAAGACTCAAAAAGCACACTTATATCATGGTTAAAAATCATAAAAACCATGATATATCAAGGTTCATATGTGAGAAGAGATAGGCGGTAGGGGGTAGATCTGAAACCTTCGACGGTGGCTTAGCTCCTCCTTGCCGTAGACGACCTCCCCTATCGAACAACAGTCCGGAGAAACCTCCAGAATCTCTAGTCTTCAGATCTAACCACCTTCCTCTCTCGATCCTTGCCGTGAATCTCCCTCTTCTACTCCTCGTCGCACCACCGCCGATAGAGCTCTTACCGTTGGTGTGTCGAGGAAACTTCTCCCTTCCACTGCTCCCTTGATTTTGATCACGAAGCTTTCACCTTGTTGATGCAGCGGTTAACGGATGAAGCGCCATGGACCTCGGGGCTCTCATCGTCGCAGGAATCGACGGAGAACCCCCAATGACGGTGCAAGAGATCGTGATCAGAGGAAGAAGAATTTGGGAGAGAAAAAATCGCCGCGCGTGAGATCCAGTGGCTCGATTTTCTCTCAGTAATCGTTTAGGTTGTTTTCTTGTTTATGTTTTATTCTTGTTTCGTTTAGGTTGTTTTCTTGTTTCTGTTTCATACCAAACAGGAGAAGCTAGCATGCGAAGATACAATAATTGTTGTGCAGCTTTTGGCAGATGCTATTTTACATTTTCTTTCTTTTCTGATCTTACATATATTTTGGGTCTATAACATAAACATAATGCTATTTTCAAGAAAGAAACCGAGTTTATGGTACCATAAAACTGAACCGGTCTGGTATGGCTTAACGTAGCATAATAAGATAAGGGTAGTAATGTCATTTAACCATTTCTCTCTCTGTCACCTGCTCGGCGGACGCCGCCGCCTTTTTCTTCTTCTCTGCAACGTTTCACGGGCACGAGAGTCCGTCTCATATAATCATAGCTTCGTCGGTGCTTCGATCAACAGCTAAATCTTTCTCTTAGGGGTATCAAGTCACTCAAAGAATTATAAAAAGGAGAAGAATTTGGTTTACAGTCTTATCGCCGGAGAGATTTGGAGTTAATCATATTCATATATATATGGAACTTGATTTATCTGTTCTAGGTCGTTCATTCATTTCCCCCAGGAGGAACTCAAGTCTCACGCAACTGTGTCTCCAAAGATCAAAATTTTCAGTTCAAAGAAACAAGCAGCCCCCGCTCAGTTTCTTGTCTAGTAGTCCCTCTAGTTCCAGTTTTATTAGATTCCGGAAAGGATGTGAATTTAGCCATAGAAACCAGTTTGTTGTGTTGAGTTCGACTGGAGATCATGTGAGTACAAGTCAGAAACATTCAGATTCCGGCGAAAATCTCGATTCGGTTAAGATTTTGCTGAAACGAGGAATCGTGTTAGGAGCAGTGGTGTGTGGAGTTTTGTTGTATGGATGTCGGAAAGTATTAGCATCAACAAATGTGATGGATGTGTGATAGGTTGAGAATTCCCTTAGCGTTCATGAAGAAGAAGAAGTTGAGGACTTAGGGGAGGAGAGCTAGACAGTGGGAGAAGAAGCAGGCCAAAGAAAGTGGCTAAAGTCAGAAATAAGGAGGAGAAGCTTCAGAGTGAAGAAGAGGGTTCACTTGTTATGTTATTTCAATGCACAGTCGTTTTAATTTAAGAGTGTGTATTTAAGTGGAACCTGAAACAATAGGGTTTCTGATCTTATGAATGAAATTATTAATCTCTTAATCCTGTCTCTTTCTATCCTTCTATCTCTTCTCTTATCTTATCTCTGTCCATTTCTTATTCTATCTCTTACAAGTTAAGTCTCGACTTAACATTTGGTGCTTTAATTGAGAGCGATGGCTTCCACACCGGATCCACGACAAAGCTCTTCGGAACTCGAGTCTCGAGTGGTGGTGGAGACACCACAATTGAACGAACTAGCGGACCAACGCGAAGCTCGCCGCGACAGGGAGATGGCTATGTTGTGGGAAGTGGTTCATAACATCAATGCTCAACTCCAGTCGATATCGCTCAACCGCATCAACACTCCACCAGGGTTTGCGACTCCGATGACAGGGGCTCTTTCTCAGACTCTAGTGACAGCTTCGGGAAGTGAAGAGCAAAACCGACCAGAGAAGGCTTTACCACTAGCGAACCCTAGATCTACTGAAGGGGTGCTGACAGCTCCACCGGTGGTTCCAGCTATGGCGGTGGTAATGCGATTGGCGAATCATCCACAACATCGAGTGGAGATACCTACCGAGGGTTTGTTACCAACTTCGACGGCTGTTCAGAGGTTGGAGTACCAACAAAACATGGGTGGGGTTCCTCGCAAACGAGTGGATATACCACTCTTTGAAGGTCAGAACGCAGATGAGTGGTTGTTTAGGATGGAAAAGGGGTTCTTTATGAACAACACCCCTGAGTATGAGAAGTTAGACGAAGTAGTAGCTTGTTTGACTGGCTCGAGTATAACTTGGTGGAGAAACTATGAGGATAGGATGCGGATTACAACTAGGAAAGATTTCCAGGACAGGTTTAAGTATAGGTTTAAACCAAGCAGAGGTTGTTCAACCATGGATCGCTTGCTCACCATTCGTCAACAAGGAACTGTCAATGAGTACCGCGACCAGTTTGAAGAACTGACAGTGGAGCTTCCACAAGTGTCAGATGAAGTGTTGGAGGCAGCTTTCCTGCGGGGGCTTAAGAAACACTTGCGAGACCCAGTCCTTTGGAGTAGACCGTCGGACATGAATGCTTTAGTGGATATGGCTCGGTTGGTAGAGTTTCAAGAAGGGGAGACTAGCAGTGCTCAAGCTCGCTCCTTCTCACGACCTGCAGTGAATAACTCTTATTCTCACCATGGCAGTCATCCAGAAAACCAGTGGAGACAGTGAGGGTGGCGAGCAAACCGACTACTGGGAGTGGTTACAACCCATGTCGACACTGTGGGGATCGTTGGTTTAGTGGCACAAGTGCAGACAACCGAGACTTAAGTGCCTGGAAGTTGAGGAAGAAGATGATCCACTGGGATTGGAGGAGAAGAAATCAGAAGAACTCGCCATGGGATTGGAGGAGAAGAAATCAGAAGATGATACCGAGCTGGTGACAGAGAACTTGGGATCCATGGGAGACTTTTCTGGTGAGCAGTCCATGCGAATGAGAGGTAAGATCAAAGGTAAGCATGTGGTTGTGATGATTGATTCAGGGGCCACTCGAAATTTTATTGCTGACAAGCTGGTACAGGAGTTGGAGTTACCAATTGCAGGTCATCGCCGATTCGAGGTGCGTGTGGCAGGAGGTCAGATTCTCAAAGGTAGTGGAAAATGTTCGAGGTTTCTGCTAGAAATCCAAGGGGTGGACTTCGTAGAAGATTTTCTGCTATTTGATCTGAAAGATTCAGATGTCATCTTGGGATTCCCTTGGTTGGCTTCCTTGGGGAATACTAGGACTAATTGGGGATCGCTAAAGCTGAGCTGGCAGATTGGAGCAATGTGGGTGACTATTGTGGGAGATCCGGCTTTAAGCAAAGCTCAAGTATCTCTAAACTCTATGGAGAGAATGGTTAAGAGAAAGGGAGTGGCGTACCTATTGGAGCTAACTGCACTGTTTGAGAATGAGGAGAGACTAGCCGAGGAACCGTATGGGATGGAGATGAAGGGGCTGTTAGAATGATACCAAACGGTGTTTCAAATGCCGCATCACCTTAAAGGAGGGGGCTAGTCCTGTCAACCTGAGACCTTACCGGTACTCGTTTGTGCAGAAGAGTGAAATAGAGAAGCTTATCCAGGAGATGCTAGAGGCACAAATCATCAAACCCAGTGTGAGCCCTTACTCAAGTCCCGTACTGTTAGTCAAGAAGAAGGGTGGTGGTTGGAGATTTTGCGTAGACTACAGAGCACTGAACACGGTGACAGTACCTGATCGTTATCCCATTCCAGTGATTGAAGAAATCCTCGATGAGCTGAATGGAGCAGTAGTGTTCTCTAAGTTGGATCTCAAATCTGGATATCACCTAATACGAGTCAAATGCAGTGATGTGGCCAAAACAGCTTTCAAGACACATCACCGACACTATGAATTCTTCGTAATGCCTTTTGGTCTTACCAGTGCCCAGCCACGTTTCAGAGTGTGATGAATGACCTGTTTTGACCCCATCTGCATTGGTTTGTACTGGTGTTTTTTGACGACATCCTAGTCTATAGTTCGAGTATGGAGGAGCACCTGCAACATCTCGAAGTTGTCCTCAAGTTACTTCACCAAAACAAATTCTACGCCAATATGAAGAAGTGCTCTTTTGGACAGACCAAGGTGGCTTATCTCGGGCATGTTATATCTGGAGAAGGAGTAGCAGCTGATCCCGATAAAATTTTAGCAATGGTGGAATGGCCTGAGCCAAAGACAATCACGGAGTTAAGAGGCTTTTTGGGGCTAACAGGCTACTACCGTCGATTTGTTCGAAATTATGGGAAAACAGCAAGACCTTTAACTGATTTGCTCAAGAAGAATGGTTTTGTGTGGACAATGGCAGCAACAGAAGCATTTCAAGCTCTGAAACAAGCCGTGACAAGCCTACCAGTACTGGTGCTACCCAACTTTGAGAAGGAGTTTACCATTGAAACAGATGCATCATGAGTGGAAATTGGTTGAAGATCATAATAGAAAAGGAGTGTTTCTGTTTCTCGAATTACCGAATAACGGAGTTCTGTTAGTGTTCTCGAATTCACTAGCTCTTTTATAGTAATCTGCAGAGGTTTCTATCAAAAACTGAGAAGAGATTGATGAACAGGACGATGGTAAACACGAGTGTCACGATCAGAAGGAAAAGCACCAAGTTTATAGACTAGAGGTACATAATAGCACTCCCCTTTGCACCACATTCTGCAAAAACGCTTATGATATTCTCTAACAACCTTTGGGGACAGATACTAGCAGGGAATGCAAGAAAAGTGAGCGCAGTCCGGTTCGAACGAGTTAATGATATGATGAAGTGTCAGAGGCGCGAGATGTAAAAAACATGGTCCCCAAGTTCATAAGAAAATGGAGCAATGAGGAAGATTCTGATGGTAATCTCCAAGCCAAGAATGCCGTTTTTGAGGAGCATCTAATTGCTGAAACCGAAAATATGAAGAAAGAATAATGATAAAATGGAAAGAGGCAGAGGAGGATGAACATTACTGTTATAATTTTTCTAACTGAGAGAAGATTAGTTTCTTCTTACGTTCATCAGTTGTTTTACCAATAGTGAGATATGTATCCACAAGTAACACAAATACTAAAAACAAGAGAGTTGAACAGTAATGAGACAGAATTTTAGGGATTTTTGGAGATACTTATGCGTATCGGCTTGGAAAATCGAAGTAAGGGTGCTCGAATGATATCAGATTTCTCGATCAAAGAGAAGTCATACGTTATGACTATGTGGTGAAGATATATAGCCATCTGAAGCCTAACAAACTCTGCTCCTGCACAGAGTCTTGAACCACCTCCAAAGGCCATGAACGTTTTAGAGCCAGAAAGCAATTCTTTCCCCTCCCATCTCCATGGATTAAACTCACATGGTTGTTCATAGATTTGAGGGTCATAATGAAGAAGAGATGGAATAACCAGTACAATCCATCCTGCTGGAATTGTATACCCTGCAACCAAAACATGCTTTTTAAATAAGATCATTGGTTACAAAGTTGTAGAAATAAATGTTCATGATGCAAAAGCGAGAATCTGACTTGCCTTTGATCTCCACATCACTCACCGCCTTTCTGAACATAGCAGGTGACAAACTTCCTAAACGAAGAGACTCATTGATAACCTGAAATTGCAGCAATCAACTAAATGGCTTAACTACTGACGGATGCGCAACAAGTTTGGGATTTTATGTATACATGAATTAACAAGCAATTAATATAAGAAAACAGAAAGCTACCATGTGGGTAAAATTCATCATGGATCTGTATTCTTTCCAAGTAACTCCAGACTCTTTATCGATTCTGTTTTGGAGGATGGTCTCATGCTCTCTTTGTTTAACATAGTTAAGCTTTAAGCATATGTTTATAAAGAACAAAAAGATTCAAACTTCTCAACAACACTTATTCACTACAGAGTACTCTTAGTAAGAATTACCTTTAACTCCATACGCACCTTGGGGTTTTCAGCTATGAATTTCACAGTTATTGCAGTCATAGTACAAGTAGTTTCATAAGACGCAAGCAGTAAACTTAATATTAGCTCTACAGATTTTTCCTCGTTCACCGTATCGTCCTCTTTCTCCACTTCATTTATCATTGTCTCCATAAAGTCTCCATATTTTAAATCATTCGATGTTGCTTCTTCTCTCCTCTCTTTGAAGATTCTTTTTATCATCTTCATCACATTTCTGCGTGCCTTTACATAGGAAAGTGGATGCATGCAGAGTGTTAAACTGTTAATAACCAGACAAGTTCTATAGCTGACAAGTTATGGACAAGAGATCTTACCATAACACCATTGTAAAGAGCGTTCCAAAAAGAAAGATCAAAAGGGGACCTAACCAAATCAAAGCTGAAATCTCGAAAGTTTTCAATAAGTTTGCTCTTATGATCATCTGGACCATTTGTTCCAATATCAACTGCAATACAACAAAAAGACATATTTCATTAAATCAGACAAGTGGGTAAGATAGACATTTGATCGCTTAAAACTAGATGGAGTTAGGGCTTATTATACTCTTCCAACAGTATCTTTGACGTCTAAGAGGCCTTGGAAGGAGACAGCTTTGAGATGCTCGCGTGTTGCTTGGTCTATTTTTTTGTATAAATCTTTGTTTCAAACACTCAGGACCAAGAAGCTGCAGAGCAATCTGTCTCATGTACCTGTGGAAGTCCTTGCCTTGCTTGAAGAACAAGTTATCTTTCCCAAAGATTCTGACAAGAGCTTCTGGATAACTCATGACGAAACACATGTTGTCTTGTTTGAGAATCTCAAAATTCACTTCCGGGTCTGTAGAAGCAATCGTTTTAGAGCCGAGGATATTTGTCCGGAACAATGAGCCACCACCGTACCTGAAGTACAAGCCACTGAGGGAGAGAGAGAAACATCTAATATAATAAAGTAGGGTTACACTCTCTAAGAAGCTCTATCTATCTGCCACATGTCATCTCTGAATTTATTTTTTAGGTTTTTTTTCTATAACAAAACCAAAAGAGTATATTACAAAGATGTGATACAATGCCTTATTGAAGCCCACATTTTTTTAATAATAAAAAGCTAAATCGTTTTTTATATAACAAAACCCAAAATGGTATACTACAAGAATGTAATACAAAGCCTTATTGAAGCACAAATATGAACCCAATTATATATAAAAAGACACATTAACAGATACATTTTAAGATGACAGTCCTAGGTTCATGTTGCAGAAGAGAAAACTGTCGGAACACCGAAAGTTGTTCACCGCCAATTTGAAGTTGCCCGCAAAACTACATTGTCGACTAAACAAACATCATATTGAAGAATAGGCTGAAAATGGAGAATGGACCGTATTAATGGACCAAAGAATTTTGTCGTCATGGATGTAACCAAAAAAAAAAAAAAAACAAATTACATCGTAATATATTGGGCGGGGATTTTTGTTTAGTTTTCGTATATTTTATTGTATTTCAATAATTTTAAGTATAATAAACTGATGAGTTTCGTTATTTTAACTTTATTTGTGTATTACATGAGTCTGTTGATTTTTACTAACTAAATGGTATTTAAGATCCAACTAATGGTTAAGTTTGTAACGTTAATTTCCACTTTTGGCATTCTTTTCGTAGTTAAGTGTATATATGTGAATTGTGATCACAACTATTAGGGCTGTATCTATAAAAAACTTAATGAGTTGACGACATATACATTATGTATTTTAGGTATCCTAAGCAATGTTCTAAAATACAGTACATATATGTTAAATGTACCGTACAGCGTCATAGTCGACTATTTAGACTACACGGTTCTATTTGTATATAGAACAAATTTGACTACACGTTTTTATTTGTATATTCGACTATTTAAACTACACGTATGGTTAAATAAATGCATGCAACTAATTTTGGCTTTAATCTAAACGTTACAAAAACCAATCGTACTCAACTCTTATCTTTTAATGTGTTGTAACTTAGCCTCAATCTAGAGCAATGTAAATTAGAAACAAAACTGTATATGAAAGTAAAGTGTATTAAAAGCAAAAATGAGCCCGAAAAAATCACAATTTTGTAACGTAAGGCTACTAAAATCCCACACTAAACTACATATCTTTAGAGTAATAAGACTAATAACAATGAATTCTTAAAAATATAACTGTCATTAGTAAGATATTAATACAATTAAATTTATTTTTAAATGACACTAAGACATAATTAACTGTGAATAGTATAAATCTACTTTCATTACATAGTAAGAACAAAATTAATTTCTGATTTCCTGTAAATTAGTAAGGTACATACACTTTCCACTAACAATCATCTTTCATTTGTAAGGTCTCAATTTCTTTTACTTTTCTTGTCACTTTTGTAAAAATGAAAACTCCTTACTGTACTCTAGACAAGACCTCCGATTCAGGTTTTCAATCAAAGAAGGAGTACTTGTTCGGAAAGATCGACATGAAGATGAAACTTATCGCAGGAAACTCAGCCGGAACCGTCACTGCTTACTACATATGTAAAACTTCATATGTCTTCGTTCTTTTTAAACTTTGTGGCATCGTTTAATTAATTTTCGATCTAACATTTAAACTGTCTTTTATAGCTTTCTTCAAAAGGCGAGACATGGGATGAGATTGATTTCAAGTTCTTGGTAGTAATGTTATCAGACAGCCTTAAGTTCTTCATACGAATGTGTTCACAAGAGGCAAAGGTAACTGCGAAATGCAGTTCTATCTGTGGTTCGATCCCACTGCGGATCTCCACACCTACACTGTCCTTTGGAACCCTTTGAACATTATGTAAGCAATATCAACAGTTTCAACTCAATGTTCTAAATCTTATTAAGCGTTAATGAGACGTTCAGAACTGTTACGATGTTGTTTGATTGTTAACATAAGTTTTTAGAATTATATTTAGACTAATCAACATATCTTAATTTTCTTGATTAGTTCTATTTTTTAAACCGTTTTCAGTTGCCAAAATCACTGTTCTTGAATTTGTTTTTTTTTTATTGTTTTCCTTGGGATCTCAAAAATTTTCTTGTGGATGGATTCCAATCTGAGTGTTCAAGAACAACGAGGCTAATGGTGTGGCTTACCCATCAGCCGATGAAGATATATTGATCAAGTCTTTGGGAAGCTGATGATTGGGCCACACAAGGCCAACGAGTAAGGACCGATTGGACCACCACTCCATTCAGCGCTTACTACCGAAGCTTCAACGATGTTGACTGCTGTAGCTGGACCTAGATATTTTGAGGCCTTACTAATGGTTACATCACATAACATAATTGTAAAACAAAATTAGTACTATAAGCTTTACTACATTTATAAATTCAATAAAATATGATAAATAAAATTTGTTTCATTAACTTATTGGACATGTTTTTAATTCTTCAACAATTTCTATAAAATTTAAGCTGATATTTTAAACACAAGTTAAGAAAAATTAAACACTTTCTAAATTTCACAAAACACAATACAAAATATAGTAATATATAGAAAGAACAAAAAACTAAAATGAATTCATTCTCAAAGTAATAAAAAAATAAACAAACAAAAAATACATCAAAAACTTACATATTACATAAAAACCTCAATTTCAAACGCAAGAAAACAAACTCGTGCAACGCACGGGACACCGCCTAGTTAAAGAAGAAAGAAGAGAAATGAAACAGAATCTTGAAACTTGCAGATGTCATTAAAAAAAAAAAAAAACCAACTTTGATATTCTTTTCTGGACAAATGGAGGGACTTCGTTGAAACTGTAAGGTTTGAAGAACTCAACGGTTTCTCCTATCACCGGAAACCCCATTGAACCCGGGGGTAGCTTGCCGGAGCAGTAAGGGTTAGCCCATCTGTAGAGCCAGACACTGATCTTGATGACCAGTAAAGCTAACAACACTCAATGCAACACCCCACATATCTTTCTTAGTTTCTTTACTATTAATAAACACTAATATTGTTCATATAAAATAGCTTCATATTTTGAGGAAGCAATATACAAGAAAACCAAATCTTACAAGTTACTACTACGTACCGTATACTTCCAAATTACAAGACTAACAATTATATACTAACTAAAATCTGTACTTGCGCCTGCGCGAGATTTTAATTATAAATATTTTTTATCAATAGAAATTGTTGAACTCAAATATAATCATTCCAACTTTTGAGTATAAATCTATATAAATAGCAAACTTACTTTACTCAGTGATATACAACATATATATATATATATATATATAGATAATATTTATTTGTTATATCTATTTGTGATTTTACGTGGGATTTTAGTTAAAATTTTTATCAATAAGAATCATTGAATATGAATATAATTTGAAGATAAAAGAGAAATTTATATAAATGCCGTACTTATTTAACTAATATATATATTACATATATAGTCTAGTCTCACAATAATATTGTCGACAATCTTCTGACCTTTTATCTTTAAAAGAGTTAACATTCCATATTCATCCCATAAAAACATAATTTTAAAAGTTCTAACGTAAAGTCGATCGTTGACCTAATTATAGAGACAATTTAAACATATCAATATCCTATATTAAATGCGAATATACAAAGTTTCATGAACAGTTTTAGTGCTATGTTGCTACAATGAGGCTGTCCAAATGCATCATCTGCCATAATAGAATTTCCGACTAAGTCAAAAATGCATAAATGATGAAACGTTTACACCCCACAATGAATATCTATTCACTAATCCAAGTTACATATTTTTCTAAATCTCATATGTTATTTGCAGATGTTAATATTGTGATGCAACACTAGCTCCGTCTTCTAAAAAAAACATAGTGTACTTTAAATATGTTGTTTTTGTCAATGTTTTGGGTTAATAGCATTTGATAATATTTATATATATGTTATATTTGTTATATATGTTTTATATCATGTTATACAATTGTAGCTCCAGCTGATAAGATACCTTATGAGATATGCTCCACAAATCATATGCCACTTTTTGTAACGGCTTAAATATCATTGTTTTCTATATTTCCTGACTATTGCACTACAAGAAATATGTATATTGTTAGCGCGAAAAAATGCTATTATACATATTACATAGCGTTATTGTAAATGCTATGACATCGGCAGCTATGGTAGATACCCCAACTATTATAGCGTTTTTGACATGTTTTGATAGATATCTACATAAGATAGCATTTTTATTTTATAACGCTAGTTGAATGCTATAATACATTTTATTGTAACACAAAACTAGTGCTATTCTCTTGTTATATAAATTTTATAATTTTATCTGAATCTTGTTTTGCATAATTTATTCAATTAGATTTAATTAAAAAAATATATATTTCATAAAATAATCCACATATGTACATAAAATTAAATATTAATTATATTAACTAAAAGAAGCCTTACATAACATGAGTCTTACATAACAAAGTGGCAGTCTCAAAATAAAATAAAACTAACTTCACATTCCCAAACTAATCTCTTCTGTTTTGGTAGCCTCCGAGTCTTTGTTGTCATTCCAAAAAAAAGAGTCTTCATTTATCTGAAAATCTTACAAGTATGATAGTAAAGTTTCTGCTTGTATGTACAAAATCTATCACTGAAATAATACAAAGCCTACAACCACTTACCAATCGACTCACACCAGAATCTGGTTGCAAACCAATAGCAGCTGAAACAAAAAAAATATTTCATACTTTGCAGAAAAATGCTTAACAATCTGAAAGAGTTCTTGAACATCTCTTAACCTTAAGATCATTAAAGCATGTTTTGAAGTAAAATCACAAACAATGATCAACACAAATAAACAAAAACAAACGAGTGTGTACAAAGGTTCTTCAAAGAGACTTGCCTGAGTTAAGTTTTTTACTTACTTTTGAGAGCCAGTCACACCAAACGAGCAACAAGAAGTTCACAATGTATACCAACGAGTTCATAAGTAGCCATTGTCGTCTCTTCTCTCACCACATGCTCCACCTGAGAAAGCATAACCATTCCAGACCCAGAAAACACCAAAAAAGTTTATTTTCTACTAATGTTCCAAATCCACAAAACACCAACAAAGTTTTATTATAAGCAATATAAATGAAATAAGTACATAAGATTACACTCATGGTGGTCAAAACTTACAGATTGTGAAGATAGATGGGCAGATATTTAAGCACATAACACAAAATCTTAGAAGTATCATAGTTGAAATATAATAGAGAGACTTGAGATAATGATATGTACCTCTCAATAAAGTTGAAATCAACAAACCAGCCTTTAAAATAAAACAATGCTAAATATCTGCACATAACACAAAATCTTACAAGTATCATAGTTAAGTTTCTGCTTGTATGTACAAAGACAAACCAAGGATCTTACATTCTCTTCCTTGAGCTGAAGTTTCTACAATTCAAGAATCTGTTCCAAGACAAAACCAGCTTCTCTTTGCACCTGAAACCATCAAAATCATCGTTACATCAGCAGCTACTTAGAGATCTATTCAGCTACAAAGCTTAAAAATATATATATATACAAAAGAACTAGGAGCATATGGCCTATTGGGTTCAGGACTCGCCCTATAAATCAAGATCGTTGTGGTTTCCTCTTGGCCACTGTAGACGCCTTAAGGATTAGTCCTACTGTCAAAATAGTAATGAATATATATACAAAAACAATATTCAAACCTTGTTCATCTCGGTTCGTCCCTTATGTTTAACCTAGACTCTTTCTTTCTCCCTCTCCACCAATTTTATCGAACCCAGACTCTCTCTATCTTTCTCTGGCTTCATAATCGCTAAATCGTGGGAGAACATATATACATAAGATCTGTAGATAGAAAAAAAAAACGTCTTCTATTAATTTGCAATTGAAATCAATTCCTAAATTTAAAATTGTAGAAAAGTAACATGAGTCCTCTGAGCTGTTACTTTGCCATAGCTCGGACAACAAGAAAACTCAGAATCAATTCAGGATGAAGGAGATTTGAGCTCAAATTGGAGAAATCTAGGGTTTAATGGTGATGCCATCGATAGGTTAATTTACTTGAGACGATAATAAGAAATATGAGCCGAGAAGAGATAGAAGATGAGAGGAATACCAGTTTCTTTAATGGCGAAAGACGAAGAAGAAAGAGAAGACGATGAGAAGAAGTGGAGCTTCAAAATCTGGGCTGGTCATCGACGAAGACAAAGATCTGGGGTTTGATTCTTTGGAGATGGAGAAAGGGGATCAGGGTTGAAGGAAAGAGCAAGAGGTTCAGTGTCGCGACTACCTTCAACGACGGCGGCCGTCGAGTTTAATCAATGACTGGGAGAATCGATTCGTGAATTTCGGATGTCTTAGGTTCTTTTTCGAGTCTTAGGTTTTTGGAGAGAAAGAGGGGAAATTAAGTGTGAAGGTGAAATGTCTAATTTTTTGGCTAAGTGTTAGGGCGGAATAATCGATTTTAGTTTCCCGCTTAATAAAATTTTGTATTAGCCTTAATAAAATGCTATCATATGATAACCAAAATTATAATTCATCTTCAATAGCAGTTCATCAAATCGTGCTATTACCTTATGCTATCAATGAGGACTTTTTTTTGTAGTGTTGGTTTTATTTTTTAGATAGATTATTTTTTCAAAATTCTTTTTCATAGTTTTCCCAAGAAAAAGTGTGTCCTTTACAATGTCTTTGTTTTAGATCAAAACTTTTAATTTAAGTTAAGTTAAATAATTAATCTTTTCTTTCTTTTCTTTTTTGGTAGGTTTAATCTTTTCTTTCTTATAAGTAAACTTTAATAATAAATCTTTATGGTATATGTTTCTTAGAAACTAATGGTTCACTTCAATTTTATTTTTCATGTTTAGATTTTTATAAATACAAATATATAACTTGTTTTTTTACTCCACCATGCATTAAAATCTTACTTACATTCTAAAACTCGTTAACCCATTTTAAATTTTGGAATATAATCATTTTTTGGTTATAATTTTAATAATAACATTATTACTAAAACAAATTTATAGTATTATTTTTACTATTTTAAAAATTTCATTTACTAATTTTCATTTACTTTACTTAATTCATTTTTAGATAGTTATTTTTTTTTATTATTTACTAAAATATTATATTATTGTTTATACTATTTTAAAATTTAATTAATTTTAGTTAATTCGTTTTTTATTTATTTTCACTATTATTAATTATAAGTAATAAATATGCAATGAATGAATATTAAAAATAGTATTTTTTTAAAAAAGAAATTGTTAGGTGGATGTTGTTGTGGAGGAAGGAAAAGTGAGCAAAGTTAACTTTATATATATATACAGTTTTACCAATAATTAAGTACTATTACGTTGAAGTTTTTTTAATTTAATTACTTAGTGTTCGTTTTGATATTTGTATATAAAGTTTTAATTCAAGTTAGATGAACAAATAAGAGATCTTGACGACCAACAAAAGCTATAACAACACACAATGTAACAACCCGCATTTCTTTGAAATTATTAATTAGCTGGTTCGTAGCAGCTAGTAAACACTGATTGTATATTAGCTTCAGTCAGATTCTGAGGAAGCAATTTGCAAGAAAGCCAAGTTTTACAAGTTACTATACTTAAACAAATTCTAAATTAATAACACTGTTAAATTTTGTAATTTGGTATCTCCTACTTTTTAGTAGATTCTAAAAATATATTGGATGTTTCAAGAATTTGTGTGATCTCACAGACAGTTAACAAGAATAATAACCATAGGCATGCAGCTAATATAAGTCAAGGAGCCTTTAATTTTTCCTTTCAAATATAATCAGTTGTGTTCTTAATGTAAACACACAAAAAGCATACGTTATTTAGTTACAGGTAGATAGGATAGGATAGGATTAATTAAAGGTTGCAAATGGTGATTAACAAACTGAACCAGCTGAATAAGTTGAATAATGATGGATTGAATAAAAATAAGCTGAACCATCAAAATGAGCTGAAGAAACTGAATGAGTTGAAAAAGCTGCAGAGAGATAGATTAGTATGTTAAATGGTGACGATTAAGTTGAATAGCTGAATACAAAATATAATATTAATAATATCTCTATAATAGTATCTGAAATTATCTATAATTAAATTATAATTTTAAATATAAAAAATAATTTTTTAACTATTATATTATTAATCCTTATTTGGAAATAAATATTTTATTACATAATATTATTACTAGAATATCTTTTATTCGTAATAAATAATGCTAATTTAAATTACTTAGTTTAATATTGAACATTATATAATGTGAAAAATTTGCAAAAAAAAAAAATATAATTAGATAGTGATGATTCATTTGTTACATATTTCAAAATATACATATATATATATATATCTATATATAATAATTAAAAACTATAAATATAATTAAAAAACAGATTTTTAAACTCACAATATTTGACTTTCCTAGATTATCGAAATAACAATCTAGATTTCCATGATTGTTTTGTTAATTGATATTTTTTTAAAAGCCAAAATATTAATTTAAATATGTAAATTGAGAAAATGTAAATAACAAATTTTAGTTTTCCATCCCCTATTTTGTGGTTGAACAATTTTCAGCAAAAATGCTATTTTCCAGCTATAGGGTGGGACTCAATAAATTTGGGTTGAAAACATATTTATCTTAAATGGTGAGTTTTTGGTTGAACAAGGTTGAAAAGCACGTTCAACTCATTCAACCAGGTTGAAAAGTACAACCATTTGCAGCCGTCTCCAAAAAGATCAAGATCGATGACGCTCTCACTCTGATCCATGAACATCACGTCAAAACGTCTATCTTTTTTCTTCTTCCTAAACCAGTGGCCCGGTATACCTTTGATTTCAATCTTTCTCATATCATTTCTTTGTAGATCATAACAAAGAATGTGAAAGGGAGAAAGCAAATCATGTGGTATCAAAACAACCTTGCCACTTTGAGTAGTACCGTTTACGTGGAATACAATGTTGTTGACTAATTGCAGCTGACAAGGATGCAAAACCAGAGTCTTTTGGGACCATTCCTTGTTCCCGGCATCTTGCAGAATCCATAAAACCACCATACCCTTGTCTCTTAGCTGGGTAGAGTCAAGAACAATAAGTTTTCCACCATACTCTATAAGATTCACATTCTTTAACCTGAATCGTCCATGCAATTCATCACCGTCAATGCGAGGTACTTGGCTCATTATCAACTCTTCCGATATAACGTCTAAACTCACAAGAACATAATTATACATGTCAATCAAAGCCCGGTAATATATAAACCCATTGACAAACTGTCCTCGATGGACCGGGGTGTAGGGACAGAAGTCTGATGGGGTTGGATCCACCTTTTTCCAGGAACCTCCTTGAGGTGTTAGGACAAAGACCCAATGCTCTGGCATGGTCGTTAGGTTTGGCGCAATTGAGCAGATTACTTTGTACTGGTCGTTAAGAGGGTTGTGTCTGAAATAGTAGTAGACAATTTTCTTAGTTTTTCCTAGAGGTATGATGCTGGATTTTACGGCGGGTAAGGTGAAAATTTGTCTGGTGGCAGGGTTATAGATTCGCAGTTTTCTCCAGAAGGTGTAGCACATGAAGCCACGAAGATTTTGCGAGATGTACCCTCCCATCCGTGGGATGGTCAGATTGTGGTAAACAACATAGGTAGACGACGGTTTAGTAGTGTCTGGAGCCGAAGATAGGATTACATTATTATGGTCCTTGTAGAGGTCTGCTAAACAAATGTAAAGACGAGGACGTGGTCGGGATTGGCCCGTTGTTGGGATACAATCCAAGTCCCACATCTGAAGTTTAAATGACTATCATTAATATATAAAGGGTTAGGGTCAGTCTACTAATTGCCAATTGGTTTTTAGTTAGAAGCCCAAAATACGCCCATATTTAACATGGTATTAGAGCCCAAGGTTAAAATTCTGGTGGACCTAGAAAAGTGTATACGGACATGTCTCTTGTTAACCCGAGTAATGGGGGCCCAAGAAGGGGTTTATTACCGGTCCAAGTGGGATCGGTTCGAGATGGAGTTATCATCTCGAGGAGGCGTGTTAATATCCCACATGTGGTCCTTGGTTTGAAGGGGAGATTGTTGGGATACAATCAAAGTCCCTCATCTGAAGTTTAAAGGAACTATCATTAATATATAAAGGGTTAGGGTCAATTGTGCCTCGTTTCTTCTCCTTCTCTTCTTCCTCTCCCGTTGGATAAGCGACCAATCCATCGTACAACAACTATCTCGACAAAGAGTAGCGCAATCTGAGTGCAAGAAATCAAGCTTTTAGGGTTTAATTTATTTGCATTCTTCCTCTTTTGACAAAACCACGTAGTACATACGAATCCTTTTACCGTTTTTTCCTACTGGGTAAAGCATTTGGGTTAATCTGCATTAGTTTGGTGATATATTCTAGTTAAATTATTTTACCATTTTTTCCAAATGTTGCAATTCTTGAATCAGAATTAAAAGCAGGTTAGCAGTTGCAACCAAATGTATAGGATGAAATATGTACGGTTCAGTTCTCTAAATTATTATCTTGATTGTTTAGTGAAAGGCATGTATACCAACTAAGTTATTGCCATCATCAGCCGCCAAAAGCTATCGAACTAATGAACTAAATTTATAGGGAGAGCTAGAAATTTGTACTAATGCTGGTTTTGAGCAGTCACCAGTTCCGCGTCATCATGCTTGGATATTTATTTACCTTACAAAACAACACAATTTAGCATAAATTCAAGCAGCTACAACCAAATGTATATAAGACCAGATTTAATAGCAAAGTCATTATAAAGTTAACAATAATCTCAAACAAATTCTAATTATACATTTTTGTACTTTTACCTTATTTTATTTACAAAAAATCAAAATAAATACAATAATCTCAATCTAAACCATGTATTATTATATCACTTGAACTTTTTTTGCCCAATGGATTATTGTATATGGTTGTTGTTCTTAATCAACTTTCACCCACATTCAAATGTCACATGTATATAAGACAAGATTTGATAGCAAAGTCATTATAAAATTATCGATCATATAACAAATCAAATTTAAAAGTTAAAATCACCATTTACAACAATATTCAATGCCGAATCTAAATGAAGTAGCTAAATTTAGATGATTTGATGATTACATATATGTAAATGTAATCAAAGCCAAGTTTCAATTTTTGAATTGATCTCATGTCTGTCTCACCTACCTTATCAAAAGGAAAAATGAATTGTCTAATCGATTCAATCCATTTTTTTTTGTCGTTGTTTAGAAGATACTTTTTTCTAAACCATAATATTACTAATTAAAAATTATTTTAAATCAACCATGTTTGAAGAAAAGAATAATTTTTGTCAAGATTAATTTAATAATAATATTATAGGTTTTTTGGTTGGAACTAAATCTGAATCCAGTCAACAAAAATATTCGGATTTTTTTCGAACTCAATCTGCTGAATCCAGTTAGACTCAACCGTACAAATTATGAAATCCGAAGGTTTTGCCAACAAAAAATCTGAGCAGGCGCAATTGGTTAAGTATCATTCCAAATCTGTTTCGCATCCTTGTTTCGAAAAGAAAGGAAATCAAAGTATCTTTTGGCTTCTTAATAACAATAAATACATATACACTTTTTTCAAATGTTTTCTTAGAATCAAAACTATATTAAAAAAAAAAAAGGTTGTAACTTACAAATTATTGTTTTGATAGGCATGTAAACGGGTAAGTTATCGGTTGATTTAATTATCTATGATTCGATTAGCATTGCTAATGTTTCCGAAGTCACCACAAACTATTAAGGTTTTTAAAGAGGCATGATCAAATATTTCGTAGTGAGAATTATTAAAACATGGAGACAAATTCACAAGTTGTGAACAATCATGTCATCCATATATGTAGACTCAAAGGCTTGAATGCGGATTAAACACGTACGCTTTGATAGATTCCCATCACTCAGTCGGTGAGATCTAGAAATACTAATGAGTACCCAAATACTGGTGCTCGAGTGATATCCGGTTTTTCAATCAAAGAGAAGTCATAGGTTGTGACGACGACTAGATAATAATGAAGAAATATAATATGGCTATCTGAAGCCTGGCGAACTCTGCTCCTGCACATCCTCCTTCAAAGGCCATGAACGTTCTAGAGCCGCCAGAAAGCAGTTCTAACTTTTGAAAATGGATAAAAAGACCTTATAGAGACAGTTACAAGAAATATAACCTTAGGTTGGTCTGTTTAACGTGAGCTCATCATGAGACTCTTCAGAGTTAGTATCTCTCCTTAGCTTGTTAGCCTGTTGGTTTGATTAGTACACGAAATCTTAATTACCAAGTTAAGCATGGCCATGCTGGGATAAAATCCAAGTCCCACATCTAAAGTTTGAAGGGACTATCATTAATATATAAAAGGGTTAGAGTCAATCTACTAATTGCCAATTGGTTTTTAGTTAGAAACCCAAGATAAGTCCAAATTTAACATGGTATCAGAGCCCAAGGTTAAAATTCTGGTGGACCTAGAAAAGTAATTACGGACATGCTTCTTGTTAACCCGAGTAATGGGGACCCAAGAAGGAGTTTATTATCGGTCCAAGTGGGACCGGTTCGAGATGGCGTGTTAATATCCCACATGTGGTCCTTGGTTTGAAGGGGAGATTGTTGGGATACAATCCAAGTCCCACATTGAAAGTTTGAAGGGACTATCATTAATATATAAAGGGTTACGGTCAATCTACTAATTGTCAATTGGTTTTTAGTTAGAAGCCCAAGATAAGCCCAAATTTAACAGGCCAAAACTGTATTCCTGCAGAGCCGTCTCCGGCCAGGATCAGCGGTTAACTACAACAAACCATTAATGAGATGGAGTCCTGAGTCCATGAACGTTTTCTAGAAGCCGTGAACAACAAGCTTGAAGCGAGTTAATTTTTTATGTGATTCCAACACTATTATTCATGGTTTTGTTTTTCATCTTTTTCTGCTGCAAAATGTTGATCTAAGCAGGTGTTTTTTTTTTTTTTTTGTGATATGCAGAGGCAACTCCTAAGGCTGTTATGAAACTGATGAATGTTGTTGAGAGAGTTTTACCATATATCAAGTTAGCAGCCACTTGGAGGCAGGTGTACACTAACTCAACCAGTTACGTTGAATCTCACATAGATCATTTCAACTACATAAGCTGAACATTTTTTGAAGTTGTCCTTTATTTTTTCCACAAGTAAAGACTAGCCAAGTATATACCAGAGAGAAACAAGGTAACTGCTGCTGCTTCATATATGATCATTTTTTTTTTTTTGCAGGGAAGAAGAATGGTAACACAGAAGACAAGAAACCATCTTCGAATAACCAACCAATCGTTACTATATGACCCAATGAGAGAGATATACTGACAAATTCCTTTAGTTATTTACAAAAGAATCAATCTAACAAATTATATAAGATGGAATTTGGCATCCAATATAAAGGATGTTGAAAGAGAAATTAAAAGAAAAGATCCACCAAGACCTACTACTACATGTTATATTTGGCATATATGTATACCCTTCCTTCCCAATCCTATCTACCTCCTCTAATCCTAACCTATAGTAAGCAGGTGCTGAAGAGACGTAAAATTTTAAACTCCTGCTTTGGCTTCATAGTCTTCCTTTACAGCGACCAAGTCATTATATCAGATGAGTCAGCCAGTGCGGGTGGCTTCAGCGGCCCTTTCCCGCATCATCTCCATTACAGTAGCTCTACGCCTTTTGTCTGACTGATGATGCTGTCTACTATTCATCGCTCTCAAATATCTGTTACAATGAAACACCGACGAATTAGCCATCTATATATTAATAATATATATAACAAGTGTAAAAGCATGTGAAAATCTCTCTCTCTATATATATGTACCTGCATTTAGGGATAGTGCACTGAGAATCTCTACAACCGCGGGCATGGTGCTTGATGATACTCCAAAATTTCTTACAATAGGGGCAACCTCTTACAGGACCAATCTTACATGCCAAACAATTCCTGAAGAATGTCTTCATCATACGACAACCTTGATACTGGCACATTGTTGTAGAGCGGCATGCAGTTACATGTAACAACAGTTCTTTTAACTGAAAATACCAACAACCGAGATTCATTTGCTCTGTTTCTAGCAGCTACACACACAGAAACAGTCTAAATAATATAAGTAATGGCTTAATAAGAAAATACCTTCTCCG
Organism: Camelina laxa; assembly: GCA_024034495.1. Classification (NCBI taxonomy): domain Eukaryota; kingdom Viridiplantae; phylum Streptophyta; class Magnoliopsida; order Brassicales; family Brassicaceae; genus Camelina; species Camelina laxa. The sequence continues at coordinate 18,415,957 of CM043880.1, forward strand.
TATTAGATTGCCCAGTGTGTTGTACAATACTAGTATCCGCAGAAGATGAACGACTTATCAGTTTATGTGGATGGTTGATAGGGGCCTTGGAGTAACAGGCACTGCAGACATCATAGCTTGGACAAACTTCACAGTGCCAGCCCTGAGAGTTTTCAATTTCTTGTTGGCAGATGGAGCAAAACGTCGCAAATGCAGGGGCAGTAGGGTTGTAAAGATGATAGAGAATCATCATGGACGAATGTTTCGCCCGCCTTAGAGTGTCGTACTGATAGTTGTTTCCTTGGCAAAGATTCAGGAATACTTGTCTATTATCAAAGAACTCGCTCTCAAGGTTGTCATCTTTGTCCATAATCTCTGCGGGAACGTCTTCGATGGCTACCTGCAAATCCACACCTTGTTAGTTTCCAAAAAAGAGATAGGAATGATACTTTTAAAGCTCTAACCACCAAAGAAACTTACATGGAATAGGGAGTGTTTCTCTTTCTGATTAATCGGGTGTCTCTCTTTATCTATGCGGTTCTGTTCCACTTCATTACACCTGCGGGTTGAAAGAGAGTGGTTTATTTGAACAGTTTGAAGTACTAGATAATCTGAATGCATGTGATCATATATAGATGATGAGATCTTACTTGTCACATATCTGAAAAATTCTTGCACTAATTGCACACCCACCAGTTTCCAGATACCATGAGAGTGGTACAATGCTTGCAGCAATGTTGCAAATGCACCATTATAAAATCTTCCTTCATCGGACAAATGGTCTCACCGAGCTAAACAAAACAGAACAAATTAATAAAATATGAGCTACAGACGAAACTAGAGGAAGCATGATCATCATTAGTGGGCATATATAGAGAATTGCATCATCAGTCGATCCTTTGAGGCATTAGCAGAAAGGTCCAACTGGCGAAAAGCTCTAAGGGCTCTTTTCGGTATGACATTTTTGGTAGATCCTTTTCTGTTTAAATTCGTACCATCATCTTCTTGGCTCATTTGACCTATCAAATCCTCAGCAGCACCTAGCCAGTAGTCTCCATCAAAATATGGCAACCTTGCAGCAGCACAGTAGCTCTGCATTCGCCAGACTGGACAAAGAAATGATCGTAGAGGTTTGTGCATTCGACGACCACACCTTCTTTTGATGCTTTCCTTAACATTGCTAAATACCTGATGAAAAGGTAGGAATGTGGTAAGTGCCAACAACAAAATCTACATAAAACTTGACAAACAAGTAATTAAAAACAAAACGGTCAGGTCTCATACCATTCCCTTAGTTTGTCAGTCTTTGGCGTCTTATGGATTTCAGGATGACAATAAAGAATGTAATCTTCACCCTTAAGTGGGGGGCATGCCCAGATATAGCAGCTTGTAAAACCACGTTTCTTACAATAATCGAGATAACCAATCTGCAAAATGGGAACAATATAAGGCTCGTGAAGCAAAACATGAAACCTAAAAGAAGCTGTGGGAACAGAGGAAAAGTGGCTTACCAGAATCTCATGGTACACAAATGTGCGGAGGGCTTCTCCGGACACTGTTCGAACCTCAGGCCTGAAATACTTAACTGAGTCCAGATACGAAAGATAGACCCGCCGCTGGTTTGGAGGTCCAGATTTTGTTCCAAATTATTGGACGAACATGCCAAATAAGCATACTTCTACATTCTCAATCTTCTGAAACAACAAAATGACCTGAAATATATATAGAAAGAACATAGAGAGAGAGAGAGAGAGATCTGTAAGTGCCAAACAAGCGTCATAAAAAAAATGAATAAGAAGCAATCAATGAACAAATTAAGGGAATTCAGAAGGATAATTATCTTCTCGGAAAAGCTCAAGAAAACGTTCCTTTACTTCTAATACTCTGTCAACCGATGCCACAACTCTGACAGTAAGTGATTCCGCTCCAGGGACCTGACATATCAATAATTAAGGTAATTGTTTTGTAAATATAACTTGGACATAATTAAAGCGGCATAAGGAATATATATAGGATATGCCTTCAGTTCAGATTAGACAAGAGTTATAGAGTAAGAGAGATCACCTCCTGGAAACTTTTTCCTTGAAGACTAGCCCTCTCTTGTCTTTCCTCCTTCAACTTTTTGAATAAGCACTTCTCTATATGGTTGCTAAGAGCAGTAACTGGTAATTTGTTTGCCCCTGGAATGGCACTGGGTGGTAATGGTCTTCTTTCGCCTCGTTCCACCTCTTGTATATAACAATTAGGGCAAGTGTACTTGGTGGCTTCGCCATGATTTCTTCGACTGTTGAACAAAGCACAAATTTGATGCTGCCAGGCTTCACACTTGTCACATTGAACCCACTGCACATATAAAACCATTGGTTCAGACGAGGATACAAAAAAAAAAAAAAAATAAGAAGCAAATTTTAGTAATCATAAAAGTGATGAGGCATATATATGTAGAATGTGATAATTGATTCTCATTGAAAACAGAGAGTACATATTTATACAAGAGTTTGTTAGGATCGTTCTATACAAGATAACGATGCCTATACAAGATAAGAACTGAAGAGGATAAACTCTAGCAATGATAAACTATATCAACAATAATAGAGATAAACTCTATCTACACTAATACGCCCCCTCAAGATGGACGGCGGTGACAGAGACCAATCTTGTCTGAAAGTTCAAGAAACCGTGCGCGAGGTAGCGGTTTGGTCAGTGCATCCGCTAGCTAATCAGCAGAACAAACATGAGCCACCCGGAGGTGCTTGTCTTGAACCTTCTCACGAACAAAATGATAATCCAAGGCAAGATGTTTCATACGAAAGTGAAAGACCGGATTAGCAGAGATATAGGTGGACCCTATGTTGTCACAGTAGAGAATTGGATCATCAGTAGATTGCAAGCCAAGTTTGGTCATAAGAGAGGTAAGCCACTTGACTTTAGAAGCAGCAGCAGCGAGAGCACGGTACTCTGCTTCCGTGGAAGACCTTGCAACTCCGGTTTGCTTTTTAGAAGACCATGAGATAGGCTGGTGACCCAAGTACGTGATGTAAGCTCCGGTGGAGGTGTAGTCATCCCGATTTCCAGCCCAATCCGTGTCAGAATAAACATGTAAGTTAGAGGGTGACTTAGCAGAGAAGAACAAGCCCACATTTGCAGTGCCCGCAAGATAGCGTAGAACACGTTTCACAACTTCCCAATGAAGTGTTCTAGGTTGATGCATATACTTAGACAAGCGATTAACAGAAAAAGCAATGTCAGGCCTGGTGAGACCAAGATACTGGAGACTTCCCACCGTGGCACGATAAGTAGAGGGGTCAGAGAGAAGCTCGCCGGATGACAGAGTGAGAACTTGACGAGAGGACATCGGAGTGGCAATAGGCTTTGCATCCGCCATTTTTGTTTTGCGAAGAAGATCAGTAATGTATTTGGTCTGTGTGAGATGCAAACCATCAAGAGTCCGAGAGGCTTCCATACCAAGGAAGTACGAAAGCTCGCCTAAGTCTTTGAGAGAGAATTTTGCCGCAAGAAGATCAGTAACACGCTTCATGGCTTGAATAGAAGTACCAGTGATGACAATGTCATCAACGTAAATCAACATGTAGACAAAGGAGGTTTCAGAACGCAAGACAAAAAGTGACTCATCCGCAAGAGACTTCTTGAAGCCAATGCTTACAAGAAAATCCTTAAGAGCAGTGTACCATGCGCTGAGGGCCTGTTTAAGGCCATACACTGCTTTATTAAGACGACATACATGATTAGGCCGGTCTTTGTTAATGAAACCCGGAGGTTGAAGCATGTAAACCTCCTCCTCAAGCGGTCCTTGAAGGAAAGTGTTGTTCACATCCAATTGCTGCAATGGCCTGTCAGAAGCAACAGCAGTACCCAGAACAAGGCGGAGAGTGGCATGTTTGATGACTGGGCTGAAGGTGTCATGAAAATCAACACCAGGTCGCTGATGAAAGCCTTTCGCGACAAGCCTTGATTTGTAGTTATCCACCAAACTGTCAGGCTTCCGTTTTATCCTGTAAACCCATTTGGAACCAACAATGTTAGTAGCAAGAGATCTATCAACAAGATCAAACGTGCGGTTGCGACCAAACACATCATACTCAGTGCTCATGGATCGCCTCCATATTTCATCTTTCAATGCTTGCGTTAATGTTTCAGGCTCGAACTCTTGCAGGACAGTGTGAAGACCATACTTAGTGTTTGGCTTCTTGATATTGTTCTTGCCTCTCGTCACCATAGGATGATCATTAGCCACTGAAGTCGAGGGAGAAACAGAGGCCACCGAAGTTGATTCAACAGCAGAAGTAACGTTATGGGTTGACTCCTGCGCCACAGAGGACGCACCAAGGGTAGGTGAAGGAGGAGAACACGGGAGAGTGGCAAAGACAGGAGTTTGAGGAAATATGGGAACAAGAGAGGCAGTGACAAAGTCAGAGGAAGCTGTTTCAGGAGAAGAAGATTGTGTTTGAACGATGAGACGAGAAAAGGGAAAGACCGATTCAACAAAATTAACATGTCTAGATATGTAGACACGAGAAGTCTCAACATCAAGACAAATGTAGGCGCTCTGAGTGAGAGAGTACCCCATGAAGACACACGGCTTAGACTTTGGTGTGAACTTTTGCTGGCCATATGGTCAGATCCAAGGATAGCATAGACAACCGAACGTTCGTAGCTTGGAATAATTTGGTGTGTCATGAAACAGGAGCTGATACGGGGTGTGATCCGCCAAGTTAGGAGTCGTCAGGCGATTGATTAAGTAAACCACCGCAACAAATGAGTAAGTCCAATAAGAGTGTGGAATTTGAGCATGAGTGAGGAGAGATAGACCCGTCTCGATGATGTGGCGGTGTTTCCGTTCGGCCATACCATTCTGTTCGGGTGTGTGGGGAGGACTTGTAAGGTGAAAGATGCCGTGAGTGCCAAGAAAGTGTCGTAGGGCGAGATACTCACCACCACTGTCAGAGAATAAAGAGACTATTTTGTTGTTGAATCGGTTTTCGACAAGAGATTTGAATATTGGGAAGATTTGAGCAACTTGAGACTTTGTTTTGAGAGGATAAAGCCAGGTATAACGAGTATAGTGATCAACAAATATCACATAATACTTGTAACCATCGATCGACATGACTGGAGATGTCCAGACATCAGAGAAAAGGAGTTCTAATGGACGAGTAGAAGTGAGAGAGGAGGTGGAGAATGGAAGTTTATGACTCTTATTAATAGCACATGAGTTGCAAAATAAAGTAGAGGATACAGAGGAAGAACTTGGTAAAGAAAACTTGGTGATCATGGTACGAAGCGTTTGAGTGTTTGGGTGTCCTAAACGAGAATGCCACTCCGAGGGGGATGACTTTATTGCCGAGAAAGCTGAAATAAAAGGCTTGGAAGAGGAAAGTGGCCACTCATACACTCCTTCATTGGCCTTGCCTTTGAGAAGTGTTGTCCCCGTGTGAAGATCCTTCACCTGAAAATCATACGGACAAAGTTGAACCATAACATTATTAGTTGTGCATAACTTGTTAACCGAAATGAGATTCTTGCGCATTCCGGGAACACATAAAACATGCTGAAGTTGAATTGGTTTCAAGTGAGAGGGAAAAGAAACTAAACCGGTGTGAGTAATGGGCAATCCTGCACCATTACCAATCATCACATTGTCATTGCCGTGATAAAGAGTTTGCAGAGAAAGATTGCTAAGATCACTAGCAATGTGATGGGAGGCAGCACTGTCGAGCAGCTAGGGGGTGAGATCAGATTGAGGACCACAGGTGGTGTGATGAGCCTGAGGACGCCATTGAGGAGGCAGAAGTGGGAGATGAGGAGCAGAGTACTGCAATTGCGAAGCAGGGTAAGACGAGTGTGAGGACTGCTGAAGGTATTGAGGACAACGTTTAGCACCATGACCGTGAACTCCGCAAATTTGACAACAACCGAGGTACGGTCGTGATGGACGAAAACCACCACGAGAGGATTTAAAGCCACCACGATGTGCAGGACGAGAGAGATGTGTCGCAGTGGCAGTCGGAGGCACAGAGATAGTGTTTTCACCAACAGATTTTAGAGCATTTTCACGGTTAATTAGTTTTTCATGGAGCTCATCAATCGAAATTGGTGTGTCACGTCCTTGGACCATCTCCACAATTGCTCTGTAGCTGTCATTGAGACCACTAGTGATGTGATCAAGAAGATCTTCATGTGGCAGCGGATCATCAAGAAGAGCAAGTTGATCTGATTTCTCCAGGATGCCGCGCATGAATTCGTTGACAGACTTGGTGCCTTTGGTGTTGGCCTTGAGTTGATCTCAGATTTAACGAATGCGACCTCGAGAGGACTTCCCATAAGTGTTGGTAAGGATTTCCCAGATGTTACGGGTGGTAGAGGCACGAGCAACGATGGCTTGAACCGGAAGAGAGAGCGAGCCAAGCAAGGCACTGAAAAGAAGTTTGTCTTGACGTCTCCAGGCAGCAAAGTTTGGGTATGATTGATCGACACCAGCGGCAGCGGTGATTGTTTCTGGAGGGGTATTGTCATCATCAGCTATGAAGCAGTGAAGTTCATGAGCCTCAGGAAGAGATCGAATCTGCAGACGCCACGTGATGAAGTTGTTAGGCGTAAGTTTGGTGATGGTACTCATGTTTAGATAAATGAGTGTTTTCTGAGGTTCAGCTATGTTAAACACAGGGGTTGAGTCAGAGGAGGTAGAGGAGGCATTAGAGGCCATGACTGAAGAAGAAGAAGTGAGGAGAAAAGAAGAGAAAACAGAGACGTAGAAGAAGAAGAAGAGAGGAGGCGCAGAAGAAAATAAATTTTTAGGTTTGGATCAGAGGCTCTGATACCATGTAGAATGTGATAATTGATTCTCATTGAAAACAGAGAGTACATATTTATACAAGAGTTTGTTAGGATCGTTCTATACAAGATAACGATGCTTATACAAGATAAGAACTGAAGAGGATAAACTCTAGCAATGATAAACTATATCAACAATAATAGAGATAAACTCTATCTACACTAATAATATACATACCCCTTCTCCAACTTGTTCATCATTTTTCTTTTTCCCAAGCTTTGCTTTCGGTATACAAGTTCCATCAAGAGAAACCAAGTTTTCGCGCGCTTCATTGTAGCAAGGTGCATAGACATAATGTTTTGACTCGCCAGCCGCAACACTATAGTGCAAGGCATTTTTCTTGATGCGTACACCACACGGCGAGCAGTAAATAGGTATTGGCTCGAATACAAGCCTCTCAACAGCACACAACTGGCAAGAATTCACAGACATGGAGCACCCCATTGCTTTGTTTTTTTCTGCCTTCGTCTTACTCTGAAAAGAAAGAAATTTAGTTACTTTAGAACAAAAAAAGAATGCACCAACAGAACAAGAGAAGAAACTCAAGTTTTAGAATGTGACTGTTACCTGGCCTACCCACTGACGAAGATTGCGGATATGCCCCTTTACTTGCTCTGGAGTGAATAACTCAACAAGTGAGGAGATTTCCATTTTAGAAACATTCGCAACGTCCACAGACTGTTTCATATTTTGTTCCTTTGATGCATTTATTACTTCATTCTTCATACATTTGGGTTTTGCTTGTGCCAGTAAGCAACTAGTTTTGTCATCCTTTGTAAACACACCAGAATCTTTACCCTTGAGAGTATCTTCAGAAACAAGCTTCTCCAGCTCCCGGGTAACGGGAATCCCACAAGTTTTAGGAACATATATGTCCATAGGCATAACCTGATCAGTTTTGTCAGGTTTCAAAGCATCTTTATCCATAGGCATACTCTACGAGGAATCAGGTTTACAGACAACAACAACACATCCTGTCTTGGGAGTGGCATTTTGGGAGGGTGGTTGCTGTAATTTCAGGCGCTTCATTGAGGGTTTCAGATCAGTATCAACAGATGAAGCTTCAGCACCTCTTTTTTTATTTGGTTTCCTGGATGTTGAGGATTTCTTTGGTTGACGTTTTGAACACTTAGCTTTACGGAGAGATACACTTGTGTCTTTGTTCTTTTCATAGTAGCTTTTGACAGGTCCACAGAGAGCGCACAGTTTTTTCCCGCACTCACTGTAATGATGAAGAAATTTCCGATTTTTAAGACAATATATGTATGTGAAATCAGGGACCTTGCAGCAGCTTATATGTTTCCACATCTTTTTGGCTTCGAAGCAAAACTTGCTCACGCACTTACCTTTTCTTGCCTTACATTTACGTACATGTAACATATACGTAAGCCACCGCCTCTCGTTCAAATACGTTTGACCACCACAATCCCCGTTTACCTCTTTACTTAGTGTACCGTTTCCATCACCAAGATATACTTTTGTTATAAAAATTATGAAATATGTTTAGTTTTAGCTTTGATTAAAAGAAGAAACCAAGATATATTTTTATTTTCCTGACCAACTAAAACGTTAGCATTTTGGAGATGAAAAAAAGAAGAGGAAGAAGATGAGGAGACACACTTACATAGCATGAATCCAGTCGAGAGGGACGTCGAGGGAGGCGATGACGATGATATCAGCGTCCACGTGAAGACCCTTGAGCGATCTGATCAACACACGTGCCGCAACGCAGAACTCGTAGTCTCTTGGTGTTCCCATGTACATCATCGTCGCGTAAGCGTTCTTGTGTTTCGGCCGCGGCGTCGTCTTTAACCCTCGCTCCATCACCGCGGTCACCGCGTTTGCGTTTTCTGTTTCGAGCGGCTGAAAGAGCTGGTTTTTATCGTTAAACGCTGCCATTTCAATGATCAAAAGTGACAGAATTACAACACAACAAGTGAAGAACAGCATAGTTCTTTGCAAACACATGCTTAATGTTGTCATCTCTACTCTAGACAACATAACTAAATTTAAGAACTGGGTTTTGTGTTAGTTTAAGCGGAATAAGAATGAAGAGTTGAGGTTTTAGTGTGCGAAGAGTGAATCGGTGAGAGTTGAGAGTTTAGAGAAGAGATAAGGTTGAACAAAAAGAATAAAAGAGAAAAGAGATTCTATATTAGAAAAAAATGTCTATGTTACAATGTCGGCTAGAAACCTTAAATAGCATGTGAGACTAGGGCTTCACCCTTTACAAAAACGATAGTGACACAAAGGGAGAGAGAGAGAGGGTGGTTCCCCATAGTGATAGCGACAGCTTGAGGTTTCCCTTAAGGAAACATGTGACTATTTGACTCCATCTCTAACGGCTACAAGCTATATTCTCGATCCTTCTCTTCTCTTGGGCCTTTGTAGAGGAGAAACCCGGCCTCTTATTCATGTCTTGGTGATCGGGCTCATGGACTTGTACGGACGGTCCAACTCGTAACCGTAAGGACGGTTGTACGGACAAGACCGGATCACACTCGACATTATCTTGATCAATACTCCCCCTCAAGCTTAGTCAAATGAAATGACTAAGCTTGGAACCCATGAAGATCACCTCATAAAAAACCTTAACATAGAAAACCTCATGGGACAAAACTATGTTAAGGGAAAAAGAGTGTGATGTCCATGGATTAAAGAAGGTGATCAAGGATGGGTGATGTCTACAAGACCAAGTTTGCTATGAATGTGTTCACAAACCTTGGGACATGCAGCTTTAGTGAATATATCCGCCAGTTGGTCTTGACTTCGAGTGTGACACGGTAAGATCACTCCTTCTTCTATCTTTTCTCGAACCTTGTGACAATCAATCTCAATGTGTTTGGTTCTCTCATGAAAGACTGAATTTGTGGCGATATGAATCGCAGCTTCATTATCACAATGTATGGTAATCGGTTTCTTTGAATCAACGCCAAGATCCTTGAGAAGCGCCTTCAACCAAGTCAGTTCATTTATCAGCTTCCTCATCGCTCTATACTCAGCTTCGGCACTAGAACACGAGACCACTTTCTGTTTCTTTGACTTCCATGTAACCAAGTTCCCACCAACAAATGTACAATATCCCGTAGTTGATCTCCTATCCAAGGTATCTTCAGCATAATCAGCATCACAATATCCCACTATTTCAGTGTTCGAATTCTTGCCCATCCATATGCCTTGACCCGGACTCCCTTTGAGATAACTAAGAATCCTTTCTACAATGCTCCAGTGATACTTAGTTGGAGCCTTCATGTATTGACTCGCCTGGTTTACCGCATAACAAATGTCAGGTCGTGTGATGGTAAGGTATATTAGCTTTCCTACAAGTCGTCGGTATCTCGTGACATCCTCATATGGCTCATCCATGGGGTCTCGCGGTTTTCCCTCCTTGGCCCAAATGCTCTCCCCCTTTCGCTTGGCCTAATAACCTTCTTCCAGTGGAGTTGCAGCCAGTTTCGCACCAAGTCGACCAATCTCAGCTAAGAGATCAAAGGTATACTTCCGTTGAGAGAGAAATAAACCCTCTGACGAGCGATAGATCTCAAACCCAAGGAAATAACGAAGCTCACCAAGGTCTTTAATGTCAAAAGCGGAGTGAAGAAAGGCCTTGGTATCCTGAACACCTTCATGATCATCGCCGGTGATAATGAGGTCATCAACATAGATAAGAACGACCGCTAGACCACTTGTAGAACGGCGAGTAAAGAGAGTGTGATCAGTTTCAGAACGTTTGAAACCTTGGGCTTTAAGAGTAGAGCTCAACTTGTGATACCAGGCCCGAGGGGACTGCTTGAGACCATAAATAGCCTTGCGAAGTCGGAGAACCTTGCCTGGTGCGACCATGTCTTCTAACCCTGGTGGAGGATGCATATAAACTTCTTCTTCTAGCTCCCCCTGAAGAAAGGAATTCTTGACATCCATTTGCCAAAGATCCCATGATAGGTTAGTGGCAATGGAGAGCACCACGCGAACCGTGTGAAGCTTTGCAACTGGAGTGAAGGTGTCCGTATAGTCGGTACCGTATGTTTGAGTAAAACCACGAGCCACTAGACGAGCTTTGTATCGTTCGATCTCACCGGTGCTCAGATACTTGATGGTAAAGACCCATTTGGAGCTGACTGCTTTCTTCCCTTTAGGTAAGTCAGTTTCGTCCCAAGTATGGTTGCGAACCATGGCACCGGTTTCATCGGATACAGCGTCGAGCCATACTTTGTGATCTTTGGCCTCATCATAAGTATGTGGAATATAGTTAGCATCAATAGCCCCAAGGAATGCCGCATGATCAGGTGGCAATAGGGCAAGCGAACATACAGCCTGGATAGGATGTGCCACAGCCTGATTGTTATAGTAGACTCGTTGATTCTTTAACTTTTCACTACGCCGCGGTTGCTTTAAATGTTCACTGCGCCGAAGTGGTGGTGCAGATGTTGATGGTGCGGGCTGGCCTGTCTCAGCTGTACTATCGTCATGTGGTAGATCAAGAGGTGTAGTCAAGGCTCCTTCGGATTGTGTCTCTCCTGGCTCTTGAATAGTTTCCTCAGAACGAGGAGGAGAAGCATCATGAGTTCCCTGAGGTTCCGAAAATATTGTAGGCTCATCGGATGGTAATTTTGGTAGAGACTCCTCGGGACATGATTGCTTAGTGACGCCGAGATGATCGAGTAGGAATCGGAGATTGGTTGCACGATCAGTGGTGGAATGTGAGAGATCTTTAAGACTGTTCCAGTCCTTCGTCTCATAGTAACCTTGATCCTCCATAAACTTGACATCCCTAGACACGTCCATGCGGCTGTTGACTGGGTCATAGCACTTGTAGCCCTTTTGTGTAGTTTAGTATCCAATAAACATACTTTTGGTACTTTTTGCATCGAGTTTACTCCTCTGTTCTCCTGGTATCAAGACAAAACACACATAGCTAAATACTCGTAAATGGTCTAATGAAGGTTTAGTCTTAGTAAGAACTTCAAAGGGAGTTAAGTATCTTAGGATTTTTGTCGGCGTTCGGTTGATAAGGTAGCAGGCTGTCATGACTGCGTCTCCCCAAAACCTCTTTGGAACATTCATATGGAACATCATCGACCTAGCCACCTCCATAAGATGCATGTTCTTCCTTTCCGCCACACCATTTTGTTGAGGAGTGTATGGACAGCTAGTTTGTTGTAGGATGCCATGCTTAGATAGATGTTCGTTGAGCTTGTGACTAGTGTATTCTCCTCCATTATCAGACCTAAGCACTTTGATCTTACCATTAAAGTGATTAGTAACGTAGTTTTAGAAATTTATAAACGCATCATACACACGGTCTTTAGAAGGTAACAATGTTATCCAAGTATATTTTGACTTTTCATCAATAAATGTCACAAAATACTTGTTGTTATCTCTAGACAAGCATGGTGATGTCCAAACGTCAGAATGAACCAAATCAAAGCAATTTTCATAAATAGTAGAGGATTTAGGAAACACGGTTCTACAATGTTTTCCAAGGATACACGACTCACAACTAGAACTACTAAAAGAAACATTAGGCAACAACAACTCAAGAGCACGAGAGTGAGGATGGCCTAGCCTAGCATGCCACAATGCATTATTATTATTAGACGAGAAACAAGAGGTAAGAGAAATTGAATTAGAGGGACTTTGTGAAGTCTTCTCTAAGATATAAAGATCTCCGGTTCCATTCCCTTCCCCAAGTATCTTTCCGGTCTTAATATCCTGAAAATGAACGCTATTAGGACCAAAAACAGTATAGCAATTCAAATCATTAGTTGCTTTCTTTACCGATAGGAGATTAGAAGTAAATGTTGGCATGTAAAACGCTTTAGAGTCTTGTTCAAACAATTTCAAGTTACCAACACCTTTCACAGGAATTCTATCTCCATTAGCAATAACAACATTACCTAGAGCTGGTTGTATATTGTCTAATAGACTCGGGTTGCTAATCATATGGTGAGAAGCCCCCGAGTCAATGACAAGCATTTTACTAGGTTTAGAAGCAAAAAAGGTGGTACCGGAATCTTTGAGTGCGGCGATGGACTTAATGAGAGCCTCCAGGTCAGACTTCCTCACCAAGTCTCCATAGGATGCTGCCATAGCCATCGTCCCTCCCTGGTTCACTGTTCCGGTTGATTGACCGCTTGTACCTTCTTGTGACAGATTTGCCTTAAACTTAGCCGGCTTGAGATGTGGGTGAAGAATCCAACACTTGTCCTTCACATGACCTTTCTTCTTACAGTGGTCACATATCACAGTATTTCTCTCATCAGGCCTATATACCCCTTTGTTGGCCGTGACTAGCTCACCCTTACCACTGAAAAGACCGAGAGACCCTTGTTCTTTTTGAACTTGAGCACATACGTCATCGAGAGTGGGAAGCTTGTCTCCGCAGAGTATATGCTTAATGAGATCGTAGAAGGCAGGGTTGAGGGTGAGAAGTAGCCCAAAGACCTTGTCTTGCTCCTTCCTCTCGTTCAGAATCGCCGGATCGATGGTACTAGGTCTGAGCATCTTGAGTTCGGCCCAAAGAGACCGAAACTTCCCAAAGTGCTTGGTAAACTCCAAGTCTTCTTGATGTAGGCTGTTAATAGCCTTCTTAACTTCAAACACACGGGTTAGGTTGGTAACATTCCCGTACACATTAGCTATCGTGTCCTATAGCTCCTTCGCCGTCTCACAATAAGATTAGGCTTCTAAGAGGGGCGCGTCTAGCGAGTTTTGGAGAATGGCAAGCACGGTCTGATCTTCTTGGAACCATTTGACTTCATTTTCGATCTCAGCCTCCTTGTCTTCTTCCTTTTCTTCTTTGTCGTCTTCTTTGTTGGCTTTCTTGGGAAGTTGGTCTGTTTCAACATGAATCCAAAGTCCCCGGCCACTAAGAGCAGTCTTTGTGGTTCTTTTCCACAAGAGATAGTTAGCACCTTTGAGAACCACCGGAGTAACTATCGGTTTTGCGGCTTCCATGACGAGAAAGGGTACAATTTTCTAGATAGTAAAGAAAGAGAATGGAGAATCGAAAGAGTAAGTAGAAAGAGTGAGTTTAGAGAGTGGAGAATCGGAAAACTTGCTTTGATACCATGTTAGTTTAAGCGGAATAAGAATGAAGAGTTGAGGGTTTAGTGTGCGAAGAGTGAATCGGTGAGAGTTGAGAGTTTAGAGAAGAGATAAGGTTGAACAAAGAGAATAAAAAAGAAAAGAGATTCTATATTAGAAAAAAAAGTCTATGTTACAATGTCGGCTAGAAACCTTAAATAGCATGTGCGACTAGGGCTTCACCCTTTACAAAAACGATAGTGACACAAAGAGAGAGAGGGTGGTTCCCCATAGTGATAGCGACAGCTCGAGGTTTCCCTTAAGGAAACATGTGACTATTTGACTCCATCTCTAACGGCTGCAAGCTATCTTCTCGATCCTTCTCTTTTCTTGGGCCTTTGTAGAGGAGAAACCCGGTTTCTTATTCATGTCTTGGTGATCAGGCTCATGGACTTGTACGGACGGTCCAACTCGTAACCGTACGGACGGTTGTACGGACAAGACCGGATCACACTCGACATTATCTTGATCAATATTTTGTTTCAACTCTTAAGGTTATTTTATTACTATTATTTGGGGTTGGTTTTTTACACATAAATGTAAATCGCTTAATGTAATGGAAGAATTATGAAAGAGACCTGTTTCTAGGAGACTGGAGAAGACTTAAAATAGGGTGTACTTGTGAGTGGCCAATAGGAAACTACTATTTTTCAATTTCTTTTATTTGTCCCCAAGTTTATACATTTTAGGAAATAAACAGTTTGGAGAGGTGTACCAAAACTGGGGAGATTTTTAGATTAGGTGCTTATATATATTCGAAACGAACTAGTGAAAACTGGTTGTTGAATACCCAAAATTCGATATTGAATGGGCGTGCGTTGAGAATTCTGATACTCTTACTGTAAAATAGTAGTATTCATTTTTCCTGTATCATGCATTATTTTTCTTGTTGGCCAGAAGAACATTGCATCTTGTTTCTTAAAGTTCACTAGAGGACGCTAGTTTCCATCCAAAGACAATAGGCATTTTTCCACAAAGATATAATGTAAGAATTGGAACAGACCCACTAGCCCCGTTAACAAAATCTCCACATTGTTAACAAGGGACACAATTAAGAATCCCACACTAATGTGACATTTGTTAAACAGTGAACCGTAGTGGAAAATTGGAAATACTGCTAAAACTTTTATAAATTAATAAACACCATAAATTAATAAATTTTATTTTACTAGTTCAAATTGGGTTATTATAAAAAAAAATTTTATTAAAATAATAAAATAATATTTTTACTGAAATCTTTATGTAAAATATGGTTCCAATTATATCATAAATTAATAATCATGTAATTATATATATATATATGCTGATATAATAATGTATGTTTTTCCTAAAACTCATTTCTATAGAACAACTGGTTGTATTTTCAAAATATAATGATAGAAAATATTCTATAACATCTTAATACCATTAAAAGAGGAGTATAAAATTAAGAATGTCCAAAATGTCTTTTTTAATTACTCAAATTGCAACTGAATTAATTATAAAAGAGATATTTAATTGAAATTAAGAAGGATAAATTTGTGATTAAAATAAAAATTAAAAAGATTGATTCGTTTAGTTTAGTGTGAAGATCCACATGTTCTAGAAGATCCGACCCATGGCTGAAAATAGGATCCATTGTTCATCGTTATAGCACCTATTAAAATTACTAACTCACATCTATTGAAATTATTAGAAAATTTCAGATTCCAAACGTGACTTTTGTTTCGTATTGGTGATTTTTTCGTTTTAAGCTAGATTCATATTTTATTGATTTACTTTTCAAGTTATATAAACTACAAAATATTTTAATTTTAGCTTTTAACTTAAAATTATAAGTATTATTATGATACAAATAAAACCTGTTACTAAAAATAATTTATATACTAGATTAAAACCCGTGGTAGAGCACATGTTTAAATTCATTTTATTTAAATTATAATTTTTATATAAAATATAATTTATGTGAGTTTTTTTAAAAGTTTTTTTGGATAAAAAATTATGCAATAAAATCATATGCTAAATATGAAAGCTTGAAAGCTTGAAAAAATACACATATTTTGTAAGTTTTATATTTTTAATGATTCTAGATAAGTACTTGTGCTATAACATGGGTTAAATTTTATTTTGTAATCTATCTTGTAACCCACTATTTAACTTGTAACCAATCAATCTATCAATTTCGTAATTTTTCTTTAGTTAACGTTGTGGTCTATCGATAAAATCTGTGGAAAATAAATTTGTAATACTGTGTTTAAAGATCTTTGGAAACAACGTGATATAATCTTCCAAAAATATAGTTTGGAATATCCGTGATTTTATTTGTTACCATTAATATATCAGTTATCAATTTGGAATATCCCTAATATAAGGTATAACCGATTAATATTAATATATAGATTCATCTATAACTTATCTATAACCTATTTGTAACCATTTATTAAAAATATAAAGTCTACAAAAATTATGTTGTGTACTTCCCTTTTATTAAAAAGGGAAAATTAAATAACAAGTATTATGATTCATAATTTTAAAAATATTTATAAACAGATAGGACATATTTATAAGTGTAGAAATAATATTCAAAATTTCTATTTATATAATTAGAGGAATATTATATAGATTGTGTATTTTTGTGTGTTTTTTAAATGGGTCATGTACTCTAATTTTGGTTGTTGCTTAGTCGAATCTAAATAAAAGAATTTACATTGGCAAGAATAAAAAAAAAAATATTCCTCTAATTAGATTCACCCACTAACCATACTAACCATATAAACCTTATATACTCTATATTTTATGTATTAATTACAAATTATACCCTTACCAACCACCAACACCCCCTACCACCACAACCACCATCCCGTACCACCACAATCACCATCACCTTTACCACCATCTTCGGCCACTATTTCCGGCGACTATTTCTAGCGATCTTCTCCGACGACCAACTCCGGCAACCAACTCCGGCGACCAATTCCGGTGAACTTCTCCGGCGACCATCTTTGACGACCAACTCCATCAACCTTTTCTGACGACCAACTCCGGCGAACAACTCTGGCGACTACCTCCGCTGGCCACCTCCGTCGGCCACCTCTGCCGGCTACCTTTGCCGGCCGGCCACCAACACCACCATCAACCAACACTAAATTGGTAATTTACTTTACCCCTAATCCCAAATTCCTAATTTTTTCAAATAGTTAGTTATTTTCTTCTATAGTTTTTTTTGTTTTAGTCAGTGAGCTAATTCATCCTTTTTTAAAACGGCCAATTTGTGTGATAACTTAAAAAAGTAAAAAGAAAAAAGAGAAATTTAGAAGTTGTGATGTTGACTTTTTTCTGTCATCACTTATTGTCATCGAGAAAGGAAAGAAACATGTCACTGTTGGTCATGCAACAAAGTTAATTTGGTCAAAGATATATGGAATTGATGGTTAGTATGGTCAGAGTTTTTTTGGTTATTGCTGTCAATCTCTCTTTTGAAAACGGATCATGTACTTTTGTGTTTTTTTTTCCTTGTAATTGACAGGTGTTATTGGGTCATCGACCATGGAATTGGATAAGTCCGATATCGGATGAGTTAACTACAATTGTTAACTTTTTAGACACTTCAGATTTAATATGTAATTTGAATACTAAATTGCCAAAAATTATATATGTACCACCAGTTAAATTTATAAATTTAATAATAAAGACTAAAAAATATTACCACAAACAATGTGGACTAAACAATAGAAAAATCCGAAAAATACTTTATCTACTTTTTATTTAGAAGTTTAATATCTGATTTTTTTTTTGTTGGAAGTTTAATACTCCATTTATTTTACGTTACTATTTAAAACTTTGGTTTATATTTTTGTTGATCGATTAGTACCTGTGGTTAGCAGCCATTAATGGTCGTGATTGAATCGCTACTCCGGTGAAAAACTAACAACACATGGTTAAATAAACTCATTGAAAGACACTATTGTCCTTAATCGTTTAACCCCAATCCATTTGTGATAAAGAACCCAAAATCGCAAACCCTAATTCGATTTTGTCTTCCTCTTCTCTTTGTTGGTTAAACGAGAATGATGAGTCAAAGTTCAAGATCTGATGCAAATTCGAGCCGGATCTGGTTTCTTCTTTGCAAATGTGGTAGAGCTACGACAGTTGCAAAATCATGGACAAATAAGAATCCCAGTAGAAGATTCTTCAAGTGTGTCGTTCATGGATTTTTTCAGTGGGCAGATGAAGAAAAGTCATATGGTTGGCAGAAAGTGAGCTTACTAGAGGCAAGAGATGAGATAAATGTATTTGAAGAATCTCTAAAGGCAATGAATGAACAAATTGTGAGTGGTTCAAACACTATCTCCCGTGATTTAGTGAACAAACACGAGGAAGAGAAGAAGAAGCTTGAAAGTGAAGTCTTGGGAGCTAATGAGAGAGAAAAATATGCTTAGGCAGTTCATCTTGTTGTCTTGGGGAGGTTTCATTGTTGTCATTGCTATGATCCTTGTAATTGGAAAGAAGTAGAGGTGTTTATGTTAGGGGTAACTTCATTGTTGTTTTCAATTTTAAGTAACTCGTATGTTGTAACTTTGTGTTTGAAATCAAATTATCAAATTATCCTACTTCCATTGATCCAAAATAGTCATTTAGTTTTAAAGATACAAAAAAACAAACAACGATCATACCAAAAAACAAACTAGGATCCTACAAGTCAACATCCTAGATAGACAACTGTTTTATACTTTTGTTCTGGTCTCCAAACATCAAAGACCGTATCAAACCAAAGAGACATAAAAAAACACATGCGGTTTAGGAGGCTCATCGGATCCTCTACCATGACCCTTGCCATGACCATTTCCATGCCAGGAAAACGTCCATGAGCTTGTCCTGTTGCACTTGTGTTAGCTGGAGCATTTGAATGTTGTGGAACTTGTGGTTGTTGTGTTGATTGGCTTTGAGCAACATGTGGTGTCAATTAGCTTTGAGAAACATGTGGTGTTGATTGGGTATGAGCTCTCTGCCACCTCTTTGGTGCATTTTGGATGTTCCATGGATCATCATTATCCTATCAGAACACTGATGTGTTAACCATGCCATTACTATTTCATATCATATTAAAAATACAGGGCCAAATTCCTTACCAGAATTTTCCTCGGTCTTCCTTTCTTGCGTGTAGGAGCTAATTGCACAGCTTGGTTTTTGCAGGTTCCTGTATTGTGACTCATTTGCTTATAAAAACTACAGGTCACAGATTTACCTTCATGGATGAGCTTTGTTGGATTACTTGATGATTCACCTGGCTCTTTTATTCGATCAAACTTCTTTGGACGCCCTCGTTTTTTCCTCTTATCAGATACTTCAATTGGCACTTTGCATGTCCTCCTCCACAATCTTTCCCCATTTACAGAATCCATGTTGTCCTTGTAAGTAGCTTGCCAGAAAGTTGTTTGTAATAATCGCAAACCCAGATTGTGGAGGAGAACAGGAAAAGTGTCAAGTGATAGATAGACGTTTACAAACAATTGTTCTTGTAAGTAGCTTGCCAGACAATTGTGAACCCTAATCACATTTTTTTAGAGTTCACGATTTTTTCTGGATCATGGCAATGAAAAGGAGGATATTCTAGAGATTTGTTGATTAAGTTTTGCTTCTGTTAGGTTGCTAAAACTGGAATGATGTTGTTTAGAATTGAAGTTTAAGTTGCTTGTTATTTGGTTCTTGTTTTGTAACTTTTATTTGTTATTTATTGGTTTAATATTATTGGTGTTGTTTTTGCTGGTTTGCTGTTGATTGTTGGTCGTTTAATCCGGTAGGTTGAATACAAGTATGAGATTGTTTATTGATGAATTAAAAAACTGAGTCGAGTTTTTTTAATCTGTTCCTAACAGATTTTAAACCTAACATATCACAATTTCTAACCATTCGTCGAAATTCACAAAAATAACATTCTGGTCATGGTGGACCTTCCATTTTTTCATCATTACCAAATTGACGTCCCCAGTAACTAACTAAGGTCCACTGCGATAACTTGCAATTATTTCTAATCTTTTCCAAAGATCATTTCGATAACTAGTGAAACGACCAACCTTTTTTTTTAAAAAAAAATAAATAAATAATAAATATGATATATTAAAACAACAACAGCTAGTGGTCCCATACCCACTAGCCACCTAACCACAACACATTCAATAGCGGAAAAAAACATAATCAATATCCAATAATAACCCAATAATAAACCAATATTATAGCAAGGCAATATCTCAATACCAAACAACAAGAAACATGAAACCAGCAACCTAGCAATGTTTCTAATGACTCAACTCTAGCACCCTAGCAAATGCCAGACAACATCCAATTGAGTCCCTAGAACATCCTCCTCTTCATTGCCTTTGATTCCACGATCACACTTTGCCTTTACCTGCACCACAAACACAAATTGAGATGCATGAGTATTTGATAAACACTCAGTGAGGCAATCCTCCCATCTACTGGGCTATACACACAAGCAATAAGATCTCTACATGCCACAAACAACAATCAATAAAACAAACCAGGCAATATACGAAGCATGCAACATCCATCGTAACTGAACAAGGGGTGTCGACCGACACCATATGGTGTCGATCGTCACTGACTATCTGGTGTCGACCGACACCCTGCCCGACACTCCCGAAAACCCTAGTTTGTGTCGACCGACACCTCCTCATGGCATCAATCAACACTCGCCAAAGTCCCGAGCCGTCCTCGCGTTGGTGTCGACCGACACCCCAACTGGTGTCGACCGACACCGATACCGAGCAGCGAGTTCCCTCGATCAGAAACTCCGAATCTCGCCTCCAATCTTCTCCAATCCACTCCTTGCACTCCCAGAAGCCAAACCCAGCCCAGATAGCAACGAAATAGCATAGAGAACTCAAGGAAACAACCACATAAGCACCAAATCACATAGAATCTAGAAATCTTAGCTTAGATAAGCCATGGTCATGCACTCACCTCTTTGCAGGAAGATTCTGATCAACAAGAACGAACTCTCTCACTCCTAGCAAGCTTCTAACACCTTTCCAGCCTTAGATCTCCCAAGAACAGCAAGGAATCTCTCAAACTCTTCCCAAAAGCTCAAGAACACTCTCTCTTTGTGTTTTCTCTCAAAAACGGCGAATCACCAAAATAACACGACCCTAGGTCGTTTTCTACCTCAAATAACTCGATTTAGGGATTCCCTAAACCAACCACACAAACCGGACAATTAAAATTGAACCGACCAAACCGGCCACAACTGGTGTCGATCGACACTCCCTCTGTGGTGTCGATCGACACCCTCACCAAAATTCCCAGAAAATGGTTTGCGGGTGTTACAATTCTCCCCCACCAATCTAGATTTGTCCTCGAATCTCGAACAACCATCAGTCAAGGACTCCCGTGCAACCGTCTCCACGGCCCGCACTCCTCCGACCGATCTACAGAAGGTCACCTCTAGGCGATAGACTCACGCTTCAGGCGTCATTTGCTCTTGACTTTTTGGACTTTCCTTTACTCATAGGCCTAAACCTTGAGTTTTTATTGGCTCCTCATCAGACCTAAGTCTGCATGCCAAATGTTGGCTCCTCATCAGGCCGAAGCCCGCATGCCATAATATATAAGGAAAAGTCCAAACTCGTCTCTCGGGTTGCCACCCTACAGCGCCCCCGGATCGTCATCCGAAGTCGATATACCAACCATTCTCCCGAGCCACAAAGTCTCTGAAAATGGCAGTACTAGGAGAACCTAAGTCCCCCAAGAGTCGCGAGCAAACGATTCTGAACACGTCCGAGTCCTATCCCTATCCACGTTTCCTTCCCGTGGCTCGCGTAGAACATCTCAACGTCCTACCAACCACATATTCCCTCACTGGAATACCTCATGACCACACAAGGATCATATACGCCACAAGGGCCGCCACAAAGGCCAAACAGAATGTCCTAAAGAGGACCGCCACCAAGGCCAAACAAAATGTCCTAAAGAGGACCGCCACCAAGGCCAAACAAATGTCCTAAAGAGGACCGCCACCAAGGCCAAACAAATGTCCTAAAGAGGACCGCCACCAAGGCCAAACAAATGTCCTAAAAGGACCGCCACCAAGGCACTCTGGCTAAACAGCCCGCCACAAAGGCCATCTGTCCCGAAGGACCGTCACAAAGACCATCTGTCCCGAAGGACCGTCACAAAGACACTCTAGCTAAACAGCCCGCCACAAAGGCCATCTGTCCCGAAGGACCGTCACAAAGACACTCTGGCTAAACAGCCCGCCACAAAGGCCAAACAAACGTCCTAAAAAGGACCGCCACCAAGGCCACACAAATGTCCTAAAGAGGACCGTCACAAAGACACTCTGGCTAAAAGCCCGTCACAAAGACCCCACAATGTCTAAAAAGACCGCCACACACGGGCACACTGACTCAAAAGTCCGCCACTAAGGCCACACCCAAGCCCCCTTTAAGGCTCTCCACCACTAAAATGGACAAATTCTAACTCCCATAAAACTTTCCATATTTAGCACCTTCTATTTTTGGAAACTCTCCACTTTTGGAAACTTCTCTTCACAACCCCGCCTCACGGAACTTTGTACCCCAAACACCACCTCATCTTGTTACTGAGTCGCACAACCAACCACCCCAAGCGACCGAGTAACAAGAGAGATGGGCTGGAATACTCCATTCCCGCTCCAGCCACGGATTACAGATGTGACCAGGCTAAACAAGCTCAAGTCGCAGCTTGTTTCTCATACCACTTCTTGAACTTTGCCTTCATCCTCGCCTCAGGCTCCCAAGTCTGCTCCTCAACACCATCACAGTCCCAAAGGACTCTCATCAAAGGAACCTTCTTCTTCCGAAGTTCCTTAATCCTCCTCTCGAGAACTCTCACTGGTCTCGCCTCCAAAGTCATGTTAGGCTGAAGATCCTCAGGAATCTTAGCCAACACCTCCTCTCCCTCACGGAGACACTTCCGCAACATAGACACATGGAAAACCTTATGGAATGCACGCATCACCTCAGGTAACTCCAATCTATATGCCACTGGTCCAACCCGCTCAATCACTCTAAATGGACCCATATACCTCGGACTCAACTTAGTCTCTGACAATGACCTGTTCGGACCCCGCAACATGGCCATCTTGAGGTACACTCCGTCTCCTACCTGAAACTCAAGATCTCTCCTCCTCCTATCTGCATAACTCCTCTGCCTATCTTGAGCCTCCTTCATGTTCAGCTTGAGAACCCGAATCTTCTCTGAGGTCTCCTGAACAAAACTAGCACCAAACATGCTCCTCTCCCCCACCTGAGTCCAGCATAATGGTGTACGACATGGTCTCCCATACGAAGCCTCATAAGGAGCCATCTTGATACTTGCCTGATAGCTGTTGTTGTAAGCAAACTCTACCAGGTTCAGATGATCTGCCCAATGGCCACCCCAATCCAGCACACACATCCTCAGCAAATCCTCCAGCGTCTGGATCGTCCTCTCTGACTGTCCATCAGTCTGGGGATGATAAGCTGTACTCATATGCACCTTAGTGCCCATCTCTGCCTGAAATGCCTTCCAGAACACCGAAGTGAACTTAGAATCCCTATCAGACACAATGCTTGCTGGCACCCCATGCAACCTGACTATCTCCCTCACATACTTCTTAGCCAAGACCGCTGCTCCATCAGTCTTCTTAATGGCCAGAAAATGTGCTGACTTAGTCAACCGGTCCACAATGACCCAAATAGCATCAAAGGTCCGTGACACTGGCAATCCTACCACGAAATCCATAGTGATCATATCCCACTTCCACTCAGGAATGGGTAAACTCTTCAGTAACCCGCCAGGAACCTGATGCTCAGCCTTCACTAGCTGACATACATCGCACCTCGAAACCCAACTAGCCACATCCTTCTTCATCCCGACCCAATGATAGTACCTCTTGAGGTCACGGTACATCTTGGTCGCTCCTAGATGAATGGATAACTTGCTCGCATGAGCCTCTCTCAGAATCTCCTGTCTCAACTCCTCATCCTTGGGCACACACACACGACCGTGCACCAAGATAGTACCATTATCTGAGACCTGATACTCTGAACCCACATCCTTAGAGGCATTCACTAGCCCCAAATCCTTCTCCTGAGCCAACCGCACTCTACTCAGAAGATCTGCTCTATCTACTGCTTCCAAACCCAACGGTTCCTGTGAAACAGCACATAAGCTCAAAGCACTGATCTCCCCTACCAGAGACTCCATCTCCTGCTCCTGAGCCGAAGCTACCCTCTTCCGACTCAGAGCATCTGCAACCGTGTTAGCCTTACCAGGATGATAGGCTATCTCCAAATCATAATCTGCCACAAGCTCCATCCACCGCCTCTGTCTCAAATTCAGCTCAGGCTGAATGAATATATACTTCAGGCTCTTATGATCTGTAAACACCTGTACCTTTGCACCATAAAGATAAGATCTCCAAATCTTCAGGGCAAAAACTACAGCACCCATCTCCAAATCATGAGTAGGATAGTTGCCTTCATGCACCCGCAACTGCCGCGAAGCATAAGCAATCACCTTCCCATGCTGCATCAGAACACAACCCAACCCAACTCTAGATGCATCAGTATAAACCACATAGGGTTCTCCCTGCTCAGGCAAAGCCAACACTGGCGCAGTAGTCAACATCTCCTTCAGGCTTGCAAAGCCTTCCTCACACTCTTCTGACCAGACAAAAGGAACATCCTTCCCTGTCAACTTAGTCATAGGACGTGCTCTGCTTGCAAACCCCTGCACAAATCTCCTGTAGTAACCTGCCAATCCAAGGAAACTCCTAATCTCTGTGGCATTCTGCGGTCTAGGCCAATCTCTGATAGCCTGAATCTTCTCTGGATCTACTGAAACCCCCTCAACAGAAACAATGTGACCCAGAAAGCCCATCTCACGCTGCCAGAAACTACACTTGCTCAACTTGGCAAACAACTTCTGCTCCCGCAGCTTCTCCATAACTGCCCTCAAATGCACTGCATGCTCCTCAGGACTCTTAGAATAAACCAGGATATCGTCGATGAAAATGATGACAGATACATCCAGAAACTCCTGAAACACACTGTTCATCAATCTCATAAACGCTGCTGGTGCGTTAGTCAACCCGAAAGGCATCACCACAAACTCATAATGCCCATACCTCGTCCTGAAAGCAGTCTTTCTCACATCTGCCTCATCTATCGGTATCTGATGATAACCCGATGCCAGATCCACCTTGGAGAACCAAGTAGCACCCCTCAACTGATCCAACAACTCGTCAATCCTCGGGAGAGGGTACTTGTTCTTCACAGTGACCCGGTTCAAACCCCTGTAACCAATACACAACCGGAAACTCCCATCCTTTTTCTTGACAAACAACACCGGCGCTCCCCACGGTGACACACTTGGACGGATGAATCCCTTACTCAGCAAATCCTCTAGCTGCTTCTTCAGCTCTGCCATCTCTGCTGGAGCCATTCTGTAAGGAGCCTTGGATAACGGTGTCGTCCCCGGTTCCAGTTCAATGGTAAAAGGATCCGACCGAGATGGTGGTAATCCCTGCAAAGACTGAAACACATCCTCAAACTCCTCCACTACTGGGATACCGCTAACCGTTGACTTCCCCACTGACTCTGGCATAGATATAGTAACCAAATAAGCCTCACGGCCCTTCTCGATCATCTTCCCAGCCTGAATGGCTGAGATCACGAGACTCCCTGAAGTCGGTCTAATACCCTGAAAAACCAACTTCCCTCCTGGACGCTCAAACTCCACTCTACCCTGATAGCAATCTAAATGCACCATATGCCGATGCATCCAATCCATCCCGAGAATAACATCATACAGCTCCACGGGACTGATAAGCAAATCCGCTGGCCATGACTCTCCTGCGATCTGAATATCAATTCCTCTAGCTCGTCCAATAACTCTCAGGAACTTGCCTCCCGCAACTCTAACAACTCCTGTACGCTCTCGAGGATCCCCGTTGATCCCCGCACACTCTAGAGTAATGAAGCTATGCGAAGCTCCAGAATCAAACATAACGTGGGACTTAAACCCGCCCACCAACAAGGTCCCTACACAAACCTCATGTGTTGAGAACCTAACACTTTATCACAGGAAACATAAAATCTGACCCTACTAAAATTCACAAAGATTACGTACCAGAAATTATACATGTGATCGCCCCGGCACTGGTTCCACCAGTCTCCACTGTCGTGTAAACCCGAGGCCCCTGCTCAATCCGTGCCACCTGCTGACCCCCAGGCTGCACCTGCTGCAACGCTGCCACTGCTGCCGGTTGCAGCTTGGGACAAAAAGGCTTGATGTGCCCTGTCTCCCTACAATGATAACACACCCGAGGTCCTGCCGTCGGAACACTCCTCTTGGGACAACTAGCAACCCTGTGATCCCTGCTCCCACAACCGAAGCAACCCGCACCACTTGGCTTCTGCGTAGCCTCCCACTTCCTCTTGGTCCCCTGAGCATGCCTACCGCCCCTGCTAGAACCACCCTGCTGCTGAGCCTTACTAGGCTGAACTACTGGAGCTACCGCCACCGACTGTGCCCGGATATCCTCCTCAATCTCTGCTGCAGTCTCAACCAGCTCTGCACGCGTAGCATAACTCCTCCCTCTACAGTGAACTCTCAAGTCATCACGTAGAACCCTCAAGAACCTCCTGATCTGAGCCTCCTCAGGCTCCATAGCCCGACCTCCATAACAAAGAAGTCGACTGAACTCCAAGTCCAACTCCCGCACTGACCGTGTCCCCTGAGACAACTGAAGGAACTGCACCTCCAAGCGATCCAATGCCTCTCTAGGAAAATACTTGCGGTTGAACTCCAAAACGAAGTCAGCCCAAGTCATCTCCCGCTGCACCCTCCTAGCAGCCACAGATCTCCACCACAACTCAGCATCACCACTCAAAAAGTAGACCCCTATGTCCACCCAAAACTCCTCAGGACATCTCAGAGTGTGGAAGTTACGTTCCACTCTCGTCCTCCACGCATCCGCAGCAGTAGGATCTACACCTCCTGAAAACTGCTCAGTACGCAACCGACCCATCTCTGTCAACATGCTGAGATAACGAGCATGGACCCCCACATCCGCAGCCACTGGCTGCCGCTCCTCCGCCACCACTGGTGGCACTACCTGAGCCTGAGCCGGTACCACTGGTGGTAACCGCTCTAACACCTGTGCTAGCAAAGCCGCAAGGTCAACACCAGGGACTCCACCCGCTGGGACCCCCACACCCGGGACCCTAGCATCACCGGCCACTGGAGCATCAACACCGCCCCCTCCTGCCACACTCACGGAATCCCCCGGAACACCCTGCGACTCGCCAACACCCTCAGCTGTCACACTCTGGTCCTCGGTCTCACTAACCACTGGGACTCTGCCCCTACCACGACCACGTCCGCGTCCACGACCACGTCCGCGTCCACGACCTCGACCAGCCACAGCATCCTCTCTAACCATCTGCACTACCATGAACAGAAGGCTAAGCAAACAATTCCTATTATTACAGAGAAACATAAACTCACCGTGGAATCACACACTCGGCTCGAAGAGGATGTTCTAAGACTCCATGCCACACACAATTGACTAACTCACATAATCAACCAAGACATGCAATCCCAAACATCTACAACAGAAACCTAGCGAACCCAAACCTAGAACCGTAAGGGCTCTGATACCAAAATGAAACGACCAACCTTTTTTTTTTTAAATAAATAAATAATAAATATGATATATTAAAACAACAACAGCTAGTGGTCCCATACCCACTAGCCACCTAACCACAACACATTCAACAGCGGAAAAAAACATAATCAATATCCAATAATAACCCAATAATAAACCAATATTATAGCAAGGCAATATCTCAATACCAAACAACAAGAAACATGAAACCAGCAACCAAGCAATGTTTCTAATGACTCAACTCTAGCACCCTAGCAAATGCCAGACAACATCCAATTGAGTCCCTAGAACATCCTCCTCTTCATTGCCTTTGATTCCACGATCACACTTTGCCTTTACCTGCACCACAAACACAAATTGAGATGCATGAGTATTTGATAAACACTCAGTGAGGCAATCCTCCCATCTACTGGGCTATACACACAAGCAATAAGATCTCTACATGCCACAAACAACAATCAATAAAACAAACCAGGCAATATACGAAGCATGCAACATCCATCGTAACTGAACAAGGGGTGTCGACCGACACCATATGGTGTCGATCGTCACTGACTATCTGGTGTCGACCGACACCCTGCCCGACACTCCCGAAAACCCTAGTTTGTGTCGACCGACACCTCCTCATGGCATCAATCAACACTCGCCAAAGTCCCGAGCCGTCCTCGCGTTGGTGTCGACCGACACCCCAACTGGTGTCGACCGACACCGATACCGAGCAGCGAGTTCCCTCGATCAGAAACTCCGAATCTCGCCTCCAATCTTCTCCAATCCACTCCTTGCACTCCCAGAAGCCAAACCCAGCCCAGATAGCAACGAAATAGCATAGAGAACTCAAGGAAACAACCACATAAGCACCAAATCACATAGAATCTAGAAATCTTAGCTTAGATAAGCCATGGTCATGCACTCACCTCTTTGCAGGAAGATTCTGATCAACAAGAACGAACTCTCTCACTCCTAGCAAGCTTCTAACACCTTCCCAGCCTTAGATCTCCCAAGAACAGCAAGGAATCTCTCAAACTCTTCCCAAAAGCTCAAGAACACTCTCTCTTTGTGTTTTCTCTCAAAAACGGCGAATCACCAAAATAACACGACCCTAGGTCGTTTTCTACCTCAAATAACTCGATTTAGGGATTCCCTAAACCAACCACACAAACCGGACAATTAAAATTGAACCGACCAAACCGGCCACAACTGGTGTCGATCGACACTCCCTCTGTGGTGTCGATCGACACCCTCACCAAAATTCCCAGAAAATGGTTTGCGGGTGTTACAACTAGGGTTGGGATGACCATACAGTAACAAATATATAAACCAATTCCATTGAATTTGACATAACAATCTACATGATTTGCTGACTGAACCATGGCTAGAATAAGAGAGGTTCATTATTGGAGGGGAAACCATTTTGTGTCATGCTGTTTAATTATGAACTGTCTTACCATTACTCTCTCTCTTTGTGAGATTATTTAGAATTATCAAAGTACAATAAGATTAGTTATTGAACATACAAGTAATCAAATCACCAGTTTATTATAAAGATTATTTCTATCATTTCTTACAACAACACTGAAATTTTGGTGCTAAACCAACACACCCTCCATCTGAGTACCCTTTATAAGTTACACACTCAAACTTGCAGTCAGTATCTGTATAATTTGGTAAACATGATTTAATGCAATAATCATATCCAAATTCATTGACAGCTGCATAAAACAACCAAGTTAATGAAAAAGAAAAATAATGCACACATATACATATAAATTGTGTTTACTAATTTGTTTTTAAAAATAAAATATTCTAAATTTGAAAACGATGTTCCTAATAGTACAAGAACAACGATAAGAAAAGTTTTTGTCATATTTATTATTTTATCTCTAATTGTTTTTTTTTTTTGTAAAATTAAGAAGTTTTTGCAATGCTTTATTTATAGTGACTCTTACTGTTGATGGTTTTGAGAAAAATAGAAAATTTGGCTGACACTTGTAAAGGGATAAAATTCTCATCAAATTTAACAATAACTGTTATTAAATGCAATAACTGTATACATTGTCATTAATGTTAGAAAAGTTGAAATCATAATTAAATCAAAAGTATAGTTAAGAAATAATCTTACTCAAGGTAATTAATTACAATCAAATGTCATTATAAAGTATATAATAAAATCAATCATTAAGGGTATTTAAGTCATTAATTATTCTTAATTCATTCATGATATTTCTTAGGATGGGGCAAAATATCTGAACCCAAAAATTTAACCCAAACTTGATTTAAAATACCCGATCCGATCCAAACTTAAAAATATCCGACTGGATGCTTTTAGTAAATGAATCGGATACTCGAACCCGATTGGGCATATCCGAACACCCGAACAAATACACGAAACCATCCAAAGTTATATATCCCTAATAATAGAATGAGTCAATTTACAAGTCTATATTAACATTTTTGAAGTACATTTTGGTTATGCCTTTAAAATTTTACTTATTTAATTTTTTTTTACAGCATTAACCCCTAAAACAATTCCATAAATAACATTGCAGAGAAACTCAAATACTAGTTACGGCTTTTGTATGAATCCGGTTTTATAAAAAAACAAAGTTTCTCCCAGACACGAACTTCAAGACAACTCATCCACTTCCACTCTCCGGCGTCGGCGTAGCTCCGGCTTGCCGGCGTCGGAGGGCATTTAAAACTGCTTCCCTCTGTTTCTTTTTCTCTTCTTTTAGATCCCCTTTTGTTATTTTTTCCCCCTTTTTCTAATCTTTTGTTACCTCTCTCAATCTCTATTGGAAACCCCAAATCTGGGCAATTCATCAATCAAAGGTTGGATTTGACTTCCGGCGAACCCATCCATCCTTCTTCTGTACCCAGCCTCCATAACCACGGATCTGAAGTCCATTGCACAAATCAAGTCTCAAATCGATTTTCCGTTTTCACCTGGAAACTCCACCTCGGCCTCGTTGATGGCGGGAGAGCCTCTTCTTGTACCATCAGCTACGCCTCGCCGGGGGAAGAAGTTGACGGCGCACGACGGGTTTATTTTCAGGACCACGGTTTTCGAATCTCCTTGGATCTTCGCTTCAACCCCACTACCTTGCATAACTTGATTGGAGCAAAACTGTTTCCTCCGGAGATGTATAACTCATTGCATATCTTGTCAATTCCTCCGATCAGCCGCCGCGCATCGATCAGCTTGAGGACACCAAACGAAAACCCTAGGTTTTCCTTGGTGGAATTAAATTTTGAAGAAGGCCCATTAACAGTTTCTATCCTTAAGCCCATATCACAAAAATCCATGTTCGCTCTTTCACTTTGTTTGGCAATCACTAGCTCGTATCAAGGTCTAGGCTTTGGATATAGTCTCTTAGGTAGCAGAACACTCTTGAGATATACACCAACTAGACTGCTAGTTTCGCTAAACCAATCCTTTAGATCCCTGGTATATGCACTTTATCTGTTATTTGTTTTGGCTCCAATGGTCCCAAAGTCGCTTGGCGTTTCAGCCCTGAATTCCTATTGCCAACAGCCTGATTGCGGTTATGATAGTCTCTTAGCCATCAACCACCCTGTGTCAATAGTAGCTAGCGACCCCAACCATCATTTAAAGATCAACAATTCTATATTTTGTTCAATCCCACCACCTTTAAAAACCAACACCCATCAAATGCCGGGAACACTAAACCATTCATTGTCTGTGTCATGTCGACTGCAAGCTTTGTGTGAAAGCCTTAACCTCCATAGCCAAGGCTTTTATGAGAGGGAGACTCCACCTGCTCTGCTACGGTTTGACACATATCTTTGGCACATCCATCTGATAGCTTCATTGGAGAGTTTCTTTGCTCCCAAACACATGGAGTTCCATGTTATGGCCCTTGTATTACCTCAAGAAGCATCTATTGCGCCGGCAAGCTGCTTAGCCATGACAACCTTATCAACGTCACCTAGTCATAGTTTGACAGGGACCATTTCGTCTACCATTGAGCTTTCCGTGGAAGATTTATCGACAAACCATTACCTCTCATGTGACATTTGCTTCTTAGCTAGTGCATCAAAGCTCTTTTGGATCATTTGTCGATGTTTATTATCACTCTTTGTATGGCATTGGGGATTGCCTTTCTTTTGCTTATGTTTTAGAACTTGGATCTTTGTATCCTTCTCCTTGTACTTGGTCTTATGAAATTGAATCAAGTGTTTGACAAAAAAAAAAAATAATAAGAAACTCAAATACTAAACTTTCTTAAATTGACTAACATTTGTTACATTTATTGCCATAAAATCTTAACATCTATACATTCCGATTTTTTCAAAAACAACTCTACCCATTAAATTTTAACCCATTAAATCTCTATTACTATTTTTATGGATGCTAGAATCTCTCAAATTTAAATGATATACAACAGTTTTTCCTTAACAAAAAGTTTACAATCTCCATAATTATATTAACATTAATAAATTTCCTAAACCGAAAAATCCAATTATAAAATATCACATTAAATATGTTGAAAACCCACCCATATAATTTGGTTTATTTTCTCTTTATTTTTTGAGGAGTTTACCAAAAAAATAAAATTCTATTAATTATCATAAACTATATATATTGACATGGAAAAATTATAAACTATAAAAATATGCTAATTTAGTAAAACAATTAACATAATTAAACTTGATAAAAAAAAATATTTTGATTATTTTATTTTATGCAAAAGCTTATTTTGATTTTGGTGAGACGGTTGACATTACTCCCATATAGGGAGTTAAGTGGAATTGTTTTCTTTTTTTAAACACTTTAAGATGTGTACCAGGAGATAAATGTATTACTAGACTATACATTTAACACACAGGTTAAAACCTTGAAAGCACTACAAAAATCCTATATTTTGAATACTTATATCAAATACCTGTTAACTTAAATTTTAAAAATTAGTAAAACAATAATAAAATAACAAATAAATACAATATAAATTTAAAATTTTTAAAATTAAAAATATTATCTCGTGGTGTACCGCGGGTTAAATCCTAGTTTTGTAAGTAATTTTATAATCACTATCTTATTACTATTAAAAGAGGAGTACAAAATTAAGAATGTCCAAAATTATGGTTTTATTTACAGCAATTGCCACTGAATTATTCACAAAGGAGATGTTTAATTGAAACTGAAAAGGTTAAAATCGGAATTAGAAAACCTAATTAAAAATTAACATGCGGTTAGAAGAGGATCCGCGTGTTTTCAAAGAATCCGACCCATGAAGAAAAGTATTTGAGACTTCATATTGGGCCTTCGATCCTACTAACACATGTAATTTTTTTATTTATATTTTTTGAGTAATTTAGTTTGGTTTCGTAAGCCGGTTTTAATATATAAGTTTACTTTATTTGCTTTGGAATACAGTATTTTTCCATACGGTATTTTGTATACATTTGATAAAATATCCAATGAATAAAAAACGTGTTCATGAATCATGCAATCGCGTTATAAAAATAAATAAAACGTGTATCTACAGTATATCTATTTTTTACTATTTGAAAAACTTTAACTAAAGACTAGATTATAACCCATAAATTTTTTACGTCTTTTCTCTTTTGAATTGATGTATTAATGGAGCGGGTTGAATTAGTATATGTTTACACAGATTGTACCCTTCTCAATTTCGAGAAACGTTTTCCTTTTCGTAAAATTGAGTGGCAATCTGTGTAAATACTTGGATAATTTCAGACATGTTAAAAATGTACTTCTCTTTTAATTATAAGAAGATAATAGTGATACTTAAAGTGTAAAATAAGAAATAAATAAATTAACTTAATATATTATGAATAATCTATTATTCCAAATTTATAAAATAAAATTAATATAAACTACCAAATCTGTAATTCAACAAACAACCAATTCCACAATTCAACTAAAACAATGGAAAAGACTCTCAAACCTCATTATAAATCAATATCATAAAACAATAATCCTCTTATAAACATGCAAAATAATAATTAAAAAATACTTGCAAAAATTATTATACATTTTACTCTCATATACATATAAATTCTACTTAATTAGTACCAACAAAATGAAAAATAATTATGATTCGTCCCGCGGTGTACCGCGGATTCAAACCTAGTGTGATATATGTAGATATGCATCATTTAAAATTTGATAATTTGACAGACTATTAAAATACAAAAATTGATATTATTATTCATAAATTTGAATTTATGTATGTCATGTGTATAAGTGAATTTGTCTATAGTATTTGTTATTTATTGTTAATAATGTTTTCTAAATATTACAAGTTCAATTTTTAAACCATAACATTTACAACATCCGAAGGTCTAATTTATTTTGCTAAAATTTTCACACATAATTTAAAAATTTTTAACAATTAAAATATAATTATTAATTTATATGATAAAATAATTATTATTAACTTATAGATAAATTGATATTTCTATAAAATAATAAAATGTCTTTGTCCCAACATTAATAATTTACTAGGTTCGAACCCGCACGTACGTGCGGAGTTATTTTTGCATAATTCTTTAAAAATATAATTTTTAAGCGATCAAATCCGTCTAATATGTCTGATTGCAACGTTTAAATTCTTTTTGACCCGAAAAAACTCCATTCCTCGTAATTCATATTAGTAAATAGTATGTCCGCATATGTTCTGCTTGAATTCTTGTTCCTAAAATTCTCGTCCCTTATTTTGTCATAAATGAATATACCCACCAAAAATTCTCATAACCTGATTACTATGGAACTAATTTGAATAATTTCCTAAAATATAATAAATTAGGTAACAACCCGCACTATGTGCGGGATGAATCGATTTCAAGATAATTATTATAAGTAAAATTATTATCCTATAGCGGTAGAACCAATATATGTTTGTGTCAAACATAATATGTAACTAATGTTTTTTGTTTTTTATTCAAAACTGTGCTTTAAATGTAAACAAATATGTTTCACCCGTGAAATCTTTGAATGTGTAAGAGGTTTTATGGTAGAGAAAGTATTGATAAAATGTTACTATTTATTGCAATATGTCTTTTGTGTGGTTTAAAAATCAAATTCATATATTCTTATGTTTTATCTTGTAATCATAACAATTTTACATGTTTCTTATGTAACCATAACAACATATGTTAAATTACTCAGTAGTATAATATTTAATTTTAATGTTAGTAACAATCAGATTCTAAACTAAATTTTCTGAAGATAATCTAATTTATTGATTTAATATTTTTGATTAGGCTATTTAAATCTTTTGAGTTAGTCGGTTTGTTCATATTTTTAATAAATGATGGATTATTTCCAAAAAAAAACCATTATGAAAGAATTAGTGAAATTCTAAAATCAACATATTCGTGTAAGAATACATTTCACTCGTGATATATGTGAACAGGTAAAGGAATATTTATAAAATATTACAATTTATGGAAATAAATAATTTTGTGTGTTTTATAAATCAAATTTATATTTATGGTTTATCGAGTAACTACAAAAATTTTGCATAATTTAATAATCACTCATTTTAAATATATTATGATTTTTTTGTGGGTACTAAATTTATTTATAATGATAAGGGTTATTGTCTCATTCCTTTTTAATAGCACATAGATGAATATACAATTAGAACGTATATTCCTATTCGATTATCAATATTTCCATTTTTAATGAATAATTACACTTAATGTTGCGATTAATTAGTTTACATACTTAGATATATATAAATCATCACACATCATGATATCTCCTAATTTGTTGTCATTTTTATATTTATTTATGAATATATGTAAATCTATATTTATTGGCAATTAAGTTTCTTGTAATAAGTTGGAGATAATTCACTATTATAATTAAGTTTCTTGTAATAAGTTGGAGATTAATTAGTTTACATACTTCTTTTTATAATCAATTATAATAACTATTGAAAATTTTTTATTTAAATTATTACGGTAATAATACTAACATAAAATAACATTTCGTTTTTATATGATTTTATTAATAAGTTATATATTTTTTATTTGTATTAACTTTATATTAATTGATAAGTTTTTATAGCCTTTTTAGAATATTTTACTTATATTTATTTTAAGTTATTAATATTTACATTGATTTCTTAAAATCAATATAACTTTAACTTGTATATTTGTAAGTAAATTTTAGTGAAATTTTGCCTTAAAATAGTATGTAATTATTTTATTAATTTTAATATGTGATATTTAAATTTGGGTGAGAAATAATGACATATCTAATTATTATTCAGTTAATAATTTTAAAAATAGATATAATGGCATGTCAATGTGATTAAGTAGAAAAATTAAGGGTATTTTGCTAAGAAGTGCACAGAGTTCTCTAGCGGCGACACATCAGCTTTTTCAAAAGTGTACTTCTCTATTAATATATAGGGGATCTGTTGTTTAATCTTCTTTTTTTTCTTAATATGTAAGTTGGGTCAGTTTGGCAACATGGATATTTGATATGATTTTTTTCAATTATTTAATGAAATATTCTTTAGTTATACTAATGACAATTTAATGTAAATAACATAGTAAGATGTTTTATTAAGGAGAATTCTATTAATTTGGATATTATTAGCTTTTTAAAGTAATATATGTGTGTGTGTAATTGATGGAGATATAAAATTACAAAATTGTTTCGTGAGGGGGAAGACTATAATTGGTCATTAGATCCATTATATAATTGATCTTAGTTATGGTATTATATCACTGGATTTTATAAATTTTAATTGGTCATTAGATGCCTATATATCTCAGCTGTTGGTATAATATTATTACTTGTTTTCATTTTTATTGGACTGGATTTTCTAAATTTTAAGATTTCTGTAAAAACACTATAACTACATATTTATATATAATGTTTTAACTACATAGTTAATCAAATTAAAGTATATATTCATGTCATTTTAATTGGTGATCATATGTTTTTTTGGGCAAATATAGTTATTGTTTTTAGCAAAAGAATAAACATTGAGCCAATTTCAAATGATCTTCGATTCTTTCACCATTAGAGCTTTATAAAATTATTAGAAAGGTAACATTATTTATATTTCTGAGGATATGATTCTAAATATATATATATTTTTACGTCTCATAATAGAGTTATATTATTATATTAAAATACATAGTGAAATTAATTTAATTTTGAAAATATGTAGGAGATAATATTTTTTAATTTTTGAATAATATTTACCAATTTTAGAATTTATAGGAGTAAAATATTGTGTGTATAAATAAATTAAATAGCAGTGGCAGTTGACAAAAAAAAAAAATATATATATATATAGCAGTGGCAGTTTTATGTAATTTTATGAAACACTAAGGGTGAACAATAAATTGGGTACGGAGCTCTCTGGCGACGACACGTCAGCTTTTTCTCCAGAATGCTTCTCTTTTAATATATAGGAGATATTTTTACGTCTCATAATAAAGTTATATTATTATATTACAATACATAGTGAAATTAATTTAATTTTGAAAATATGTAGGAGATAATATTTTTTAATTTTGAATAATATTTACCAATTTTAGAATTTATAGGAGTAAAATATTGTGTGTATAAATAAATTAAATAGCAGTGGTAGTTGACAAAAAAAAAGTGGCAGTTTTATGTAATTTTATGAATACTAAGAGTGAACAATAATTTGGGTACGGAGTTCTCTGGCGACGACACGTCAGCTTTTTCTCCAAAATGCTTCTCTTTTAATATATAGGGGATCAAGGTTTTACTGTACTACTATAGTTGTATGAACCCTCCCAAGGTTCCATTTGGTTCAATATTTGGAAGTTTGTATTCGGGTTAAGGTTGGATTTTTTAAAAGTCATTGTCGAATTGAACCGAATTGTTATTATCATTTCATATATTTGGTTTTTTTCTTTCGTTCTCTTCCATGTTTCGGTTTACTCGTACATAAATTTTTGATTAAATGGGCTACACTAAATAAATGGCAAAGCCCAATGACAATTACAAAAAAATGCGAAGTCCAATGAGAGATAGCACAAACCTCAGAAAGCTAAGCTACTATAAATTTAACAGAGGCCGCAAGCTTGACGGTAAAACAATATAAAAGACATCACGTTGACATGCAGGAGATGCTCGATGGAGATACTTGCCAAAAATAAGTATGATTATTTTCACAATGCTTAGGTGGTGAGTGGTGAGTGGTGACTCGTGAGCTATGCAGAAAACTCAGTTAAGTTTTTTTTTCTTCTTCTTATTTGGGATGGAGATATATAGATATTTATTTATTTTTATAACAAACATATAATGAAAACATATTTTGACAGTATTATATTAATAGCTACTAAGTTTAGAGAGAAAAATAGTGGAATTATATATTAGTGCACGTATATCGACTTTCAGATAAGGGATGGATGATGCAAATCAAATAATGGGAAGAATTACAAAGTGGTGTATTTTTTTTTTTTTTTATAACCTAATTCCAGCGTGATGTATACACATAACACATTTAAACAAACAAAACATCTTATTCATTATACAAACAATATGAGCTACAACATGGTGTACCTATAAATAATAATAAATAAAGCATGCACAAATGATGTGGTAATTAACCCATAATTATATAATTGGGGAAGGTTCTTAAGTTCCGACAAAACCAAAACCGGAGACGAAGAAGGCAGTGGCCTGAAGGAATAGATAGAAATGTAACCATGTGTGGCCATAAATCAGTCCATACAATGCACATCCTAAAATGTATACCCCCACCATCACTTCCTTTGAGTTAATTCTGCAACAAAATTACATACTTGTCTTTTTGTTAGTATGTATATATGCATGTGTATTTGTTGAAATTAAAACATCACCTACTATAACAAAAGCGAAAAAAAGAGAGGCATTATATTGTCTACATATAGTTCTACCATTAGTGTATTAAGAAAATTTTGAAAAGTAGTACATCTCAAGATCACGAGCTCAAGTTTAAATGTTGTTAATAAAAAAACTAAGTTTACTT
The DNA here is from genome assembly GCA_024034495.1 of Camelina laxa. Taxonomy (NCBI): domain Eukaryota; kingdom Viridiplantae; phylum Streptophyta; class Magnoliopsida; order Brassicales; family Brassicaceae; genus Camelina; species Camelina laxa. The sequence goes on from CM043880.1 coordinate 18,454,559, forward strand.
GCTCTTTTTCTGATCTGAGGAAATTAATTATGGGTGAAAATTTTGTAACTTATTGGTGACTATATATGTTTTCTCTCACCTTTGATAACAAGATTTCCGTTGGACAGGGAGTAACTTTTTCTTCAAAGCATCACCTAATTTCTCGGTCACAACCCATTCGTTCACTCTTCCTCCTTCGAGTAGGCCAATCCAAGTTCCTTTGGTTCGATGCATAGCCATTACATTCTCGAACAAGATCCAGAATATCACGAGGTAGAAGGATCTAGTTGATTCAAATATATACATGCATCAATTTGAAGTCAGAAGACAGTCTAACCTTGATTATACAGATGAGTAATTAAATCAAGTAAGGGTATAAAAGTACCTTGGAGTTGCCATGGTGTGGAATATAGTGATCAAAGAGGGAACGTAAATGGTAGACCAAGATGGGATGTAAATTTCAGGGAAGAAGACACTTGTTGGCACAACAATACAGTAGAAGAAGAATGTCAAGAAGTGTACTGCCACTTTCCTTACGAAGAAAAAGCTGTAGATCACATAGAACTTCTTCCACACTGATACTCTCTGTTCCAAATTAATTAAATATTAATTAGCCAAACTGATTTAATATACGACACCGTACATATCACACTACTCCAGTCCCACGGATGTGGACACTCTAACGGTCTAACCAATCAGTCACCGAAACGTATTTTTCTAGATTGACCCACTAGTCCAAACAAGACAACATGCTTATCACTATCAGGGTCCTATTACATCTAGGGACAAAAAAAAAAAAAAAAAACTAGTACTAATTTCATTAATACAAAAAAAGAGAACACAGGACCATTCAGTCAGTGACAGGAGGGGCCTGAGCGAAGCAAAATAACAAAAAAGGACCTTATTGTGAATGATCTCCATCGTCATTTTTCTAAATAGATTCGCCGGGCCACAGGACCACCTATGTTGTTGGAATCTGTAGGCCTTGAATTTGCTTGGAAGCTCGTTTCTCACCTGCAAACCTCCAAATTAGGCATTCATTGTTTTTGTTTGTGATAGCAAAAGGAGAATAATGTATTTATTCTTGTGGCTTTGCATGGTTTTGAGTGGTGTAACTTTACTAACTTTCTCATATATATATTAAAACATGTGTTACCGTGAGGTCGTTAAGGTAGACAAATTTCCAGCCGTGAAGACCAACACGAACAGCTAAGTCCATGTCTTCTACGGTGGTCCTTGACTTCCATCCTCCTGCTGCGTCTAGTGCCGATATTCTCCATACACCCGCGGTTCCTAAGATTTATTTATATGTATTTGTCATCGTCCCAAACATCTGAGTCGTATGGCCAATTAGTTATTCGCCCACATGGTATTTTCAATGGGTCTAAAACGAAAAATCTATGGTCCCAAATTATAACCGCACATTCCCTTAATAATAAGTGAAAGTGACTACTATACTCTTCTTTGTATACTTCCTCATTTCCTTGTTAGGTTCCTAGCTATACTATCCTGTCCCAGACCTTAGATTACATGCTGGTAGTCCTTGGAGTTCATCGTCTTTGTGGATTGATACCAAAAGAATTTTTATAGATATTCGATACTTAGGTTGGCTTTATACCATGCTAAGGTTTATCAGTATCCTAGTGCGTGGTTCGTGACCCTTATATCTTATCATATATATAGAAAAGATATGTTGTTTAAATACATTTTGGAAATTAATTCATACCGTTAAACCCAAAGAAAGCATGTCTAGTAGACCCTGATTCTTGTTCCACCTTAAAATGATAGTTTAGGGACATCTCTTGCATCCTCGTCATCAAGCATTTGTCCGCGTTCACTGCAAGAAAATCGCCGTTCATTAATATTAAAGAGCCTAAAGTTCTTCATAATTGCATGGATCAGAACCAATTAGGCAATTAACAATTAATGAATTCATAATACAAAAGCTTATAAGTATATACCAAATATCCATCGAGCCTGAACTAGAGCAACCTCAGGGTTGTGGACGAGAAACGGGATGGTGCGAGTAAGGTAATCGGGCTCAGGTTGGAAATCGGCATCGAAGACAGCCACAAAGTCGCATTGCTTGACGTAGGTATGCGTAAGAGCTTCTTTCATAGCTCCGGCTTTGTAACCGTTTCGGTTATCTCTCCTTTCACACCTTATGTTTATGCCTTGGCTTTGCCATTTTGCAATCTCTACGTCCACACCTTCCTGCTCCCTCTTTCAATTTTATCATACTATACACAATATATATGCATCTAAATATGTACATTAGGCAACGGAAAATCTAAGATTTTTTTTGTAATATGTTATTCAATCAATAAATCATGATGTTAAATTTTATTCTCCTTCAAATTTACCATACTGTATACAATATATGCATCTAAATATGTACGTAATGCAATTGGAAAATCCTCTTATTATTTTATTTAATCAATAAATCATAATGTTAAATGTTAGCTCCCTCTTTCAAATATAGCATACTATACAATGTATGCATCTATTATATTATTTAATTAGATTAGACCCGTGCTCTGAAATTTCTTTTATTTATATTATAATTTTAGAATAAGACATAATTTATATGATTGTTTTTAAAAAAAAATTTTGGATAAACATTATACAATAAAATCAAATACTAAATATGATGGCTTGAAAAAACATATATTTGTAAGTTTTATATTGTTAATTTTATATTTTTTGTATGAGATATGGTTATGTTTGTTACGTTGTTTGTTTTCATTTTAATTTTTGAACATGTTTTGTGAAAGTGTTTTACTATGATCCATGCTGTAAGATTTTATTTTAACTGCATAATAAGATCCCGGAAAATCACGATTAAGCGTGATAAATTGTCAAGATTTTATTCATTTTTATGTCTAACAGTATATATTTTGTAACAATACATGGAATACTAAAGATTTTATTTTGGAAATTGTATAAATCATTGAAATATTCTTATTCAGGGGATTCTTTGGAATATTCTTACGTGTATATTGACCAATTAATCTATAACCTTTCTTGGTAACTAACCTATGTTTAATTTATAACATATTTTGTAATCAACTTATAAAAATTATATAGTGTACAAAAAAGGTTGTGTATTTCCATTTTATTATATAGAAGATCAATAAATTATGATGTTGAACTTTACATAAATAAGGTATACACTTAAAAAATTTCAGTTATACTATTGATTTTCTATCTTACCAATTCTATTTTTTTTTCTATTTGGCCAAAATCGACACATTTGAATTGTTTTGGTCATTTTAAGCGGCCAATTTTTAGAACACTGCAAAGTTCTATATATATATAGATTATGTATCTAATACAAGCTACTTACCCTTACGTCCGGATCCGTAGAATCATCTACAACTTGAACTACTAGACGGCTCGATGGCCAGACCAAACTGCATACTGCCGCTATAGATAATTGATAGACCTACAACGAGCCATAAGGTCTCATCAATCTGTGATAGGTCCCATTATAAATATTAAGACATAGCAGAGAGTTTAATTAACAAAGGTACTTTATATATATACCTCCTTTTCATTGTACATTGGTATTTGGATAAGAACCATTGGGTAGTTATCGGGTCCAACCTCGACATCTGCTTGCATGGCCTCCCATTTGTACACTTTATGGGGTTTACGTCTAAATAACTTGACGAAGAGTATGACAAAGTTCATGTAAAAACTCTCGAAGAACACTATGATGGATAATACCAAACACATAACCACCAAACACTTGAAAACGGGAACTAGTACAACACTCCTCGTTTTTATCCACAAATATTGCATATGGAACCATTCAGTCGACTGTGCAGCATTGTTGTCTGCCTCAAGCCTCTGTTGGGCTGCTGCTGCATCCTCGAGACTACCTCCATTGAACTAATTCATTCATGCGTGAGAAATAACTATCAGTTAATGTACATCAATAAATAAAGTATTTACATATAGAGAGAGCTAGCTAGCTACATATGATTTACCAGAAGTAAGAGGAGACTAAGAGTGGTATCGTATAGGAAGAGGAAGGGCTTCAGTAATAGAGACATAGCTATAGTTGCTGCTCTATAACTGAAGCTCGACAGAGGAGAAGTGATGGACTTGATATTTTCTTTCTTTCTTGTCACAAAATGACCCTTTTTATTGACCTATTTTTTTAATTGTCATGTATTTTTACTATTCACTGGTTTGTCCTATTTTTGTTGTTGTGTGTGTGTGAAAAAATTGACTGGTTTTGTCTCCTTCTCCAACTTTCTAATTTTTCTTTTTTTTTCCCTCGCATTCTAATTTCAGTGGACGAGGGCGTGAACGTTATCGCAGCTTCGATCTCTAAGCTGGTATCCACACAGAAGGGAACGCAACAAAAAAAGAATAATTTTCTCCGACTCATATTTTTCCACGTGATTCATGCATATATCAGTTAGGTTTATTTTGTAATTTACTGACAAACGAGTACGACGATGGGTTGTATTGTTGTAATTACACAATTACTTGTACTTTTTTATTTATTTTTCTTCAATGATCAATCATCACACCATGAATAGTATTCGTGTTTGATTCCCAATAAGAAAGTGAAAGAGATTAATTACAAAATAAATCAATGTCTACTTACAGAGGCAGTGCCGTGCTTACGCACTTGCCGACAGCCACAATTTATAGATTTGATTTTTAGGCCACATTATTAAAAATATATCTTGTTGGTTCAGTAGGTTTAAGTTGTCACAGAGGAATGGGCTAAATAGTCTCCTAACATGTGTTAAAATTAAAATATACTGTAAAACTTTAGATTATACTATGTAGTATCTAGCTAGGTTGCATGAAAAAACAGAAATGTAGAAGCAAAAACGTGTGGAAACGTTACGTCTTGGTTTTTATTTTACAACCAGATTGTTACCGCTTGATTATTTTTCTTTAAAAAGTTTTTTTTTTTTTAATCAAGATTGTATTTTTTCAATTTAGAGATACAATCGTTTCACATTTAAATATTTGTGTCCCTTTTTTGTTTTGTTTATTTCATGAAAAGTCTGAATGTTAATCCCATGTGCGTCCCAAAATGCCTTGCCCCCTGTATTTTTAGTAATGAAAAGTTTTAATATGTATACTTGAGAGATTAAAAAAAAAAAAAAATCGTAGATAATTTATCAAAGTACAACGTAGACTTATTAACTTACAGGGATAATTATTGGAAAATACAAAAGGACTTTTTTGGAAAAATATACTACAATCGGTACTGTTCAAACTGAATGACCAAATTATATATATATATATATATATATATATATATTTAATAATCTTTCATGCATAATTACTCAATAATAAATAAATAACCTTAGTAAATTATGTAGCACTCCAAACTTGAATTCATAAACCAGTATCTATATACACATAAAAATTTAGATTAGGTGTTGAATGACATCAGTACTGAGAATTTCGTTTCACAAATTCGTTAGTTAAATTAAATTAAATTATTTAAACATGAGTCACTAATAGTATGGGACTATTATGGGGTGTGCTTATTAGAAGCTCATACTTAATGCAAATCGGAAAATCATTAAACCCTAAATGGACCATATAGCTAGCTATTAGGGCCTAATCAATATCTTAGCTAGTTTATCATTAAGAGGAAGGAAAAGGTACGTTTTGTGTGTGGCTAGCTATGGTAACATCACAGAATTTGTTTCAGTCGTTTAAATACTTGTAACTAGGATATATCCCGTGCTTAAAGCACGGGTGAACATTAAAAAAAAAAAAAATCTAATATAATAATAAAAAGTATATTTTTTTAAAAAAAATATATATATAAATATTATATGAAAATTCTAAACAATTTGTAAATAAAATAAAATAAAATAAAGATGATAGGAGAATCATAATTTAAAATCTTTGAATTTAGTTATTAAAAATAATTGTATTGTATACTTGAATATAAAATCTTAGTTTTTAAAATTCTGATTAGTTTTAATATTTTTTAAAAAAATAATTAGTAATTTCGTCCATAATTTATTAGAGAGAGAAAATATTTTTTTAGATTTTTTTAGATTTTTAATATTTAAAATGTGAGTGTTTTTTATTTTTTATTTAATTATATTTATTTAAATTAATTAATTAAACTTAATTATTTTTTTCTAATGGCAATTGAATGTAATTTTTTACACATATTAAGGTTAGTTTTATATTTGTACTTCTCAATTAATATAGTAGAATTAAAAAATTTAGAGCGGTCTAAAATGATGTGATCGTGACTTCCAAAGGTGGTTTGGTTGCACACATAGACATAGTAGAAGTAGAGATGCAGATTCACATGCACCCAATAAGTTTTCCGAAAAGTCATGTCAAATTTGGACATTTTTGATAATACTCCCAATGTTATGTGCAAACTATGCCTCCTTTTTTTCTGAACTCAAAGTACAGAACCCCCCTAAACCCAATTTTGTTTCTCCTCTAAATATTTTTCAAGTGAAAGAAACCACAAAATTTTAACTAAATTTGGGGTTCTAAACTATTGGTCACATGGGCTATGATTGATACTCAAATGGGCTTTTATAAGCCCAGTAAGCGGTATGATATTTTTTCCACGACTCGGTGTTCTCGTTATTTTCTATTATTAATTTAATAAACGGCTGATGTATTGCCAAAGCGATGATCTAACGGCTGAGAGTGACTTATATCCAAAAATATGTGAGAGAGGAACAGTCTGATCATCTCTGTACCCACCACGCGTTCATTAACTCTCTCTCTCTCTCATTACGCAGACAGAGAAAGAATAAAAAAAGGATTTGAGACAATCCTAATTTTTCTACTGGTTATGTTTTTTTTTAGAACAAGCAAAAAAGAGAAGCGAGTTGCTTTTGACCACCAGCTTTATTTGTGTTTTGTCTTAAAAAAGGATCAGATTTGGCTAGGGTTCTTTCTTGCAATTTCATCTGGATTCTAGCCAATTTCTCTTTTCAAATTTTAAATCTTTTTCTTCTTTTTGGTTTCCCCTTTTTTTTTTTATCTTCGCATTATCTGCTCTAAAGGGTTGTGAAAAAAAAAGAGAAGATTTTGTTCTTTGGTAAGTTCCGAATTCGTCTTTTGATTTGAAGCTCTGCTTTTTGTGGGTTCGTGTTCAATCAATCCGAATTTGATCTTTTCCTTTGAATCGTTCGTGGGAAGCGTTTAAATCGACGCAAAAAGTGATGCTTAGGAAGATATGATCTTATCTATCTCTGGTTATAATTATTACTGGGTTTCGAGTTTGTGCTTAAGATGTTAACTGTGAGAGAAGGTCTTCAGAAACAAGTTAAGATTTTGATTGGATTAGCGAATTTAGGGTTTGGGGGTTGTAGGGGATTGCACTCTAGGTTTACTAACCCTAACGGGTTTTTAGAACCTGCGAGCTCTGATTTGCTTTTGATTAACGAAAGGAGGAACCTTTCTGTCGTTGGTGCTGTTTCTCGAACTTTCTCTGTTCCTTCTGTATCTGGTCCAGCCTTTCAGGTCTGTGGTTATCACATTGATCTTTTGCTTTCGGACCCCAGTGCCAAGGCTCCGGGTAAATCAATGGCTAGTTTAGGTTCTAAATCCTTGTTTGCGGATCCTCTTGTATCGAAGCGTTTTGGTGTTGGTATGGTATGTGGAGACAGTCCCAACCGTGGAAGAATCAGTATGAGACTCAGAGGAAAAGATCACTCTGAAAAGTCTACGATATATGCGTATTTTGCTTATAGAGGTGCCAAGAGATGGATATACATGAACCACCAAAGAAGAGGATTGGGTTTTAGAGGCTTGCATAGCTCACTATCTAATCGTTTGTCAGCTGGGAATGCGCCTGATGTCTCGCTTGATAACTCTGTCACTGAGGAAGAGGTTAGAGATTCTTCTGATTCTGTAGCGGCTAAGCTATGTACTAAGCCTCTGAAGCTTGTCTCGGGGTCGTGTTATCTACCGCATCCTGATAAAGAGGCGACTGGGGGAGAGGATGCTCACTTTATCTGTGCAGAGGAGCAAGCGTTGGGCGTGGCAGATGGTGTGGGAGGTTGGGCAGAGCTTGGTATTGATGCAGGTTTCTACTCTAGGGAGCTTATGTCTAACTCTGTGAATGCAATCCAAGACGAGCCTAAAGGGTCGATTGATCCAGCGAGAGTGTTGGAAAAGGCTCACACTAGCACAAAGTCACTAGGGTCTTCAACAGCTTGCATCATAGCCTTAACCAACCAGGGACTTAATGCAATCAACTTAGGAGACAGCGGGTTCATGGTAGTCCGTGAAGGGCACACGGTATTCCGTTCACCGGTTCAACAGCATGACTTCAACTTCACCTACCAGCTGGAAAGTGGAAGAAACGGCGATTTGCCAAGCTCAGGCCAGGTTTTTACTGTTGCTGTGGCTCCGGGAGACGTCATAATAGCTGGAACAGATGGGTTGTTCGACAACCTGTACAACAACGAGATCACAGCCATAGTGGTTCATGCGGTGAGAGCCAACATAGATCCTCAGGTAACAGCACAGAAGATTGCAGCATTGGCGCGACAAAGAGCACAGGACAAAAACAGACAAACTCCATTCTCGACGGCAGCACAAGATGCTGGCTTTAGATACTACGGAGGTAAGCTTGATGACATTACAGTTGTTGTCTCTTATGTGGCGGCTTCGAAAGAAGAAGGAAAATGTTGATGAAGAGACAATTAGAGAGATGTGTGATGTATTGAGTTTTTTAAGGTTTGTGTTTTGCAGAGACCTCTCTTGTTTTGTTTGGTGGTGGTTTGTGAGCATTCTCCTCTGATTATATTTGATTTTTTATATATGTAAATAAAAGAGAAAGAGTCCTTGAGTTGGATTAGTCCTTGATTCACACCCACCGACTCACTCAATCTGTTAACACGCCCACAGTAAAAAAGCCAGTGGAGTCTTTTTTGTCACAGTTTTACCTTTTTAAGACTTTTAATTTCTCTCTTCTCTTTCCAATCCAATTAATAAATCCGTCGAAGTGGCTTCAATCATGATTTTGTTTGCTTAAGTTTTTACCATCTTATTATAGTTAAGCTTAGCCCTTGAAGTTGACCAAAAAAGGGGTTAGGTCTCAACTTACGAGTCAATTTGTTCTGAGAAAGAAAAATTAACATAACAAATATGAATAAAAATTTCTTACGATGGAGCGGAGTATTGTTCCTTAATAGCAATCAAGCAGCAACAAGCCAAAAATATTACCAACAACCTTTGCAATATTTGAAGGATATATTTTGTACATGCGAGACCACACACGTAAGTTTAGAACCAACTACAGCTTTCCTCGTAGCCTCAAACATGGATTGTCTGCATCTACTGTCACCAATATTGCGGCTCTTTCGGTTGGTAATGTGAGGTGTAGATCTTCAGTGTGTCATCTCTTTTCTTTTTTTTTCTTTTTTTTTCTTTTTTTAATTTAATGTTAAATTATATTCAAAAGAAAAATAAACATTTTACAAAGTTTATGTGTGGAAACACTTTAAAAACAGTTTAAAACATAGAAGACTCATTTAGTAAAATCTGGGTGCAAACCAGATTTGGATGATTTTGTCTTGGCCTCCTGGTAGGGTGCTAAGTCTGTTTCGAACATTTTTGTCTATTAGCTTAATCAAGTGTTCTGGCGGTAGGGAGCTTTCTCCATGTCGTCGTCCGTTTCTTTCTCTCCAGAGCGAGTGAATGGCTGCTTGAAAAGTATAACCGACAAAATTTTTATTAAACTTAATTTATAATTAAAATTTATTAAAAATTATTCAAAAACAAATAAATTTCATATTGAAATAATTATTCCTTTATGCATTTGGCTTTTCACCAAAAATTTAGTCAAGTAATTTGATAAATAACAAAACATATGCTTTAGATTGTAGATCTTTTCTCTTTTCTCTTAGATCGTGGGTCAGTAGTTGCATAGGTAGGAATAGTCAAGTGAAAGTTGAGAAGAGTCACTGGTGATTTGTTTTAATATTTTTCACAAATAATCTTATTTTCTTAAATTTCTGATGAAATTTTATATTTATTTAGATTTTTTTTTAACTTATGTGCGATGTGCCATTAAATTTACATCAAATTTTTTGGATTATTGTTAATTGGAATATTATTTTCTTCTAATTATTTATTTTATAATCTCTGCAATCGTATCCGTACTTCATTTTCTTCCATCTTTAATGAGTAAAATGGTTAGATAGAAGATAGGAAAAATGATTGCCAGCTACTTGAAGTATACACCAACACATAGCCACACATACAAACAATATAAATGTCTTGTTAACTACGTGAACTATTGTCATCACATAAGGACATCCATAAACAAACATATGTTATGTCTACAACACCATAAACATTCGAGATTAGTCGGAATCCGCCGTTGACCGGTATTGACCAATATTTACCGGTGTTGACCTGCGTTGACCGTTGTTGACCAGAAAAAATCAAAAAAATATTTTTGTTTCCTAATAATAATAAATTTTTTGTTTTTTATGTATTTTTGAAAATACAAAATTAAAAATGATATTTAAATAGAAAAAGTATAAGTTTGTTATTGTTTATGAAAAAATCTACTACACATCAAATTTTGGTGGTATATTTTATATTATTTTTGGTATATTTTCTGTATTAAAAAACAGACGATTCGTGGGTTCACCCTTACGGGCGAACCTCTCTTATTCATCCCCTTTAAATTAAGGAAACAAATCTTAATTAAAGAAACAAAATATGTTGATCAATCAATTTTAAAATTGTTAATTTTAATATTATATTACAGTTTTTAATTATCACATCTAAAACCCTAACCATTTATTATAAACTCAAACCGACATATAATTTTATTTAATTGTGAAATCTAAACCCTAAACACTCTTTTATAAATCCAAACAGGCATATAATTTTATTTAATAGTAAAATTTAAACTCTAACCACTCTTTTGTAAACCCAAAGAGACATATAATTTCGTTTAACTGTAAAATGTATACCTTAACCACTCTTTTGTAAACCCAAACTAACATAATTTTATTAATAAAATATCTCTTTTTAAAAATATGACATGACATGCCATATTATTGTATTCTGATTTGTTAATTAAGAGGGATGAATGAGAGTGTTCACCTCTAGGCTTAACAAAATTAGTTACTTTATATACCACAAATTTTGTTTTTCATATTATTTTTATTTTTATTTTGGTAAATAATTTTCTTGTATTTTTTTGTTGTTATATGTTGTTTTTTGTAAATTAAACAAATCATTTATCTTTTTTATTTATTTATCAAAAATACATAAAAATAAAATCATTATTATTTTTAGAAAAAAAAAATATTTTTTGAATATTTTTTTCTGGTCAACGCCGGTCAATATTGGTCAACGTCGGTCAACTCTGATCAACGCCGGATTCCGGCAGACCTCGAATGTTTATGGTGTTACAAACATAACCTATGTTTGTTTATGGATGTCCTTATGTGATGACAATAGTTCACGTAGTTAACAAGACATTTATATTGTTTGTATGTGTGACTATGTGTTGGCGTATACTTCAAGTAGCTGGTAATCATTTTCCTAGAAGATATAACAAAAAAAAAAATTCAAACCGCAATCGCCCGCAAACGCAAACGCTTGCAGGAAGCAGCTTTTGGAATTCAGTGGCTTGGAGGATTGGGAGCGATTAGGAGCGATTGGGAGCGTTTTGTGTGATTGGTTCCAATCGCTAGCAACCGCTACCAGCCGCAAACGCAGCGTTTGCGGGAGGTAGCGGGAGAACCAGTCAACACCTTAGTCATTTAATTCGATCCCATCGGTTTTATGAGAAGCAACTAGCTTCAGAATGTATACAGAAGCAATAACCGCGGTTTTATGAGAAGCAACTAGCTTTAAGTATACAGAAGCAACAATCGACTTAATTAGGTTTCTCAATTAATAGTATTAATACACATGAGATGAAATGTATGCTAGCTTTATGGTACTACTTGCGTAAGTATCCGCAGATTAACCATGAGATGAAATGTATACAGCTTATGGAATTAAGTGGTAAATCTCATGTATCGACTAGCTTTTTTGATTATATATAGTATCTCTCATTAAGAACCATTTTTTTAATATTAATTCAAATAAGATTTTAAATACGCATGCATGATGCATGGATAGTAATAACCACTACTAAATCATGATAGCTCATATATATAGCTATAAATGTATGCAATAAGGATTAGAGCTAATGCTTAGTGAGGAATCATATTCAATAACATTATGATCATTCATCGTATACAATGCAACAATCACTGCCTTAGCTTTTCTTTTCTTTATTTGCATGACACCAGCTAACACATACACATGTGCTTCTAGCTATTGTTCCCCGTCTATATATCCAAATATATCTCAAAAATATATGCACTACTCATTTAAGTCGATAGATTTATTTTGAATTCGTTCGACCCCCGACGTCTCATAATGTTTATATTGCAAGTTAATTTAGTCATTGAACTATTATAATTCGAGACCCCGTCCAGAGAAAACAATATAATATATATAATTTGAGACACAAACCAGATTAACCTTTCTAACACATATATATAAAAATCCCAGCACAAATTTGTACGTAATAAAGAATGATCTTAGCGCTAATTAAGGCTTAGTGAAGAATTTATATAGCATAACATTTGAGATCATTAATCGTATACAATGCAATAATGCCGTTGCCCTTTTTTTCTTTTTCTTTTTTTTTTGCATATAGTATGTAACTTTCTTAGCGAGAAAAAAAAATGTAACTATCTATTCTTAACCGTATATTCTGTAAGTAAAATCGTTGTTTTGATTTAAAGATGTTGTAACTTGTTTTTATGAACATTTCTCAAAGCTAATCAGTAAATGTTCTTACACATACCTATACCAAAACCCACTAGACCGCGCAGAAGGAATAAATATGTAAAATTGTATCATGCATCTTAAATTTTATCCTCTATTATGTATTTTTGGGTTTGTTCGTGCATCTTAAATGTTTTTACATGTTTGCTTCTAACTTTACCCAACATTACACGAAAACATGCCAGTTGTGGTCGAAAAATTAGTCCCAAAATAGTCACAAAGTCACTGTTTGAAACTAATTTAAGACTGTTTAAATAGGTCGTTAATTTTTGGTCGCAAATAATAACGGTCGCCAAAATGGTCGTTAATTTGCGACCACTTGTTGACGTTATATAACGTCGTATATAAGCGACCATTTTGCAACATTTATATAAAGTCACACTTTAAGACTAAATTTTGACAGTTTTAGTAGTATTAAATTTGCTACTTAATTATGACTAATTTGCTAATGTCGAATTTAGAACTAAGCTACGGTGGTCACAAAAGCGTCACGTATTTGCAACTTATTTGTGACGGTCAAAAATTATATATAAAAAAAAAATTAAATGAAAATAAAATGACAAATTTGATTTATTATACCAAAAAAGTTTTGTATCCAAAAATCAATAACCCAACCAATTCCTAAAACCAAAAGATGCCAAACAACAAGATAAAAAGTAGTTCTAAGATGGAGAGGATGAAGTCTTGAGTTCTTGGTTTGCATCTTTAGGAAAATAGATCTCATCATCTGTAAAAATAAAAAACGTAGACAACAAATAACAACACTGATTATAACCAATTATCTCAACTTTAATTGAGAGTATATAGGATTGCAGGAACTAAAGGTTTTTAAAACCTCTATGAAATGGCACTTACCACTATATATAGTGTACAACCATGTTATGATACTTGTTGTGTTCCTTCCAATTAATTATCAGCAAGTGCTCTGTGAAAGACAATGTGAATCACAAAAAGAAAAATTAGAATCCTTGAAACAATAAGAAGAAACAAAGACAAGCATGAAGAAACAATATAAGGTAGTGCTAATCGATTTCTACTTATTTTTGGTAAAGCTCATGTTCAGTAAATATCAGCATCTAGTACAACATACACTATGACAAAGAAACATTGCAGATGAAAAAAAATCAATGGTGTGGAACCATTCCATGGGAACAAAACCAGATTTATTCATTGAGACATTACACTCTGATTCAAGTTAAAACAATTATAACAGGTAGACAAAGAAAAGAGTCAAGTTCATGATGAACACATGAAACTAAAAGAGCAAAGCAACGATCATCAACACGTAAAACTAAGAGAAATAAAATGCTGCACCTTCTCACAGAAAAACTAAGAAATATCAATGCTTTACATCTCAAGGTTCTAGAACACGATACTAAAGGTGAGACTTTTAAACAAATCAATCTCAAAAAGAACGCAAAATTATCAAACTTTCATGTATAAACGGCAATATATCACCTCGAGATGCTTTCATCCTTCTTCTTCAAACCATCCTCTTGCTCTTTACAGAATTGTTATTAGTTTTCTGCACAATCCACAAGAAAACCAATCACTAGTCACAATTTTGCCAAAATCAGAAGATACGAAGAAGAAGGAGTACCAGATCTAACTAATAGAAGCACTAGATCGTGAATATAATATAGCCCAAGAAACAATTACCAAAATCAAAAGAAATGAAGAAGAAGAAGTAAGAAAAATGGACCAGATCCAACCAATAGAAACGCTCACCCAAGCTATCTTTTTATACGGTGAATGGAACTTAGCCCAAGAATCAACCACCGCTCCTTAGACCAAAGTGCCCAGATTGACGCAATCCCTCCCGAATCAGACCCAGTACAATCGTGTGACACATCGGTGCAGTGGGGACAGAGGACACTAAAGCAGCTGATTTTGGATGGATCTTCACCAAATCAAAGGTACAAACTAAAAAGAGAAGGATTTGGAGAAATTTGAGAAAAGCGAAGAGGGTTAATGAAAGGGAAGAGAGAGAAGATATGCAAAAGACTTGGAGAAATTTTTAGTATTCAAGGTGCTAGGTTTTTGTGTGTCTTACGAAAAAGTCACAAATAAATCCCAAAATCAGTCACAGCAATATATGGGAGGGAGTAATTCCCGCTTATAATTTTGTTTCAATATTTCACCAAATTAAAGTTGTCACAAAGTGGTCGCAAAATACTGACTCCTTTGCGACGAGATTTGACTACTTATAAAATAATTAAGTAGTAGCAACATGGTCACGTACGTAGTGGGTAGCAAAATAGTTACAAATTTGTGAAGATGGTAGCAAAGTAGTCGCAAACTGTAACCTATTTGTCACTCTATTGTACATATCACAAATGTATATGATTATTTATGGCTAAAATTATATATATGTGCATATATATGACTCTATGATCTTTCATATTCTAATTTTAAAGTAAGCTCTATGTTTAAACATAAAACAATGATATAGTAAGTAAATATTAAAAGTTTTACAGCTTCCATAAAACATTTTATGAGAAAGACAAGTAACACTTACTCTGTTATGGATGATACAATTTTAATAATGATAATATTAAGTTTTTTTCTTTGTTGATACAGATTAAGTGTAGATGGTTGTCTAAATCTATGTAAAAACGTATAACTTCAAAAAAAAAACTATTCTATTTTGTTAAATTTGTAAAAAAAAAAACCAAAAGAGTTACAAAAAGGAAGCAAATAGGTCACAATCTCATGTGTTGGTCGCAAAATAGTGAGTATTTTTTTGACGTTTTCGTGACTACTATGGAAATTGGTGATATTTTTATTATCGGTATCGAACTAGGAAGTTTGATACATAAACTAACTTTCATATTTCCAGCATTTCTACCAGCTTTATTTACGGACTAATTAAATTGCAATTTGGAGTGGCAAAATAGTCGCAATGTTGGGACAAATTTGTGACTCACTGTTTTGACTAAAAATAGAGTTGCTAAGTAGTCTTAAATTATGACTATTTTGCGACCAGAAATATATAGTTATCTACTAGTCAGAAAATATTCGCAAATATAAGACTGTTTTCCAACTATATAATGGTGTCACAAATATGCGACTTTTTAGCTTCTATATTTCATGTAGTCGTTTATTAGTCACAAAATCGTCGCAATCTTTTGTGACGAAAAAAAAATTCACAAAAAGTAGTCTCAATATACATGTTTTCGTGTAGTGCAAAGTTCGTACAGTAAAGAATAGAAAGAAGAAATCATAACTCTACATTGACCTCTTTTCATTGCTCAAGCTCTTTCTTCGATTACAAAATATTTGTCAAATGTGTGTTGGTTATAACATTGAAGACACAACATTGAAGAGTAAATTGCCCAAAATAGTAGGTTGCTTGGTGGACAAAAGGAATGAAAAAGCTGAGAAATATTTTACATAGGAAGAGATATATAGATTATACTAAAAACTAAGTGATTTATGTGGAATGGTCTTCACAATTTCACATTAAAAACTCATCTTCAACATTCATCTTCAACACAACTTCTTTTAAAACTTTCTTAGCAAAATAAAGTTCTTTCAAAACTTTCTTAAGAAAACCAACTTCTTTCAAAATTTCCAAAATGCATCCTTCAAAGATTGCATCATCCAGTTTTCTTGGGGGGTTTGTGGGTGGTTCAGGACTTGAGAGAGATTCAGAAGCAGTAGGAAAACTCTCTTTCAAGTTTAAGGATGTTGGGGTGTCCAAACGTTTGATCAACTGTGGTCAAAGCAGAGGGCATAATGTGGTGAAGAAGATCAGTGAGAAAGAAGAGAAAGAATGTTTTAGGCTTAAGTTTAACAATGATGAATGCCTCTTTGAGCTTGTGATTGCATGCGTGAAGGAAGAGTTTTACTTACCACATCCAGGAGCTTTGTACCTGAAAGAGAAGAGATGGAAGGATCTCCTTGTAGGAGCAATCAATGAGATCTTCAGTGGGAGATATCCATATACAATTAATGGTATGGAAGAGGGTGAACGTGCTTCTGTCTCGTTCCCAAACGTGACGACGCCCGATGGTGATATAGCCACCATATATGTGGATTCTAAAGAATACACATACACCATTGATGGCATAGTCTTGGGATCAAAAAAAATTTACCATTTCATGGAAGAGAAGAATGAAGAAGAAGTGGAGAAAGAAGCGAAGAGGAGAGATGAGGGAAAGAAATGAAAGAGACGGAGGCCGAGGAGAACGAAAAGTGACAACAAAATATTAAGTTTACTGGATGAATACCCGCGCTATGCGCGGGCTTATGACTTACCATTTTTTAAACAATTTTGCTATTAATTTTGTATATAATTTTTTATGTAGGGATTATTTTTCTTTTTAAAAATTGTTGAAATCTTAAAAAAAATATAATTTGACCTTGATTTTCTAATACTTCATATAGGTTTTCTCATTTAGTAATTGTATTATTAGATACATCCATGAATAACTTTGTTTTGAGAGATTTAAACATTCTACAATTCTTGTCTAAAACGTCAAAAAAATATATCAAATAAAAGCTTGATGTAAGGATGCATATTTTGTAACAAAGAGTTTTGTTGGTTGAATAAACTTTACATTCATTCTAAAAAAAAACTTAAGTATTTAGATATATTCATACTTAAGCTTCTCAATTAAATACTATGAAACACTAACATTTTTTTTAATCAAGAATTACAGGTTGGCTAACTCTTTAATAGATATAATTAAAAATTTTAAATAGACATCTTCATTTCATGTTAGCTCTTCAATTTCTTGAATATAACTCTAGAAATTATTTTTTAATACGAAGTTCGGATAATTTTATTTTTGACAACTTCTAAATATTAAAATATGAATACCAACATTCATGAACTTATTCAATTATCCTCCTCTTTGTCTCTATATTTTTCTAAACCAACATTCCACAGTATTATTCAACTATCTTCCATTGATATTTTTTTGGGACATGTTCTGAACCTCTCTAAATTTCTTAGATAAATATTGAAACTGTTTGTGATATACCTATATATATAAAAAAAAAGCATAGAAGACATGGAAGATGTTTGATATCTAATATAATAAAGTAGGGTTACACCCTCTAAGAAGTTCTATCTATCTGCCACGTGGCACCTCTGAATATTTGTTTTATTTTTTAAACATTTTATCTCATGTTTAAGCCAATTAGTAATGAGCTGTAAATGGTTAATGGGCCACATAATTTTGACGACTTCTCAAAGAAAAACCGACAAAATCTCTGAATTCCGACTTCTACTCTTCCTCGTCGTTCTCTCTTCCCCACCCTTCCTCCTTATCTTTTCAATTCCGCGAGAATTTGAATCAGCAAAATATATTATTGGTTTAATATTTACCATAATATAGTTTATTTTTTTTCACTTGAAATGATGAAGAAAAAAGAAAGAAAATCTAGAAAAATGTGTTTCTAAGGAAAATTATTATTATTTTAATATCTTTAAATTATGTTAGCGTTATCTAATTTGATATTTATTTTTTAACTTTCAATATGAAGAAATAACCAAAACTTTTGTATCTTAAAGTTTTTTTTTTTAACTTATGCAATTCAAATACGATTATAAGAAATAAATTCAGTTTACAAAAAAGTAACAATATGTTTACTTTTTAGAAGACACATGTTAAAAGAAGAGATGCTACATGGAAGTTTATAAGAGCATGTGCATTGGTAAAATTAGTAAAACTTTCTCAGATATATTATTTTAATAGATTTCATATAATTTAAGTTTTGTTTTAAATAAAAAAAAATAAAAAAATAAAGGAGTGAGCAGTTACTATTGTAACGTATGAGATAAGTCTCTTACAAAGTTTCTCATGGTTTTTCATATGAGAATCTTTTCTCTCTCATTTCTCAACTTTTTCATTATTTTTGTTTTTAATATTGCTGAGAATCTGGGTGAGAAACCCCCAATGCACATGACCAAAGAAAAAAATTTTGAATTAGTAACCATAATAAATACATTTAATTCTAATTCAAAATCTTAAATGTATGAAAGCAATTAATCTTAAAGAAATTAAGGAGTGAGCAGTTACTATTGTAACGTATGAAGTTTTTAAAAAACATTAATACTCTACAAAATATATTTGTTACAAATAATAGTTTTTCTGTTTTCTAGAACTAACCTTTAGAAAAAAAAACTTTGCTACTCTTTCCAACTTGCATAATAAATAACAACATTTTCAGTATTCCATCATCCTAATGAGTCACTACAACCAAATTAACACAAATTTCTTTAATAAATATAATAAATATAATCATGTTATCAACAGTGGACATCTCCATCATGCATAGGAACACAAATATAATAGAGACATTTTTTTTTTGTTTAACAAATATTAAGTTTTACTTACTATATATATATATATATATATATATATATATATATCAACGTTTATCATTAAGATTCCTTTATAATTTTTTTTGTAAAAAATGTTTTACTTAACTATTGCCAATAAACAAAAGAAAAATTTGATATTCCAAAACAAAAAACTTTACTTTACATAACTTAATTATACATTCAAATTTTTTTTGTAGTCCAATTTGTTAAATGTATTATTTCCTACATTTTGGTATTGCACATATCTAAGATTTTGCTACACGTACTTTGTTAAGAAGTTATAAGATAATTTTTACTCCAACTGATATGAAATACAAAATAATCAATTTGAGAAAAAAATCTAAAAAAATCTCAATATATTAAGCTCCATAGTATATTTCTATATTATTAAACCCACGCAACGCGTGGGACTCATTCTAGTTCCTTTTAATTTAGGTTTGTAATTTGTTTAAACAGATGACACTTTTTTCAGTGCTGATGTGTCATTCAAATGGAGAGAGTTGACCATCTTTTATAATATATATTATCTTTTATAATATATATTATCTTTTATAATATAGATTAAGGTGATTTATTATGAGAGGAAAGTTTTAATTATGCTGTTTATTAAGGATGTAAGAATCTAAGATCTATTATAGTATTAGTATATGTTTAGACTTCGGTCATATATGTTGTTTTATTTAAGGAGCTAAGAGCTAATATCTTAATACTATTAAAAGAGAAGTACAAAATTAAGAATGTCCAAAATCCTGGCTAATATTACAGCAATTGCCACTCAATTAAGCATTAAGGAGATGATTAATTAAAATTGAAAAGGGTAAATTTGAAATTAAAAACTTAATTAAAAAATCCAACCCATTTATCGAAGGATCCGCGTGTTTTTTATGGATCTCCGACTGGGTCATTAATTTTTTTTTGTTTCGGTCATCTCCAGATTTTTTTTTCTTTGATTGTTTCTTTTGGTAATTGCTTCTTCTATCAGTAAAAAAAAAAAGGATCTGTGTGGCTTTAAACAAATCAAGCGAACTTGAATTGTCTTTGGCTCATGATCTGTTCATGTAAATTAAAATTCACAATCTCAAAAAAAGAAATCATTTCTTCGTTGCTAACATAGAAATGAATATGTACTTATTGGATCTACCATATGATGTATAGAAAATAGAGAAAAGAAGAAGAACTGATTCTTAGTTTGTCCAAAAAAAAAAAACCTGATAAAAATGGAGGTTCGATTTCTGAAAGAAGAAGACGAAGGTAATTTCGTCATTTCTAATTAGGACAACGAAAATGAGGAACAAAAACTTAGGTAGGAATCGAACTGCTGACCTGTTGGGGATTAAAATTTTCTAAAACCAGCAGACTATACCATATGTTAATAATTATATGTTAAATATCATAAGATATAAACAGGTTACCTCAATATTTTTTTGTTTAAAATGATGATGTTATACTTTAATAATACTTGGATTTAATCTGTAAAACAGTGATTGCCGTTTCAAAATAGTATACATAATTTAATAATGTTGTAGATCATGTGATGGGAAGGGTTATTAAAAAATATGTATTATGATACCAAATTAGATTACAAGTATATTGTTAAATAATACGTATTATTATTCATGTTTGTTAAAAAAAATTTATTATTCAATTTTAGACTAAAAATATTTTTAAGTGTTGAAATAATAATCAAAAATTATATATTTAAAGAAATTTTAAACCGTGTATTTCTTTTTTAAAAAAAAACATGCCATTTATTTTATTTTAGATCTTATGCCTAATCGGATATGGATTAAAAGATATGCTTCTTTTTAAAGCGGGTCATGTATTTTGTGTTTTTTTTTTTTTTTTTTTTTGCAAATAGCATTAGTTTTTACATAATTAATAAATTTAGTTTGTTACCAGTTTTGAAAATAAAATATCCTTATTTGTTCTATTATAATAGTTTTAATAATTGAAAACGTTAATGACATCTAATATATCAAAAACAAAATATATGATCATTTTTTATTTTCAAAAGTATAATATTATTGACCCCAAGATGTCCAAAAAATGTAATTAATGTATCATGAGTTAATTAGTATCCATATTTAGCCCTATCAGAACCAAAGCATGCTAGACAAATGCAGTTTTCATAATTTAAGTTTTCCTTAAAGGAAAGCAGTTTTATGTTTAAAATTATTTATCATTAATATTAATAAAATGTCTGTAATCCTGTAAACATAAGTACAGCAGATGCGACATACTATATAGTATATACTACAATAGGATAGTTTTTTGCGGGTTGCATTTTTCCTAATCCGTTGTAGTTAAATCTAGCATGGCTGATTTGAATTATTAAACTAACACTAAAACTATGAACTTATTTTATATATTATATATTTTTAATAATAGTTTGGAATTAATTAAGTTATATATTATATCCATATTTACTATACCAACTAAGAAATATACTGACCTAAAAAGAAGAAACCATGCTATACAATAAAAATAACTTAAAACACAATATGATGTTCAAAAAAATAAAAATAAATATTAAAACACAATAAAACAAATTAAACCAACAATAAAACTATAAAATTATTATACATATTGCATATTTCTAATAATAGTTTGGAATTAATTAAGATATAGATTATATTCATATTTACTATACGAACTACGAAATATACCGACCTACAAAGTAGAAACAATACTATACAATAAAATTAAATTAAAACATTTTATTCTTGCTTTTAGGATGAGAGACGAAGAAGCTCTCTAAAACGCACTGTCAGTCTGTCATTGCGACCTTTATTTTTAAAACGGGAATATACGAATAAGGAGTATGTGATGTAAACTACTACACCTACAAATCATCTTAGTATATTAATATAAATTAACACATTTGGTTTGCTATAAATTAAAAATTGTTTCGGATGCACCGCGGGTTAAAACATATATTACATTAATAAGCTTATATATTATATCTGATGACATGCACAAACAAATAATACATATATTAGTTTTTGTACATATAAGTTTTATTTAATTTGTAGTTTAATTTATAAAACATAGTTAAGCTTCGTCCCGCGGTATACTGCGGGTTCAAACCTAGTATTAGTAGTATATGTTTAGACTTCAATGTTTTATGATTAGGTTTTATTTATTTTTAATTTAAGATTCGGTTATTATAAAATTTGACTATATGTTTTAGTTTTTTTTCTATACCACTCAGACTGTGTATTCAAATATAATAATCAATCCTAAAGTAAAACTAGAAAGAAAGAACAAAAAGATAGGTAAGGAAACAAGTTCAATCAAAATATATTGATTAGAGTCATGAACTAGTCGGGTCATTGCTCTGTTCTACTTTTTATGATATTGTTGAATTGCTTTCATCTTATAAAATAAGTCGGAACAACAAAAAAAAGAACTAGTCGGGTCTTAAGTTTTTCTTTAGAGTGTTTCTCTATATGTTATTTGTATTACTGATGCCTCTGCAAACTGTGTATGTAAACTTTTGAATCTCCAACTAACATACCTGCACTTACGGTCAAAGTTTGTAATTTAAGTTTAACTCAGTACACGTTTTAGCGCATGATCTTGATCTTTGACATTAATTGATGAACCATAACTATCAATCAATGGAAAAGAATCTACTTGTAAAGTTTCTACTTTCTAACTATTGAACTAAGGCCTCCCCGTTGGCCAAAAAAAGAGTCGAACAGGATCGAAGAGCTATTTAGACATATAAGTTGAGAATGGTCTTACAAAAAAAAAAGTCAAGAGAGAGTATGTGTGATGATGAGCTCGCCGTTTGAAGATAAATCTAAGGACGCTTGGATTCCTATGGATGAGGGACCTTCCACTCTCACTGTGACTGGTTTCTCTAGTAGCTTCACTCCTTGCTTCCAATACCTTTCATCTGTATGCAGACAATTTCATCAAAACGTTTGCTTTAATCTCATAATTGCTAATTATTAACCCTATAGATCATGCAATCCCTGAAACTAACATGTTGGAAAGGCCAATCCTTTGCTAAAACACATTAAAGGACAATCCATCAGCAACTTCCTTTAGTTGTCAAATTAAATCCAAATCACAGCGTAACCGTAAGCATTATCCCCTTAAAGCAATAAATGATTGGCCAGTGCAAAGAGTTGTGAGTATTGTACCTGGTCCTGTTGAGATCACGGTTGAGTTTTCTTTATCCATCACCCAATCCATCCACAATGCGATTCCATGGCATACACCAGGTTCTATAAACTCCATCTGTTTGCAGGTAACAAGCATTTCTTAAAATCAATAATCCAAGTTATTTGTACTGATGATGCCAAACTGCATGTATATGAATCTCCAACAGACATACCTGAACTTCCCCAGAACATGGACCTGTGATGGGCTTGGTGAAGTCAAACTCCATGACTGTAAATTCCTTGCTAAGTTTCTGAAAATTTTCCAAGAAAAGGAACAATCTTTACATTTCCCAACGTTTGTCAATACATAAATCTAAGAACTTGTGTTTACCTTTGTCTCTCCACATTGCCAGATAAAAAAGGGCAAACAAGGACTGTCTTTAGCAGTAGGTAGATCACCGCACCCCCCTAAGGTTGTATTCACCAGAGCATGGTCAAACCCTTCTACACTGCCAAGGCAACAGCGGCTCTTCCAAAGATCCTGCACCAGAAGCCAATTCATGAATATAGAAGCAAACACTCGCTGTTTTATATTTGCTAAGAAACCATACAGTACTTACAGGAAGATACATAGCACAACCTCTCAAAACTCCCTTATACGGCATTACCACTGCATCTTCTGACAGGACAGAATCACAAAGAGTTCTGTCCTTCCTTCACGCATACCAGAAAGAGAATCAGGCTATTGTTAACAAACTGGCTTCTTTGACAAAGCTAAATGACCAACTCAATAGCAACATTTACCAGAATCTAAGGTTCTGCCACGGAAGCCCACTTTCAAGTCCGTAGAAATATGGCTCTCCAATCAGCAGATCAATCTGTCGATAAAGCATAGGGACACTTATCAAAATGGAACCCAAAAATCATTCAGAAAATTGAATGACTAAGCACAAGGACTGAACGAAAGGGACATAACTTTTCAAGAGTCCAACAACAAGCCATAACTTTTTATGAATTTTGAATATGATATACATCTTCTGAAAGTTTACCTTGCTTGGATACGCTTCGGCCAACTTTGACTTTACTTCTCTGAAATATTCAAAACGATCTTTTGAAAAACCATTTGAATCAGCAATTGCTTCAAAGTATCTGGCAGCATTCTCTTGCAGCCCAGGTGACAATGATATCACCCGTGATCTGTTGGAGGCATGCAGAGCCATAAGTGGTAATAGAAGACTATCATCAATGACGAGACATTGTGGATTAGAATTTCCCTGTAACTGGAAAAGAGATGAAGAACCATTAAAGTGTACACTGAAATGTAGGAGAGAAATAGTATAGCGTTTTTCTTTATTAGCATCAACAAGTCAAAATATTACCACAACTTTGTGCAGTTTTCAGAGGAATACTTTGTAAATGTAAGACAGACAAAGAAGTTTAGAACCTACAGCGTTTCTAGTGGCCTCAAACATGGATTGCCTGTATCTACTATCACCATATATTGCGACTCTTTCGGGTGGTAATGTGAGGTGTAGATCTCCAGTACTCAAAGGAGAGTGTGTCATCTCAGGTGTCAAGCTTTGAGTCTTCTTCAGATTGTACAAGATGTTAGTACTAGTATGAGCAGCATGCAAATTAACCTTTTCTCCTTTGGATAAAGACACACCTGCTCCTGGAGTAAACCAAACACACTGTTTCCAATGGTCACACCATTCCCTGACACCTGTATTAGTTAAAAAAAAACGAAATCAGAATTGGTAAAAATGATATCAAGACATCTTGGATCCCAATGGAGCTGAATTTAGTGCAAGTCTGGGGAGAAAAGGGATTCCTCTACAACCAGTAAGTGCACAGGAAGGTGTAATTCACCTATCTGAGGACTTGAATCTATCCATCTCGGAGCGGTAGAGTAGAAGATTGTTCCTTCACTATCAAGCTGCAGCACCCACCTGAACCAAACAAAAAAAGAAAAAAGATTCCTCATATCATACTGGGAAAACGGGACAGATCTGGAAGGCCTAGGCATCTTAGCATATATATGCATCATTAAAAAGGAAAAGTGTATTTTTTCATTGTAAAGAACTAACTACACCAGTATTGCGAAGATATAAGCAGTTCAAACGCCCCAAAAAGGAAAAGAAGAAAGAGAGTAAAGGACATATTACCATGAAATTATAGCATGAACACTACCCGCGGTTGTTGCTTCTATGTGCACATCAAGCGCTCCATTACTTTCTGGCCGTTTCCAAAAGTCAAATTCAAACATTTTGACGGGGTCTGACAACTGGATGAATATATGAGCTGAGTGTATAAACTAAAAAAAGCTTATTACAAAACTGCAGGGGAAATTTTAGGAAAGTAGTACCAGTTTGATATCTTTCTCAATAGCATCGACATGCATGCTATACTGTTGTGACTTGATACCAAATAGACTCTCTAAGCCAGGAGGAACTAGACGAACACCATCAGATACTTTAGCCTCGTTATTTCGTAGATTGTGCATGTTACATAAGAATTCACTTTCAACAAGCTTCACATTGTAAAGAAAAAGAAGCAAAGAGATTCAATCAGGCACTCAAGATGAACAATGAAGACAAACCACAAATTTCGATAAAAACTCAAGGACAAAAGAGCTCATGATAAATCAAGAAACGAACCTGGCAATAAGTAGTAGCTCGGTATGGCACTGTTTTTGGATTGTGAACAAGCAACATGTCATGAGCATGTTGTAAACTTGGGATCAGACCTTCACCAAGTAACTCAGAGTCCAATATTTCACTTACCTAAATGAAAGAATAGCATTGAAGTAACTTATTTCGTCTGAAATTCACACTGAAAAAAAAAGGTATGGATCTTTGAATACTACTCACAAGAACGTCAGCTCGTGAAGCAATGTCTGACCCAACTCTAAGTTCATCAGATCGTTTGTTGATAAGGTTAATGTTCTTCGTCATACCATTCTTATGCAAAACCTTCCTCATAAGCTTAACCATCGGTAAGTAGGACTCACACGCTGTCACCATTCCTTCTTCTCCCATTGCTCTCGCAGCCATCATCGATAACAACCCAGTTCCAGCACTATTAACACACACACACACACACACACAGAAAAATTTCACATTCTCCATAATTCTATCTAAGTGGTTTAAAAAACACTAATTTTGAATTAAGGAAATGAGAAGAAGAACCCAATGTCAAGGACGTGGCAAGGTTGAGTGATGGTTTTCTCAATAGCGAGACGATAAGCTCTGTTGCGGCGAGTATCATTAAGCATGTCGAGATACGACGTCGTGGAGAGGAGGCCGTCCGTGGAAGTTCCCGGTTGGTCATTGTCTTCGATGACAACCCACTCGGAATTGCCGGTGAGAGGGTCTTGTCTGAGCTGGAAGGCGCGTTGACTAGACTGAGCGCTCATGGTTCGAGCAGCGAAGACGGAGCTTCTTAGGCGAGTCAGTGAGTGACGACGGAAGGAGATAAAGGGAATGAAGGTTTTGGGAAGAAGAGTAGACAGAGACGACGACATTAACGCCGTTTTAGTCGTCGTAGTGAGAGAAGTTTCTCCGGCCTTTGTTTTTGTTTTATTTGTTGATTTAGGTCCCCATACTATTCGATTTATTGTAATTGAATCCTATATTTTTGAAATTGAAACATTCTTACCTCTGAATCTATTGAGAAAGAATTTAGGGGTGAAATCATCAATATAAAATATTTGTGGGGGTTAAGATGGAAAGAACTCGCACAACAACTTTCCCATTTGCTCAACTTTGAAATCGAGAAATTCCCAGTTTTTGTCGAATTTGTTTGTGCTCCGATTTGAAATCTTCGTGGAACGTCAAAATTTAAGGAAGAAGAAATGGCGGGAGGAGCGAATCAAGCGTGTATCTTCTGTGAGATCGTGCACAATCGCACCTCAACTCGTCTCCTTCACACCGTTAAGTTCTTATCTTCTCTCAACTCTCTTTGTTGTTGTTTGGGTTTCGGGAAAAGAATCAATGGTCAGAGCCTAAATTGAATAAAATTTTATTAAGTTTCGTTTCTTTGCTGTGGTTTTTTCAGGATGATAAGGTCATCGCGTTTCAAGACATTAAGCCATCTGCTCAGAGGTTTGTAATTTGTGTCTGTTCCATCGAACAGTTTGGAAGAAGTGTGGCTAAGTTTATGGTTGTTAGATGCTTGTGAATTTAGTTTGATTCTGTTTACCTAGCCTTATCTAATGTGATCTAATGTGATCACTTGTGCATCTCCTTAGCTGCTGTTTACTAATAAGAAGCAAATAATGATTTGTAGGCACTACTTGGTAATTCCTAAAGAACACATTCCTACTGTGAAAGACCTTCAGAGAAGAGATGAAGACTACTCCTTAGGTTGGTTAGCGAAATATAATTTACATACTTCATTTTTCGTTATATCTATCTTTAAATTGTCGATAAGGATGTTCGTTTTATGATTTGAGCAGTAAGACACATGCTTAGTGTGGGACAAGACCTGTTGCATAAAGATGCACCTCAAAGTATTCATAGGTGAGGATTCTTAGTTACCAACTATGGATTTTGAGTTAGGCTTTTCAAACCAATTATAGTTGTAATGCTCGAAACATGATATTCTCACTAATTTTTTGATGTCTTTCTTCTCCTTGTGGTAACTTATATAGCATTAACCTGATCTGTACTTTCTCTCAGATTTGGTTTTCACCAGCCACCTTTTAACAGTGTTGATCATCTCCATCTCCATTGTTTTGCATTACCTTTTGTACCCAGGTACTGATATGCTTCATACTCGCTGATCTTTCTTGGGATATCCATTGCATCTATCTCTCTTACTTTCCCATGGCTTCGAATAAGCTTTCTTAACATAGATTTTTATCAAAACAGATGGAAAGCCATCAAGTACAAGTCTTTGGGACCTTTGGGTGGATTTATTGAAGCAGAGACACTGCTAGAGAAGATAAGGCCTCTTCTTTCAAAGGTGTAATTGAACCGACTTACCTAACTGCATTGTGTTGCATGTCTTTACTAAAAATTGTGCAATATCCCTTTTCTATTCTTTTGCTGGCAAATTTGTTATGAGATGCCAAATATTATTAAGGATTTTGTATATGAAAGAAGCATGTGTCAAGTAATTATATGTAATTTCGGGCACTGTCCAAAAAGTGTATACAGTGACGGCGATCTCATTGTTTCCATACTTAATGAGTATGAGACGTATACATGAAGGATTCTCATATAATCTCTGCAGTTACTGCCATAAGATGTAGACTTAGACCCCTTGATTCCATATAGGATCTCTGATATATGTGGGCCTTCTTGTGTTGCTTTGATGCTCTGGCATCTCTAAATGTAGGGGAGCACTGGTTGCATTGCATGAGACATACTGCAGCTTAACTGGTGCAGTTGTGTTCTTGCAACAGTATAGTTATCCACAGAACAGGTAACCACGTTTTGAATAAACTCGTACATTTGTGACCTTTCTATGAGATTGAAATATTAAGTCATCTGACAAATCTTAGGAGGTATTAAGCACTGTGCCATGGGAACAGTAGGAAGCAAAAACCTATATCATTCAAGTTTTAGATTATTGGCTATACTCAGGCTGTTCAGATTGATTGTTATCCTTTCAGAGGGATCCATAGGTATCAGTAGCGCAGATTAGATTTTGATGTTATCACAACTAAAAACTTGAGCTTATCTAAGTAATAGATTCAAGTGAGATCAAATCTTTCTCTGCTCACATGCAACTTGCGCAGTCAGATAGAAGTACAGCTTGTAGTTGCAATGCCCCTTTACAATCTAGCTTCTTTGATTAATGTTCTGGCTACATGACTACTATTTCTAAGATAAGTTTTTTTGGTTGTTAAACAGATAGGTTATCCTGAGAACAAGTAAAACTAATAGATTTGTTATGGTATAACATTCTGGTGATGTTTTGATAGGAACCACTAGAACTCAAGAATTTGAGCTAACAAACCAACAAAATTTCTTAATGGTGTTATGTCCTAGCTGATGAGTACGAAACTTATGCAAATAATTGAAATTCTTGATTTGCCATTGTCTTGAAGGATTTAGGCCCACAAATTATAAGATTTTTGGATGGATTTACTTGTAATACTCAACCACCCCTGTCAAATACCAACTTTTTGTTTGGTTCTTAGTCTGTTTTTTAGTTAATAACTTGTGCATACGACATATACACATCAACAAAGCTTCTTATTTTCCTGATATTTTAACTGGATTGGTCCTGTCCTTATATTTTTGTTAATGCCTTTGAACAAAGTTGGAGGTGATCATGCACTTTTAAAAGCAGATAATTTTGACAATAAAATATCAAACTGTTTGGTTGATTGGCAATGATTATAGATGAAGAGGTTGGTGAGTTCGTCTTCTTGTCTGTTTGGCAAAACAACTCTTATAGGTCTCTCAATATGTTACTATTCCCCCTACGTCTCATTGTTAAATAATTTGTTGACCATTGTGAGACCTTATGATAGATACTACCAACTGTCTAAGTATTTGTTTGTAGGTTAACCAAATGAAGTGTACACAATTTATGGAAAAAGGTAGTAATCTCATGTATCAACTAGCTTTTTAATTATGTCAAATCTCTCTAATAACTTACGTGTTTATGGTGACACAAGAACGCTATTAGTAAAGAAAAAGAAAAAAAAAGCTAAAGCTGGGGCTAGTGAGGAAAACAGCTCAGGCGAAGAAGACAGGCTTGAAGCCTTTTCTTCTTGGAGTGACGAACCAAAGTTAGAGAAATCTGCAATAATAACGTCACTGTCAAGTCTCGAACCTCAGGTTTGCTTTTGCTTCATTGGTTACTTCTCGTTTTTGTTTTTGGTTTTTTCGAGTACAGCTAATTCAAGTTTTCGAAATAGCCTCTCTGTTAACAGCTGTATCCAAAATCTGGAATTAAAATATTGTTTATTTTTATTTTAAAGAAAACAAAAAGAATACATGCTCTCTTAAATTTAGAGCTGACGAATCCCCCATATCCAAAACGATTGACACGGTTTCGTTTCGTTTCTCAAAGTTTTGAATACCTTTTCAGTAAAATAAAGGCAAGTTTAAAAAAAAAAAAAATTTATGTTCCAAATTTTTCAATGGTTTTCTCCGAAACTTATCCTGTAAATTACTTTTCGTATTTTAAAATAAAACAAAAGTATCGGCTCGTACTGGAGGAGGTTGGTGAATTCTATATATTGTCCCTTGTTCTCTCACTATTAGGCATTTTGTCCTCTAGTGATTCTCTCTACCTAATTCTATTAGCTTCAATAAAACAAGCAACTAGCATGTACATTAATGTTTCTAATTGTTTATCTATCTAGTAATTTTATAATTAAATTTCTTTTAATGATTGATTAGATTTAGATTATGGAGTATTAAATTAAGTGTTAAAATCAGTATAGGTATTATAACAAGATATATACCACTTTCTTGGGATATACAATGCATTCCTTTTTATCTTTTACAAATGGAATGATAAAGTTCGGCTGCATAAATAGATTAATCAAATCGGCGGTCGAGCAAATTGTCTAGGTGTTTGGTTCAGTTCGACTATTAGATGTTTGATTAATTTGGTTAGACTTTATGTCTTCTATTAGTTATTTACTTAATTTATTTAGTTTCAGTAAATTGTATAATTTAATTTCATTAAAAGAAGAACTTTCATATTAGTATTGCAACTAGATTGATCCGTGCTCTACATTCTTTTTATTTATTTTATAATTTTAAAATAAATATGATAGTTTGAAAAAAATACTTATTTTGTGAATTTTATATTGTTATTTTTGTAATTTTATTTATGAAAAATGGTTATATTTGTTGTTCGGTGAAACTTTTTTTAATATAATCCGTGCTTAAGTTAAATTAAAAATTTAACTGCATAATAAAATATGAAAAATCACGATTAAATGTGATAAATTACTAAGATTTATTCTTTTTTACGTCTAACAATATACTTTTATGACTAACAATATATATTTTGTAACAATACATGAAATAATAAAGATTTTATTTTAAAAATTATATAAATCATGTAATATGTAATATTCTCTTGAAAACAAATTTAGAATATTCTAAAATGTATTCATATAACCCACAGATTAATCAGCTAACATATAACTTTTTTATAACTAAAACATATTATAACCTATTTTGTAATTAACTTATAAAAATTATACAGTGTTTTGCAACACTTCCGTTTTATTACGTCCGTTTTATTATATAGGATTATAGGGGATCTTAAATAAAAATGTAATAAAATTTGAAAATGGTCAGGTGAGAGACAATACCGAAGGAGAATTGATGGGTCAAGGGTCTGTGGAAAAAGAGTAAAGTACACGTGTAACTTTCTCTCTCTTTCTCTTCTACTCTTTTTTAATCCTGTCCATGGCATGGCCTAGCAATATCCCACCTGGCTGGCTGGCTTGTCTATGTGGCTCTCAAGTTTCAACACTATTCTAACAATTTATCACGAAATAAATTATTATGGTGGTGTTCTAACGTCTCAAGGCTTTATAATATCATCCGAGGGAGTGGATTGGATACGTTATAGCCAATTATATGGTTGAACTTGAATTTTAACTGGAACCTAGTTAAGAGAAGGACAAAAAGAAAAAGAAGAAAAACGTAGATATAATAAATGTAGAAATGTATGGTTGCATGCAAAGTCCCCCATCTCATCAATGAACAATGCAGTTGACTTCTTCCCATCATCAATAGGAGTAGCCAAACAATGAGTTAAGATTATACTATGCCAAGTTTTACCATACGACTGCGATTTGTGCTGAAATGTAATGGTTATTGGTTAGTTTCCTGTCTAAATCTAATCCTAGGACTAACTCTGCATGCCACTCCTTTCATCATACACTACGAGTCTTCGACTTTGTTTTCGTTACAAATATCTTTTTTTTTCAAAAGCATATAATATAAAATATCTAGTTCTGCTCATATGACAGCCAAAAACAACGTATTTAAATCATTTCCATAATTGTTTTTTTTAAAATAAAATAAAAATGTAAATTGTCTTTGCTCTGTCCTATAAAAAAGACACTTGACCTCCTCTGCTTCAAATTCAAAACCAGTTTCCTTGGACATCACTGTTTCATCCGCCATGAAAACTTGTTTGATCTTCTTCCTCTTCTACACAACAATTCTCAGTTACTGTCTCTACTTCTCTGTTTCATCATCAACACCTCTTCTTCTCCATCTCTCTCACTCCCTCTCAACCTCAAAACACTCTTCTTCTCCTCTTCACCTCCTCAAATCATCCTCCTCCCGTTCCTCCGCTCGTTTCCGCCGCCACCACCACCACCAAAAACAACAACTTTCCCTCCCTATCTCATCCGGAAGCGATTACCTCCTCTCCCTCTCCGTCGGCTCTTCCTCCTCAGCCGTCTCCCTCTACTTAGACACCGGGAGCGACCTCGTCTGGTTCCCTTGTCGTCCTTTCACTTGCATCCTCTGTGAATCCAAACCAATACCTCCTTCTCCTCCCTCCCCTATCTCCTCCTCTTCCATCACAGTCCCCTGTTCTTCCCCTTCTTGCTCCGCCGCTCACTCCTCCCTTCGTTCCTCCGACCTCTGCGCTATCTCCAACTGTCCTCTTGATTTCATCGAGACCGGTGACTGCAACACTTCTTCTTACCCTTGTCCACCTTTTTACTACGCTTACGGTGACGGCTCTCTCGTCGCGAAACTCTACTCCGACTCGCTCTCTCTCCCTTCTGTCTCCGTCTCTAACTTCACCTTCGGCTGCGCTCACACAACTCTCGCTGAGCCTATCGGCGTCGCTGGATTCGGCCGTGGACGTCTCTCTCTTCCCGCTCAGCTCGCTGTTCACTCTCCTCACCTCGGTAACAGCTTCTCTTATTGTCTCGTATCTCACTCGTTCGACTCGGGACGAGTTCGCCGTCCGAGTCCACTCATCCTCGGCCGCTTCGTCGATGAAAAAGAGAAACGTGTCGGAAGAACCACCGATGATCATGATGATATGAAGAATAAGAAGAAGGAGAAGAAGAACGAGTTCGTCTTCACGGAGCTGCTTGAAAACCCAAAGCATCCTTACTTCTACTCTGTTTCACTCCAAGGAATCTCAATCGGAAAACGGAATATTCCTGCTCCGGCGATGCTACGAAAAATTGATAGAAACGGCGGCGGAGGTGTCGTAGTTGACTCAGGGACGACGTTCACGATGCTTCCGGCGAAATTCTACAACGCGGTGGAGGAGGAATTCGATAGTCGGGTCGGGCGGGTACACGAACGGGCTGATCGGGTCGAACCGAGTTCGGGTATGAGTCCTTGTTACTATTTAAACCAGGCGGTTAAAGTTCCAGCTCTGGTTTTGCATTTTGCCGGGAACGGATCCAGTGTTACGCTCCCTAGGAGAAACTACTTTTACGAATTTATGGACGGTGATAAAGGAGAGAAGAAGAGAAAGATCGGATGTTTGATGTTGATGAACGGTGGGGATGAATCAGAGCTTCGTGGTGGAACCGGGGCTATTTTGGGGAATTATCAGCAGCAAGGGTTCGAGGTGGTCTATGATCTCTTGAACAGAAGAGTTGGGTTCGCCAAAAGAAAGTGCGCATCTTTATGGGATTCGCTTAACCAGCAGGACTAAACATGCGCTTATGCCGGTTTGACCGTTTAACCGGACGGTTTATGTCTTATATTGGGGAGAGTAATAAGTAAAGTAGAGATGTAGCCTTAATAATTCGATGAAACCATACTCGAAAAGTACATACATATATAAAAAGGGTTGGCAACGTTGTCAAAAGAGTTTACAATATTAATTCAAATCATTTTTTTTTGTTTTGTGTCATAATTTTATTTAAAAGGGGTTGTTATATTATTTGTTTGTTGGTTAAGCATCGCTTTTTAAAAAATTAATTGAGAGCCAATTTAATAAATAGTCGTATTAAATATACACATAATAAGATAACTTTATACGAACGACTAGCAATTAGGGGAGGAACCAAAAATTTAATTACTGACGAGGCGACAAAGAAGCTAATGATAATTCATAAAATTGAAATTTTGCATGGCAACCACCAATACTGCTACTACAAGTGTTCGTAGTTATTTTGTTTCATAGGATCGATATCACAGTCTTTGTCGATTGATAAATACTACAAACAACCAAGAAAAAAAAAACAGAAATGACCATCAATTATGTTAACAGTTAGAGAGAAAAAGAAAAAAAGAATGTGATTTCTCGTTATTTATTTAGAATAAGAGTCTTACATCTCAGTTATATACTAAGTGTATTAAGCTAAAGAAAACTTAATACACCAACACTATACTATTAATATAGAGATTATATAATATAAGATCATAGTGTTAACACTTCCTCCTCAAGTCTTTGAACTAGAATCAGATGATGGAAGGAAAAGACTTGAAACAGACATTCTGTCAAGAAGAGAGTGGAAAGGACCAGCCTGCAGAGGTTTAGTGAGGATATCCGCAAGTTGGTTCCCAGTCGAAACGTGTTGCACTTGTTGAACACCTGCGAGTACCCGATCCCTCGTACGATACAAATCAATCTCCATATGTTTAATGCGTTCGTGGAAAACCGGGTTGTTCGCAATGTGAGTAGCAGACTTATTGTCACAATAGAGCCTAGCTGGTCCACGTATCGGGATATGAAAAGCCCGCAAAAGTTGTGTTAACCAAACCAACTCATCCGAAGCTATAGCCATTGCCCTGTACTCTGACTTTGTACTGCTGCTACTAACAATCTTCTGCTTCTTAGACTTCCAAGTAATAAGAGAAGAGCCTAAGAAAGTGCACATCCAGTGACATTGCTCTGATACCATGTTAACAGTTAGAGAGAGAAAGAAGAAAAGAATCTGATTTCTCATTATTTAGAATAAGAGTCTTACATCTCACTTATATACTAAGTGTATTAAGCTAAAGGAAACTTAATACACCAACACTATACTATTAATATAGAGACTATATAATCAGTGATGTGCCCAGATTTATCGGGGCTTAAGGCGAGCTTGAACTTGGAAGAAGAAGACGGACACAGACGGTATAGAAGTTGGTGAATTTGGGATTTTCAATTTCTTTGTCTATTTTTCATTTTAAAACCTAGGTAAAAAAAAAATTATAAACGCCCAAGCTAAGGGTATTGTTTCACATATTAGGGTACTGTTTTCCTTTTCTAAAATATATGGAGTCGAACCTGGATTGCTTAGGAAATATTGAGACTCTCAAAACCATTAGGATGAACCATACTTTCAGGAATTGGGGGCTTTTACAAAAATTATATATTTAGAGGCCTGAGACAAATACCTTTTTTTTACCCATAGGCACGGCCCTATATATAATATAAGATCATAGTATTAACAAATTAATTGAACTTAGTGTGACTCATAAGTGTTTCTCATTCTTACACATAAGAACTAGAGAAAAAAACTAAAAATTAATATTTTGGTATTAATATATGCTCAAATGACATGACATCAAAAGCATATTTACAAATGTTCTTTCTACTATCACGTTCATAAAATATGTTATTTAGTATCAGAATGCATCATCTATAAAATTGGGTAGATAATTAGCATTTTTCTTATTATATTCGTATTTATAACTGCTAATAATAGTAAAACATCAATTTATCTTATCAGCTCCACATCCACTGTCACTTTAAAGTTTCAATACGATGTACTGCACTAGCTAGTAAATATTCTGATAATTCAGTTCATGGATGAACTCACACAGTCCGGATAGCTGGCGGAGACAGCTAACACATTACACATATGCAAGTGCTTCTTCTTTCTATATGCTTTTGTATCCAAATACAACTCAAATGCACTCTACTCACTAATATAATCGACCCGAGCGTCTTAATTAATGTTTATATTGCATTAGTCATTTAATATTCGACACAAACCAGCTTAACCTTTTCCATAAAACAAACTCTTTAACTAAAACAGAAAAAACATCCAATCACAAAGTGTACGCATGGAAAATTAACCAATACTAAATTCTTCTTGATCATGATATATAGCTAATTAATTGTATGCAGTAATTAAGAATTATTTTAGAGCTAATTTGTGACAAAAAAAAAAGAGCTAATTAAGGTATAGTGGGGAACCATATTCGCGTTTATATATAGCATAACATTATATTTATACTAGCATTTGACCCGCGTTATGCGCGAGAGTTAGATAAAGGTGCTTTTTTCGATGGTTTTGTTAATTTGTTTGTTTTGTTATGTATTTTCCTTACCTCGTCTGGTTATGTTGTTCGTATGTTTTCCTTTGCTCTTTTGTTGATTTTTTTTTTTGTATGTTTTTTCAGCTAGTATAATGTAGTCAATTTTTTAATTTTTAATAAATTTAAATCATCATGATCTCTTTTTCGTTTTAACAAAATATACAATTAGAAGTTAAGTTTGTATACTAATAGTTGTTGTCCCACTTTAGTTTTTACTTTAATTAAAATTATTTATCATTTTGTCGTTGGATTATTATTTGGTATTATTATATGTAGTTGTAGGTAATTTTTTAATTATTTTATTATTTAATTAGTAACATGTGCGAGTAGTTTTTTATCAATACTTTTGTGTTTGTAGTAGTTAATTAGCGGTTTTTTATTAAAAATGTTTAAAAATCTCAATTATTACAATTTTGTTTTCATTGTTTTTCTTTTATGTTTCTGCCATTGGGCTTTATTTTCTGTAAGCCTTGAAATTGTATTGGTCTATTGGGTCTTTAGTGGTATGTTATTGAGGTTGGAATTGCTTTGTTCCCTTTGAAAATGTGATGTCTCGTGAACGGATAGCAGAGAAATCATTTTTGCGATTTACAGGACAGTGAGAGTTTTGAAAATATTTTTTTTGATGCTTGTTATCCTTCTTCATTCATCTCTTTCATCGATGCTTTCACATTTTTTTTTGGGTGTATTTGGGTGTTTTTCTCTTTGCTTCGCATCTCGTAGGGGTAATTGGTTCTCCCCTAATGTTTTCGTTCCAGTTAAGTGTTAATCGATGTGCAAATCTGTTTTTTTTTTAATTGTTTTCTTCCTTTCATTTCCTATTTAATTTATCCATTATTTTTGAGATCTTAGTTTTAAGTTTTGTTTCGGTTGGCCCCAGAGTGTGGTTTTCGATTGAATGTGAATTGTGTGTCGTAAAATTTAATTTTTGCTTCTATGATGCTTTTTTAAAAACATTTTGGGGTGTATATTTTTGTGGCCGGTTTAGTAAGTCATTCAATTTAAGTCTAATGTGAACAAAATTTGGAATTCGAATTTCAACATCTTTTCTCTCAACTAACGATGTATGTATCTCTTATATTTTCTTATATTTGGTGATGGTTTTGTCAATTTTTGGCAACTAATGTTAATTGTTTTAGTTTTGTTTCCTTAATCCTCTGTAAGTGCTTCTTTTTTTTTCGTTTGAGTTGTTTTTTTCTTTTGGTTTTTAAGTAGTCATGTTTTTTGAAGCCGATATTTTTTATGATCTAGGTGTCCCTGAAGCTAAATACCTTTTTGCATATGTCTATCTCCTTGTGGTCGTAATACTTTTAGACCTGTCTTTGAGATTGTTTGTGAGAAGTTTCTTTAATATATGTTGATCTTGTAAGTTCTATTTTTGTTGTCATGGTAAGTGGTAGACTTTTTTTTTCCCCCCAATCATTTGTATTCTTGCTATAATTTCAGTTATGTTCTCTCGTTCTCTTGTTTAAATTATTTTGAAGGTGTAGGTAATGTTTATGAAGGAGGAAAACAAATACTTTTATTTTTGAAATTTGGAAATTTTTAGAGGATGATAATATTGGTGAATCTTACTGTTTTTCTTAAGCTAAAAGATTAATTTAAAATATATCCTTTAGATGTTCCGAGATGAAAGAATTAAGAAGGGAAGGGGCGTTTCAGGTCGCACACCGGCGAACGACATAGTGGAGCTTACTGGAGAAGAGTTTTATTTCTACAACATATAAAACATGTATTACTAATGGATTGAGCTTTTAAAGAAATATGAAACTGTGCTTTTAAAGAAATATGAAACAAAGGAATATGAATTGCTTAGTGGGTTATATAAAAAAATTGAACTTATTAAACTTAGGGAGTGGCTGGTGTGACAGCACAGGAGTGAATAAAGTTAACTTTATATACATAAATGATCATTATTCATATTATAAATGCAATAATGCCTTTGCCCATTTACTTATGTATGTTTCATTTAAATAAAATGTGTAACTTTCTCGGCGAGAAAAATGTAACTATCCATTCTTAACTAACAGTAAAAAAAAGAATCTAGAAGCGAAATTGTTGTTTTTGATTTAAAAGCTACTGTAACTTGCTATAGGAACATTTCTTAAAACCGAATCAGTACGTAATCTATGTACACGTAGACCAAACCCACTAGACAAAAAATAAAGTCATTGAAGTTTCCGGCAAATACGAGTAGGCCACGTGTATGAACAGGGAGAGTATGTCGTTTCTCACCTGACACCGCCATACTCTCTTCTCCCTCGCTGCTTCACTTTGCTATATATATCTTCGTAAGACCTCCCAAAACACTAAAGACCAGAGAGAGAGAGAGAGAGCAAGAGAGATCTCAAAAAGCAAAAACAAAAACCCTAAAAGACTCCGAAATCTTCAGCCGCCCTAACCATGCCGATCTTGCACATTGCTCCGGCGCCTCAATTGCCTCGAGGTATCGATCTTTAACTCATCAAGATTCTCATTTTCATCATCTCTTTAAGAAAATATTTGATCTGTAGGCAGTAGACTGATACGTTTTTCTTGTGTATGTGTGTGTAGAATGGTTTTACGCAACAAACAATCCATACCAAGTGAGCGGACCAAAAGGGTTTACTGAGTTCAAGTACATGGAAGAGACCCATGATCTGTACGTGAGGCTTGATTTCCCGGGAATCACTAAAGAGAGCGTCTTGATCCTTCTCGAACCATCGAGGAAAGCTGTTGTCGTGATCGGAGACGCACCAAAAGAGAGCAAACACGATTCTTCTCACCGCAAGTACGGAACCGCCACTGGACTCATCTGTGACTGCTGTGTCATCAGTAACATCCAGTGTTTTGTTGGTGATGGTGTCGTTAGACTCATCCTCTCCAAGAAGGAGATCAATCTCCATGTTCCTACATTCTGTTCCTGTAAGTTCATTATTATTAGCCTTCAAATGCTTCTCTTAATTCTTACGTTTCTAGTAACATAAAAATCTGATGTTTTTGTTTTGGTATTGATTTAGTCGGAGGTGCAAGGATGCCTACTGATGTACCTGGTAATGTCTCTAGCTACCTTTTTAATAATTTTGATTATGATTAGTTCTTAATTATATGTCATTATGATATATCGTTTGGTTTGATTATTAATGTTATGTTTGTTTTGTAACTTTTAATTTGGGCAGCTAACATCATTCGTGGATATAACCCAGAAGGTATGTTTTTGTTTCTATTGTTTTCTGGTTAATAGATCAGAGATGAGAAGTCTTAATCGTCGATCTTTTGAGCTTCTTTTAGAAATCAGTCTTGACTGCTTTTATTTAGTATCGTATCTGACATTTTTTCATGGGTTTGTGTTGATTCCAATATTGTTGCAGTCGCAGGTGGCCATCCTCTTGGTATGTACCATTAATATAACATTGAAGTTTGACTATACCTTTTTCTCCATCCTTTTCTTTTTATCTTTGACTTGTTTTTTATTTTTTTTATTGTTTATAAATAATATATCCTCTCATATTTTATTTGTGAATCTTGCAGCTCATCTCCGTGGACTTAACCCAGAAGGTACATTTGATTTGATATTTTTACCATATATATACTCAGTTATTATGAATTAGCCTAAAGACAACGTGGTTGGTTAATTAATTAACTTCATTATCTGTTTTATTTTTCAGGTTGCCGTGGCACTGACCCTTTTGGTATGAACTTTATAATATCTTCATTGTGACATATAATCATAGTTTCCAGTAGTATTAATTTTATTAGAGTAGGTATAACTGTATAAGTAATCGTATGTCTATACCACATTTATGAATTAATATGATATGATCCTCGTATATATAGTCGTCGTATATAACAATTGCACTATACTAAAACAAAAGACTTATGTAGAGAGAGGCTTATTGATACATATTTATGTTGTGTGTTACATTCATGTACAGATCCGGCGTTCACGGGTCCGACCATACTACCACACCCGTCGGTGTTGGAGGGATCCAGGAATGCTTACGAGTCAAAGCAGCTCTCAAACGGTGGTCTCTTTCTCCGTATTGACATGCCTGGTGTCCCCAGAGACAGCTTCATGGTGGCAGTGGACGGCGACGATGTAGTCAACGTCATTGGACGAGCTCCTGCGACCATGCATGACTCAAGTGGACGTAATTACGTAGGCAAGGTTGCCATTGTCCCTAGAGGTTATGACCCCCGTCGGAT
The DNA here is from genome assembly GCA_024034495.1 of Camelina laxa. Taxonomy (NCBI): domain Eukaryota; kingdom Viridiplantae; phylum Streptophyta; class Magnoliopsida; order Brassicales; family Brassicaceae; genus Camelina; species Camelina laxa. Next base: position 18,495,232 of record CM043880.1, read on the forward strand.
CAAGATAATCTCCAAGCTTGGTGTCATCCGTCTCACTATCCCTCCCTACTAATTGAAATTATCGCATCTTAACACTTAATTAGATCATGCTATTGGCATTTATTATATTCTTGTTTCAAACAATGGACCATATATGCATGCATATCTGTTTGTGTTTTCTTTTGGATTCCCCAATATTTCAAGAACACTCATTAATTAGTAGTATGGACTTTAATATGTACGTAAGACGACGTTTAATTATGATAATATTCACTCTCGTAAGTTTATGCCTGTTATAATATACATTTTTTAATCTTTGTCTGATGCATATGGTTAAAATATTGCTGGTAATAGATAAACCTTTAGTTTGGACTGAGAAATTTTTATGTTTGAGGAATTACGGCTGACAATAATAAAAGAAAATAAAGATTTACTAATTTCACTGTTAATTGGGTGTAAAATTATAATTTTTGTTTTTATATAATAAACTTCTATGCTAATAAGCAAATTTTAACTGATAAAAGAAAAATCAATTAATCCGCTCAGATACACTGTTACATTAAAGTTTAAAATACGATGTAGTCAATTTTTTTGTTTGGATAAACATTTTTGATCATGAATCATGATATATAGCTATAGTATACAATGCGAATTATATCTTATTTATTATATATATAGGTAAGGCTTAGGGATGAACCATATTGGCGTTTATATATAGCATAGCATATTAGCATATGAATGATCATTCATATATCCATTATTTATCTACACGTAGAAGTATAGACCAAAAACCTCACGACCGCAAAAGGAATAAATAATTCTATACTAGTATTTTTGCGGCAGTTTTTGCTCAAAAATATTTTTTGGAAAGTTTTTACATTGAATGCTATTTAATGTCTATATTCATATCCAAACAAGTTTAGTTAATGTTCTCTACTATCCTTATAACCAAGCACAATTAAAATATGTTTAATATCCATATATATAATGTTCTATAATTAATATAGATATTTAGAAGATTTATTTCAGATTAAAAAGAAATTATTCTCTTATCATCTCTTTTTTATTTTAAAATTTAAATGTAGTGAATCATCATAGAATACATAAAATCAATTAAAAAAATGTGAATTTTTCCTGCATATATTGTGATTTGAATTTATAAAACAAACATATATTACTCAATTAATATAAAAAGTGTGTATTGAACATACATATATAGTAAATTTATAAAATTTTAAGAAGTTTAAGAAGTTTATATTTTATAACTGATATATCTAAACTTAATAAAAAGTTTAAAATGATAAATATTTAAGATATTAAATTTTCAAAATAACACAAACGAATTATATTACATGACGGTTTATATGACATTACATGATTGAATTGATAATACTAAAAAATAAACTATCAAGTTATATGTTATTTTAATACGAGTTAAATTCTCATTTTAATGTTTTAATAACACCAATATAAAATATGTCGAATCAAACTGATTTAATTAATATTATAGTAAACAAAAATTATTATGCAGTATATCACAGTATATATGTTAAGTCACTAAAATTAACGAAAAATTATATTAGTAAAATTAGTATTTAAATAGTACATTAAAAAAAGTTAAAAAAACTTACCCCCAATACACTACTGGTCATAATCTAGATCTAGTAGGTAAATTATTATTGCATCACGGTTCCCAAATTTTATCCTCTATATAAATTTATTTGTACAGGATTGCTTCTAACTTTATCCAAAGTTGAAAGACGTGGTGGAAATTTTGGTGCATCTTGATCGATGTACAATAAACCATAACTTTAACTTAACATATCCATAAATTCCTATACTACAAAGGCCAAGTCCACCGGAGAAACGCTGCAACATTTCTTTAAGAAAAAAAGAAAAATATTATTTTAATTATATGTATATATTTTTTATTTTTAGAATCCATTAAAAAATGACACATGTCTCTTTGACAAAAAGAGCGATTCTTCCGGAGGTAACTTCAGTATCAATTCTTCCCATTTTATTCTCTCTCATTATTATATACTTTTTTTTTAAAGAACTGTTTTGATTAGTATCTCCACTAGAGATGCCGTTAGTCTCATTATTAATTTGCTTTGTTAAGGCGTACATTAAACATAAATTAGTCAACAGTTTCTTCTTCTTATGTTAGTGAAAATTAATTTTATAGGATTATTGTAATCAATATAACACACTAAACTTTGATCGATATTTAATTTAACAACTGTGATTTTTTTTTTTGTTGTTTTTTTTTTGTCTGTCGTCGTCTTATTAAAGAAACTTTACCTTTTACAGTGTACGGACTATATATGTATTGAAAACGAAACGTTTTAATGAATTTTTTATCAGTCAAAATAAAGTAAAATGATAAAATGAAAATTTTGGCAAATAAGATTAAGACACTTGTATAGGAAATTAGGAATAGAGAGAGAGAGAGTTTGTCGTTTGTCACCTGACACCACCACCATACTCTCTCTCATCTCTCTCTCTTATAGCTTCTTCGCCTTTCATTAAAACCTCCAAAAACCCTAGAAAAACCAGAGATTGGGAAGAAAGACAGATCTCAAAAAGCAAAAGAAACCCTAAAAAAAGATCTTCAGCCGCCGTAACCATGCCGATCTTGTACATGCTTCCGATGCCTCAATCTCTTCAAAGTATCCATCTTTTAACACAACAGATTCTCATTTTTTTTCATCGTGTCTGTAATAATAAAATCTTTGATCTTTTGTCGACTGATACGTTTCTATTTCGGTTTGTGGTGTGGTGTGTAGAAGGGTATTACGCAGCGAACAATCCATACCAAGCGAGCGGACCAAAAGGGTTCATTGAGTTCAAGTACTTAAAAGAGACCCCTGATCTGTACGTGAAGCTTGATTTCCCAGGAGTCAAGGAAGATACCGTTGTCGTCCGTCTCGAACCGTCGGAGAAAACTGTTGTCGTCACCGGAGAAGCACCGAAGGAGAGCCCACACGATCTTTCTCACCGCAAGTACGGTACCGCCACGGGACTCATCTGTGACTGCTGCGTTATCAGTAAATTCCAGAGTTTTGTCGAAAACGGTGTCGTTAGACTCATCCTCACCAAGAAGAAGACCGATCTTCATGGTTTTTCCTTCTGTACCTGTAAGTTCTTCATTACATATATAGATCTTCAAATTGTGTTTTTTTTTTTGTTTTTGGTTAAATAAAAATATACAATCTGACATTAACTTTTGTTTTGGTATTTTTAGTTAGGGGTGAAAAGATTCCTACTGATATTCATTCCCTTGGTATGTATATATGCCTCCTTTATAACTTTAATCTTTTGATTATTTTGTGATCATACTTGTCATTATCTCTATCGATTGTGTATTAATGTGATGTATGTTTTATCTTTCATATGATGACTTTTGGCAGCTTCCATCACTCGTGACTATAATCCAGAAGGTATAATACGATTTTTTTTTTTCCTATTATTTTCTGGTTAATAGATCAGAGAAGATATATGTCTTATGATTTGAGCCTCTTTTAGAAATGAGTGTGTTTGGTTGTTTTTATATATGGTAAAGTACGTATATATCTGACATTTTTCATGGGTTTGTGATGTTGATTCCAATTGTTGCAGACGCAGATGGCCATTCTTCTGGTGGTATATATGTACACATTATACGTTTGACTATATATATATATCTTTTTTTCATGATTTTTATTTAATTTTTTCTTTGACTAGTTTTTCTGAAATATCATCTTTATGTTGTTTGTAATCTTGCAGCTGATCATCGCCGTGGACTTGACCCAGAAGGTATATATATGTTATTACATATTATTCTCATCTTGTTGTAAATTAGAGGCCTAAAAAGACAACTTGGTTTGGTTATATAAACTAACGAACATCATTAATTGTTTCACATTGTAGGTTCTCGTGGCACTGACCCTCTTGGTATGAACTTATAAAACTCTCTACATTGTGACATAATTTCTAAATATATTAATTTGTTTCATTAAGTTATAGTATGAATCGTATGCTAGTATATATCATATCATATCAAATGCATGAACGTGTGTGTATATTCTCGTATATATCACTTACTCTATATATTACTAAAACAAAGGACTTAGAGAGAGGGTTTTTTATATGTTTGTGTGTTACATCAAAATTGACAGATCCGGCGCACGCGGGTTGGACCTTACTACCACACCCGTCAGTGTTGGAGGGATCCAAGTGTGCTGTCGAGCCAAAGCAGCTCCCGAACGGTGGTCTGTTTATCCGTATCGACATGCCTGGTGTTCCTGACAACAGCGTCGCGGTGGTAATTGACGGGGACAGTGTTGTCACCGTCATAGGACGAGCTCCTGCTACCATGCACGACTCATGTGGGCGCAATTACTTAGGCAAAGTCGCCCTTGTCCCTAGAGGCTATGACGGCCGTCGGATCGAGATAAACGCCAAGCTTGGTGTCGTCCGTCTCGTTATCCCTCCCTAGTAATTTAAATATTCATCGCATCTTTAATAAATAGAGATCATCCATCCATGCTTTGCTTTTGGAATTGTCTTGTTTGTTTTCTATGGACCGTCTGTTTGCCTTTTCTTTTGGATTCCCGAATACTATTAATATGGACTTTAATTAATTTGCAGACGTAAAAGACCTTTATGATAATATTCACGCGTATCCTAATTTCAAGTTACAATTTCGCTAATTAGTAATTATGACTAATGTACACGAGTCTGACGTCGACCGTAGTTAATAAATGCTCTATTTCAGCTAAATAAAGTAAAACGTATAAGAAAGTTAATTTCACAAAAGGAGGACAATTAATGCGTGTCTAACTAGTATTGGTTCAAAGTCACAAACATGTAAGAGACACGTGTCCCATTAGTGTTTTAGTCGTGTCCTTCACACCAGACTACTACACCGTCTTGTTCCTTCCTCTCATAAAGATATCCCAAAAACCCAGAGAGAAGAGAGATCAGAGAGAAGAAAACCCTAATCTTTAAACTAGCTAGCTAGCTAGCTACAAATCTCTCACTCGACGTGAATCATGGTCGCCCCTGTTGATCCTATACCTCAATCTCCAGGTAAGATCCTTTAACCAAACCTCAAGATCTCATTTACATTTTGCTTTTACCCATCAAAAAGTTTCCTCCTTTTTTTTTTTTTTTTTTTGGATAAAGTTCTCAATTTTTTTTTGTTTCTTGTTGTTGATTGGTTGGTGGGTGCAGATGGGTTTTATGCAATCAACAACCAGTTTCTAGAAAGTGGACCAAAAGGGCAAGTGGAGATTAAGATATTGGAGAACGAAGACACCTTCATCAGGTTTGATCTTCCCGGTGTTCCACCAAACGGTGTGACGGTTTTCATTGGCGAGTCCAAAAGAGTTGTGACGATCTATGCCTTTGCGCCAAAGGAGAACAAACATGATGCCTCTCGCCGGAGCTACGGTTTAACTTTTCAACCGAGACTCAAAGTCGGCCGTACGAAGACCCATCTCGACTGCAAATGCCATGATATCTCCGGCTTCACCTCCGACATGTCCGATGGTGTTCTCAGGCTTGTCCTCAACAAGACCCCCACCACGACACATGTCCCTACCTTCTGTATGTTTTATCCAACCCTCTCACTGTTTGTTATTAATTTTCGATAATCTGATTGATGAATATAACTTAATGATGAGTTTGTTAATTTTCTACAGCGCTTATTGGTGGCCGAGCCGGCGATGGTAATCAATCAGTTCCATCTGTTGATTTTCTATAACTTTCCATAATTTGGTATTTCATAATCAAACTATAGTTTCCTTACACACTGTCTTTAATTTTTTTTTTCTGGTCCTATAGTTAGCTGTGACCCGGGTCATCATGGCTTTCTCCCTGGCACGGATCCTGATGGTATTAGTAATTCACATATTTCAAGCTTCTCCATCTTCAAGCTTATACTATATCTTGTACTTAAAAATATTTAGAATTGTTATTACTATATATAGAGATGTATATCCTTGCTGCCATTAATTAGTTAGTATATATAGTGAGTTTGGTTATTCGCTAAAAGGGAATATTAATTTGTGGTTGTGGATATATATATATATATATATATATATATGTATGTGGAGCAGACCCCAACTTAACTGGTCCGAAATTGATGCCATACCGGGGTGTGAACGAAGGATCGCCGATGGCGTATGAGTCGAAGCAGCTCCCAGACGGCCAACTATACGTGCGTGTAGACATGCCTGGCGTTCCAAAAGACAAATTCAATGTCTCTGTCACGAATGGGAGAGTGAAAGTGACCGGTGAAGCTCCTCCTCGTGGCCATGACTCTGCTGGCCGTTTCTACTCTGGTGACGTGGCTGTGCTCTCCTCTCGTGTTGACCTTCCTAGCCGTCGGGTCAAAACCATCGCCAAGAACGGTGTGATTCGCCTCTTCATCCCTCCTGTTTGATGATTTAATGATGATGAGACTTTGTGTTTTTGTTATATACTTATATCTAATCTGACGTCTTTCATCTAGAATATAATGGACCCTTTTTTCCGGGATTGTGTCGTTGTTTTTTGGTTCATGTCGACTTTATGTTTTATGAGTATTTTGGGTGATGTCTCAACAACACAACTTATTTTGATACAGTAGAACCTCTATAAATTAATACTCTTTAAATTAATACTCGCTATAAATTAATAAATTCTTCCGGTCCCAAGTTGGACCGGTGTAAAAAATGACATATTTCGATAAAATAATAAAATAATAACTTTTTTGAAAACCCAGTGTAAAAATATGGTCCCATCAATATCATAAATTAATAATCAAGTAAATATATATATATATATATTTTTAAGAAAATCTAGTGAAATATATGACTCTATTGTTGTTTGTTTATTATTAAATTTGTATTCTTGTTGGAACTTATCTATAATATTTCTGACTGCATCAAAACTTCTGGTGTTGTCTTCTCAAATCGCATCCAAAAATTATAGAAAGTTTTATACGCGATAATTGATTCCTTACGTATAACTTGTTATTAATGTACCGAAATATCTTCTTCAACTTCATCATCACAATGAAATATAGTAGCAGTGATTTTTTCTTAATTACGAACTTATACTTGTATCATTTTTACATGGATAATCTAGTAAACTATTGACATCCATCCTATTACGATAGCCAAAATTATTAATCAAATCATTAAGTTCATGAATTGTCACTTCATAAATTAATATTTTATTAATTTATCGATAAATTAATAATTATTAATTTATCGATAAATTAAAACCTCTATAAGTTAATAAAATTTCACGGTCCCGACCTTATTAATTCTTATTAATTTATAGAGGTTTGACTGTATGTTTCGTCTAACGCCCCTGTCCTTTATAATTATTTTAGTCTCTCAAAATTGTTATCCGTTTCCAATATCTCCCTATTGAATTGCAAAGGATTTTTATAGAATTCTCTGTCAACATTCATAACTCTCTCTCTTCTGAGCTAGAAGCCTAAAACCAATAATGGGATTATTAGCTGCCAAAACAGTCAAACCAAACCGAAAACAAGAACCGATTGTAATTATAGTCCTGATGAAAGATTTACTAGTAATTGCTTAAGAAACTTGCTATATACTTTCAAGTTACAACTTCGTAATTAGTACTTTCAAGTTACAACTTCGGTAATTAGTAATTACAGTATGTCGATTGTAGTTATTAAATGCTCTATTTCAGCTTATTGAGAAAGTTAATTTCAGATGAGGACAACGCGTGTCTAACTAGTATTGGTTCAAATTCACAAAACATGAACGAGACACGTGTCCCCTGGCTAGTGTTTTTTTGTCGTGTCCTTCGCACCAGACTACTCCGTCGTCTTATTCCTTATCTCCCATAAAAAAATATCCGAAAAACCCATAGAAAGAGAGAGTGAGAGAGAAGAAAGCCCTAATCTTTTAACGAGCTAGCAACAAATCTCTCACTCGACGTTGAATCATGGTCGCCCCTGTTAATCATGTACCTCAATCTCCAGGTAAGATCTTCTAACTAAGTCTAAACCTCAAAATCTCACTTACATTTTGCTCTTTTACACATCAAAGTTTCCTCCTTTTTGTTTTTTTTTTGGATAAAGTTCTCATTTTTTTGCTTCTTGTTGTTGATTGGTGGGTGGGTTTTTAGATGGGTTTTACGCAATCAACAACCAGTTTCTAGCAAGTGGACCAAAAGGGTTGATGGAGTTTAAGACGTTGGAGAACGAAGACACCTTCATCAGGTTTGATTTTCCCGGTGTTCCAGAAGATGGTGTGATGGTTTTCATTGACGAGTCCAAGAAAGCTGTAACGATCTACGCCTATGCACCGAAGGAGACCATCCACGACGGCTCTCACCGGAGTTACGGTATTACCTTTAAACCGAAACTCAAAATCGGCCGTACGAAGACTCAACTCGTCTGCAAATGTCATGACATCTCCGGCTTCACTTACCACATGTCCGATGGTGTTCTCCGGCTTATCCTCACCAAGACCCACATTGCTACTCAAGGCCCTTGCTTCTGTATATACTTATCAAACCTTTTCTTTTATATAGTAATGTTTATATATTATTGTTAATTAATTCGATAAATCTGATGAAAAATTTAATGAATTTTGTTATCTACAGCGCTTCTTGGTGGCTCACACAGCGAAGGTAATTTTATTATTCAATTCGGTCTGTTGTTTTCAATAACTTTCCATAATTTGATATTTCATACACAAACTTTAATTTTGAACTATATATGTATACTTTACTTCAAATGTTTACACTCTCTTTTATTCTTTGTGGTCATATATATATATATGTAGGTAGCAGTTGCCCGGTTCATCACGGCTTTGTCCCCAGCACGGATCCTAATGGTATTAAATCACATATTCCCCCTTCTGCATATATATATGTTGTACTTAATAAAAATTCAGAATTGTTAGTATAGATCTAGACTTAGATCTTTGCCTTTAGTATAGCGAGTTTGGTTTGTTCTAAAAGGGAATACTAATTTGTTGTTTTGGATATATGTGTCTGTGGAGCAGACCCTAACTTAACTGGTCCGATATTGATGCCACACGCGGGTGTGAACGAAGGATCGCCGATGGCCTATGAGTCGAAGGTGCTCCCAAACGGCAAACTATACGTGCGTGTAGACATGCCGGGAGTTCCAAAAGAGAACTTCAATGTCTCTTTCACGAATGGGAGAGTGAAGGTGACTGGTGAAGCTCCTGCTCGTGGCCACGACTCTGCTAGCCGTTTCTACTCTGGTGACGTGGCTGTGCTCTCCGCTCCTGTTGACCTTCCTAGCCGTCGGGTCAAAACCATCGCCAAGAACGGTGTGCTTCGCCTCCTCATCCCTTCAGTTTGATGATTTCATGATGAGAGACATTGTGTTTTCGTTATATATATCTGACGTCTTTCATCTAGAATGGACCCTTTTTTATCCCGGGATTGTGTCGTTGTTATGTGGATTATGTCGGTTTATGTTTTATGAGTACTTTGGATGATGTCTCAACGACACAAACTTATTTTGTCTGACGCTCTACTCTTTATTGAGTCACTCTAAATTGTTATCAGTTTCCAAATGTCTCTATATTGAATTGCAAAGGATTTTTATAGAAATCTTGTCAACACATATAATTAACTCTTTGAGAAGGAACTAATGGGATTATTAGTTAGCTACCAAATCAGTTCTCCAACCCCAGTTTTGAAAGAAGTAAATTATACCCACAGAGAGTTCCAACTTTCAGGGTTAACCGTTTGGTTAAGTCAAACCAAACCAAAATTAAATAACTGAGAACCGATTGTAATTATTATAGTGCTGTACAGTACCAAGCACTTGATCCTCCTCTTTGATGAAACATTAGTGTCAAGAAGCGTCACGCATTGTTTTGGGTGAGTAGTATTTTTTATATTTTGTTCTGCTTCTATTATCTCTCGGTTAATAGATCAGAGATTTGTCATATTATTAGAGTCTTTTTTTATAAATAGTAATGTATATATATATCTGACATTTTTCATGGGTTTGTGTTGTTGATTCCAATTGTTGCAGCAGCCAGCAGGTGGCCATCCCTCTTGATATGTATGTATGTACCATTCACATTTGACTATACCTTTCTCCACCATATGTTTTTCTCTTTTTCTTTCTTTGACTTGTTTTAAAATTAACTTCATTAATTGTTTGATTGTTACATGTCGCCGTGGCACTGACGACCCTCTCTTTGGTATGATGACTATAAAACTTAAAGATCTTTCCATTGTGACATAATTTCCAAATATAATAATTTCATCATACTATGAATCGTATGCATGAACGTGCTTTTCTAATTTTCTCGTACGTATACGATTTATATATATATCAATGACACTCGCTAGCACTAAAAACAAAAGACTTACATTAGTGTGGCTTGTTGATACAAAGATGTTTTGTATTACATTAATGGACAGATCCGATTACAGAAAGAATCATGGTATAGAGCTACAACTTTCAACTTGCAACTTTCAGATAAATACAATTAAAACTCAGACGACTAAAAAGAACACTACATTAAATAATTACTTTACCATTCGAAATGCTTTTTTAAAATTTTTTTGCTACTTTCAACTTCACTAATTAGTAAGTATGTCATTAATACACAAAACAAATGCAATATTTCTTCTGCTAAATAAAGCAACGTAAAAGAAAGCTGTATCACAAAAAGAGAACAACACGCGTCTAATTATAATTGGTGAAAATGGCAAATAGCAAAACAACACGTGTCCCATTTGTGTTTTGTCGTGTCTTCCTTCACCAGACAGACAACAACACTCCTTCCCTCCTCCTACATAAAAGCTCCCAAAACCCTAAACGCCAGAAGAAGAACCCACAGAGAGAGAGAGACAGAGAGAGAGATCTCAACCCTTAGTCTCACAAACCAAATCTCTGAGAAAAGCTTCACCCAGCCTTTGAACCATGGTCAGCCCTGTCTCTTTCATTCCTCAATCTCCAGGTCTAACTTAAAAATCTCAGTTTCATAAAGTTACCATTTTTGCTCCTTCTTTTTAACCCATAAAAATCGTTTCTTTATGTTAAAAATCTAATCTTTTTGTGCTTTTGTTTGTTTGTTGGTGTTTGATCGATGATGGGTGCAGATGGGTTTTACGCAATCAACAACCCGTTTCTTGTAAGTGGTCCAAAAGGCTTCATCGAGTTCATGCCGCTGGAGAACGATGACATGTACTTGAGATTCGATATGCCGGGAGTTCCAAACAACGGCGTCGATGTCCTCCTCGACAAGCCGAACAGAGCCATTTGTATCTTGGGCAACGCTCCAAAAGAGCACAAGTACGACGCTACTGTCCGGTGCTACGACGGAACCACTCTTCGTCCCAAGCTTGCTATCCAAGGTATCAACTCCAAAATCGTCTGCAAATGCCATGGGTTCTACTCCGGCTTCACCTCCCAGATGTCCGATGGAGTTCTCCGACTTGTTCTCAAAAGGATCCACTCCGATACTCCACCTCCTCCTTGCATCTGTATGTTATTATCCCCAAAACAAAAACCTTAACTTTTTTTTTTTAATTATTAGTTAAAAGATTCATAGGATAAATTGATGATTTTGTTTTCTAACAGCGTTTATGGGTGGCCCTGACGGAGAAGGTAACTTTTATTATTGAAATTTCTAATTTAATTTACATCCACACACAAAATATAAGTTTACATTAGATTTTAATGTTAGCAGTACTCTGTTTTCTTCTTTTACTTTTCCGGTCATAGATTCCAACGGCTATGCCACGGCTCGTCACGTTATTCCCGCATCGGATCCTAATGGTATTCACATATCTAATCTCCCCTCCTCTGCAAGACTTACATTGTGTATATATATATATATATAGGAGAAGAGTGTTTGGTCTGGTCTAATTAGGAATATTTGTTGTTGTTTGTGATGTATGTGGAGTAGACCCCAACTTCACTGGTCCGATATTGATGCCACATCCATGTGTGGGTGAAGGATCTCAGATGCCTTACGAGTCTAAGGTGCTCCAAAACGGTGGTCTTTACGTGCGTGTTGACATGCCGGGTGTGCCCAAAGAGAACTTCACCGTCTCAGTCGCGAATGGGAGAGTGAAGGTGACTGGTGAAGCTCCTGCTCGTGGCCACGACACAGGTGGCCGTTTCTACTCTGGTGACGTGGCTGTGCTCTCCACTCCTGCAGTCGACATTCCCATCCGCAAGATCAAGACCATTGCTAAGAGCGGTGTGATCCGTTTGATTATCCCTCCCGTTTGATGATGATTTCGTGATGAAGCTCTGTGTTTTGGTCTCTGTTCAAATCCGTGTTCTCTAGAATGGACCCTTTATTCGGGATAGTGTCTCGTTGTTTTAAGGATTATGTCAGTTTTATGTTTTAGTACTTTGGATATGTCTCAACGACAAAACATATTTTGCCTAACGCTCTGCCCTTTTATCATGAGTCTCTCTAAGGTCACTATTGAATTACAATTTCCAAAGGGATTTTAAGGTAACTTTTATCAAATGCAAATTGTGTTAAAATCTACCACACTTAGAGAAACAATCAAGACAAGACTAGCTGTGTAATCTATATTGGGCATTGAAACCTTACAGGCCCCTGTGACAATTAGTACAGAATTTATCAACGTTTAGTCTTATGAAAATGTTCACACTTACATACGAAACGTGACATAAACTTTTTTTTGTACAAAATGGTGTTTAAATGGTGTTTCAACATCTACATCTTATGCACAAATGAAAGATCTTATTGTTACTATTACGATTTCAAGAGTTAAAAACTTAAAAAGACCAACATGTTTGTGTTTGAAGGATACAAAGACGATGATGGTTGTCTCATCTCTATCAAATTCCTCATCTATGGAAGTCTTTTTCCGTAGACAATTTTCTCAAACAGTAATTTACAAATACAGAGTCGATGGCACTTCTATCGAGCGGTATTGTGTTCTCATCAGCAATGCGTATACATGTAGTCTTCCTATAGCTTCTGGATAAAGGAAAGAACAAGATCTGTATGCACAGAGAAGAGTTGTGTATCCACGAATAGCTGTTCGCATCATAACAGAAAAGTATCAGCAAAGTTCAGTCCTTATAGAAACTATTTAAGTATGAAGCATCTACTGTGAAAGGGCTCTAACCTTCATGAACGGGCGCTGTCGACTAGGAAAGGAGTCGATGAAACTTTCCTTCAGGAGAAGTGATACCTGAAAGAACGAAGAACACTTCAAGCTTAACATAATAGTATACTTGCATGATGTCTAAAGTTGATAAATCATTTAGAGAGGATAGGCAAAACATATCTATTCTAAAGCTAAGGAATGGGACATAAGAAAGACGCCTTAGGCTGGAAACCTTATCGTTGTTGGATTGCACATTTGTTATGGTGTGTGACTGCAGATTAGAGCAAAGAGAATCCAGGTACGACCTTAAGACACCCAGGAAGCCTTTTGCAGCATCCACCTATGGATAATCAAACACAATTGATGACAAGTGGTTAGAAATAGCAATGTGACATGGCTAATCTCTAGAGAACAGATAAAGAAAATAGACTTAAGAGAGAGCCTCAGAGACCTGCACATCAGTACATTCATATACCGGTCTTTTCTTTGCTAGATAGCTTTCTCCAACGAGCTTTGAATGATAAGGACTTAGCGCATTATATAAGTCTCGATACTGAGGCAGCTGAGGCATACTTGGTGACTTAACCTGAAATGTCATTGGAATATAGACTGTGAACATGTGCAGGTCCTAGTAATTTTCCGAGGAAGATATGTAGCACTATCAATAAATCATATGTATAAGGAACTCATGATATATAAAGCTTTGTTATCAGAAATGTGATTGCTAATAAGGATATTTTGCTTTTTCAGAAGACCATAAAAAAAGCCGGTAACATGGTCAATTGGTCATTAACAAAAGATAAAGAGGGCAAAGACAGAAACTGACCTGGTTCTTAAAAACATCCACGACAATAACATTTGTCAGTTTTGACTGAACTTCGCTTGTCTTGTTCTTTACCCCAACCTAGAATGAACATAGATAGTTAAGCAACACAAAGAAATATGATACGGATCTTATAACGTAGGAATCATATCACAAACTCACTATGTAAGGGACTGGGGCGTCCAAAAATTCCAACATATCATCTGGCAAAACCTGGAAATCAAGGCCAATCATTATAAAAACTACTTGGTTACCTACATGGTTTTCAAGTTGAAAACCAGACAGAAACAGGATAATACCGGCATTAAAAGGCTCTGCCACCGAAATGGACGGATTATTGGGATAATTGATAGAACTGATGCTGCTAAGATTCCCTGTGTATTTCACATAAAAGACCAAAAAAAACCCAAATTAATTAAGAGGAACATGCAGTATTAAAGATTGAAACAGTTGAAATTAACAGATGATGTGACAGAGTATGTGCTTTACCAAATTAGAGCAGACAAATACAATCTGTTTCTCAAGTAGTGCTCCTGCTAGGATCATCAAGACCTGCAAAGAAAAGAGTAATATCAGATTTTCAGGTAAATCTGTAACATCAGTAGAAAAATCAATTGCAGTCACCAAAGAAAGAACGCATTAGCATCATCATAAGAAACAAAGCAACTCGGAGTCCACAGAGTTCCAGCATATAAAAACCATATGAGACCACCGGAAAACAAGAATATCAGAGATCATTAAATATGATTGCGTTTTGTCAATACGAATCATCATCACAGAAACCGCAAAGTCATGAAAAGTAAATACGGAAAAGCAAGAAATCACATTGTCAAGCCGCAGTGATCCACATAACGAAGCAACAGCCCATGTTGATACTGCAGCTGCTTCTTCCTCAGCCATGAGCGCAGTGTGTGCCTGAAGACCAAGGAAGATAAGCGTTGCGGGTCAGTCATATATGTGTTTCAGATATGCAATGCAGCATATTATATGATTGTCAGATACAACTGGGTTGATACCTCCGCGAGTTCTAGACTAGTGGAGCATGATCTTAAGTCAATTGCTGATCCAGGAGTATGCAAAGCCACCTCATCAGGCCTATGGTATTCAACCGGATGAAGATGCTCCAAAGGATGAAATGTAATAGTTGAACCTCTTGCTGGGCATTTTAATTGGTAATACTCGCATAGTATTTGCAACGACCCATTCTTTTTGCACTGGTAGAGATTTATTAAGGTAAGAGTGTTAGAAGTATGATGACGGCAGACACAACAACTTCCAAGAAAACAAAGTAGACGAACCTTTGCCCACTCAAGGATATCAAAATTACTGCTTGTGTCATCTTGACCAGAAAAGGATGCTTCATCTGTCTCGGTATCATCTGCACTAGTCCTAGAATGCCTCCTCTCACAAGGAGCAGCCTGAAAGCTGAAAAAAGCAAGTTATATGCTTTGCAGCAGTATGAAAGAAAAGAAAAAGAAAAAGAAACAAATAATGCAAACCCTCATAACGCGATACACATAATTTCTCGAACCACTAATGCACTGTATCTACAGGTAATACTTTAGAAATATGGTCAACAAGATCATCGTAAAGATATGAGTACTGTTAGGCGATAGAGTTTGATGAAAAACAATCCAAAAATCTCAACTAGATATCTAATCAACAGACAGGTTAAAGGATTGCTTGTTATGCGACCAATAGATGAAGGAAAGGATTTGGTGATGTACCTAGTGCTAGTATCAGAGATCTCATCCAAATAAGGGCACCGAAGCAGTTGGCCAGGATCTGGTAAACAACTTTCTACGCCTTTCTTAATAGTTGTGAAGGAATCATCAGTTTTGACGACATGGTCGTTAAACTCTGCAAAATCAGATGTCTCTTCAACAACTCTCTTTGTTGGATCCACGTTGAGGTCAACATTCTGATTCGCCTCACAAGTCCCATTATCAGAAATTTCCTCAGCTTTAGTGAGTTCTGAACCTGCTTCAACAGTTTGTTCTTTTGTCTCCCCAGAGTCTCTTTGTTGGGATGATGAATCATTTAAGCTATCTTCATTGCTGAAATCTGTCGGGGGTTCTAAAGATGCACAACTGATGCCACTCATCAAATGCTCCAGTCTTTCTTCCAAGAAGATGCTACATCAAAAGGAGTATCAATGTGAGCACGGCTTCAAAAAGCGAAAACTGCAACAAGGGATTAAAAAATTTCTTGAAAATACAAGTCAAACATATTTGTGGGATGATAAGATCTGTGTCATGATAGATTCTGTTTATGTCACACTAGAATAATCTGAGTTGCATGAAGGCAAACAAGATTTCAGAAGTTCAATACATACCTATTTAATACACCAAAATGCAATTCAAAAAACGGCAGTCGGGTAAGGATGCAATAGCATCTGCGAGTTGTCATAACATAGCGACTTAATGATGAGCAAGCAGGTTGTTCGTCCAAAACCGTGGAAAGTAATCTGGACGGCTTGTTCACTATCTCTTCCACTAGTAAGCAACATCCATACAAAGTCGAATTATCAGCAACCTGAAGGGATAATATCACAGAAATGACTCATCCAAATAGAGAAGCTATAATGTAATAAAGGTTTTAAACAAAGAAAGATAGTTCGGCCAAGATGATTCTTACCTGTAACCTAAATACAAATGAAAGGTCACTTGGTCTAAGATGTTCCTGCAAAGTTAGCATCACCGGTTTTTGAATTAGTGCATGTTTTCATATATAAATCTTAGCTTTGTGAATTGAAATGAAATCCACAATATTTTCCCAATATTACTAAACTGAATCCACTACAAAGAATCATTACATCGACACTCCACATCAAGCAAGTACCTGACTGAGAATAATCTCACTCAACTCGCTCATGGAAGGAGTTCTCTCAACAGCATGGACCTGAAACCAACAGTCACCGGTATGAACTTAATAGACATAACAATTAAAAAGAAGGAATATAAAGTATGCTGTTCTTACATACAATCTAGTAAATCATCAAGGGTAATATGCAACAGAAACATTTAGTCATCAAGGGAGATCTACTCTAAAGAAAAAAAAGACTTGCATACTAACACTTTAAAAGAGCTTCAAAAGTGTGAGAATTTAAAAGTATCTGTTATGTACTAGCGACGTATCATACATAGAGAACCAACATAAAATTTAAACTATGACCATCAAGCGCTATTACTAGACAATGCATTATGAGGAAAAGAGGAAAATGAATCAAGCACCTCAATGCCTCCAGGAAAGCAAAATGAATGAAGATCCTTGTATTTAATAGGAGGCTGCTTATCGGGAGGGTACACAAGTAAGACCTGAAAATAAAGTAAACACTTAAGACTTAAGCAGCTTGCAGATGAGGAAATAATATATAATAAAAGATGATAAGACCTCACCTGTGGTTCGAGACTGGGTTCTACACGGGAATGGTTTTGAGATACCAGTGCACTTCGTAATCTTCCGGAAGAGCCTTCAGATTTTCGTGCAATGTACTGCTTCTCAAGTGCTTGAATATCACAATTAGGATGAAGTCCAACCACAACAACGCTTTCAAAAAGCCTTGATGGATCTTTTAGTGGTTTATGATCCTGTTTAAGATATAAGTAAGTTAGTGAAAAAAAACTGTTAACATATCCATCAAAGAGAATACATAGTTGCTTCTCCATTAAAGAGATAAGTATTGCACCTGAAATTTAGCCCATAAACGCTTCTGGCTGGTCAAAACCTCAGGATTGTAGATAACACTCTTGGTTTTAGGAGTTTCATAGAAGTTTTTAACAGCTTTAGACACCTGCCTTTGTAGCCTCTCCAGAGGGCTATCACTACCTTCATCTTTGGAAGAAAAAACAACAGAAGGCCTTGGCGGGTTAATAGCAGAAGCTGCAGCAGCAAAAGCCATAGCGACATCTTCTGAGGTGGGCATGAAAAAAGAAGCACCCCAGCTCGGGCTACCACTTCCTTCCTCATTCTTGGCCATCACTTACTTTGACTACAACAAGACAATAATAACCATTATCATCAGTAACAACAACCACAATTAAGTGAGTATA
Source organism: Camelina laxa (assembly GCA_024034495.1). Taxonomy (NCBI): domain Eukaryota; kingdom Viridiplantae; phylum Streptophyta; class Magnoliopsida; order Brassicales; family Brassicaceae; genus Camelina; species Camelina laxa. The sequence continues at coordinate 18,513,193 of CM043880.1, forward strand.
CAAACCAAATAAATAGTGATTCAATTGAGTATAATTTGACCAAGGTGGTCCATATTGGGGAGTCAAACAAGAGATAATAACAGAAGAAAACTCAAATTGGGGGAAAAAAAAAACTTATTATTCCAGAGGTATCAAAAGACAGTGATAGGTAGGTAAACGAGGAGAAACTCTCCAGCAATAAATCATCAACACCAAAATTAAGCCCCTTTTTTTAAGTGATTGATTAAGAATATTAGTACAAAACATAAAGGGACAAAAAGCGACGTCGGTAAGACTGAAACTTAGATCCATCTGTTCAATCATTAGAGACTTAAAACCCTGTTAAAATCCCTAAAGCCTTAGATCGCTAAGTATCAACTTAAAAATATATATACAGAATTTGAAGATACCTCTCTGATAATAAAATATCAAAAGTAACTTTTGGAATTAGAGAAAACAGAGAGTAAGTAATCAGACAAAAGAAGATAAGAAAAAAGGTAAAGAAGATCTCTCACCTACGCAAAACTTATGAAGCAGATAAATTTTTAAGAAACGGACATATAAGTGGAGAAGAAACCAATTGAAACTTGTTTTTTTTGGGTTCTTCAGAGCTTTATGACGAAACAAGGAGGAGGATGATCCTCGTGGGTTTCAACTTTGAAGGGGTCTGTCTGTCTTTTGAGAAAATTGCAACAACAAAAAAAAAAAAAAAAAAAAAAAAAAGGCTGCGACCAACGAGGAGCGAGAGAGACCAAAGAGACGGTCAGTTTCTTTTCTTTCTTCTTCTTCGTAATAATATCTACAAATAAGTTCTGTCGTTTTGTGTCGTGATGATACTATTTGACCAATCATGACATAATGTGGAATTTGCCTGTTGAAATACCATTTTTGCCCCTTTCGTTTTTTTCGTTTTTTTCGTTTTGTTAATTTTGATCTATTTGGCCATACATACTCTCTCTTCTCTACGGTGATATGATAGCTTTGCTTGTTCACAAATAAATAAAGGCAAGAGTTCAGCCTCTTAAAATTTTAGTTAAACATGGCAACTTTTCAATCTGAACCAAAAACCAGATACTACATCAATATTGAACACACTTAAACAAATCGACTGCCGCAACCAGAACCATGATCTAAATGAGAGATTGCGATACCATAACCATGATCCATACCTGCATAATTTTTATCTGAAACAGAACTTGATTGAACGGAGACTTACTCACACCATCCCCCCAAAGACAAGACGACTCATGGTCAAAGAGGACGTCATCTAATACATATGAGAGAAGAAACTTAACAAGTGAATGGTTGAGACTGTTTATGATCACTTTTCTAATAAACCAAAAGGAGAAACCGTGTTTGTGATCTAAACCAGTGAACGAGTGAAACTGCAACCAGTTTTGTGATCATCTTTTGTAAAGGAGAAATCGTGTTTGTGATCAAAACCACAAACCAGTTTGTGATCAGCTTTATCAAAAACCACACAACTTTTTGTCATACGCTGCAATGTCCTTATGAGTCCTCTCATCTTGTTATCATTTTCCAAAGGTCTCTGTCGAATTGCAAAAACATTTTTACAAGATTGTTGCTATGAGTATCGAATTTAAGGGACACATAACTCTCTGAGAGAAGGAAGCAATAACTAAATGATTCCACCATCAAAATCACTACACGTCCTTTCCATTTTTCTATTTGTAGAAACATCTCTATACACACATATAGATGGACATGGACGACAAAAGAAGGGGCATCTCAGACGTGGAACCACCTTTGAATCTTTGCATCAAGCCTTCTTTGTCATCCTTTTGATTTCCATCACCGCTTGCAGGAGTTTCACAACTAATTTTAGCAATCGTCTATAATACCCTTCTTCTCAAAATTATAACTTTGGTGTGCCTGTTCACGTAGGAACCAACGGGATTTCAGCTACCAATTTCAGTCTTAGTACTGATATGTCACAGTAGCAGAAATAGTGTGTTGTCTAAAGTGGTTACGAGCGTAAGGTTATATATGCACTGCACACACTCACCAAAAATAAGGCTATTTAAGTCTCTCTACCTCACACCCATTACTGACTCTGGTATTAGTAGTGCAAAGAGGATATTGAACTATCGAAAGGGAGATTCTAGTTTTGACTATCAACGGAGGAGATACCCATGAGTCTATGACAATAAGTGGGGTAAACATCAGCTTGATACAAAAAAAAACTCTTAACATTAGGTCCATATGAAATGCAAATTGTGTTAAAATCGACCACACTTCCGTACAGGCTTAGGGAACAAGCAATATAATACACTGTGATGTCTGCAGAACGAACTCTTAATTATCTACCATGATTCTATCAGCACAAATGGAGTACTATGCAATATCCAGGTTCACAATAGTGTACTATTACTTTCTTCTGAGCAGGAGGAGGCTATAAACATTTATACACAAATATCGATAGGTGGAAATAAAAATACCTTTGAATCACCTACACAATTTCACAAACTAATTACTAGCTCACTCAATTATATACTCTTTTCCTGATGACCATAAGTTTGCTTTGCTTGTTCCACTTGGAAGCAATGGGATTATCAGCAACCAAAACAGTTCTCCAACCCAATGTTGAAACAAATAAATCTTACCCACGTAGTTCCAACTTTGAGGGTCTAAATGCTACCATCAAACATTCGAGCTAACTACCAACCATGCTTCACTAAACTTTCATTTATACTAAAAAGCTAGGACCTGGTAAATTATTGATTCCTAGATCCCCAGATATCTATCACACTCAAAACTATCTACCATGGTTCTATCAACACAAGAAGTACAAGCATCAAGTAGCGCTATGCAATAAAACAACACTAGGGATAGGAATCAAGAAACACTTAGATACTAATATGTAGGAACACTACGCAAATTAGGTATAATTTCATCATGAACTGTGGAACCAGAACCACCAATGTAATCAAAAGACTCACCACCGGGAAAAAAACAGTCTCTCTGGTTCTGTTTCATGAAAAGGGCTCTCTCTCTCTCTTTCCTTCTCAATCCTCTTCCTCTACAACCTTTCTTCTCTCAGCTCCTTTAAGCTCTTCTTCCCACTGATCTTCTTCTTCTTAGCCTCATCACTAAATTTACAGTTGGGAAAAACAACTTCAGGTACAAATAAAAGGAATTAAACTATATCAGTAAAAGTGACAGTAAAATATAGCACAACATCTAAACTTACTTGACATTTAAATTCATGAGCACAACATGTAACTTACTTGACAGTACAAGAGACATGGGTTACAGTTAAGCCTTGACAAAAGGGGTTGATTGTTATTTGTTATTATTCATGATCATATACTTCAAGTTATTGCTAAATTTTCTGCTAACATGACACACCAACTCTTGTAACAGAAATCAAGCAACTTACCGTTAAAATGAGATGGGACTGGACAAATTCATCCATGTCATGCAAACCGGTAACTGCGAAACAAATTGTAAAACGTGTGATGTGAGAGCATATGGTAAAAATTGAACGGAGAAACACCATCACAGACAATCAGGTCCGCTTTACAGCCGTCAAAGTGTCTAATGACATTGAGATAAAACGAAAATGGGTAAGCCAGAGAAACAAAGACAACCTTAAGCATACCCAAGGATATAGTAAAATATATTGAAAAATCTATGAGATATGAGTCAAGAAATTTTACCACTTCAGCAGTCCGGGCATTAGTTATGTCCCCCTGAACCTGGATAATACCTTCCATTGGAGCTATAGGCTGCAAACCTATGGCCACTATAAGAGGAAGATCTCCTTCTTTGCATATCGTTTTAGCAACAACAAATCATTCTCAACAAGTGAATTACTGAAATAGCACATTAAACAACTACAGATACAGGATATTGAAGGGAAACAGAATGTGATAAATTAGCAATATGAAACTTACTTTGACTCAGCTGATGACTTTGCAGGAAGGAAGATACAATTGACGACTCAAGACCTAAGTGATAAGAGTCAGAACGTGTTCTCTTACTGATATCCACTACAATACTCAAGAACAAGCAATAAACTAAGAGAAAAACAACCAAAGAACCTTAGAAATGAAATTTCTAGAGTATCCCCTGCTCTCCCAAGTCAATTTCCCCATGCCTATCAATTTCTGTTTTCCCCCTGTTTAACAAGTATAAAGAAGGAATATAAGTATGTTGTTCTTACATATAATCTAGTAAATCATCAAGGGTAATATGCAACAGAAGCATTTAATCATCAAGGGAGATTTACTCGAAAAATTGACTTGCATACTACCACTTTAAAAGAGCTTCAAAAGTGTGTGAATTTAAAAGTATACGTTATGTACTAGCGACGTATTACTAGACAATGCATTATGAGGAAATTTCAGCTCAGAACTGTGAGACACGTTCTAAAGTGTCTGTGTCAACATATACATTCTAATCAGTTTCGGAGTTAATGGTTTGACCCATAGAGCACCAGAAAATTAGTTACATATTGCAGACTGAGAAGCAAAATAGGTAGGTAAAGATGAAAATGAATAAGCACCTCAATGCCTCCAGGAAAGCAAAATGAATGAAGATCCTTGTATTTAATTGGAGGCTGCTTATCGGGAGGGTACACAAGTAAGACCTGGATATAAAGTAAATGCTTAGACTGGGCAGCTTGTAGATGAGAAGCAGCTTGCAGATGAGGAAATAATACATAAAAGATGATAATGTAAGGAAAGCTTGTGTATTGATATTACGTTAGGTACAATATTTATAGTACAATACATAAGGGTTTAGTATCAACTACTTTACATATATATCATTGGTAATATCTTTCCTCTATACGCCCCCTCAAGATGGAGGCAGCTTCTTGACTCCAATCTTGTAGTTCAACTCCTGAAAACGAGCCGGTGGTAAGGGTTTAGTGAGAGCGTCGGCGAGCTGATCATCACCAGAGATATGAGCAACACAAAGGGTGCCAGACTGAACATTCTCACGGACGAAATGGTAGTCAATAGCCACATGCTTCATCTTGGAATGGAAAACATGATTTGCGCAGAGGTACGTCGCCCCCATGTTATCACAATAAATCACAGGAGCCGTAGGCAGTTTTATCCCCATTTCAGACAAGAGAGAGCAGATCCAATGAAGTTCAGAAGCTGCATTAGCAACAGCTCGATACTCAGCCTCTGTTGATGAGCGGGACACACTTCGTTGCTTCTTAGAGGACCATGAAACAGGGCTGCCACCAAAATACACAATGTAAGCATTAGTGGATATGTAAGTTGCTCGATCACGACCCCAATCTGCATCAGAAAAGGCATGAACAGTAAGTGGAGCATCGCGACGGAGGAAGATGCCAAGGGTCCGAGTGACTGCAAGGTAGCGAAGGATTATTTTAGCTGCTTGCCAATGCGCATTCGTTGGTTTGTGCATGAACTGTGATAACCGGTTAACTGGGAAAGCAACATCGGGTCGTGTGAACGCGAGGTACTGAAGACTACCCACCACCATGCGATAAGTGGTCGCGTTCTCAAGTGGAGTACCAGAGTTCACAGTGAGCTGCGTAGACGTGGACATCGGTGTTGGCACAGGTTTGGAATCGAGCATGTTTGTTTTTTCAAGCAAATCAGTGATGTACTTGCACTGCATCAGATGTAGACCATGAGCGGTGCGAGTTGCCTCAATCCCCAAGAAATAACTCAAGGGACCAAGATCCTTGAGAGAAAACCGTGTAGCCAAGGAGACATGAAAATCTCGAACCACCGAAGCTGGACCTGTAATTATAATGTCATCCACATACACGAGTACATAGATATATGCTTCACCAAGATGACAAATAAACAGAGAGTTATCAGCTAAGGATGTCCTGAACCCGGATTGCAATAAAAATTCCGAAGCTCCTGATACCAGGCCCTTGGAGCCTGTTTTAAACCGTACAAGGCTTTCCGCAACCGACAAACATGATGTGGGCGGTCTTTATCGACAAACCCTGGCGGTTGTGGCACAAACACTTCTTCATTCAGAGTTCCTTGAAGAAACGCGTTGTTAATGTCAACCTGTTGAATAGCCCAATTTCGTTTAACTGCCACCTCAAGAACCAAGCGAACCGTAGTAGATTTAATGACAGGACTAAAAGTCTCCGAATAATCCACACCATACCGCTGATTAAAACCATGGGCTACAAGACGCGCCTTATATCGGTCAATTGATCCATCAGATCGATATTTAATTGTAAAGATCCACTTACAGGTGATCACGTTTTGAGCCTTGGTCGGAGGTTCTAAGTCCCACGAATGCTCACGAATCTGGGCATTAATTTCTTCTGCCATCGCATTTCGCCGGTTTGGATCTCTCAGGGCTTGTGCCACAGTTTTCGGAATGAAAGGTTGAAGAGAGGCCGTGAGACTGTATTTGGTTTTGGGTTTGGTAATGTTATTTTTGGATCGAGTTTGCATGGGATGATTATTTTGGAAGAGAGGTGGTGAGGCAATAACAGGAGAGACGGTCAAGGAATCCGTAGAGGAGGAGGACTCTGTCGAAGGGGATGATGAAGACGATGGGCGTGTTGTTGGACTGTTTGGTACTGGATTAGGTGATAATGGGCTTGGCAATGGGCTTGGTAATGGGCTTGAATGAACCGATGGAGAAGAGAAATCATGGCCTTGTTTTGTTCGAGTCTCGTGGTCCAGATCGAGAGATGGCGAAGATGAAGATTCTGGCGTGGAGACTGGCAACACAGGTTGTTGATCCGATGACGATATGGAGGCAGAGGACGACGACGTGGGTGGAACCAAGGGAGGTGAGTGAGGTTCAAGACACGGGGGAGCAGAGTGAGCCGATGTGGATTGAGATGGTGACGAAGATAACACCGGTATCGAAGTGGACGGCGAAAACACCGGTGTCGAGGCAGAGACCAATGGTACTCGCGGCGGTAATGGCTCAGCAAACGGAAATCTCGACTCCACGAATTGCACATGACGTGAGGTGTAAAGACGACCATGTTTAACATCAAAACAGAGATACGCACTTTGAGTAAGTGAGTATCCTAGAAAAACACATGAAGTTGATCGAGATTCTAGTTTGTGATGCCGATACGGTTTCAACCAAGGGTAACAATCGCATCCGAAAACACGGAGCTTGAGATAGTTCGGAGTCGTTTGGAATAGCTTCCGGTACGGTGTATCTCCACCCAGGACATCAGTTGGTAGTCTATTGATCAACTATACCGCTGTTGCAAATGCATAAGGCCAGTAACTTGTCGGGACAGAGGCATGACTGAGAAGAGCAAGGCCTGTTTCAACAATGTGCCGATGTTTCCGCTCAGCAAGACCGTTATGCTCAGGAGTATGCGGTGGAGATGTAAGATGCGAGATCCCATGTGATACCAAGAACAACCGGAGGGCAATAAATTCACCACCATTGTCTGAATAAAGATTACGGATCTTCGTTTAAAACCGATTCTCAACCAGAGACTTGAAAGCTACAAAAACATCCTTGACTTGGGACTTAAGCTTTAGGGGATACATCCATGTATACCTTGTGTAATGGTCTACCAAAACAAGATAATATTTAAAATTTTCGGTAGATGTTATAGGAGAAGACCACACATCTGTGTAAATATATTCAAGAGGATGAGACGAGGCTATTGTGTTTGTTGAAAAGGGAATTTTGTGACTTTTATTAATAAGGCAATCAGAACAAGAAAAATGTTTTTGTGGAGGTGATGAAATAGGTAAAGAGAATTGAGAAACAACGGTTTTTAAAACTGAGAAAGAGGGATGCCCAAGTCGAAGGTGCCATGAAGAGAGATCAGCTTTCGGTGATGGTGATGCCGCAAAGGTCATAATTTTTTTCTGTTGCATCGGCCACTCATACAGCTCATGCCTAGTTCTGCCTTGGAGTAACTTGACCCCCGTGCTCAGATCCCTCACCTGAAAATAAGCAGGATAAAAATGAACAGAGACCTGATTAGAATTTCACAAGCGGTACACCGAGATAAGAATTTCACAGCAGCTACATTTGCACGTGGTTGCCATGTTGTTGGTGACGACGAGGGATAACCACCACCGGAAAAATGTTAGTTGCCACCAGAAGGTTGATAATTACCGCTAGAGGACAGCTGAGAGCACCTACGAGCACTGTGCCCAAACACTCCGCAGAGTTGACACCGACCGTTATAACCTCTACTTTGAGAGCCACGGGTAGAGTTGTGATGGTAACCACGACCATGAGAACGGTTCGGAGTGCGGGAATGATGAGAAGAACCCGTCGGCTTGGAATGGGCAGCATTCGCAGTGATAGGAACAGAGGAGGACACAGATGCTTGCGCGTGAAGCTTCAACTCATAGTTAATGAGTTTCTCATGAATCTCAGTCAGGGATGGAGGAGTCTCACACCCATCGATCTGATCAATGATAGGCTTGTATTCTTCCGGGAGACCGCTGAGAAGAAGATCAACTTGCTCTTCAAGTTCGTACGGCTTACCAAGCAAAGCAAGCTGATCAAACCGAGTAGCAAACCCCTGGAAGTATTCATCAATGGATCGTGTTCCCTTTTTCCAATACTTGATCTGTTCACGGATTTGTTTGATGTGACCCCAACTCGGTTTGGCGTATGTGGAGGTGAGAAGAGTCAAGATCTGAGCAGAGGTGTTGGTCTTCGATAGGATGGGTTGTACCTCAACGGAGATGGCTCCCAAAAGGCTGGAGTAAATAAGTTGATCTTGTCGTTGCCACAAGATGAACTTCGGGTTTTCGGCAGAGACGCCATTGACAAGAATTGTGGCTGCCGGAATCTCACCGGAACCATCGAGAAAGTGAGTAAGCCCATAGCCAGCAAGCAGGGCACATATCTGACAGTTCCACATTAGGAAGTTGGAAGCCGTTAGCTTTGTCACATTGGACATGTTCACGTTGTGGAGAGAACTGGTAGCAGAGGCATCGATCACATCAGATGGCAAGGCAGACATAGCAAAGAATCGAAGGGAAAGAAGAAGAAGAAGAACAGAGAAGCGAGAGAGGAAGAGCGGCGGAGAAAAAAAAAATTTTAGGTTTAGGATACTTGCTGCTCTGATACCATGTAAGGAAAGCTTGTGTATTGATATTACGTTAGGTACAATATTTATAGTACAATACATAAGGGTTTAGTATCAACTACTTTACATATATATCATTGGTAATATATTTCCTCTATAGATAAGACCTCACCTGTGGTTCGAGACTGGGTTCTACACGGGAATGGTTTTGAGATACCAGTGCACTTCGTAATCTTCCAGAAGAGCCTTCAGATTTTCGTGCAATGTACTGCTTCTCAAGTGCTTGAATATCACAATTAGGATGAAGTCCAACCACAACAACGCTTTCAAAAAGCCTTGATGGATCTTTTAGTGGTTTATGATCCTGTTTGCAATAAGTTAGTGACTACAGATCCGTCCTTCATGATTTTTCATCAAAGAGAATACATAAGTTGGTTCTCCATTAAAAGAGAATACATAGTTGCACCTGAAATTTAGCCCATAGACGCTTCTGGCTGGTCGAAACCTCAGGATTGTAGATAACACTCTTGGTTTTAGGAGTATCATAAAAGTTTTTAACAGCTTTAGAAACCTGCCTTTGTAGCCTCTCCAAAAGGCTATCACTACCTTCATCTTTGGAAGAAAAGACAACAGAAGGCCTTGGAGGGTTAATAGTAGAAGCTGCAGCAGCAAAAGCCATAGCGACATCTTCTGAGGTGGGCATGAAAACGAAGCACCCCAGCTCGGACTACCACTTCCTTCCTCATTCTTGGCCATCAATCACTTACTTAGACTACAACAAGACAATAACCACTATCATCAGTAACAACCATAATTGAGTGAGTATCCAAACCAAATAAATAGTGATTCAACTTTAAAAATCTTGCCTAAGAAACAAGAGAGACTAAACTTGTAAAGGATCAGGCTTTATATTATTAGAGTGTCTCAAAACACAAGGCCTTGTAGTGCCAATAAGCCCATGTGTTTTAGGGTTCCAAGCAAGTAGTATAAATATCAATGTTTGGAGAACTATGGTTGTAACCTTGACAACTCTCCTTCTTCACATTTATGAAATATAAATCTACAATCTCTTTGTTCTTGAAGACAACCTAAAGCTTCTCACTATCTTTGTTCTTTACATTTGAATAAAGCTCCAATGAGCTATTGTATTTCTAGCTTTACATTTCTCTTTCAATAAGCTCTTTAAGAGCATTACTATCTTGTTTGAGATTGTTTTCATATATGACCAAGGTGGTCCATATTGGGGAGTCAAACAAAAGAGATAAAAGAAGAAAACTCAAATTTGGGGAGCTCAAAAATGATTATTCCACATGTATCTAAAGACATAAGTTGTCTTTTACACATCAATATTAATGCCAATATTAATTAGTTCGAATATTAATTTCGTAAGCATGGAGATGCATGCGATGTATTAATTAGTACGGAGGGATGATGAGACGGGCGACACTACATGTCTACATGCATGGCTTAGCCTCTAGCTAGGGACGATGGCGACCTTGCCTAATGCTTATGCTATGCCTCTGTACGTAATCATGTTGGAACTACACTTGACATCATGGCTTTAGCCAACTTTCCGGTGACTTTTCCGGTGACATCTGTCATCGGAATGACCGGTTTAAGGACTCTTTGGATTCCTTGTAATGAGCACTATAACATAGTGTAGTTACTTGTCAAAAGCGAAGTTATAATGAATGAGAAATTAATCTCCAAAGTGGTTAGCTTGAAAGCTTATGGGATGAGGATATTACATTGCATGGACCTTACTTGGTTTAATATTTTGGAGTAAATTTATTTGCAACTTATATTACATTCCTTGTTACGTATGTTGCATATAATATCCAAAATTTAATTTGCAAAGTAAAATCGAGTTTGTTGTGTTTAAAAACAAACAAAGTCGAAGTCTTATCAATTCAAGGGGAAGAATAAGTCGCTCCGGAGATCTCGCCAACGTGTGAGACTTGATCGCATCTCTCCTCTCCTCAACGTCCCGAGATATCAGTCCACGAGCCCAGATTTTGTGGAGAGCATCTCGTCCTCCTCTTCATATAAATACATAGCTCTCTCGTTTCATTATTTTCACGCTTGCGGAGAAGCAAAACACTCTGAAACAAAATCCAACTCTCTCTCACTCCTCTTTCTCTCACTACAAAAACGTAAGTGTTATCATCAAGAGTGTATCGTTTGCGCCAACGTTCGTTTGAGTCCGTAGTCAAGTGTTGTGACACGGTCTCGTCTCGGTTGTATCCTGGGATCCATGTATTCTTTAAACCGCCACACTGCGGGAGCTACTTTGGGTTAAGGAAAGAGATCGTATCTCGCCTCTGAGAATCAACTTCTACTCCTTTCTTCTATCGTTTTTACATAGGTGTTGTAATCGTTATCTCATCTATGGATTTTCGCGGTCTTACAGTCTTAACCCAAAGTAAAGATTCGTTTTCTACATATAGTTTAAAACGGATCTTACGACGCAAACAGTTGATAACGATTAATGCCATAGTGTAAGCGATGTTTGAACGTTTTATGTAAAGGCCTTCGGGTGTGTTTCGCAAAAACGCTTCAAGATTCTTGAGATTTCAAAAACAGTTTCCATGAAGACCATGCACGTGGTAGTTTCGTGAATCAGTTTTTTCGAGCAATCAAAAAAATTATTTTTTCTACAATAGCTTTAGTGTATCCGTTGTATACGTACTATAAAGCTATCTACAGAAAACTTTAGTATTAGCAAATTAAATTAATTTAATTCATTAATTATTTGTTAGCTATTAATAATTATATTTGTTCAAATAAATATTGACATATTTCTGTCTTTTATGAACAGATGACTAACGGTGTTGAAAACAACAACAACAACGGAGGCGCTGAGGAACTTCGTGAGTCGACAACCCGACCCGGGAATGGTCCACCACCTGCTCCTCTCCTTCCGACCGAGCTGAAACCGAGCATCCCGAGCTCTGCAGTGACACCCAACAAGTTTGATGGCACAAACTTTGAATCGTGGCAACAAAAGATGCACTTCTTCTTGTGTACACTCAACCTGCAGAAGTTTCTCACCGAGGATGCTCCGGCACTGCCTGTTGATAACAATGACGTGCATGCATATGCAAGTGTTGATGCATGGCATCACTCGGACTACTTGTGCAAAAATGCCATCCTTGTGCACATGGAGGAAAAGCTGTTCAAGGTGTTTAACAAAGCACTAACCTCCAAGGTTCTCTGGAATCTTCTAGAAACCAAGTACAAAGTCTACAATGTGGGCTCAGGGAAACATGCCACAAGGGAGTTTCTCAACTACCATATGGTGGATTCTAGGCCCATAATGGACCAAGTACATGAGCTTCAAGTGCTTGCACAACAGTTAGCTGATGAAGGAATGAACATATGTGAGACTTTCACGGTGAATTGCTTCATCGAGAAGCTACCTCCAAGTTGGAGCGACTTCAAGCACTATCTGGATCACAAGCAGAAGCCAATCACCTTGCTCAACCTAATCTCAAGGCTGCAAAACCAATCAACTGAACGTGACAACGCTGTGTCCGTCATTGATGAGAATGCTAATATGGCTGAGTATAGGAGAAAAGGGAAAGCTAAGGTTGTCTACGGCAACAAAGGAGCTTCACCAAAAAAGGCTGTTCCAGGCAAGACGGCACCTCAGTCCTCCACGTTCTTCAAGAAGCAAGGTGGGGCTAAGAAGTTTGCTGGAAAGTGCAGCCACTGTGGCAAGAAAGGTCACAAAAGCGCTGAATGTCGCAGCAAAGACAAGGGTAAAAATCAAGCCAATTTGACTGAAGAAGACTTGTGTGCGGTCGTCACGGAAGCAAATTTGGTGATGAACAATGAGAACCCAAGGGGGTGGTGGTACGACACTGGAGCCACTACCCACATCTGCATTCACAGAGACATGTTCAGCACTTATCAGAAATCCAAGTCTGGTGAGAATCTGATGATGGGCAATGTGTCTCACTCCAAATCGTTGGAACCGGAAAAGTGGTCTTGAAGATGACTTCCGGAATGGCCGTCACGCTCCACAACGTGAAGCATGTTCCATACATGAGGAAGAATCTAGTCTCTGGGACCCTATTGAGCAAGTATGGCTTTCCTGCTAACCTTGCGTCCGATCAGATGACTCTGAGGAAGAATGGTGTCTTTATTGGCAAAGGTTTTGTTAAGGGAGGACTTGTTAAGCTGTGTGTTGCAACAATCCTTAAGAAAAATGATGTAGCTTCTACTTCTGTTTCAAACAATTCCATGAATAAAAATTAAGTTGCTTATTTGGTTGAGTCTTCTAATTTATGGCATGAACGACTAGGACATGTGAATTATAAATCTAAGCAAAGATTAATTAATTTGAACCTAATCCCCAAATGCAAAATAAGCAAAGAAAAATGTGAAATATGCGTTCAAGCGAAACTCACAAAAACACCATCACCTCATGTTGAAAGAGCAACCCAACCTCTAGAATTAATACACACCGATTTATGCGATTTAAAATACGTACAATCTAGAGGCGGTAAAAAGTATTTTGTTACTTTCATAGATGATTGTACAAAATATTGCTACGTTTACTTGTTACGTAGTAAAGACGAAGTCTTGGAGAAATTCAAAGAATATAAAACTGAAGTTGAAAATCAACTTTCAAAAACTATCAAGGTAGTAAGAAGTGATAGAGGAGGCGAGTATGATGGACCTTTTAATGACTTTTGTCAAGAAAATGGTATTATACATCAAACAACTGCTCCCTATTCACCGGAATCTAACGGAGTTACGGAACGAAAAAACCGAACTCTGAAAGAAATGATGAATGCAATGTTGTAGGAATCGGGGTTACCACAGAACCTGTGGGGGGAAGCTTTGCTTACCACAAACCTCATTCTGAATAAAATACCGCACAAAACAACCGGCGATACGCCTTACCAACTTTGGAAAGGAAATGTACCATCGTACAAATACTTAAAAGTGTGGGGGTGCCTCGCTAAAGTCGCAGTGCCACCTCCAAAGAAGGTTACTGTCGGACCTAAAACCATTGATTGTATTTTTATTGGGTATGCACACAACAGTAGTGCTTATCGGTTTCTGGTTCACAAATCAGATATTCCGAATATTCATGTTAATACAATAAAGGAATCAAGAAATGCGTGTTTCTTTGAAAATATTTTCCCGTGTAAGGATAAACAAAATCTGAAGCGCACTTGGGAAGAGAGAGATGCAATCACCACTACTAATGAGGCCAGTACCTCTGGTACCTCGGTAAAACAAGTAGAAAAAGAACCTAGACGTAGCAAACGAGCTCGCTAGGGAAAAACTTACGGTGAAGATTTCTTGATGGTTCTTCTTGCAGAGAACGAACCAAGAACATATAATGAAGCCATGACTACACCCGACGCTCCTTTATGGAAGGAAGCCGTTAATAGTGAGATCAACTCCATTATGCAAAATCATACATGGGAGATAGTTGAACTACCTGAAGGGTTTAAACCACTAGGGTGTAACTGGATCTTCAGAACAAAATTAAAAACCGATGGCTCTATTGATAAGTACAAAGCTAGACTTGTGGTGCAAGAATTCCGACAAAAAGAAGGTCTGGATTTCTTTGACACCTATTCTCCTGTAACGAGAATAACATCAATCAGAATGCTAATCGGGATTGCAGCGTTAAGAGACCTGTAAATCCATCAAATGGATGTAAAAACCGCCTTTCTAAATGGTGATTTAGAAGAGGAAATTTATATGAAACAACCCGAAGGGTTTGTTTCTCCAGGACAGGAAAATAAAGTTTGTAGACTGGTGAAGTCGTTGTATGGACTTAAACAAGCTCCAAAACAATGGCATGAAAAATTTGACAATGTAATGATGTCAAATGGTTTCAAGATAAATGAATGTGATAAGTGCATATACATTAAAACTACTCCTAGTGGGTATGTTTTGTTATGTTTGTACGTTGATGACATGCTCATCACTGGTAGCAATAAAAACATAATCCAACAAACAAAAAATATGCTTCATGGTCAATTTGACATGAAAGATATGGGTTTAGCGGATGTCATTCTAGGGATTAAAATCACTAGAACCGCTGACGGAATTATTCTGTCACAGGCACATTATGCTGAAAAGATACTTGAGCGGTTTAAAAACTACTCAAAAGGAAAAGGAAAAACTCATGTAGATCATGAACTTCACTTGACCGAAAACTCGGGTGAAGCGGTGTCACAGATAGAGTATGCTAGGGTGATCGGAAGTCTCATGTACTTATCAAATTGTACAAGACCCGATCTAGCGCACGCAGTCAACGTTCTAAGTCGTTACACCAGTAATCCAGGTCATAAACACTGGCAAGCCATAAGAAGAGTATTAAATTACATAAGATACACAAAAACTTATGGGTTGCACTATAGTAAAGAACCAGCAGTTTTAGAAGGATACAGTGACGCCAATTGGATAGCTGATTCCAAAAACTCAAAATCCACAAGTGGATATGTCTTTACTTTAGGAGGTGCAGCAATATCATGGAAATCTGCGAAACAGACTCTAACGGCTGGATCAACCATGGAGTCGGAGTTTATAGCTTTAGATAAAGCCGCAGAAGAAGCAGATTGGCTTCGTAATTTTTTGGAAGATATTCCGATGTGGGAAAACCCTGTGCCGGCATTACGTGTACACTACGATAGCCAATCGACTATTGCTCGAGCACACAATACTCACTACAATGGCAAGAACCGTCATATTAGAAGACGTCATAAGACCATTAGAAACTTGATCGCTACTAGTGTAATTACTGTAGATTACATAAATACAGTTTTTAATCTTGCGGACCCCTTTACTAAAGGGCTAGCTAGAGATCAAGTTGTAAAATCATTAAGAGGAATGGGTCTAAAGCCTACAATCTAAGAGGATGTTTGATGGAAACCCCACCTAAATGACTGGAGATCCCAAGAATTAGGTTCAAAGGGAAAACTAAATCAAACAAAATCAGTCTGGAGTACTGTATGACAAATAGTCACAACCCAGTTCCTAAGATGAAAAACAGTACTTCATGTGTCTTTAAAGGTTAAACAATGCTTTTAATGATCGAGTCCATAAGCTTTGATATATCAGTGGAGCATTTCCTAAAGGAAAACTTCTTAAAACAAACGCTAATGGCGAATCACCTAGTGAGTGTGAAATCAGGCCGTTTCTAGGAGAATAAAATGTAAGGCTATATTCTCCAACTTCACTCATGAAATCCAGGCATGTTCATGGCCAAAACGAACACAATAGAGAACTTGGTTCTTCGAGAAAAAGAAGCTGGGTTATACATGTTGTCTCGGTTTACATAAAAATCCTGGTGGTTCAAGACATCATGTTCACCTCCTGGCCAGTAAATCCGACAGATATTAACAATGAGTAGTTCAAAGCTGAAAAATGCTACTATCTCAGACACAGTTATTTTTCGCATACACTCTTGAAAGTCGAGTCTGTCTAGTCAGTCTAGTCTTTTATTTTTATTTTTTTTTGAGTCAGTAAAATCTTCCTATGTTTAGGGTAAATTCTATTCATGTGGGGGATTGTTGGAACTACACTTTTGACATCATGGCTTTAGCCAACTTTCCGGTGACTTTTCCGGTGACATCCGTCATCGGAATGACCGGTTTAAGGACTCTTTGGATTCCTTGTAATGAGCACTATAACATAGTGTAGTTACTTGTCAAAAGCAAAGTTATAATGAATGAGAAATTAATCTCCAAAGTGGTTAGCTTGAAAGCTTATGGGATGAGGATATTACGTTGCATGGACCTTACTTGGTTTAATATTTTGGAGTAAATTTGTTTGCAACTTATATTACATTCCATGTTACGTATGTTGCATATAATATCCAAAAT
The DNA here is from genome assembly GCA_024034495.1 of Camelina laxa. Classification (NCBI taxonomy): domain Eukaryota; kingdom Viridiplantae; phylum Streptophyta; class Magnoliopsida; order Brassicales; family Brassicaceae; genus Camelina; species Camelina laxa. The sequence goes on from CM043880.1 coordinate 18,530,032, forward strand.
TTAATGTGCAAAGTAAAATCGAGTTTGTTGTGTTTAAAAACAAACAAAGTCGAAGTCTTATCAATTCAAGGGGAAGAATAAGTCGCTCCGGAGATCTCGCCAACGTGTGAGACTTGATCGCATTTCTCCTCTCCTCAACGTCCCGAGATATCAGTCCACGAGCTCAGATTTTGTGGAGAGCATCTCGTCCTCCTCTCCATATAAATACATAGCTCTCTCGTTTCATTATTTTCACGCTTGCGGAGAAGCAAACACTCTGAAACAAAATCCAACTCTCTCTCACTCCTCTTTCTCTCACTACAAAAACGTAAGTGTTGTGACACGGTCTCATCTCGGTTGTATCCTGGGATCCATGTATTCTCTAAACCGCCACACTGCGGGAGCTACTTTGGGTTAAGGAAAGAGATCGTATCTCGCCTCCGAGAATCTACTTCTACTCCTTTCTTCTATCGTTTTTACATAGGTGTTGTAATCATTATCTCATCTATGGATTTTCGCGGTCCTACAAATCACACCACTCAGTTGTACATGGTCGGACCTGTGAAGATCTGTCCAATATAAGTATGAACAAAAAACGATAAGCCTAAATCTTTTGTTTTAGTAAACTGTGACAAACAGTAGCTTGATACAAGAAGACTTTTAACATTGGGTCCATATCAAATGCAAACTGTATTGAAATCTACCACACTTCCAAGTGCAGGCTTAGAGAACAAGTAATACAAGACTAGCTGTGTAACTCATTGGGCACTAAAACCTTCCGAGCCTCTATGAAAATTAGGACACGACAATAATAGACTGTGTGATATCTGCAAAACAAACTCTTAATTATATCTATCATGGTTCTATCAGCACAAATGAAGTACTATGGAATAGCCAGGTTCACAATCGTGATTATCAGCAACCAAAACAGTTCTACAACCCAATGTTAATTGAAACATGTAAATATTACCCACATAGTTCCAATTTTCAGGGTCTATATGCTACCAACAAACATTTAAACTAACAAATTAAACAACCATGCTTCAGTAAACTGTAATATATATACAAAAAGCTAGAACCTAAGTAAGTTGTTGATCTACAGAAATCTATCACATTCAATATATGTACGGTCCGTGGTTCGATCAGCATTAATAACGTACAAGCATCGAGTAGCGTTATGCAATAAACCAACACTTGGGACATGAATCAAGCAACAATTAACTAGTAAACAGCAAACACTATGCAAATATGAGATAACCAAGGAGAAGTAAAAGGATTTGAACCAAACTGATATAAACAAGGAGAAGCACGAACCAGATTCAGCAGAATCCTCAATGAAAGACATCATAACAAAGTAATTAATCAAACGCCAATAAAAACCATATCCGACAAGTTTATATAGAATTGGCCATCACATAACATTTCTCAATTTAACAGTTAAGATAATTACAAAAAAAAAAAAAAGAAAGAAAGTGTAACGAAATTGTGGAAGAATGAACAGAACAAGCCAAAACAAAATGGCACTGAAGCTCTGTTGCTAATGACAGAAATGTGAATGACCTTCCATTCTTTCAATCATCCTCCACACTTTTATTTTGTTTGTTTACATGTACCTCGAACTACATATAATTAATGAAACCTCGATCAGGTAACATAAATAATGAAATATGAAAGCAAAAGAATCAACGTAAAAGCAAAAGAAACCTAACCTATAAGTCAACAGAAGTAACTAGTATAACAGTTTAGTAACCCTGTGGAGTTTAGAAGTCATCATCTTGTCTGCAGTTTGAACGGCATCCTCGACCCTTCCAGACTTAGCATATGCACGAATCATTGCTTTATAAGTTTCATCATCTGGCAGGACCTCTTCTTTCAGCAATTCATCAAACAAACTCTCAGCCTCGGACAGCCTCCCATTCTGACACAACCTAGTAATAAGGTTCCGGTATGCTCTCACAGGCAGCGAGTTGTACTCAACCTTTGTCTTGGCCTTGGTGAAGATGTTGAGCGCATCGCTGAACCGTCCCACCTGGAAACACTCGTTCACCATCAAATTAAGAGTATCCGCATCAAACCGAAACCAGCAGCAATGATTGTCAAGCATATACTCGAACAATGACCAGGCCTGTGTTTTCTTGCCGTACTTGAGCAAGAGTTTCAAATACAGATTGCCCACAGTTGCATTTGCTGTCAGGCCGTCCTTGTTCATCGTCACTGAGCTCCTGTATAGATCCATAGCCTCCTCATCCTTGCCTTGCTTGAACAAATACTCTACGAATACTGATTCCAGGATTGCGATTTCATTGCGAATGGAACAAGTCTTGAAGTCGTCCCGGAGCTGATACGCCATGTCGAGATTCCCCTGTTCCAAGTAGCCACGAATAAGATTCATGTACATGCCTGGCTTTTGGAAATTGAACAATTCAGCTCTTCCTTTCAACAAGAGATCCAGAGCTTGGTCCATCATCCCGGCATCGACCATGGCTTTGGTCAAGATGGATGTCGTACGTGTTGTGGTCCGGAGAAGGAGTGTTACAGTGGGTTTTGATGATGAAATTGCAGCAAGCAATGTCTGGCTTAATCTTGGATTTGTTGAAAAAGAAATCGAACAGATCCAAGGCGTCGTCGGACCTCCCAGCCTTGCACATGGCTCCGATGATGGTTTTGCTGATTAAGGTGGCTGTTTCAGGGTCCATCTTCTTCCTCGCAGCTAAACGGGCGTGCTTGGCTGCAACGTCGAGATCCGAGATGTCGTTGATCAGGAACCTGACTCGACTTAGAAGTGATAATGATGGACCCCTAAAAGTGGGTCGTTGCTTCATAGGAAGATCCCTCCCAATCGGATAAGGTTTTGATGAAAACATCATCTTCTGGAGTATGAACCGGCGGCTGCTTGACATCGCCGGCGAAGACATTTTTTTTTCTTTCTTTAACCTACATCATCTTGGGACATAACCTACTGTAATTTATATACGATGTCGTTTGTATCTGTGACTGTATATATACTATAACATAACCCCTTTTTTTTTGACAAAAAAAAAAAACATAACCCCTTTTAATCCATATAGTATATCAATAATAATAGTAAAGGGTTTGTATGTTTATTATTCATGATCATAGTAATAAATTATGTTCTAACATGACATGAGACACCGATTCTTGTAACAGAAATCAACCAACTAACCGCTAGAATGAGCTGCGACCGGACAAATTTATCCATGTCCTGCAAACCAGTAACTGCGAACCAACTTGTAAAAGGCGTTATTGTGAGAGCATATGGTAAAAACGAGAATGGGTAAGCCAGAGAAACAAAGACAAACTCCAAGCATACCCAAGGATTTAGAAAATATATAGAAATTGAAAAATCTAGTATGAGATATAGTTGTTACCACCCAAGTCAAAATCCCCATGCCTATCAATTTCTGTTTTCCAACTAAACTAATCGATCTAAGTTGTCAGCTAAAGTGAGATTGCAACTCAATTACACTCTTATGCAAAAAAGATCACCGCAGTGATAAGATAAGCCCTAATAAACTCAATAGCTCTAATTCAAGCTTTAGATTTTCCAAACATTTTTTTCTTTCTTCTATGCAAAAGTACTGCATTCGTTCAGTTAATAGGTTTTGGTTACTATCTCATCAGATCAGAATTTGGAGACTGTGTATGAGGGCTCATGTGAGACTATTTCACTGACCATGTAATCCAAATGGGGAAAAAAAAAAGAATTCAGAGATCACCTTCAAAAATGTTGAATTCTTCATCAATTTGAAGAAGCTTAAAAGCAAAGGATTAGTTAGGATAGGAGGTGTTTGACAAAAAAAAAAAAAGTTAGGATAGGAGGTTTTGTTTTCCTTCGGTTAACTGTTTGGTTCAGCCGAACCCAAATAACCTAGAACCAAGCACTTCACCCTCCTATTTGATAAAAAACATTGGGTGTCAGAGAAGCCTTGGGTGACTGATGTTGTGATATTTTGTCTACTTGACTGAATGGCACATTATAATCTTCCTTAATCAACATTATCCCAATCTTCACATATTCTGATTGTTTTGATAGTTTCACAGGTTTCAAGAGACTGGTTTTGTTACTGTTGTCACTAAACCATGATGACAAATGTATTAGAAATACGTAAGTCCAAAATAAAAACCACATACAAATATTTTAAACCTGTTTGTTGTATGTTCAAATATTTTTGTAACTGATTTTGTCAAATTTCTCATAAACGCTTTAATTCCTTTTCGATTTATTTTTAATTAGACAAGTCCATTATCATATGCAAGTATAAACATTAACTTGAGACCGAGAGACTCAGCATCTCCGTTTATACACTTACCCCCTTGAGAACAATTCGTTGATTTTGGGCCTAGTGTGTTTATTTTCCACTCTTTTATTTGATTTAATAATGACATTTTTATTAACTCAATAGAGATGATTTCATTTTTTTTGGGACCTTTCATAGAGAGGTGATATAGACCGTAACAACAGTAGACACATTGTGTCACAGTAAAATGTTAACATAACGACTGAATATAACGACATTGAAAACATTTATTAGAATAAAATAAAATATGTGCATATACTATATATATATATATATTATTAAATAAAATAATGGATTTCAGGAAAAACTAATGTAAATTTAAGAAACAACATCAACACAAAAATCATATCACTGAAGTTTCTTATTATATCAACATCAACACAAAACTCATATCATATATATACTGATAATTTTATATAATTATTCGTTTATAATATTGATGGTAGCATATATTTTTATAAGATTAAAAAAATCTTTATTATTATTTTTTTAAAATTATGTTTAAACTTACACTGGTCAAACTTAGAAATAGATAAATTTATCAATTTTAATAATTATTAAATTATCAAGGTTTTACTGTATGTTATTATCATTAATGTATCTCAATATAAAAAATGAGAAGGAGGTTTCAAAATCATGATTTTTAGAATAACAAAAATAAGAAGAGATGACGAATGAAATTTTTGAAAAATAAATGAACGAATAATGAAAAATGATTTTTTTTCTACGTCTCTTAACAAAATATATCGACTAATATGATTGTGAGACTGTTATTTATCACATTTTCAAAAGAAAAAGATATTTCAAATAAAATTTTAAATTCATGTTTGCTGACACAATTTTTTTTGTTTCATGGTGAATTTAAATAACATGAATTTTAATATTCAATATCCAACATTATTCTATAATCCAACTAAAGATTTTAGAAATGATTACAGTAATATAGAAATTTAATCAACTTTAATTATGTAACTTACAGTTGAAAAACGGAGGCTTACATATATACGGACGAATACTCTAAAGGTTATCTTGGTTATGCATTGATGAAGTGTTCAGAAATTTATGAGGTTATGTAATGTCCTGATGAGTCTTGTTTTGCTTCAAGATTCAGAGAAAGTCTCTGGCTCGTCAACTCTTGAAGAATTTTGATGTATTCTTGCCAAATCAGGAGTGGCAACTGTAAGTAATCAAACTTTCTTCCTCTCGGGTTCACAACTACTAGTATTTTGTGGAAACCTCTTGTTGATTAATCTGCCACAACCATTTTAGGATGCACTTCTCATTGGTCATCCACCATCTCATAGTTCTGAAACTCCTCAACATCTTGCTGGGTTCTTTATGGTAAGAAGTAGCTCCCTCTAGTAATCTCTTTTCTACCTGATCCAGCTTAATCTAAAAGCGTATTTTTATCAAAAATTTTGTTTTATGGTGAATCTAAATAACATGTATTTTAATATCCAACATTATTTTATAATCCAATTGAAGATTTTAGAAATGATTATAGTAATATAAAAATTTAATCAACTTTAATTATGTAACTTACAGGTGCGTTTATTTAACGTAACTATCCGTAAAATATTTGTTTTTTAAGATTTAGTTATTTCATCTTTTATTTTTAAAATTGTGTATTTTTATTATAAGTATTGGTTGATAAATTTTCACTCAATTAAAATTATCTTATCAGAAATTGCATTTACTTATTATAATCGTTCTTTGATATTCTTACTTAGGATCACTTCGTCCTAATATTTATTTATAAGTAATATAAATATCAATAACTGTTATGATGCTTGTTATTTTTTACAATAATTTTTCATACAATATCTTATACTTAAAATACATATAAATTATAAGTAGAGTTGCCTTGATTCATTATGACTTTTTATTTAACTTTTTTAAATAATGTTGAGTCTTTTTACTATATTACTTTTTTATTCTAAATTTTTATTTTGATAATTATGTTTTTAAACTCACAGTTATATATATTTAATATTTATGAAGTTTGTAGCCATATTTCATTATTTTCTTCTTTTAAGATAAATTTTATTTTTATTTTTTACCATATAATTTTAAATGATTTTATAATATATAATTTTAAATTTTAAATTTAATAAATTGTTTTGAAATACTTGGAGGGGTCTGAACTGAACGTCTCTCTCCAAAATAAAGCCGTTACGGAGTTTCCAATAAAAATCCCCAAATCTCGAACCACCGCCGTCTCAATCAGAATCTAATCTGCTCTCCCGTCACTCGCATTCATCAGCGACGAAACTCATCTCTCTCGCGCGATCTTGATTGAATTACTTACGATTCCGTCTCTCTCTCTCTGTGCAGGCTTTTGTTTGTTTCGTCTTTGTCTGATTGAGATCTTTTAATCCGTTTTTCGTATTATCATCATCGCTATTGTGTTTTTGCTGTTTGATTGGATTGTTTTTGTTTGTTTTCTTTTTGTTGTGTGTATTTTGTTGGTGATAATATGGATGCAGGTATGAGCGCTTCTTCTTACTTAAAGGCGCAGGTTCGTTGCCCTCTTCAAGAACACTTCCTTCCCAGGAAAAGTTCCAAGGAAAACGTAAGTTTATGCTTTTTTTATTTACTGTCGTTTCAATTTAGGGTTTTGATTCTTCAGAACCGATGCAATTTTACATGATTCCGTTCTGCCATTACGAATTAGGGTTTCGATTTGGGTGGGGGGGGGGGTTATGATTCTTTAGAACCGATGCAATTTACATGATTACGAATTAGGGTTTCGATTTGGGGGTTTTATGATTGTGTTCTGCTGAATTAGGGTTTCGATTTGTGACAATTGTGATATTGATTGAATTGTACTGATTTGCTTATATGTTATCTTCCACCAGCTGGACAGGTTCATACCCAACAGATCAGCTATGAATTTCGATTATGCACACTACGCACTTATGGAAGGGAGAAAAGGTAAGGATCAATCAGCACCGGTAAGTTCACCATCCAAGGAGGCCTACAGGAAGCAGTTGGCTGAGATCATGAACCTCAACCACACCCGGATCCTCGCCTTCAGAAACAAACCTCAAGCTCCTGTAGATCTTTTTCCCACCGATCACTCTGCTTCTCTTCACCAGCAGCCTAATTCCGTGAAGCCTCGCAGATACATTCCTCAGGTATGTTATGTTTTTAATTATTGAGTTTGAATGAAAAGAACCCAGTTACTTGTTACTTTGGAGTTTGTATTTGATCTGACTGTTGTTATTCGCTTTGTTGTAATTATAGACTTCTGAGAGAACCTTAGATGCACCTGACATTGTGGATGATTTCTACCTTAACTTGCTCGATTGGGGAAGTGAAAATGTCTTGGCCATAGCCTTGGACCACACTGTCTACTTATGGGATGCTTCCACTGGTTCTACTTCTGAGCTTGTCACCATTGATGAAGAGAAAGGACCTGTCACAAGTATCAACTGGGCGCCTGATGGTCGTCATGTTGCTATTGGACTCAACAACTCTGAAGTGCAGCTCTGGGATTCTGCTTCCAACCGTCAAGTAATTTACTCAAATCCCTTTCTCTTCTGTTTAGATATCATAACCTGGTTGTCATGTTTTAACCCTTGAACTGATGTGTTTATAATATTTTTGCAGCTGAGAACATTGAATGGTTGCCACCAGTCAAGAGTTGGATCATTGGCATGGAACAATCACATCCTGACTACTGGAGGAATGGACGGGCAGATTGTCAACAACGATGTACGAATCAGATCACATATCGTGGAAACTTACAGAGGTCACACTCAAGAGGTTTGTGGTCTGAAGTGGTCAGGATCTGGACAGCAACTAGCGAGTGGTGGCAACGACAATGTGGTGCACATATGGGATCGTTCTGTCGCCTCCTCAAACTCAACCACGCAATGGCTACACAGGCTTGAGGAACATACATCTGCAGTGAAAGCTCTTGCCTGGTGCCCTTTCCAAGCGAATTTGCTTGCAACTGGTGGTGGTGGAGGAGACAGGACCATCAAGTTCTGGAATACTCACACCGGAGCTTGCCTGAATTCAGTAGACACTGGTTCCCAAGTTTGTTCGTTGTTATGGAGCAAGAATGAAAGAGAGTTGCTTAGTTCACATGGGTTTACACAGAATCAGCTTACACTTTGGAAGTACCCATCCATGGTGAAAATGGCTGAGCTCACTGGTCATACATCAAGAGTCCTATATATGGCTCAGGTAAAATATAAATCAAATCTTCTTTATCTTTAGCTGCAAAGTAGCTTTGTGTGATGAGGTCTTTGGTTCTAAAAGTTGTGTTGTTTGTTGTATTTTTGTACAGAGTCCGGATGGTTGTACCGTGGCTTCAGCAGCAGGAGACGAGACTCTGAGATTTTGGAATGTTTTTGGAGTACCAGAGACCACCAAAAAAGCTGCTCCAAAAGCTGCTCCGGAGCCATTTTCTCATGTGAATCGTATTCGTTGAAATTGTGAAGACTAACAACGAAAAGGAAACCCATCGACAGTTGTGTTAATACAGAAGCCAAAAAAATCATCTTTTTTTTTTTCCGGATTCATTCTTCATGAACTGTATTGAGAAGAAAGGAGTAGTTGTACAGTTTTATATCTGTGAATTGTTGAGTCAAACTTAATTGCGTTGCACAATGCTGAATAGAAAGATTTTATTTTACATGTGCCAGAAGATACAAGAATTATGCACACTTTATCTGGTTAGAAAGATTCATCAATCTTGAAACCACACTAATTTTTATCAGACTACTATGCACACTTTATATGGTTAGGAGTTTTATAGAGTTTTTGATCAGTCTCATGATATTATTTTGGATTTAGTATACTAGTGAAGTACGCAGTTTTGAAACTGAATTATGTACTTGTAACTTTTAAAAGTTATTAATAATATGAATAACTGGTACTTTTAGGTTAACTAATTGATTAATAATATACAGTATGCTTTTTTAAAAACCCAATAAAATAGAAAAGATTAGGAAGTAAGATGAAAAAATAAGATATATTTATCTGATAAAAAATAATAATAAAACAAATATTCAGTCACATTCACATAAAAAACATTCTTCACCCACTACAAACCAAATATTTTTCACAAGACTAATACGCCTTATTGTTTTAGAAATCTGTCCACTGTAAACAAGAAATCTAATTTGGAAAGTCTATAGCTTGAACTTGAATTAAAGCTTCTGAGATGATTAATTATGGTTTATTTATATCACTGCAGTGTTCTTTTTGCATAGGAGTGTGATAACTCACTTAGCTGACAACTTAGATTCGATTAGTGTAGTAGTTAGTTGTTAAACAGGGGGAAAACAGAAATTGATAGGCATGGGGAAATTGACTTGGGAGAGCAGACGATGCTCTAGAAATTTCATTTCTAAGGTTCTTTGGTTGTTTTTCTCTTAGTTTATTGCTTGTTCCTGAGTATTGTAGTGGATATCAGTAAGAGAACACGTTCTGACTCTGACTCCTATCAGTGCACTTAATTTGTAGGTCTCGAGTCGTCAATTATATATTCCTGCAAACACGTCAGCTGAGTCAAAGTAAGTTTCATATTGCTTAATTTATTACACTCTTCAACATCCTTTCTCTTAAGTTGTTTAATTTGCTAGTTCAGTAATTCACTTGTTGAAAAGATATGTTGTTGCTCAAAGGCTATGCAGAGAAGGAGATCTTCTTTTTTATAGTAGCCAAAGATTTGCAGCCTATGGCTCCAATTGAAGGTGTTATCCAGGTTCAAGGGGACATAACTTATGCCCGGACTGCTTAAGTGGTAACAACTATATCTCATACTAGATTTTTTAATCCTTGGGTATGCTTGTTCAATTTCCAAAAGCCAGGCATGTACATGAATCGTATTCGTGGCTACTTGGAACAGGGGAATCTCGACATGGCGTATGAGCTACGGGACGACTTCAAGACTTGTTCCACACGCAATAAAATCGCGATCCTTGAATCAGTATTCGTAGAGTATTTGTTCAAGCAAGGCAAGGATGAGGAGGCTATGGATCTATACAGGAGCTCAGTGACGATGAACAAAGACGGCTGACAGCAAATGCAACTGTGGGCAATCTGTATTTGAAACTGTTGCTCAAGTACGGCAGGAAAACACAGGGCATTGTTCGAGTATATGCTTGACAATCATTGCTGCTCGTTTCCGTTTGATGCGGATACTCTTAATATAATGGTGAACGAGTGTTTCCAGGTGGGACGGTTCCAGCGATGCGCTCAACATCTTCACCAAGGGTCCAAGGCCAAGGCAAAGGTTGAGTACAACTCGCTGCCTGTGAGAGCATACAGGAACCTTATAACAAGGTTGTGTCAGAATAGGCGGCTATCCGAGGCTGAGAGTGTGCTTGATGAATTGTTGAAAGGAGCTCTTGAAGCTTATAAAGCAATGATTCGTGCATATGCTGAGTCTGGAAGGGTCGAGGATGCCGTTCAAACTGCAGACAAGATGATGACTTCTAAACTCCACAGGGTTACTAAACTTTTTTTCTAGTTACTTCTGTTGACCTCTAGGTTAGGTTTCTTTTGCTTTTACATTGAATCTTTTGGCTTTCGTATTTCATTAATTATGTACTTCGAGTACTTAACTTTCATCAGTGTGTAAACCAATAAAAGACAAGTGTCATCAACTGGAGGATGAATGAAAGAATGGAAGGTCATTCACATTTCTATCATTAGCAACAGAGCTTCAGTGCCATTTTTTTGTTTTGGCATGATCTGATCATGTTCCACAATTTCGTTACACTTTTTTTTTTTTTTTCGTAATTATCTGTACTGTTGAAATGAGAAATGTTATGTGATACATGGCCAATTCTATATAAACTTGTCGGATATGCTTTTAAATCGTTTGATTAGTTACTTTGTTATGATGTCTTTCATTGAGGATTCTGCTGAATCTGGTACGTGCTTGTATTTGTTTATATCATTTTGTTTCACATCCTTTTACTTCTCATACAGGATCACACATGTATATTGGAGCGAATGGTTGCAGTTATAGACTACCACATGTGTCACAGATGATATGTGTTCGTGGTGACTGGTGAGGATGATGGTGATATAGAGATGATGAGGCTAAGAAGAAAAAGGATGATGATGGATATAGAGGTGAGAGAAGAATGGTTGAAGAGGGAGAGCCCTTTTCATGAAACAGAGTCAGAGAGATGGTGGTTTTTCCCGGAGGTGAGTGTTTGATTATATTGGTGGTTCCGATTTGCTTCATGAAGAAGTTATCCTCATATTTGCGTAGTGTTTGTTGTTTAGTAGTTAACTGTTGCTTGATGCATATCCCAAGTGTTGGTTTATTGCATAACGCTACTCGATGCTTTTACGTTATTAATGCTGATAGATCCACCTGACCGTACATAGTTTGGAAATTTGGAATGTGATAGATTTCTGGAGATCAAAAACTTACTAGGTTCTAGCCTTTTGTATATATTACAGTTTAGTTAAGCATGGTTGTTTAATTTGTTAGTTTAAATGTTTGTTGATAGCATATAGACCCTGAAAATTGGAACTATGTGGGTAATATTTACATGTTTCAATTAACATTGGGTTGTAGAACTGTTTTGGTTGCTGATAATCACGATTGTGAACCTAGCTATTCCATAGTACTTCATTTGTGATGATAGAACCATGATAGATATAATTAAGAGTTCGTTTTGCATATATCATATCACATGTACAGTCTATTATTGTCGTGTCCTAATTTTCATAGAGGCTCGGAAGGTTTTATAGTGCCCAATCAGTTACACAGCTAGTCTTGTATTACTTGTTCTCTAAGCCTGCACTTGTAAGTGTGGTAGATTTCAACACAATTTGCATTTGATATGGACCCAATGTTAAAAGTCTTATTGTATCATTGTATCAAGCAGTTGTTTGTAACAGTTTACTAAAACAATTATGTACACTATACTAAAACAACAGATTTAGGCTTATCCTTTGGTGTTGATACTTATATTGGACAGATCTTCACAGGTCCGACCATGTACAACTGAGTGGGCGTGATTACGTTACAGAGGCATAACATAAGCATTAGGCAAGATCTCCATCGTCCTTAGCTAGAGGCTAAGCCATGCATGTAGTCATGTAGTCTTGTAGACATGTAGTGTCGTCCGTCTCATCATCCCTCCGTACTAGTTAATACATCGCATCTCCATCAACAATAAGACAGTTACGTGTACACAAATACTATGCGATAAAGATAAAGTATGATTTAAAATAATTCTTCACGTGCGAAATCAAATAAGATTGGACGGCTGTGATTTCCGCTACTGATAATATGTACCGCCGGATTCACTTTCAGGTTTTAAACATTTCGTCAAAAAGTGAAAAGTCAAAAGTAAGTATGCCACGTCAGCTAAGAAGTTTAGATAATTTTCTTCGTTGCCTCCTTCTTCCATATAAAGTTCCAGAAACTACTAAACCCAAAACCCCTAAAGCACTGAAAAGCTTGACTCTTGACTCTTTGTTGAACTCTCATCATGGCCAAGGCCGTTCCTCTAAGTCCTCAACCTCAATCTCCAGGTACGGAGGCATTAAGGAATTAAGGAAGGTAGCCATCGTCCCTAGCTAGCTAGAGGCTAATCTATGCTTTAGTGTCGTCCGTCTCATCATCCCTCCGTATTAATTATAATTCATCGTATCTGCATGCTTACGGAATAAATTATCATATTTAAAACAATATATGGACCATATGCATCTGTTTGTCTTTTCTTTTGGACTTCCCAATATTTCAACTAATATGTATGAAATAATTTCCTTTTGTGCTCTTATAGAAACTACAGTTATATATATATATATATATATATTTTATGGAAAAATGTTATTTCTAACAAATCTCTAGTTTGATGGAATTTGAGATTAATAAATAGTACATGTTTTAGTTCATAAAGACGTCCCAGAAAAATCTTAGAAAGATAACACATACAGTATTATATAAGTTTATAGGTAGGTGAAAGAAACCTAATCTCCTAAATTAATAAATTAGAGTTCATAAAACTAAAAGATCATGACTTCCGGAAATAGTTTATAAAAAAATCTCGACTACAATTAATGAAGTTATTTTGTTAACCTCTTTTGCGATTCTACCATTTGATTAATTATGTTGCTTAAAATATCTTAGGGGTTCATGTAGTACATTTATTGCTCATGCACTTACGTAATATTGCTCTAAAAGACAACTTAATTATGTACTGAAAATTGTATGTTTGAGGAATTACTTCATACAAAAAAAGAAAAGAAAAAAAGAGTTACTATTTGTTTATTTTTAAGAAACTTGCTACCTTCTTTTTTTTGTTTATTTTTGACATCAAGATTCAAGAAACTAGCTACTTTCAACTTGACTAATACTAGTTACTAGTAATTATGGCTGTATAGACAATCTCACGTCATAGTTATTAATAACTGCACAATGGTTAGCTAAATAAATCACTGTGTAAGACAGTTGTTTTCAAGAAAAGAGGACAACACGTGTCGAAACAGTATTGGTGGAAATCACAAATGAAAAGGGACACGTGTCTCCTAGGTAGTGTTTTGTCGTGTCTTCACCTGACAACTCTGTCTTGTTCCTTCCCTCCCATCCCAAACCTCCCTAAATGCCAACAATTAGAGAGAGAGAGAGGGAACTATAGATAAAAAGAAACCCTAAATCCCGAAGCAGCTAGCTACAAATCTCACAGAAACACATCTGAATCATGGTCGTCCCTCTTAGTTCTGTTCCTCGTTCTCGTGGTTAGATCTCTCAAACCAGTCTCAAATTTCGCTTACATATATATATCCATCAATGTTTCGTTTTTCTTCTTGTTGTTGTTGTTTTTTTTTTCTGGATAAAAATCTAATTTTTTTTTGTTATTGTTTGTGTTGATGGGGTGCTGCAGAAGGGTTTTATGCAATAAACAACCAGTTTCTAACAAATGGTCCAAAAGGGTTCTATGAGTACAAGCAGCTGGAGAACGAAGACTTGTTCGTTCGGATGGATCTTCCGGGGTTCCAAAAGATGGTGTGAGGATCTCTTTTGACCAGTCCAAAAAATCTGTTTGTATCTTCGCCGACGCACCGAAAGAACACAAATACGACTTCTCTTCCCGGAACTACGGTACCACCACCGGACTCATCTGCAAATGCTGTGAAATCTCCAGTTGCACTTCCCTCATGTCCGACGGTGTTCTTAGACTTCTCCTTACCAAGACCAAAATCACTCCACAACGTTCCTCCCGCATCTGTATAATATTTACCTTTTCTCTCTCTTTTTTCTTTTATAGATATTATTCAGTCTTTAATTCAGTCTTCAATCAGTCTTTTTTTTGTGTTTTCTACAGCGTTTCTTGCTGCCCCAGATTCCGGAGAAGGTATTTTTATATATTCGATCTGTCGTTTTCACCAAACTTTCTATTTTGATATATCGTCTCTGGTAACATTACAAAGTCTTCATTTTAAAAAGTCTTGATTTTTCCTTTACTAACGTTTGTAAATGTTGTCTTCTCTCTCTATCCAGTGGTCATAGTTCTCTGTGGCGATGGTCCTCGCACCCATGGCACAAATCCTCATGGTATTCACATATTTAGACTTCTATATACATATTTGTTGTATACCATATATATAGTGTTTGGCTGGTCTTAATAAGAACATTTGTTGTTGTTGTATGTATATGTGGAGAGCAGACCCGAAGTTAACTGGTCGGATATTGATGCCACACCCATGTGTGAACTACGGATCTGAGATGGCTTATGAGTCCAAGCAGCTTCAAAACGGTGGTCTATACGTGCGTGTAGACATGCCAGGCGTCCCCAAAGAGAACTTCACCGTCTCAGTCGTGAATGGGAGAGTGAGGGTGACTGGTGAAGCTCCTGCTCTTAGCCACGACTCGAGTGGACGTTTCTACTCTGGTGACGTAGCTATGCTCTCCACTTCTGTCGTCGACATTCCCATCCGTAAGATCAAGACCATTGCCAAGAACGGTGTGATCCGTTTAATCATCCCTCCCGTTTGATTTCATCATCATGATGATGAAGCTTATCTTTTCTGTTTCTTTAAAACTCGTAACCTCTTGTGAACTTCTTCTTTAAGGATTATGGTCATATTTGTGCTAGCTTATGTTATCAACTTTGGATATGTTTTTTTAAAAAAGACAATATTTTTCCTTGTGTCAAATATTTGGTAACTTTTGGGTCTTCTTTAAATTGTTACCATTAAAGGTCTATTGATTTGTAAAATGATAAAAATTACAAAACTGTTGTCTAAGAATCAACAATAAGACAGTAACGTGTAGCCATGGGCGTTCAATTTAAACGGTTTGTTCGGGTCGGGTTATTCGGTTTTCCAAAAATTCGGGTTTTCTATTATCCCACCGAATAGACCCGAAATAGAATTCGGTTCGGGTCGGTTCGGTAGTCGGTTTGTTCGGGTCGGTTATAGGCTAAAATTTATGTTCCGAAATAAACCGAATTTTTCCTAGTTCGGTTTATTCTATCCAAATTAGACGAAAAAAAAAAAATAAAGTGGACTCAAATCTTATTACAAACCCAATAACAATCCAATTTAACATATTTACAATTACAAAGCCCAAACCCATTAACAATTAGGGTTTTCAATATCTCCACAACGGTGGGAGGCTGGCTGCGGCGTCAACGGTATCTGACAAAGTCGACCTCCCCCATCTCCGATGGTTCCAAATGGTTTGATCTTCCCCGTCTGATAACAAGAGTGGTGTGTTTCAAACACTTGGTCGTTCTGGATCAGTAGATCTGTAGACATTAGACATGACCACACGACATCATACAAACCTCTCTAGATCTGTAGTGAGATCTCTAAACCAAATAAATAAAACTAACTAAGTAAAACATGAAGAAATTCAGAAGAAGAATTATAAGAGGTAAAACCAGAAGAAGAACAAAGAAATCGATCTGAAAACAATTAGGTTTTGGCTTTGAATTTTTGAAATCCTTAATTCTCGAGAAGGAGGAAGAGCTTAAAGCAAAATAACAAAATCTCATTATGCTAAAGAGAGTACGAGACAAAATAAGAGCTTACCAGTCGGATTAGGTCGTTAGACAAAGGAGTTTCTTCTTCTAGGTACAACTGAGAGCAATAGGCGAGTTGTGGAAGACAATTATGGACAAGAGACGTGATGATGATTAGTGATTATGTGATTGAGTTATCTCAGATTCAAATGATTAGGCTTTCACGAGTTTCGCAGAAAGAGCTAAAGAGAGGCAGCCTCACGAAGAAGCTAGAAAATGAAAGGGGATTAGAGTTAATGAAATTTTATCTCTCTATATACTTCGGTTTACATGAAACCGATCGGTTATGCCTTGCCGAACCGAACCGGATTACTAACCGAATTCTAAAATTAATTTGACCGATCGGTTTGCTCTCTTTCACACATTCGGTGCCGATAACCGAATGTTTCGGTTTCCTCGGTTTGGGTTAACCGGGTTTTGCCGAATGCCCAGGACTAGAACTAACGTGTACCCAAATACTATGCGATATATAAAGATAAAGTATAATGTAAATATTCTTTTAAGTGTGAAACCAAATAAGATTGGACGGCTGTGATTTCCGCTAGTGATGATATGTACCGTCGGATTCACTTTCAGGTTTTAAACATTTCGTCAAAAGGTCAAAAGTAAGCATGCCACGTCAGCTAAGAAGTTTAGATATTTTCATTTGTTGCCTTCTTCTTCTTCCATATAAAGTTCCAGAAACTACTACTAAACGCAAAAACCCTAAAGCAGTGAAAAGCTTGACTCTTTGTTGAACTCTCATCATGGCCATGGCGGTTCCTCTTAGTCCTCAACCTCAATCTCCAGGTATTATGATTCTTTTCTCAAATCTCATTTACATTTTTCACTTTTTACGTCGCCGATTCCAGCTTTCATTTCTTCTGATTTGGTTTTCTCTCTTTGATGTTGAAAAAGCAGAAGGCTTTTACGCAATCAACAACCAGTTTATAACAGATGGGCCAAAAGGGTTCTCTGAGTTCACGATGCTGGAGAACGCAGACTTGTTCGTGAGGATGGATTTGCCTGGAGTTCCTGAAGAAGGCGTGAGTGTTTCTCTTGAGCGGTCGAAGAAAGCTGTGGTTGTTTACGCCGAAGCACCAAAGGTTCACAGACACGACTCCACAGACCGTCGATACCTTACTATGACTGGACTTGTCTGCAGATGCTGTGAGATCTCAAGCGTCACCACTCACATGTCCGATGGTGTTCTTAGACTTGTCCTCTCCAAGACTCCCATCTTTCCCCAACGCCCTTCTTGCATCTGTAAATACCCATTTTTCTCTTCTTTTTTTTTTTTTTTTTTCTCTATGCTGATTTATTCAATAAGCTTCTGATAAAAAGTTGATGTCTTTGATTTTGACAGCATTTCTCCGTGGCCGAGGTCTCCCACAAGGTACTTTAATTTCCACTTTTAATCCGAAACTTTCTAAATCTAAAAGTCCGTCTTTTTCCTACACAAACTTTTGGAAATTGGATTACTCATGTTTATGTTTGTTAGATCTCCGAGGCAGTGGCACTCACAGATTTCCCCATGGCCGCATTGGCACCAATCCAAATGGTATTCTCTCCTCTGCAACCTTATTGTTCTTCTTATTATTATTATTATTATTATAGTAGTACTGAGATTGGGTGTTTAAAAAGAGAGTATTTTGTGTTGTATCATGATGTATGTGTGGATCAGACCCGGCGTTAACCGGTCCGGTATTGCAGCCAAATCCATGGGTGAGCCCAATGTCGGTCATGGCTTATGAGTCGAAGCAGCTCCCAAACGGCAAACTGTACGTGCGCGTAGACATGCCGGGAGTTCCAAAAGAGAACTTCACTGTTTCTGTCACGAATGGGCGAGTGAAAGTGACTGGTGAAGCTCCTGCTGTTGGCCACGACTCAGGTGGCCGTTTCTACTCTGGTGACGTGGCTATGCTCTCTGCTCCGGTTGACATTTCATATGATGAATCTTTTGAGTTTGTGGATTTGTCTTTTCTAGAGTGGACCCTTTTTCTGGGATTGTGTAGTTTGTTTTGTGGATCATTTCCTTTTATGTTTTATCAGTACTTTGGATGATGTCTCAACGACAAAACATATTTTGGTATGTTTCAACGACACAGCTTTTTGTCATATGCATTGTCCTTTATGATTCCTCTCATTTGCTTATCATTTTCCAAAGGTCTTTGTTGAATTGCAAAGCATTTTTACAAAACCTTTGCTATGGGTATCAAATATAGGGGACACAAATATAACTCTTTGAGCACGAAACAATAATAAAGGTTCCACCATCAAACTCACTACACATCCTTTCTGCTTTTCTATCTGTAGAAACATCTCTATACACACCTATAGATAGACGACAAAAGGGGCATTTGAGACGTGGAACCACCTTTGAATCTTTGCATCAAGTCTTCTTTGTCATCCTTTTGATCTCCATCACCGCCTGCAGAAATTTCACAACTAATTTTAGCAATCATCTATGATACCCTTCTACTCAAAATTATAACTTTGGTGTGCCTATTCAAGTAGGAACCAACGGGATTTCAGCAACCAAAACAGTTCTTTAATATCACTCTTAGTACTGATGTCACAGTAGCAGAAATAGTGTGCCTGAAGTGGTTACGAGCCTAAGGTTATATATGCACACACTTCACCAAAAATTAGGCTATTAAGTCTCTCTACCTCACACCCATTACTAACTCTGGTATTGGTAGTGCAAAGAAGATATTCAACTGTCGAAAAGGATATTCTAGTTTTTACTATCAACGGGGGAGAGACCTATGAGTCTATGACATTGATACAAGAAAACTCTTAACATTGGATCCATATCAATTGCAATTTGTGTTTAAATCTACCACATTTCCTGTACAGGCTTAGAGAACAAGCAATACAAGACTAGCTGCGTAACTCATTGGGCACTGAATCAATCCTTCCGAGTCTCTGTTTTTATTAGGAAAGAACAATAGACTTTGATATCTGCAAAACGAACTCTTAACTATCTACCAAGATTCTATCAGCACAAATGAAGTTACTATGCAATAGACAGGTTCACAATCGTGTACTATTTAAATTACCTTTAAATCGCCTACACAATTTCACAAACTAATTACTAGATCATTCAATTATATACACTCTTTTCTGATGACCATAAGTTTGATTTGCTTGTTCCACTTGGAACCAATGGGATTATCAGTAACCAAAACAGTTTTCCAACCCAATGTTGAAACAAAAATAATACCCACATATTTTCAACTTTCAGGGTCTAAATGCTACCATCAAACATTCAACGAACAAACAACCATGCTTCACTAAACTTTCATATATACTAAAAGGTTAAGACCTGCTAACTTGTTGATTCCTAGATCCCCAGATATCTATCACACTCAAAACTATCTACCATGGTTCTATCAACACAAATGAAGTTACAAGCATCAAGTAGCATTATGCAATAAACCAACACTTGGGATATGAATCAAGCAACAGTTCACTATTAAACAGTAAATATTATGCAAATTAAGTATAATTTCATTATGAAATGCATAACCAGAACCACCAATGTAATCAAAAGACTCACCTTCGGGAAAAACCACCGTCTCTCTGGCTCTGTTTCATGAAAAGTGCTCTCTCTCTTTCCTTCTCAACCCTCTCCCTCTTCAACCTTTCTTCTCTCAGCTCCATCAAGCTCTTCTTCCCACCACTCATCTTCTTCTTCTTAGCTACATCACCTCTATAACCACCATCATACTCACCACGAACACTATCATCTTCATCATCATTACGTTTCTCAAGATACCAAGGACGTTTCACACCTTTACCAGCAACCCCATACCCTAATCTATACTTCTCTTCATCTGGATCACCCGCCCTCGCTGCAGCATCCTTGGCAGAAGCTCTCGCCGTCGCAGCCGCCTCTTTCCTCATTTTTTTCCTTCTCTGATCTTCCTCCTCCGCAGGCTTATCGTTCTTAGGGATCTCAATCGGATCAAATATCCTAATCCCTTCGAATAGATTAATATGACCAGTCTTAGGCTCCTCCGGTTCAACACTCTCCACAACAACAGCGGTGGTGGATTTAACAGCAGCAGCCACCACGGCCTCGTCCTTACCCTTGTCTGCCTCCGGAGAAGCTCGTTTGAGAGGCGCTAACCCACGGACGTTACGGAGCACTTCGAGACGAGACTCAGCATCTCGTTTCCTAGCTTCCTCGCGTTTGATCTGCTCTTCTCTAGCGGCAGCTTCTTCGTCTTTTCGGACTTTTTCTCGGTTGTCGAAGTTGTAAACGTTCCATCGCTTCTGTGGAAGAATGTTCAAACCACCGTGACCTCCCATGGCTAGGCTAACTAATGGATATCAAAAAGTTCCCACTTTCTTGCGAATTTGTGAGTTCCGAAACCCCCGATTTGATATGTCTTAACGATGAAATTGTATCGAAAAGAAAAGATTGGGTGAGTAACATCTTCCAATCGAATTGGAAATTTAGGGTTATCAACGCCGAGATAATAATATACTTTTAAATTTTGGAATAAGTTAACTTTGAAGCCCATTACCGTGATATTTTGAATCTTTGACAACTATAGGCCCAATTAATCTCTCTGTCTCTCAACTCTCAAGCTCAGCTATGTATCACACATCTTGTGATAGCAACGATCTTATATTTGGATGATCTAGACACAGGTGTCACCGTTAAATGTAAGTATAACGGCATATGTGAACTGAATGGACTAATATAAATCAAACCGAAGATAGTTGACACGTGACAGTTATATCCGAAAAAAGTCTTAGTGGTAAATGCAGTAAGGATGACCAGATGGATCTGCGGTTTCAACCGCTTTATTTTTAAGGTGGACGATAAACTGCTGCAGACCAACTTTATTTGTATGTAAAAATGGTATGTAGTTAGTCCATTACGGTTTTGTTTCTGTTTTCTTTGGATCGCACTACTACGAACTATATTTAATAAATGGTAAATAAAGAGCAGTCTAATCTGTAGAAAAATTTGTCCGCCCTATCCACTGCAATAATTCACACTAAGATTCTAAATGAAAATCAAACCACCTACGATATTGAAAACATCAATTAAATTTTTTTTTACGAGTTTAACCTTTAGAGACACAAGTTCTTTAGCAAAGGTAATGGGATCTTTTGGATGGATTTTGTTCCGGGTTAAAATGCTCACAATTATCTCTTGATTTGGTTTGTAGATTGACATGCTCTTGACAACATCTACTGCATTCTTAAGTTCTTTATTTCTTACTAACCCATCTATATATGAACCCATTATCTCAATTGATGGCTCGATGCCAAGAAGTTTGAAGACCCGAAGATAATGTGCATAGCTAGTCTCCCCTGAATGAGCACATGCAACCATGACATTCCAATATGTCAGAGTGTTTTATGCAACCTCTGAGGAACATTTTTAAACATGTTGATTGCTTGTAGTCCGTATGGAAACGGTCATGTTTAAAAATATTTATTTAACTTTTTGATTTATTTTCTTAGTTGTATTTATAATATTGAATAAAATATTATACTTTTTAGATTTTAATCTCTATTTAATATTTGTATAATGCAAAAAAAAAATTGTAAATTATATATAA
This sequence comes from Camelina laxa, assembly GCA_024034495.1. Lineage (NCBI taxonomy): Eukaryota > Viridiplantae > Streptophyta > Magnoliopsida > Brassicales > Brassicaceae > Camelina > Camelina laxa. Next base: position 18,551,905 of record CM043880.1, read on the forward strand.
TATTTTATATTTTAAAAATATAAGCAATGTTTTATCTTAGTTTAAAAATAAATGTCATTATCAAACGATTTGTGTAACAACCCGTCCCGTGGATCCCACTAGCCTCACTGCTAACCCGCTAACCTCACTGCTAGCCGCCCAAACGGACCCCAAGCTGGTCCTGCAGGTCAATTGGTGACAACTTATCCTGTGGGAAGGTTGTTAAAAGGTGAAGACCAGGGTTCGAGGAATGCCTGGCGCACCAATAACCTACTGATGGATTGGGATATCCACAGTGATAGATTATGATCGATGCCCTGCAGGACCAGCTTGGGGTCCGTTGGGACGGCTAGCGGGAAGCTAGCAGGGTCCACGGACGGTCCGTTGGGGCAGCTAGCGGGGGGCTAGTAGAGTCCGCGGGACGGTTGTCACAATTTGAGGATACAAATATTTAATCTTAGTTTTATAAATAAAATTAAATTATATAATTGTTGTGAATAGTTTGTTATTATTTTTAAAAATTGCTGAAATAATAAATAGAATATGTTAATTAATATTATTAAATAATTTTGAAAATATTGTTTTATTATTTTCTAAGCCAATATAAGTTTTTCTTTAATTAGTTATTAAATAAATTAAAATACAATATATTTTTTTGTAATATGTCACATGATAATATGATTAAACTATTGCTTAAATAAGTATATAAAGATTATATCTAATTCATTAACAGTATTTTTTTTTTTTATAAGTACTTAAATTTTTGCTAGTTTATTTTCTTGTATTAACGTTTTCAAATTTCTAAGTAAAATTGTAAATAATTTTTGACACTATGGTTATTTTTCTAATAAGTGTAATTAGTTTGAAAATAATTTAAATTTGTTTCTCAATGAGCAAAATTACTCCATGGTCAAAGTAAGAATAAAACAGTCAACTAGATAAACATATACGCATATACCCAATGAATCCAAATTTAATTGCTCTTGTTGGCTTCTTTAAATATTAACAAGTTCATTAGGGAGTGAATATGAGATTCGTTTACATTCAGCTTTACATAATCTAATGTTATATATATAACACCACATTGTTTTCAAATCCTAGACATGTTTATAAATGAACTCATCAACATACCATTGCAAGACACGAACAAAATTGGTACAATCGAATTTATATATGTTTATAAATATTATACAAACTGAAGGAAGATTATTGTCATTTTTAGTTGATTTTTAGAAATGAGAATAATCAACTAAAATCCGTTTTGAGTCTGGCTATATATAAGATTACATTAAAATTGAAATTTAACAAGTATGTGGTGGGATTTAAGCGGAAGAGGTTGAGAAGAAGAAAATTGTCGGCAAGAAGAATGAGAGAAAGTTATATTCCATAAGTATATCTTACAAAGGTTTACAAGGAATATATATATACTAAGAGAACTAGGGCTACACCCTGTACAATAAATCGCATAAGAGATAAAGAAAGAGAATTGGTTCTTCCCAAGATTGAAAGCGATCCCTCCTTGTTTCCTTAAACGAAGCACAACCCGTGACTCCACTCTCTCTTCTTCTCTAACGGCTACAAGGAGGATCTCGAACCTTCTCATGGGCTTACACCAATAAGGCCTCCTTATTCTCATAGATGACTCGGCCTAGTCACATAGTTGTACGAACGGCCTCATAGCTGTACGGACAGGGTGATCTTGGTCAATACTCCCCCTCAAAGCTTAGCCAAGGGAGACGGCTAAGCTTGGAACTCGCGTAAGATCACCTCATTAAAAACCTTAACATAGAAAACCACATGGGACAAAACCATGTTAAGGAAAAGAGTATGATCTTCACAGGTTAGAGGAGTTTCTTCACGGATGTGTTGGATCTACTAGTCCAAGCTTGCTGGAAATGTATTCGCAAATCTGAGGACTCGTTGCTTTGGTGAAGATGTCCGCCAGTTGGTCTTTGCTTGGAGTGTAACACGGCAAGACTACACCTTCTTCAATCTTTTCTCGCACTTTATGGCAATCTACCTCATTGTGCTTAGTCCGTTCATGGAAGACCGAGTTGGTTGCTATGTGTATCGCCGCCTTATTGTCACAATGCATGGTGATTGGTTGATCAGACTCCACTTCAAGGTCCCTGAGGAGGCCTTTGAGCCATGTGAGCTCATTGGTTAGCTTCTTCATAGCCCTATATTCCGACTCGGCACTTGATTGAGACACAACTTTCTGTTTCTTCGACTTCCAGGTCACTAGGTTCCCTCCAACGAATGTGAAATACCCTGTCATGGACCTCCTATCTATTGTATCACCAGCGTATTCCGCATCACAGTAGCCGACGAGTTCCGTGTTGTTGTTCTTTCCCATCCAAATGCCTTGTCCTGGACTACCCTTGAGATAACATAGGATCCTCTCGAGCGTCTGCCAGTCAAAATTCGTTGGAGCCTTCATGTGTTGGCTGATTTGGTTCACCGCATAGCATATGTCCGGCCTCGTGATCGTAAGATAGATAAGCTTACCCACCAGCCTACGGTAGCGTCCCACATCTTCGTATGGTTCGTGCGACTTGTTAACTGGAGCACCGGGTGTTGGCTTCTCCCCCTTTCGCTTGACCTGGTAACCTTCCTCAAGCGGCGTGGACACCGGTTTAGCTCCTATCTTACATGTCTCATGTAAAAGGTCAAGTGTATACTTCCTTTGAGAAAGAAACAATCCCTCCGGAGAGCGAGAGATTTCTATTCCAAGGAAGTATTTAAGTTCACCTAAATCCTTAATATCAAAGGTAGAATTAAGAAGAGCCTTAGTGGCACAAATACCGTCCTTATCATCACCGGTGATAATGATGTCATCAACATAGACGAGAACGACGACGCGGCCACAATCAGTCCGGAGAGTGAACAGCGTATGATCAGCTTCAGAGCGCTTGAAACCATTCGTGCGGAGTGTAGAGCTTAGCTTGTGGTACCACGCCCGCGGAGACTGTTTGAGACCATAGATCGCCTTGTGAAGCCGGAGAACTTTACCCGGAGCAACAATGTGCTCTAAACCCGGTGGAGGATGCATGTAGACTTCCTCGGTCAGCTCCCCCTGAAGAATGGCATTCTTGACGTCCATTTGACAAAGCTCCCAAGAGAGGTTAGTGGCCAAGGACAAGACGACCCGGACTGTATGGAGTTTGGCCACCGGAGCAAAGGTGTCCGTATAGTCAAGTCCATAGGTTTGAGTGAAGCCGCGTGCGACCAAGCGGGCTTTGTAGCGCTCGATCTCTCCAGTGCTCAGATATTTAATAGTGAACACCCACTTGGAGCTGACAGCCTTTTTACCTTTAGGGAGATCAGCCTCGTCCAAGTTCGATTCCGGATCATAGCCGCCGTTTCATCGTCCACCGCATCAACCCACTCCTTATTTTGCTTAGCTTCCTTGTAGGTTTGAGGAACAAAGTGCTCATCAAGCTTACCAAGGAAGGCAGAGTGATCCGAGGAGATAAGGTCAAACGAACACACGGCCTGAATAGGGTGGGCGACAGCCTGATTGTTGTAGTAGACACGTTGACTCTTTAACCTTTCACTACGCCGCAGTTGTTTTAAACGTTCACTGCACCGAAGTGGTGGTGGAGATGGTGTGGGCTGGCCTGTCTCAGCTGTACTATCGTCAGGTGATAGATCAGGTGGTGTTGTCAAGGCTTCTTCGGATTGTGTCTCTCTTGGCTCTAGAATATTGTTCTCCGGATGGGAAGGAGAAGCATCATGAGTTCCCGGAAGTTCCGATAATATTGTAGGCCCATCGGAGGGTGGTTTTGGTAGAGACGCCTCGTGATATGATGGTTTGGTGACGCCCAAATGGTCAAGAAGGAACCGCAAGTTGGCCACCCGGTCAGTATTGGGTTGAGATAAGTCTTTGAGGCCTTCCCAGTCCTTCTTATCATGGTACCCTTGTTGTTCAAGAAACTTCACATCTCTAGAGAGTAGTGTGCGGCTAGTGATCGGATTGTAACACTTGTACCCCTTCTGACTTGTTGAGTAGCCAATGAACATACTTCTAGTGCTTTTGGCCTCAAGTTTATTCCTTTGTTCTCCGGGCACTAAAACAAAACAAACACACCCGAACACGCGTAAGTGATCAAGAGAAGGTTTAACTTTGTTTAGTACCTCATAGGGTGATATGTCATTTAAGTCTTTTGTTGGTGTCCGATTGATCAAGTAGCACGCCATCATGACCGCATCACCCCAAAACCGCTAAGTGACATTCGAATGAAACATCATTGACTAAGACACCATTATTAAGTGTCGATTTTTCCTCTCGGCCACTCCATTTTGTTGAGGCATGTATGGACAGCTGGTCTGTTGGAGGATTCCATGCTTAGCTAGGTGCTCTTTGAGTTTGTGGCTTGTATATTCACCTCCATTATCCGATCTTAGTACCTTTATTTTTGCATTAAATTGATTAGTAACATAATTCTGAAAATTGACAAAGGCATCATAGACTCTATCTTTAGATGGTAACAAGGTGAGCCAAGTATATTTAGATTTCTCATCAATAAAGGTCACAAAATACTTGTTATTATCCCTAGATAGGCAAGGAGATGTCCACACATCAGAATGTACTAAATCAAAGCAATGTTCATAAATAGTACTTGATTTAGGGAAAATAGTCTTGCAATGTTTACCAAGAATACAAGACTCACAAGTGGAGTTATCAAACGAAACATTGGGCAACATTAATTCAAATGCACGAGAATGAGGATGGCCTAGTCTAGCATGCCACACATCACTTAAACTACTACTAAGATTCGAAGCAAAAGAAAACGAATTAGAAGGACTTGAAGCTTTCTCTAGGACATAGAGATCTCCTCTACCATCTCCTTCTCCAAGAACCTTTCCACTCTCAATATCCTGAAATGTACACTGTTAGGCCCAAAATCGCATAACAATTCAAATCTGTAGTAGCTTTCTTTACCGATAAGAGATTCGAAGTAAATGAAGGCATAAAGAAGGCTTTAGAACTTTTATCAAACAATTTTAGTTCTTCTATTCCTTTAACATGTACTCTATCTCCATTAGCAATGATAACATTACCTAGTGCCGGTTTTATATTGTGTATAAGACTAGGGTTACTAATCATATGGTGAGAAGCACCCGAGTCTACAACAAGTGAGGTACTAGGTTTTGAAGCAAAGAAAGTGATACCGGAGTCCTTTAGTGCGGCAATGGACTTGATGAGGGCCTCTAGGTTCGACTTTCTCACCAGGTCTCCAAGGGAAGCTACCATGGCAGTGGCTGCTGCGTCTCCTTGATTTGCTGCTCCGGTGCCTTGACCACTTGGTCCTCCTTGCGATAGGTTGGCCTTGAACTTCGCCAGCTTGAGATGCGGGTGAAGGATCCAACATTTGTCTTTCAGATGACCCTTCTTCTTACAATGGTCGCATACCATTGCTTTCCGGTTTTCATGCTTGTAAACTCCCTTGTTAGCCGTAGCCAAGTCCTCCTTACCGCTAAACAAGCCTAGCGACCCTTGCTCTTTTTGAACTTGAGAACACACATCTTCAAGAGTCGGAAGCTTGTCACCACGAAGGATTTGCTTGATAAGGTCGTTGAACGCCGGATTCAGAGTGAGAAGAAGACCGAAGACCTTGTCTTGTTCCTTTCTTTCGTTGAGGATGGCCGGATCTATGGTGCTCGGCCGAAGCATCTCTAGATCGGCCCAAAGAGACCTAAACTTGCCAAAATGCTTTGTGAACTCCAAGTCTTCTTGGTGAAGACAGTTGATAGCCTTTTTGACTTCAAACACCCTGGTCAAGTTGGTCACGTTTCCATACACGTTTGCAAGTGTCTCCCATAACTCCTTGGCCGTCTCACAATAAGAGTATGCTTCAAGGATTGGTGCATCAAGCGAATTCTGAAGAATGGCAAGCACGGTCTGATCTTCTTGAAACCATTTGATCTCCTTGTCTTCTTCCTTTCCTTCTTTACCGTCGTTCTTGGTGACTTTCTTGGGAAACTGGTCCGTTTCAACGTGAATCCATAGTCCCCGGCCACTCAACGCGGTCTTTGTGGTTCTTTTCCACAACAAATAGTTAGCCCCCTTTAAGACCACCGGTGTAACAATAGGTTTGGTAGTGTCCATGAGCGAGATTCGCGAAAGATAGAGAAAAATGATAACTAAGAATGTCAAGTAGCGAGTATGGAATGCAAGTAACCGAGAATAGAGAGAAAGATTGAAGAGGATAGAATATGAGAGAGAATACGAGTAGGTTTAGAGAATCAAAGATCGAAAAACTGCTCTGATACCATGTTGGGATTTAAGCGGAAGAGGTTGAGAAGAAGAGAATTGTCGGCAAGAAGAATGAGAGAAAGTTATATTCCATAAGTATATCTTACAAAGGTTTACAAGGAATATATATACTAAGAGAACTAGGGCTACACCCTGTACAATAAATTGCATAAGAGATAAGGAAAGAGACTTGGTTCTTCCCAAGATTGAAAGCGATCCCTCCTTGTTTACTTAAACGAAGCACAACCCGTGACTCCACTCTCTCTTCTTCTCTAACGGCTACAAGGAGGATCTCGAACCTTCTCATGGGCTTACACCAATAAGGCCTCCTTATTCTCATAGATGACTCGGCCTAGTCACATAGTTGTACGGACGGCCTCATAGCTGTACGGACAGGGTGATCTTGGTCAATAGTATGACGGAAGACAAATGGATTACATTAAGTATTATATTTTTGTTTTGAGTCTGGCTATATATAACCATTCTAGATTATCTAGTGACATTAAAAATCCGTTTAAACTAATTGCACATATTGCTATGTAATTTGCCAGTAGAAAAGTTGTAATTTATCATTTGATTTTGAATATATAATTAGGAAGGGGATGCTCTCTTAGTCTCAAGACATATAAAGTTGTAATTTATCATTTGATTACGGTTTTGTTAAGATCCCTCCCAATCGGATATGGTTTTTGATGAAAACATTATCCTCTGGAGGCTCTAGCTGCTAGACATCACCGGCGAAGACATTAGGGCATCTTTATAGGCATAACTGTTTTTGGTGTTCTTAGATTAAATATATTAGGAAAATAATCGTAGATCAGTAGTTAAGATCTTTTGCTAAAAAGTTAGTTATAGGGAGAACATGTTTAAGATCTTAAGATTTAATAATATAATATTCTTAAACATATAACAATTATAAAATCTAATAAATTTGGTATATAATATTAGAATTAAACTAATTACAATTATATAATATTATTAATCATATTATTAAACTTAAACTTATAAATTATAAAAATTATAAAAGAACATTTAAATTTCAAACTTATAAAACTTTTACTAAAATTCATAATACAATACCAAATTTTTATGAAACAACAAAACATTGTAAATAATTTTTTAAAAAAAAAACCAAACAAACATATTACTTAATTAATTAAAACACACAAACATTAAATTTACTTAATACATAGTTTAAGGTCCAAATTTATTCCATATATGCTCAATCAAATCCTCCTTTAAATTGTGATGTGCTTGTCTATCACGGATCATTGTATGGCCATCACCTAATCCCTCAAGATTTGAAGACATATTTACCGAAAACGTAAGATCCGGAGTAGTTCCAGTTCCATCATCTTGTTGGAATTCTTGTTCGTCATAGAGTGTGTATGAATCTCGTTCATCTTCGACAATCATATTATGGAGTATTAGACATGCTCTCATAATATATGCAATTTTACCCTTTGACCATAAAAGAGATGGATTCTTAATCATGGCAAATCTAGATTGCAGGACTCCAAATGCACGCTCAACATCTTTTCGTGCACCTTCTTGACGTTCTGCAAACAATCGATGCTTCGGGTGTTTGTGGGATGGATTTAACAAATGTTGCCCACTCGGGGTAAATACCATCCGTCAGATAGTAAGCCAAATTATACTCATTTCCGTTGACATAGTACGTAACTTCGGGAGCTCGACCGTAAATAATGTCAATGAATACTGGTGATTGATCAAGAACATTTAAATCGTTACAAGTACCTGGAGCTCCAAAAAATGCGTGCCATATCCAGAGATCTTGTGAAGCTACCGCCTCCAAAACAATTGTTGGCTTACCGGTGCCTCGTGAATACATTTCTTTCCAAGCGGTTGGGCAATTTTTCCACTTCCAGTGCATACAGTCGATGCTTCCAACCATCCCGGGAAAACCCCGCTTTTCTCCATAAAAGAGTAGTCTTTCAAGATCCTCTGGTGTGGGCCGGCGTAAGTATTCAGTGCCAAACAAGTCAACTATTCCGACGACGAAATGTTCCAAACATTTACGAGCAGTACATTCAGCAAGACGTATATATTTGTCAACCGAGTCCGTTGCAGCCCCATACGCTAATAGTCGAATTGCTGCAGTACATTGTTGTAGGGGTGAAAGACCATTCCGCAAGGTTGCATCCCTTTTTGGCTTAAAATATGGAACTTCTTCACTAAGACAATTCACAATACGCAAGAACAAAGGTTTGTTTATTCGAAACCGTTGGCGGAATTGGTGAGCATTGTATGTCGGATTATCAGAAAAATAATCGTTCCACAAACGGTCATGCCCTTCTTCGCGTTTTCTATCGATATATGTACGTGGTTTCCTTTCGACAAGACTTTCCTCTTCAACAGCTTGAAATTGGTTACTAAATTGCTCTTGAAAGTATTGGTTTAAACTAACGTTATTGGCATCATAATGGTAGTGAAAATTGTTGGAAGAAGATCCCATAACAGGATTAAGAAAGAAAATGTCTTTGGTGAAAGGAAGAAAATGGTTTGATTTTACAAATACCTTGATTTGGTATGTTTGAGTTGGTATGTTTGAGTTGTTCTCGTCTCATATATATAGAACTTTCGGACATTGAGAGTGTGAGTTTGATTTCGGACAGAAAAGAGAAGAGACAAAAAAGTGTGAACTTAAAGTGAACTTGGTGCATGTGAATTTGAAGAATGTGAGCGTTAACTTGATGCATGTGACTCTGTGTTTGTAACTAAAATCCAAACATACCAAAACAAATACATGTGACCAAATACCAAGCCTAAACAAACAATCGGATCACGGGTTCACAACAACAACCGAAAATGACACAAATATCAAGTCTAAACAAAAATCCAAATACCAAACCTAAACAAAAATCCAAATACCAAGCCTAAACTAACAATCCGATCACGGTTTCACAACAACAACCAAGTTTGAGTCAAAATTTACTTTAGATGGATCACTTGGTCCTTGAGCTGGATCACTTGGTCCTTGAGCTGGATCACTTGGTCCTTGAGTTGGATCACTTGATCCTTGAGTTGGATCACTTGATCCTTGAGTTGGATCACAAGTAACTTGAGTTGGATCACAAGTAACTTGAGCTGGATCATTTGATCGTTGAGCTGGATCACTTGGTCCTTGAGCTGGTTCAGTTGTGTCTCATTAGCAGGAAGTGGTTGAGCTACACGGCTCGACAGACTTCTGAAACCAATAGCAGGAGCTGGTTCCGGAGGATAGTAAAAGGTCTCAGCCTCCTCTTCTGATGAATCGCTACTACCGTCTAAAGGGCTGTTTACACCATAGTCGTATAAACGGTCCATGACTTGTTCAACCTGAAAACGAAAACACATCGATTTATTAAACATCATCCGATTCATTAAAAACACATGTGAAACGAAAACATATGACTAGACCAAAGCAAACAATCATAGTATTCATAAACACACATATAAGAAACATATGATTATACCATAAGAAACAAGCATAGTATTCTTTAGAAACATAAGAAACATACGATTACACTATAAAACAAACAAGCATAGTATTCATAAAAAACGTAGCAAACAAGTATAGTTAAAACAAACATTCGAGGGTTTTCATCTAAGTTAAAAAAATTCCGCCAGTAGCTTCTTCTTAAGCGCTTTTTCATCTTCGTCTAGGGTTTCATTCTTGGCAATGAGAGTGTCAAGAATGGACATCTTTTGGAGTTGTTTCATGCCCTCCAAGTCCTTCTGTTTTATCTCCCACATCTGACTAAACTCTGCAGATGGTGTAGCCTTATATTTGCCTTTGCTCCTTAGTTTTTTTGTTGCCTTTATGCCCGGAGGTCTGCTCTCGTGCTCACCAACGACTGAACCGGTCGATCCAGCAGCATCATCAGCTTTCCTTTTGTTCGAACTGGTTGTCTTTGGGGTGGGGTTCATAGTCTCCAGGTTTGCCCATTTCCGTTCAAATCGTAGCACAATCCAAGCATACTCCATAGCAAACTTCTTATTGTACAGCTTCGTGTAGATTTGGTGAGCATTTTGTAAAATGTCTACATCGTTCATGCCACTAGCTTTCTCACCCTCTGCCTCTGCAAAAGCTCCACAGAACCTGCTCACTTCCTTACTGATTTTTTGCCATCTTTGTCTACAATGGTCAGGGCGCCTAGGCTCAGCACCACCACGTACATGACTACTTGTACCGTAATAGTCTTCTATACGGATCCAAAAGGACCCTGCCTTTTGGCCATTCCCAACTACTGCATCCTTCGATGTGTTAACCAGGCGCTTATCAGGACTAAGTCATCTTGTGAAGACCATAACCATCTCTCCCTACGCTGTTCTGCTGTCTCTTCTGATTGACTAGGAGGTTGAGTTGGCAGTGAACTAGGTTGCGAACTAAAAGCAGGGATTTGAGACGAACTAGTGTTTACATTGGGAGCAAAGCTGTCATATGGGAAGTTAAAAAGGCTAAAATAGGATTGAGACTGGCTGTTAGGAGTATTGTTTGATGCCATAGCAAGCGGACTTAAAGAAGTAAGAAGCTTACTCGAAAGGTCTTAAAGAAGGAAGAAGCTTATTAGAGATTGGAAGAAGCTTATTAGAAAGGTCTTATACAAGGAAGAAGCTTATTAGAGATTGGAAGAAAGAAGTAAACTCGATGGATGTAATATAGAGAAGGTAAGAGGATCATTAAATCAAAAGTTTTTTGTTGTTAGGGTCTTTAAATCAAGCAATAACCACTACCTACTTCAGTCAAATCAGAAGTAAATAATGGTCATTGAGTGTTTTTTAAAAAGTTTTTAAAGTTTTAAAGGTTTGCAAATTTTCAATTAGGTTTTCAAAGTTTTAAGAGTCAAGACTCAATCACACAACACTTACATCTAACTTTAAGACTCAAGACTAAAGTTTTAAACGTTTTAAGACTCAATACTCAATCACTCAACACTAACGCTACTTACTTAAAAACATCCGAGATAAACAAGCAATCACACAACACTTACACTACTAACTTTATAACATCCGAGATAAACAAGCAATCACACAACACTTACTAAACCGAAACACCAATCAAATCAACCAAGTTTCAAACCTTTCATATATAAACAACAACTACACTCAAATCATGCAAGTTTTAAAGTTTATTGATGGATATCCGATTACAAGAAATAAACCTAATCAAACAAGCAACATTCACAAAACTGTCAATATACACTTACCTTGTGATTACTATCGTTTGATGATGCATGTTTGATGATGAATATCCGATTTAATTTCCCATGTATAACCTCACCTACAAGCCTCATAAACAAACAAGCAAAATCGATTAATGTTCATCACTGTAAATTGACTCAAACATAATCGAAATTGACTTACAAGGTTTGACTCAAACAACACACGACATTATACTCTAATTCAAAGGCTAAAGCATCATCAAAACTGACTCAATCAACACACGACACTCACAAGGTTTCACTCAAACAACACACGACACTCAAAATTGACTCTAATTCAAAGCCACGAGATTGAACCCTAAACCAAAGGCTAAAGCATAATCGAAATTGACTCAAACAACACACAACACTCAAAATTGACTTAAACAACACACAATTCTCAAAATTGACTCAAACAACACACGACACTCAAAACCTAATTCAAAGATTTGAATAGCCCAAATCGATGAAACATCGATGAAACCAAGGAGATGAGATTACCTTTGCCTTTTTCGCCGGAGATGAGATTTGCGAGCCAGCCGAGATAGAGGAGACGAGGAGATCTCTTGCAGAGGAGCTGAGGAGCTTCGCAACACACCAGAGACAGTGGAGACGAGGAGCTTGGCGATATGACGGAGACAGAGTAGACGAAGAGATCGCCGAGGAAACAGAGGAGACACTGGGCTTAGACGAGGAGACAGCGGAGATGAGATCGGCACAATATCGAAGGGAAGAAAATGAAATCGCCGTTTCGCTGTTGGGAGAGAACAAAAAAATGTCTAGGTCGACAATACCGAAGATGGTTTGAACGAGAGAAATCTCTCCACCGACCACAAAATGGCGTCCAATGAAAAAAGCACACGTAGCACAAGAACAACATAAAAACAGTTCTCAAATAAGATCAGTTTTTCTGATCTAAGCCCACTGTTTAATATTTTCCAATTTTAAAAAGCCCAAAAACAGGCCAACTGTTTCGGCGATAAAGATGGCCTTATTAAGCTTACTTTTTTCAAACGCAAACATATAAATATGAATTCGACGTGTCGTATTAAACATTTTTAGACCCATTATGACACATGATCCAATAAATTTGCTTTATAAAGTGAATGTTAACGATAAGAACAATAAGGTGTGTTTTTTATTTTATTTTTTTGTGCTGGAAATCTCAAAAGAATATGAAAAGAAATGGCGAGACTAGAGGAGGCATTGTTGATCACAAATTATATATATGATAAGGGTTAGCTTTGAGATATTTTTATTATATTCACAATACAAAACACATTTAAGACAGAGTAGGCCTGCCCGTAGGACAGGTGGGTTAAACCAAAGCTTAGGGCCACATTTTTTTTTGGTGATTTTAAGACCACATTTTTATATTTATAATAGACTTTAAACCACAATATTTGAAATCCACATCATAAGGGCATCCACATTGGTGGTTACTTACATGATTGCTTTTATTAAAAAAATAATAAAAAAAAGAGAGAGAAGAGAAATCAGAAGAAATCGTTATTTGCTAAAGAGTAAGGTGTCATTTTCTCATTGGTATATATAGTAAAAAATAAATAAAAAATAAACATGTATAATAATTTTTTTTTTTTCAGAGAAATGTTCTAAGTGTAATGATGGTCTAAGTGTACCATAAATATGGCCACATCAACCTTTTTTTTGTTTTCCTTTTATGAGTAATTACATTTATTTATTTATTTATATATATCTATTATATGTTTTCCTTTATTTTTTATGAAAGGATTTTAGTTTTTTTTTAGAAAATAGACATATTTTTTTTTGGCCACCAATATTATTGGACCGGCCCACAGTGAGACAATTAGAGAAACTGTAGAAAAAGAGCCTAGAAACACTTTAAAGGCATCTCCATTGGGAGATCATTATTTTGAGACTCTTATATTTTTTAGAATTAAAAAGTGCACTTTTACAAAATAAAAACTTTGTGTTTGGTAATTAAAATTATACTCTTCCAATGGTAAACTCTTATTGGGATTATTATTTTTGAAAAAATATTATTTTTAAAATATAATTATTTTAAGTAGAACAATTAGTTTAAATGTGTTGAGAAAAAAGAAATTAGTTTAAATGTTTAAACACTTATGATTTTATTAAAATAGAAAATTATTACATTTTTAGAAGAAGATATTGTTGAGACTTGAGATTGTCTGCTTTGAAAGGAAACTAGTGTATCTGTAATCATGTGTATGTGTATGATGAAATATTATTACCTATAGTTAGCTTTGTTTTATAGCCTTTGCTTTAATGGTTATTAAGTCTTGCTTTGTAGTAAAAGGAAAATAATAACATTGGCATAAAAAAAAAAAAGAGAGAGACATAACTGAATGAAAACAAAAATGTTGAGAAAGTTTATTATTGTGAACTAAGAAGTGGGGAAGAGCCAGCGAGCATCAGAGATTGGTCTGGAGGAAATAGAAGAAGGTGATATGCGTTGAATACTCTGGGAGGAGAGATTGAAGACGAAGACATCGTTTTGGCTAGAGCGAAGGCCGCTAAAATAGATGGAGTTTCTGGTAATTCCTTGAATATCTGAGGAAGCTGGCACGGTGATACCTAGGTCCAAGTTCACGGCCTGGTCACCGAGTGAAACAATTTGTTCCCAATCGTTGTTGGCTGAGTTGAATTTGTAGACGCGAAAATGCCGAGAAAGGTCACGACGTTTAAGAAGGCTGGCAACCATCAAAAAGTCTCCAGAGATGCTGATTACTAAGTTGGTCTTCCAATCAATAAAATCTGGCAAACCTGCTCCCCTATGATGCGCAAATTTGAAAACAAATTTATCAAATACAAGGAATAAGCTTAAAAGAAACAATTAAACAAGACCACATTCCCAGAACAAACCTGCTTCACATTTTTTAGGATCAAAGCTGAAGTTGCATCAGTTAGGCAATTCTGAGAATTCAGCATCTTGACGTGGTAGTACTCAAGAACGGCCTGCAAACACACCAAGACATGATAAGACCAAAAGAAGAAGAAGAATAAAGGAATTAACTCTGATTCATCAATAATAAAGAATGTGACCTCCTGCGTGTACCTTCCATTGGGTGGCTGCTAAAAGAACCCTGGGCCTGATCGACCTCACATAGGCATATGCTGCTGCAGGTGTCATATGTTTGTGTTAAACCTGCATTGCAAAGATATGATCAGAGGAGCGAGAAGGTGTTTTTGATCAAATTATATTGGGGACAAAAATTGAAATACAAACCAAGTGAGGTTAGCAAACAAGAGGAAACCAAAAGACAAGGTAATAGTTATATATTGTAAAAGATGGAAAAAAAGAACAGACTTTGTAGAGAGATGAAGGAACCAAAGTTTCATATGGCTCATTCAGTGTGATCACTCCATAGACACCGAACTCTTTCAGCTGTGGAACAGCGGAAGGGAAAGGAACAGCTCCCAGTGATATAAACTATAGAAACAATATTAAGAGAGACAAGTATTAGCATAACCAAATCCAAATACAATACTTTAAACAAGAAACCCAACAAACAATCGGAAATGATCCCGATCCCAACATAAACCAGCTCAAAAATCAATAGAAGTTATACCTCAACGACACGATCCCACCAGCGAAACTCAGTCTCGAGCTTATTCCTAACAACGTTGTAAACCAGAGTAGGATAGAACAAGGTAGAGCACCAACACCAACCGGTGCCCTCTTTGTGGTCAACAAAATCATGTTTCCGCTGCTAACCAATATTGCCTTATCTCCGTTATCATCAACCGATCTCTCCTCCACCTTCGTCTCATCCCTCTCCGATATACAATTCATCAAGTCAAAGATATATAGTACAAACACACAAATCTATTCTCCTCCCAAACTGAAAAAAAAAACCCTAAATTGATCAAATATTTTACAGAAGAGACGATTTATTCACAAAACTATGCAATAATTCATACATATTGAAACATGAAATTACCATCAGATGAAGATTGGTCAACTATCGACTTTGGTGGAGAAGACTCTTAAATCTCTCGTCGACTGATCAGAATCTTTGATTTGTTGTTTTGATTGCTTAATCAACATCTCCGACTGATGAAAATTGTTTGATCAGTAATTTGATTAGAGATTGGTTAATAAACAAAATCAAAGTCGTAAAGTTTTTTTCCGTTTTGAGAATATCGGGAAGAAAAAGAAAAATAGGAACAAAAAAATTGTTTTTGTATATAAAAAAATAAACCAATGAGAAACAACCACCTACCCAATAAGAGTTGGTCCTTAAATTTACTATATAAGAGACAACTCTTATTGTTTTGCCACTTTTGATTTTCTTTTAGTTCTAACAAAATTAAGATACCTACTAAATACTCTTGTTAAAGTCACCAATGGACTTGCTCTAACAACTCCTTGGAACTAACTGAGAACTGCAACAGAAGCTATACACACGCCTTCATTATGTGATCTATTGGCATACCTCCTACGATTGCTAATGATGTAACACCATAATATAGTCAAGCTACAAAACACAGAACCTTTAAATAAAAGAGTGAAGATAGAAAATAAAATATATAAAAAACGAACCTTGAAATGGATCACTGAACAAGGTATATTAAGGAATCCATTAATTAACTCCAATGATGCACATATTTATCAAAAAAAAAAAAAAAAAAGAGTCTAATAAAAACAAGAAACCCTAATTAAAATCCCCAATTTGTTTTATAGTCTTGTTCAATTTCCAAACAAAATGAAACCAAGAAAATACAAGCCCTGTTTAGCTAACCATAACCAATTTTACAATAAAATCCCGATTGAGAATTGGCAAAACCCGATCAATTGACATCGTCCTTGTTGTTGTTGGGTTTGCGATAATTCTCCTCGATGTGCTTGGCGATGACGAGACCAGTGTTGGTGAGCTTCTTAATATTGGGAACGTTGTAATTCTGGGCAACGTATACGCCATAACCCGTTCCAATCATGAACAAGAACAACGTCTTCCCTATGCTCATCCTCTCTCTACTCCCCGCTTCCTCTTCAGATTTTCAGGGTCGACGGATTCATCGGGTGGGTTTGTTTATGCAAAGATATTCAAAATGGGCTGCTTCTTATTTCTAATGGGCCTATACTAAAGCCTCGTTCGTTAGTCTAGGTACCAACAGTTTCAAGGGGTAAATGTGTCATATCGTATGCAGAAACGTGATCCCGGCATATCCGGTTCTTCTTTATCCTCTTTAAAGGCGCGACTCTAATGTGCACAGCTCTATCGTACACCGCCTGTCTCTATGGACGGTTGAGATTTCTACTCCAGTAAATTGCTAATTATCTACCGTCAGATTTTCACTTAACAGATTAAGCAAAACCACGTAAGCTGAGGTGTTTAGATGTTGCCATACACCATCTGTAGATAATCTCTTGCCTTATCACTTACAATTTTTTAATGCTTCGCAGAATTTTTTGGAGGTTGCTTAATTGCTTTTTCTTTTCATATTCTTTCGTTAATTTGTTGTTGTTGTTATCTTCTTCAACGATAGCGTTGTGAGCTCTCTGGGGAAAAGTGTTTGATCGCAGAGAAAGCTTCGTTCTTTGTAAATCTACAGGTTTGACCATTGAGTTTTACACTCTCTTTTTTTTTTGGTCTGATTGCGATGGTGTCCTTCGTTTAGATTACTTAAAAGTTGGGTTTTTAAGTTGATCAATCGATCTAGGTTCGTTTGTGTATGGCTTTAGGTGGAGTTTTCTATGTCTGAGATACAAAAGGGTTCTGCTGGATTTCGTGTATTTTCTTGAAATTTTAGATATTAGTCTCCGAACTGTTGTGAATCATGATCGACTGATAGATAGATGAATTTAAGCGTTTACTACTTAAATCTGAGTTTTTAGAGTTTATTTTTGGGAATTGATGATTCGATTTAAGTCTTGAGTTTGTTTGTTGATGATTGGCGTCACCTATTTCTTATGTATGTGTAGGCGTGTAAGAAATGGCAAAAAGCTCGTTCAAGCAAGAGCATGACCTAGGTTTGGATCCTTATTTTTGTTATTGATTTGTTGTTTGATTCTTGAAACCTTTGATTTGTTCTAATATGATCCTGTTTTCTTGTACCTTCAGAGAAGAGAAGGGCAGAGGCTGCTCGGATTAGAGAGAAATATCCTGATAGAATTCCGGTGAGAGCTCAATATTGATACATTACGTGTATTCAAAGTTTTCTGTGATTAGCATACTTTGTTCCCTTTTCTTTGCTCGGACCAGTCATTTGTGTTTCACTGAGTTTAAGTTGTTGTGTTCTTTCCTTTCACATTGTTTGTTTCTCTCTTGGTGATTATGAACTTATCGTCTCTTTGCCTATAGTTTTGTAGATAGCATCTGGCTTTAACTGTCTATCCAACTAACAGTTGGTTATCTGGTTATTATTGTCTGATTAGCTACATGCTTGTGACATATATTTGCCACTGTATAAACTACTACATGGAGTTATTTAAACTGGAGTATCTATCACAACATTAGGACTTTGAACTTGATAGTTCTTTTTTGGGAATGTGGTTTTCTGAATCTCGATTCTTATTAAGTGCTTGTTTGGTCATTCTTACGTCTTAATAAATAGATTTGTATAATTCAACGACACTCTCAGACTTTTAATGATGATAGCCACACATTTGTATTTTGGTGGGATCCAGGTGATTGTTGAGAAGGCTGAGAAGAGTGATATACCAACCATTGACAAGAAAAAGTAAGCCTATTAATAGGGGATCGGTATCCTTTTCATTCGGACCTGACTTGTGATTGATGACTAAGCTTTTCCCTGTTTTCAAATTTGCAGATACTTAGTCCCGGCTGATCTGACAGTGGGGCAATTTGTGTATGTCATTCGCAAAAGAATCAAACTGAGTGCAGAAAAGGCTATCTTCATATTTGTGGACAATGTTCTTCCTCCAACAGGTAACCAGATAGACCTTCTGTCTGTATATCTAAGAGTTCTATCCTTGATACCAAGTAACAAGAGCATGAAAACTGGAGATCATACACGTTTTTGAAAATGGCTGATCTGATAACTTTTTCAGGTGCCCTCATGTCTTCTGTGTACGAAGAGAAAAAGGATGATGATGGGTTCCTCTATGTCACTTACAGCGGAGAAAACACGTTTGGATTTGGATCTCCTTAGATCTCTCTTGCTTGGATATTTCATTTAAACCATCTCTATTTCACCGAATATTTCATCTTCTTATTAATTATTAAGCAAGCCACCTATGTACTTCTTCTCTAAGGACCTTTGGTTGGGCGTTGTTAATGTGTACAGTAAACATAAAATAATGTATATAATATCCTTTGCTACCATCTACTTCTCTTAATGATAACCTACTTTTTTATGAATCCATCTATCACATCTCCTCCCTTGACTTAGTTGTGTGTTTTTTTATGTCTTCAATCTATAAGCCGACATCACATGTCGTAGGCCATGACAGTTACAAATTGCAAGGCCTATAAGAATTGAGGGAAGGTAATATGATCCAAACTCAATAGAAGTGCAAGCACAAGGAGACTGTGCCACGTGGCAGACACGGTCGGTACAGGTTTGAGGGGTGTGGCCGGTGATGTTAGTAAAGGTCCCACATTGTCGTTGACGGAGAGACGGTCGGACCATGCTGCCTTGCTTCTTCTTCTTATTTTACACTTTTCAGTATTGATTTTGTTCACAGTTTCTAGTTATCGATGATATGCATAATAATTATGATCCTCAAAGATTCTCTCGTTCAAGGTCCCCAAACCGGTCACGTGGAACATGAGAGACGCGGTTGTGTTCAAGGTCCCCAAACCGGATTTTGGACCATTGAAGTGAAAGTTGAATGTAAAAAAGCTTCATAACTTAGAAGAGTGTTCTGTCCAAAGACATCAATGTCAAATAGTGTCATGATAAGGTGGTGATCTATTAGGACTTAGGAGAGTACCACGTCACACTGTTTTGTAATAGTTCGATCAAACAGTAATGGCTCTGGTGTAAATTAAGGGGGAAGAACCGAAGAATAAGGTGAGCAAATGTGGAAGAAAGGAAAATGAGAATGCATGAGACGATGACCCCACGAAGACTCTCAAGTAGACAAAAGGTTTGGCCGATCTAGACACCCATATACATACGATAGATATGTGTATAAATGCAGAAAATGAATGAAAATATATTTGAATAATTAGACAAGAGAGACGATTGAAAGAAAGGAAATTAAAGAGAGAGGAACAATAGCATGTTATGATAATGAAGGACCCCCCCACCTGCATTCAATGTTTGTCTTACTCTCTTTACTCTCTTCTGCCTACAAATACCCCTTCCCTCTTCTCTTCTCTTACACAAATTAACACATTTCAAACTATATTTGTCCTGCTCTAGTCTCTTCTACAAACACAACATATATACAAGTATCCGAAGAAGAAGAAGGAGACAAAGAGAAGTCATGTCTTGCTCTGTGAGGAGTGGACTCGCGATGGTGTTCTGTTTCATTCTTCTGCTTTTGTCTTCCAATGTTGGATGCGCCACTGCTCGCCGTATAGGGTCACATAAGCATCATCATCACAGGGTTGTTGCTTCTTTGGTACACAACGTCGTCAATGGTGGAGGAAGGAGGAGGGTGTTGGGTGGAGGAGTCGAGACAGGGGATGAAGTAGTGGTCATGGACTATCCTCAGCCTCATCGTAAGCCTCCCATCCACAATGAGAAGTCTTAATTATCCGATTTATACCCTTTCTCTATATATCATACTTTTATATGCATGTATGCATTCACCATGTGTTGGTGGTTGTAATGACTCTTGTGCTATCTATATATATTCACGACCAACTTCTTTTGTTCTTTATTTCTCCTCGTATACAACAAACAAGGTGCATCCTTTTACTTAATCTGTTGCATGTGGATGTGGCACAAAAGAACTTTTCAACATTTAAGATTGTAACAGAAGTGTGATACTCCATCATTAAGCTTAAATGAACCGTACAAGAGATCTTAAATACAGCAACTAAACTCTAATAGGTATGTAGACTCGGTCTCTTTACCGCCATTTAGCTCCAATTAGCAGGTAGCGCAAGTATCCTTACAAAGAATATCAATGTGTGTGGGAGGTACAAACCTTCATTGAAGCTAAAATCTTAAGCTAAGCGTAACATTTGATAACAGGGAGAAAAAAAATAGTGTTACAAATATTCTTGATTTCAGCTACAAGGAACTATGAACGGTTTCACAAATTCAAGGAATTCAGATGTTCTGACACCGAGCTTCAGATCAATTTCTCCACCACCCAACCAGAAGAAGTCTGGCTTAAGTTTGGCTATGGCCTCATCCAATATCACCTGATATTTCCCAAAGCCGCCCAGCTAACTCGTCAGTATATAGAAAGTACATTTCAATTTCAAAACCAAGGTCTGATTATGCAATGGAAACTCTAAACATGATACTAAACATGCATTTGATCCATATCTCCACTAATACAAACTTGAAGTTTGAAACTTCCAGCTCTACGGATACTTTAAAAATAACAAGTCACTCTCCACACATCAAATTGAGATCGAGGAATCATCATGAGAGCAACCTAAGCAACATAACTAATTACCTTAAAGGGAAGCCCATTTACTTAATACTGAGGTGTAAAGATGATTTTGAAAGACTGATGTGTCACAGTAGAATAAATAGTGTGTTGTCTGAAGTGGGGCACTTCCGGATAAGGAAAGGAAGATAAACACATCAATGCAGTAGGGTACGTGCCTAAGATTATATATACACAGACCAAAAATAACGCCATTTAACTTTCTGCCTGACACCCATTACTAACTCTGGTACTGGTAGTGCAAAGACGGTATTGAACTGTAAAAATCGGAAGTTATAATTTTTTTCACTATCAATGGCGAAAGTACTACTAAATACAATGAGTGGGACGACAATCAGCAGCGGGCTCACAAGAAAACTCTAACTTCTGCTCCGTACTAATGCAAACTGTGTTATAATGCACCAAACCTTCCAGTACAGACTTAGAAAAACAAACAAGACAAAACCTAGCTGTGTAACCCATTGGGCACTGAAACCTTCCGGGGCCTCTAGGACAGGACAGTAAACTGTAGTGTCTGCAAAACGCTTGGCAAGAACATGTGTATGAAAGGGAAAACTCTCTGTAAAGATTTCAGAACACAAAAAGTACAGCACGAAACTGTTTGTCTAGGAGAAGAAAACACAAGTGGGTAGAGGTTCCTCTCATACTACGCCTATGTCTTATATGTAATTAATAGTGTAGAGCAGCAATGAGCAAAACACCAAGAGCTTATTGGCAGAACATGTAAATAACGCAAGATGTCGAAAAGTCGGTCAGCATTATATCACAGAAATAACGGTGAGGAAACAAAACTTACCGGTATGTTTGTCTTCATACCTATACAGGTTACTGCATTGTGCTCAAACCCTGTCAATTTAATCGACGTCTCCTCAGGTGCAAGTCTCACTACAGTAGAGATTAGCACAAGCCTCAGCAAGAAGCAACATTAAAACTTCAATAAGTTAATAGATCATACATATGAGAAGCACTAACAGTTAAATCTTTTCTTTGGGATCTTTCCTTCATTTAGTGAATAAAGAAACTGCTTTACTGCTTCGGCATTGAATCTGGCTGTATACTGCCATAAAGACAGAACAACCAGATAAATACTATGAAAGACGAAATAGAGGTGAGAATGCAATTCAACAAGTCAAGAACCATCAAGAGCACCTGAACCACAACCACATAGTATTTTGAGTTGTTTCGATCACTGCAATCCACAATGTCCGATGAAGCTTGAGTATTAACCTGTAATATTGTAAGCACTTAGTGAGGAAACAAACACTAGCAGAGAGGATTGTAACACGAAACTAGCATCTTCAATAGAGATTACACTGATTCTTGAGTCAATGTGTAGTTTCGCATATCACATACATGTATCACAATACTGTTCGAAGACCTCTAAAGCATACGACATCCCTAAGAAGTTCACTAAATAGAATTGAAGAAGTACCAGAACAATGCTTTTGCAGAGATGGTCAACTGAGGAAGCGCCGAGAACGTCGCGGCGAGATTCGAGAGGCCAGTCGTAGTAATCTCGAGCTACTCTCTTGAAGCAGAAGTCGCTAACGCCGCCGGAACGGAGAATGGAGGAGAGGCGAGCCACAGTTTCGTTTTCATCAACCGGTAGAGAAGGCGACGGAGCCGCCGAGGAACTCTGTGGGAGAACATTGCTCTCGAGAAGGGAGATTCTACGGAGAATATCAATTTGGAGTCTCTCAAGCTCTGCCGCAGCAGCATTCATACCTTCTCCGTCTTCCATTTCGAATTTTCCGATCGTCGCCGCAGCAATGTTTTCGTAAGTCGATTTCGTTCGTAATCAGCTGTAATCATATCTACGGAAAAGAAGATAGGAACAAAATAATCTGAGCCGTTGATCTAAACAAAATCAACAATGCAACAAAACTACTACAAAAGCGACGCCGTATGGTACTTACTAATAATGAGTTGCCGACGCGATTCCACATCGGCCCAATATAACTTGTATGGGCCCATTTAGTGCTCTGCTAAGTGCTAATAATATAACTCCACTACGAGTCACGTGACGGGACAGCCCTCGTTGACTATATAACGTGCTGTTGCGCCACGTGGACTTTATCCAGTTGTCAAATCCGACGGTGTGAAAGAAAGAAACAACTCACTCTCGCTCACCGCGTAACACGATGATAGGGATCTCCGTTAATTTCTGGAACTATCATCTCTCTCTGCCCACATTCCAAAGCAAAGAAAGACACATCTACACAAGTCTCTTGGCTTATAAAAACACCAAACCTACGATACAGTTAAGACCCCAGAAAACAAAAACAAAAAAGGTTAAGTAAGGAAACATAAAAACAAAATTAAAAAAAATGATGATGATGATGATGAAGTCGTTGATCTGTATCTCTCTCATCCTCCTCCCTCTCGTCTCCGTCGTGGAAGGCGCTGGTCTCGGTGGTGGTTACGGTAGCCAGAAGCCGATCAAGAATCTCTCGGATCCGAACGTCGTAGCGACCGCCAAGTATGCCATCGTGGAGCATAACAAACAATCCAAGGAGAATCTTGTTTTCGTCAAGGTTGTCGAGGGAACGACGCAAGTGGTCTCCGGTACAAAATACAATCTGAAAATTGCGGCTAAGAGTGGTGGTGGTAAGATCCAGAACTACGAGGCCGTCGTTGTTGAAAAGCTGTGGCTTCATTCCAAGAGCCTCGAGTCTTTCCAGGCCGTATAAAGATCTTAATTAATTTGGTGTTGATCGATCTCTTGGAATATTTAAATCTATCTACATATATGGCTGTTTGATGATTTGAGATTTTGACATTTATGTTGTTTATTGGAAATAACAAATAAATTAAAGATATGATTTTGAGATCTCTACACTCTGATTTGCATTTTGAGTTGGCTCAACCGACACGATCTGATTTTTTTTTTTTTTTTTTTTTTGTCGCGACTCGGTAATAGTATAGAGCATGAGTGAGAGATTGTTGTGTGATTATACCGAATGTGTAAACTTCCACGTGCTAAACACAGACGATCAAGTTATTGCCGCAACGATTTTGCAATAAAGCAAATTATAGTCTAGCTGCGAACTGTTTTGTATAGAGAGATCAATCCTTGTTATCTCTTTTCCTAATCCATAGTGAAATTACAACAAAGTGGCCAAAAGTTTCTATTTTGAGTTGTTTAGATCACTGCAAATGGGGATATAGGCGAACCACCGTTTTGTATTCACCATCCGCTAGAGAAGGCCGAGGAACTCTGTGGGATAATAGGGTCCTCGAGAACAGAGAGACTCTATCGAGGATTTCAATTTGGAGTCTGTTAAGCTCCGTCTCTGCCGCCTCCATGCCTATGGTTACATTACATCTATCTCCCTAATCAACAATCATAGGAACCAGTTTTTAAAAGGTTTTTTTTTTCCCCTTTCTGTCTTCTTCAAAAAGAATTCTTGAAGCTCGTTAAAATTTTACAACAAGATGGTAAACACTCTGTGTTTCAAGAATCAAGATCCTCTGCCGCCTCATTGTCTGTTCTCTTCGAGCTGAGCTGCTTCGTTCAACATATCAGCTGCGTCTGTGTTCATGTTCAGCTTCGTTAATGCCACAGACTGCATGCATGTATCATATCATATCAAGAGCCTAGAAGTAAGAGATATGATACGTACTTATCAAGATATCTCTTTTTAAGTTTGTAAATCGTTTACAAAGGGAAAGAGAGAAAGAGACTAACCTGAAGAGAGAAACAGTTGGAGATTTAGGGTTCGGTTTGCTGTTCTGGACACAGCTCCGAGGTTCTCCTTGCTGCCATCCCAAAAAAGATGTAAAATTGGAAGCCAAACCGCAGCCCGGTGAATGCAGGTCTGAGTACAAGGAAGTGTAGCTCAGATACTTGTCCTTCGCCCATCAATTTCACTAGCTCATCATGTACAATCTGCAACATATCAATGATAAGCCACACTTGAGTACTATTGAAACTAAAAACGATGGAGTGAAACAACTACAAAAAAGCATTATGGTAATGAAAAAAAGTATGGGAGACGGATTAAGCACAAATGAGATGAAACAGAAACAAAAAAAAATACCTTCACCAACTGATGAGTCAAAGCCATCACTGATTGATAAAAGCATCATCCAAAACCTGAAACAACAAAAAAAAACGACAAGTAAACGAGATAAGAAACAAATCTGAGAAAGTGAAAGTTTCCGAAAATTTTGAGAAGGATGTGAGAAATGACATGATGAGGGAGCAACAGTCCTCACTGGTGAGTTACGCTGTTGTGGTAAGAAACATATGTCCGTGGAATTGGAAAATCTTCTCAAAGAAGAACAAGGAGTGGTGGGGATCAAATCCCTAAATTGGAATTGTAAAGTTTGGTGATTAATCAAAAGATTCGAGAGGGAGTGTTGGAATCTCACCTTTGATTAATCATGTGTAAGAGAGATTTAGAAGAGATGATGAAGTTGTAGAAGAGGAATCGTGAGCAGAGAAGGATAGTAGAAGAGCTTATGCCGTAGGAAGAAGAAGAAGAAGAAAAGGTCAATGGGCCTTGTCGTGTTATTGAAGCCCAATGTGAAATGGGTTATGGAGTAGGCAGTGTAAGATAAATTTTAGTATAAATATGGTATGTTCACTATGTTGCTGTAAAACAATAACGCATCTTTGCTACAACACCTGGATAAATTTTAGTATAAATATGGTATGTTCACTATGTGCATTGAAATAATTACACATCTTTGCTACAACACCTGGATTAATATAATTCTTAATTAATTTACAAATTTAAAATTTATATAAAAATATTTTGTCTCGTGCTATAGCACGAATTACTACCTAGTTAATAAAAGTAAGAAGGAAAAGTGTTGAGCGCTAAAATTTGCACTATCAGTTTTTTAAACTGACAAAGGACAAAACAATAAAATTATTGTCGGTGAAAAACTGAAGATGTTTCAAGAAACAACCTCGCTCTCTCAAGTAGGCCCAAATAAACAATTTTATGTCATTCAGTAAGTAAATTAATCAATTCGCCATTTTTGATTTTTTATAAACCAAAATTATATGCAACCAGTTGTCACTTTTATATTTCGATTTGGTCTTAATTTAAAATCAATTTTAAAATGGATTCATTTGTATAAAGAAACGACGATATTATCAAGATTGTGAGATTACAACATAAATAAGTAGTCATGCATTTTTGTCCTTAAATAATTGGTCGCCATATATTAACTTTAGAATTGTTATAGTTAAGTTGTATTCTCAATGTTGTAAGTTTGTATTTTAAAATATTTTATATTTTCCACAAAAACAAATTTTTTTGAAATGGTTTTGGCGTTAGTTAAAATGTTTACTACTATTTATTGATTTGATTTATAAATTATCTTTTTGTCTGGTATATTAAACTTTTGTTTTGTATGTTAATCCATCGTTATATGTTCATATCAGCTCAACTACTAGTTGAAAAATACTCCATATACAATCCGACATGAGTTTTCATGCAATAATTGGTAGATACATTTGACCACAATAAAAATTCAAACATTCTAAACAGTAATTTCGATGGGTTTGGTATTTTTGATATTTTGGGTTTATTGAAAAAGAAATATATAATAACTTGTAATGATCATATTTATGTTAAAACTGTTAACCATGTAGATTTCTCAGAAAATGTGTGGTTTATTGAAAATCTACATCAAATATTGATCACATGCTAAAAGGAATACGAAACAATAACGATCATGAATGTGCTTTATATCTAAAAACCATAAACATGATCTACATCCAAATTTTGTGCAAATCTATATATATAAAGTTAACTTTGCTCACTTCTCCTTCCTCCACATCATCATCCACCTAATCAATTCTTTTTTTGCATAAAAAAACATTATTTTTAATATTCATTCATTACATATATATTACTTATAACTAATAATAGTAAAAATAAATAAAAAACGAATTAACTAAAATTAATTAAATTTTAAAATAGTATAGACAATAATGTAATTTTTTAGTAAATAATAAAATAATAACTCACTAAAAATGAATTAAGTAAAATAAATGAAAAATTTTAAATAGTAAAAATAATAATATAAATTTGTTTTAGTAATAATGTTATTATTAAAAATATAACCAAAAATGATTATATTCCAAAATTTAGAATGAGTTAATGAGTTTTAGAATGTAAGTAAGATATTAATGCATGGTGGAGTAAAAAAAAAAATTATGTAATTGTATTTATAAAAATCTAAAAATGAAAATAAAATTGAAATGAAACATTAGTTTCTAAGAAACATATACCATAAAGATTTATTAGTAAATTTTAGTTATTAGAAAGAAAAGATTAATTAACTTAACTTAACTTAAAAGTTTTGATCTAAAAAAACACATTGTAAGGGGCACACTTTTTTTGGAAAAACTATGAAAAAGAATTTTGAAAAAATAATCTATCTAAAAAAAAAAAATCAATGGTTATGAAATATAGAAAAAATGATATGTAAGCCGTTACAAAAAATGGCATGTGATTTGTGTAGCATATCTCATAAGGTATATTATCAACTAGAGCTACAATTTAATAACATGATATAAAACATATATAACAAATATAATATATATATATATATATATTATCAAATGCTTTTAACCCAAAATATTGGCAAAAACAACATATTTAAAGTACAATATGTTTGTTTGAGAATGATGAATCTGGAGTTGCATCACAAAATTAACATCTGCAAATAACATATGATATTTTAGAAAAATATGTAACTTTGATTAGTGAATAGATATTCATTTTGGGTTTAAATGTTTCATCATTTAAGCATTCTTTACTTAGTCGGAAATTCTATTATGGCAGATGATGCACTTGGACAACCTCATTGTAGCGACATAGCACCAAAACTGTTCATGAAACTTTGTATATTCGTATTTAATGTAGGATATCCATATGTTTAATTGGTCTTTATAATTAGGTCAACGATCAACATTGACGTTAGAACTTTTAAAATTATGTTTTATGGGATATGAATATGGAATGAACTCTTTTAAAGATAAAAGGTCAGAAGATTGTCGACAATATTATTGCGACACTAGAAAATATATGTTATATATAGATTAGTAAAGTAAGTATGACATTTATATAGATTTATCTTTTAATGTTCAAATTATATTCATATTCAATGATTTTAAACTAAAATCCCACGTAAAATTACAAATAGATATAACAAAGAAATATTATCTTCAAAAATATATATATTGTATATCACTGAGTAAAGTAAGTTTAGTATTCATATAGATTTATACTCAAAATTTGGAATGATTATATTTGAGCTCAAAATTTTATATTGATAAGAAATATTTTAAATTAAGATCCCGAGCGTGCGCAGATAGAAATAGTTTCAAAACGTTTATTGTCTTGTAGATCGCAAAAATGACTTATCTGCTATCCGTTAACGAGACATCATATTATCAAAGGGAACAAAGTCATTCCAACCTCAATGACATACCACTAAAGACCCAATAGGCCAACACAATTTTAAGGCTTACAGAAAATAAGGTCTAACGACAAAAAAAAAAAAATGAAAACAAAATTGTAAGTAATTGAGATTTTTAAACATTTTTAATCAAAAACCACTAACTAATCACTACAAACACAAAAGCATTGACAAAAATCTACCCACACAGGTTACTAATTAAATAATAATTAAAAGATTACCTACAACCACATTACATATAATAAAATCAAATAACAATCCAACGATAAAATGATAAATAATTTTAATTAAGCACAACTAATGACTAAAGCGAGACAAAAACTATTACTATACAAACTTAACTTCTAATTCTATATTTTTTGAAAATAAAAAAAGATTATGATGATTTAAATTTATGAAAAAAAAAATTGACTATATTGTACTAGATGAAAAACACAGAAAAAAAATAAACCAAAAAAGAGCAAAGAAAACATACGAAAAATATAACCAGACGGAAGGAGAAAAATACATAATCAAATAACAAATTAACAAAACTACCGAAAGAAACATCCTCATCTAACTCTCGCTCGTAGCACGGATCAAAGGCTAGTTATATATATAACCTTTTTATATATTAGCAATATGTTTATTCATAAATGCACATGTAAGAAAGACAAATAAATACATAAATACAAAAAAAATATCATTCTACATATCTTCTCTATATCGATTTTTTTTTTCAATTTTCTTATGCATCCTCCATTATTTATTTATATTGAATAGTAACATGACTCAATTGTTACTAAAAGAACACGTTTACCATCACCATCATATAACCTTATTACCTTACTATGTGAAGTTGATTACTAAGACTTCTCTAAATTTTGAAGTTTCTATTTGCATATTTTGTCAACAAGTGTAAGGCACATGATCCGATTTGTGCATTCAACCTTCTCTCAAATTTTCTTTCTTTTGCTTTAAAGTTATCGAATACTAGTTATTATATTGATCGTAAATAAATAAATAAATCAATATCCAACGCAACATCTCTTTGTATATGTATCTATCCGAAGCTTGTTTCGTGTTAAGTTTTGTCAGATCGGTGACCTTAATATCAGGCTGACTCGATAATGCTCTGAAGATGTCACAGTTAATTTTGTCAGGGGTATCCGACGACAAAACCACCATCTCGATGGAGATTTATCCATAATAACCGCGGGAACGCATTAGCTTTTTCATCGCCGGAGTTAGACGGGATACGTCGAAGTCCCACCGGAGATACGAATTCTCGTAGTCCCACCATACCTTCACCCGTCTCAATTCCTTCGTTACGATCAAAAAAATCAATGAAAAGTAAAATAATATAAATAAATTAATTAATATAACCTTTCATTCTTTCCACCTTAATTCTTTTTTTTTATTATTTTTTTTACAACAAGAGAACAAGATTGGCTCAAACAAATCAATACGACTAATTCTTTCATCCGGAATTCAGTAATTAAAACAAAAATGACATAATCATATTAAAACCGAGTTGCCGACGCGAGTCCACATCGGCCCAAACTAACATATTTGGGCCCATGTACTGCTTTGTCAATTAAAACTCCACTACACGTGAAGGGACAGCCCTTGTTGACTCTTTAACATGTTTTGTTTTGTATGTTATGTTGCGCCATGCGGCACGCGGGACTTATCCAGTTGTCAAATCTGACGGTGCCAAAAGAGAAAAAAAATTCACTCGTCTCCGCATATTTATATTGCCCACATACATTCGAAAGGAAAGCAAATCTACAAGTCTCTCGGTCCATATATAAACACCAAACCGACGATACCATGAAGACCTGAAAAGAAAAGAAAAATAACAAGGAAAAAAGATATGATGATGATGAAGTCGTTGATTTGTCTGTCTCTCATCCTCCTCCCTCTCGTATCCATCGTGGAAAGCGGTCTTCTCGGTGGCGCCAAGCCGATCAAGGATGTATCGGATCCGAACGTCGTTGCGATCGCCAACTATGCCATCGAGGAGCATAACAAACAATCTAAGGAAAATCTTGTTTTCATGAAGGTTGTCGAGGGAACGACGCAAGTGGTCTCCGGTACAAAGTACGATCTGAAAATTGCGGCCAAGAATGGTGGTGGTCAGATCAAGAACTACGAGGCCGTCGTGGTTGAAAAGTTGTGGCTTTGTTCCAAGAGCCTTGAGTCTTTCAAGGCCGTATAGAGATCTTAATTTGGACTTCCGTAGATCGATCTCTCGGATATAATCTAAATCAATCTATAGCGTTTGATGATTTGAGATTTTGACGCTTATATTGTCTATTGTTGTTGGTAATATTTCTGAAATAAACAATAAATAAATTAGAGATAAGTTTTTGAGATCTATACACTTAGATGATCTGTATTTTTGAGTTGGATCAGATCAACCTACATGATCTGATGCAGTTGGAGACGCCAACGACACGTGAGTATTGAGTCTATTGACGACACATATGATATTTTTGTTTCTGTCGCTACTAGGTAAATAGTATAATAGTATAGAACATGAGATTGTTGTGATGTGCATATTAATGAGCGATGTTCCACATTTCTAAACGCAGCCAATCAAGTTTATTGCAGCAATTATTTTGGAATAACCCAAATTAGTCTAGCGTCGAACTGTTCTGTATTGGCTATAGAGATCAATCCTTTGCTAGAGCTAAAACGCACGATCTTTTCCTTAGTTATCCATTGTGAACTTCCAATAAGATGCTAAAAGTTTCGGACATTTAATTATATGACTTTGATTTAGGATTCTGGTCATCAATTGGATACCTTGTTCACAGATCGAGATTTAAATTGCATGTGACTATGCTATGATTCGAAGAAATAATTAAAGATTGGAAATTATTAGAGACTTAAGAGTTCAAACCGGCTGGTGATGATGTTTCATATATTTTCCTACATATATATAAAGAAAAAGAGTTCAAACGGATCATTGTTTAACATGGAATTATTACATAATCTCGTATAACTTGGGATTCTCTGCTCTCATTCATTAATTGTTGGCTATGAAGACCAGAGAATCACTTTGTAATATCCTTGAAGCAATTAACACATGTAAATGGAGAAGTTTTGACGATTTTGTGTTTGATCATCGCGGCTCTTAAGCTTCCAAGAAAATTTGGTTACACAATGTTAACCTAATGGTTCGAAGTACACATTATTTTATTGTGTTTTTGGCAAAACGAATGCGCTCTAACAAATGCATAATTTAGACACAAAATATGTAATGCGAAAGTCGTAGATGAAAGAGTTGTTAATAATAGACGTACCCACCTAAATTTAAACTCTTGCTCATGTTGGAAACCCATTGGACCAAGATAGCAAACTTTTGTTTTAAATTGATTGAGCTTTTCTTTTCCATTATAAGGTATTTTTGCGGATGTCGTTTTTAGTTATGAGAAAAATATGCAAATTATAAAAAAAATTTGTATTTTTTGAAAATTTAAGAAAATCGAAAAGAAAACAAAACGTCAGTTTCTATAATTAAGTTCTAAACTTTAACTGAAAGATAGAAAAAAAACTTAGAAACTATCTATATACTTCTTGGTTTTGTTAAAAACTTGAAATGTTAAATTCATTGGAAAATTTAAAATAAAAGGATGAGTTGTTTTCAGTTTTTCACACGTAAAGCTTACTTTGTCCTTTTAAAAAACAAGAAGTTAAAAACAAAAACAGAAGGACTTTATTTTGAAGTGAAAGGGTGATGATATATGGAAAAAAGAATAGTGTATGGACCCTTTCATTATTGCGATATTTAATTTTGCATACACTTTATTTGGTCAATCTTTCTTTGCCCTCCCATCTCCACTTCCTTTACTTATTTTTCTATTATACTTTAAAGTCTTCTTTTATTTTTTAAAACCCACTTAACTTATTTTATTTCATAATGTAGTACACTATCCGCCCGGCATATGTTTTATGTAGGGCACACGTGCGAATTTCAACTTCATTCTCAGATAAGTAAAAAAAAAACGAAAAGGTAAAAACGATAACGTTTGAAATGTAAAAAAAAAGAAAAAAACAATTGAAAAAGCTAATCATGAATATTCCATTAATCCTTACACCGGCACATTCTTTTTTGGGCTGTCCGAACGAACGAAGACACGCATGTAGTTTTAATCAATCTTTGTAATTATTATTTTGATGCATTCAAAATGAGAAGATTGGATCCACTTACTCCCTCCATTTCAATAATCTTTTTTTCTATTTTATTTGGCGGCATGTTTACTCATTACATGAGTGGTGATGATGGCCTTTGTTTGTGTGGCATTATATTAGTTGTGTTAATGTTGAATTTTTCCATTATTGGGATTGGTAATCTGAACAAATAAACAACATGTATACGAAAATCTTGTGGTCAATAAAACATTATTTACACGTGTGATTAGTAATGTGATGACCACAAAAAAAAAGAGTTGACTAATTAATAGTTATTGAACTTTTGTCTTAACCAACTCACTTTGATGTCAAGCATGATGTCATACTATACTCCCATCCCATTCTTTCTAATAAGTTGAGATGTCCTTTTATTTCTTCTTCGCCACCATTACGTATGAAACCTATACATTTATCCAAAACCACATACTTCTTCCAACATATAATTGAGCATTAAAACATTTTAGGATCACTTCTTATCGTAACCGATACTTGGAATGTTGATGGCCTGCCAAATGTTCTTCTCATTGACTAACGCAAACTCCATGATATCTTGTTTTACCAACCATTAAATGAGTACCGATGCTAATATAAAGTTCTTTTACATTAAATTTTTGCTTATCAAATTAAAATTATATAACATAAAGTTGAATCATGGATATGATGAACACGTAGTATGAATTGAGATCCAATAAATAATCCTCTTATTTAGCAAAAAGCATGGACGGAAGCTTCACAGGCACAGACAAGATTCTAAACAATATTTGATAGTAGTAAACAACTAAAAGAAAAAGTTGCTAGCTAAAACTATTGATATTGATTCTTTCTAACAGTATTGTGGACTTGCTTTTGTGAATTCCAAGCTTTTTGTTTTGGTCCAAAGAAAGTGAGCAACACGGTTCGAACAAAGTGAGTAACGCGTACCTGTTGTTATTATTGGACCATTAACTTTATGATATGATTACTAGATAACTGACTAAACTAGATTAATAATTTATCGTAACTGATAATATATCAAAACGCTATGATTAGTCCCAAAAGTGCATCCAATTTTGTATTCCTTCCATTTCAAAATATAAAATGTTTTTCTTCCTCCTCAACGCGGCTTTACGGTGGCGGGATGGACAACAGATCTTGGATCACCATCTCCGTTCGGCTACTGTCGTCCAGGCTTACCGGAAGTCCTGATCCGGTAAGCATCCGCAGCTTTGTTGGACGGCGGCTACAAACGTGTTTTACGTTTGTAGATTAGGGTTTTCAGCTTCGGTTTGGTTTGATTTGTAAACCTAGTCGGTTTTGTATTTTCATTGGTTTAGTTCGGTTTGATGTAACGGGTCGGGCCCTTAGGAGATTTTATATGGGCTTATATCCGGAAATAATCCATTGGGCATATCTATATATAATAGCAAACCCACTTTTTTTTGTGTCATCTTTAATCTAACGGCTGAGATTGGTTCTATTTTTTCATCTAACGGTTGAAACTTATTAATGATTCCAACAGTTGCAAGCTTTTTCTCTCAAATCATTTCTTTTCGTCGCACCCCCATCTTTAAAAAAATTGCACCTTTTAATTTTTGCATCTCTTCGTCGTACCTCTATCATTTATCGCACCTTTTCACTTTTGCATCTCTTCGTCGCACCCCCATCTTTCAAAAATTGCACCTTTTAATTTTTTCATCTCTTCAACATACTTCATCTTTTATCGCACATTTTCACTTTGCATCTCTTCGTCGTACTCCCATCTTTTTAGAATTGCATCTTTTTATTGTTGCACTTTTTTGTTTCACACTTCAATGTTTTACACATTTATATTTTACACCTCTTTGTTTATTATATATAAACTTTTATGGACTACATAAACAAGTTTCAAATTTATTGTTTTTAGAGTATTTAAAAGCCCATATATAATAGAAACCCACTTTTTGTGTCATCTTTAATCCAGGCTGAGATTGGTTCTATTATTTCATCTAACGGTTGAAACTTATTAATGATCCCAACAGTTGCAAGCTTTTTCTCTCACATTGTTTCTTTTCGTCGCACCCCATCTTTCAAAAATTGCACCTTTTAGCTTTTGCATCTCTTCGTCGTACTCCATCTTTTATCGCACCTTTTCACTTTTGCATCTCTTCGTTGTACCCCCATCTTTTAGAATTGCACCTTTTTTTTGTTGCACCTTTTTGTTTCACACCTCAATGTTTTACAGCTATATGTTTTACACATTTATATTTTACACCTCTTTGTTTATTATATATAAATTTTTATGGACTACAAAAACAATTTTCAAATTTATTGTTTTAGAGTATTTTTAAAAGTAAAAAATAAAACAAATTTTTTTTTATTGGAGTGTTTTTAAATTAACTGCATCAATATCAATATCAAGGTATTTTTATGAACTAACAAGTTAGTGTCCATTCCAAAAATTGGTTTTGTTCCTCCTCCATTTGTTCTCATATATTAGATTATAGATTAACGAAAAGTTTGGTTCTTCTTAAGTACTTTGTTTGTCTTTATGTTGTCGGTTAGATAATTTACTCAAGATAACAATTACATTTAATTATTTACTCAAGATAGCACTTACATTTAATTTCTTCAAGTTAAATAGACTAACAAAAGGACATGATATCAATATCTATAGCACAAAGGGGCGTAACAAAGGGCGTAACAAAGGGGCGTAATTTTTTAAATAATGGGCCTGTTCGTTTTAATTTTTGATGAGAAGTTTTTTTACAATACAATTATAGGAAGTTTTGTCTCAAATGATTTTTTTCTTTATCATTTAAAACGTAGCATGAGTAAAATAATGCTATGCATTGTAATTAGTATTACGACGTAGCAAGAGTAAAATAGTGTGTCAATTAATAGTTTCTTCTAAGATTTCTTTCGTTAAAAAAATGCAAATATCTAAATTTTCATAGTTTTAATTTTGAAATAGAATTTTAAGAAATTTGGGAGTCATCTTTAATCTAATAGATGAGATTGTTTCTATTATCTCATCTAACGGTTTAGAATTATTAATTATCCCAACAGTTGCAAGTTTTTTTTTTTAATAATCGTGTTTCTTCGTCGTACCCCTATCTTTTAAAAATCGCACCTATTAATTTTTACATCTTTTTGCTTCACACCTCTATATTTACACACCTCTTTGTTTATATATATATATATATATATATATATACATATTTTTATAGATTTTGAAAAGAGTTTTTGTTCTTTGAGTATTATTAATGATCTCACCCTTTGTTAATGATCTCAAAAGTTGCAAAGTTGCGGTCCAACAATTGTGTTTCTTCGTTGCACTCCCAACTTTCCATGTTGGCACCCGTTACTTTCACACCTTTTTGTTTTACACCTCTTTGTTTATATAAAGTTACGATATTTTGATCCAACAATTGTGTTTCTTCGCCATACCATTAGCTTTTAATGGTTGCACTTGTTAGTTTTCGCACATTTTTGTTTCACACCTTTTTGTTTCACACTCTTTGTTTATATATATATATGTATACATATTTTTATGGACTTTGAAAATAGTGTTTGTTATTTGAGTATTATTAATAATCTCACCCTTTGTTAATGATCTCAAAAGTTGCAAAGTTTCGGTCCAACAATTGTGTTTCTTCGTTGTACCCCCATCTTTCCATGTTGGAACCCGTTAGTTTTCACACCCTTTTGTTTTACACCTCTTTGTTTATATAAAATTGCAATGTTTTAATCCAACAATTTTGTTTCTTCGTCATAGCCCTAGCTTTCAATGGTTGCACTTGTTAGTTTTCGCACCTTTTGTTTCACACCTCTTTGTTTTCACACTCTTTGTTTTTATATAGATACGATTTTTATGGATTTTGAAAAGAGTTTTTGTTATTTGAGTATTACTAATGATCTCACCCTTTGTTAATGATATCAAAAGTTGCAAAGTTTATGTCCAACAATTGTGTTTCTTCGTTGCACTCCCAGCTTTCTATTTTGGCATCCGTTAGTTTTCACACCCTTTTATTTTACACCTCTTTGTTTATATAAAGTTGCAATGTTTTGATCCAACAATTGTGTTTTTTCGTCATACCCCTAGCTTTCAATGGTTGCACTTGTTAGATTTCACACTTTTTGTTTCACACCTTTTTCACACCTTTTGTTTTTATATATATACAGATTTTTATGGATTTTGAAAAGAGTTTTTGTTATTTAAGTATTATAAATGATCTCACCCTTTGTTAATGATCTCAAAAGTTGCAAAGACTCGATTCAACAATTGTGTTTCTTCATCCCATCCCCAACTTTCCATGTAGGCACCCGTTAGTTTTCACACCTTTTGTTTTAGACCTCTTTGTTTATATAAAGTTGCAGTGTTTTGATCCAACAATTGTGTTTCTTTGTCGTACCCCTTGATTTTAATGTTTACACTTGTTAGTTTTCGCACCTTTTTATTTCACACCTTTTTGTTACACACGTCTTTATTTTCATATTTTTGCATCTCTTCGTCGTACCCTCATCTTACAAAAATCGCACATATTAATTTTTGAACCTTTTTCACATCTTTATGTTTTACTCCTAAGCCTGAAAAGAAAGTCGAACCGCAAAGGCAAGTATCCTCGCCCCCGCGATGGAATTTTACACTTCTTTGTTTATTATATATAAATTTTTATGGAATACAAAAATAAGTTCCGAATTTATTATTTTCTGAGTATTTTTAAAACTTACAAGTTAATAGATAATATTATAGATTTATATGTTTATATATTATATAAACTCACTTTTAAGGGTCAATTTAAATATAACAGATGAGATTATTTTTATTAGATCATCTAACTGTTTATATTTGTTAATAATCTTAAAAGTTACAATATTTTGATCCAACAATTGTATTTCTACGTCGTATTCACAGCTTTCAATGTTCACATTTATTAGTTTTCTTTGTTTCACACCTCTTTGTTTATATATATATGAACTTTAAAAAGAGTTTTTGTTCTTTGAGTATTGTTTAACACCTCCAAATTTAAAAATTCTGAGTATTATTTTCTTATAATTTATTAATTAACATTGATTCACTCATCTTTGTTTTAAAAATTGGATTGTTTTATTTATTGACTCATTCATCTAACTTTTGTTTGGTGTGGTTTTCCATCTCACCGTATTGATCATCTCTTTCAAGTATTAATTTAGGTAATTAATTGTGATTTCTAATTTTTCATAGATTTATCTTTTAGTCAATTTGGTTGGTTGCAATTGCAGCTATAAGCTCTTTCTCCCTGATTCTCATATTACTTTTTATAAATTTCAATAGAACAATGAGTTAAATTTTATTTTATGTAAATATCTTTCAAAATTGATTATCTGAATATGATTCAGTAAACCTAGATTTTTATACCTTTAATATTATTCTGTTATTATCACTGAATCGATTTTTTATTTTTATATATACAACAAATATTTTATTTAACTTGTTAATTCATCTTAATTAGTCATTATTTATTATTTTTATATTATATAGTTAAAAATTATCATAAATTTTTTACTCGAAATATGAAATTAACAATGTTAGTCATTTCAAGTTTTCACTTTCCCGTGCGGCAACGCACGGGCCGACATCCTAGTATTTTTAATAGAATACCCTTTAAAAAAAAAGATGTTTTAGAGAAGTTTTTTGTTTCATAATATAAAATGTTTTCAAGTTTTTATGCAACTTTTAGATTAGTTTAGTATTTTATATTATGCAGTATTGTTTTTGATTGGTTGAACTTGTTAAAAATAAAAAAAATTTAATTTGCTGTTTTTTAGTTAAAATATCTTATATTTTGAAACTGATGAAATATTTTTTTTTTGGAATTGTTATAGACTTTTTAACTAATACTAGTTCAATCGGTAGAAACAATTTGCTAAATTAAATACCTTTTCTACATATTGTCTTTTTTTTTTTTCTTTCTTTTCTTCTGCCGAACCTAGCCAACATATGTGGCATAGGGTCGTAAGGAGTGAGTACTAAGTAGTCAAACGAAGTGAGAGGCATTACTGTTAAATCTCACCTACGAGTTCTTCACAATAGTATCGACCGTATGTATATCCATTTAGTATTCGAATAAACTGGTACACAAACATGAATCCTCGTTTCAGTACATAATAATTGAGTTATAAATATTTAACAAGCATCTCGGTTATCTTTGCACCTTTTTGAGAACTTCTCATTTTTCAGGCTAGTCACATGGTTTCACTTGTGATTTGTGATTCGATCGAGTGTTGACATTTTTCCAAAAGATATTTCAAGCTTTCTTAATCTTTCTTTATACACATTTGTTTCGTTTGCTCTCCACAAGTCAGACTTAAAAACACACGAAGGCTTGATCATTTTTTGCCGAATCCAACCACCTGAAGAATTTGACCGAAGTTATCAAAACATAAAATTTCTATTTAAAAAACAGTCATCGCCATTCATGCATTTAATTTTGCTAAAAATCTCAAACTTCTAACTATATATATAACCAAATATGTAATATATATATCAAATTCCTGGTTATTGTGCAGTACTAACATTTTTATTAATTAAACCAGATATCTCAATCAACAATTTGTCTTTTGTTTTTTTCCTTGTCAACTTCCACATTTTTTAACTTAGATAGCACTAGCAGTAATCATTTATTAATATATAAGCATATAATATTAACGAACATAGCATGTACGCGTATACATACAATTATGTACAGATTAATGTACATACATACACCCAACTTTGCAGAAAATGACATTTAGTGATGAGGAAACATTCATCAAATATCAAAATTTTAAATTGCATAAAACGACAAAAAAAAATGTCTACTTATAGTTTAATTAATAGACACTTGAGAATATCATAATTATGGATTACGTAGTTCTTTATACAATAGTAGTATTTCCCCTATTTTGGTCGCCGTAATAAGGATATACCTACTCTCTCTATACGGCTGTCTAAAAACGATTGTTAGGGTGGGGACAAACACAATCTTTACAATCACATTTATTTAATTGCATTATTAATCATTATAGATTCTAGTTGGGGTGTTGAACAACTCACCATGTTGTATAATTACACATCACATTATTTTTAAAATGATCACACACACTGACATGGTTTGCCTTCGAAGGCAATACGGAGTAATTTGCTATAACACTAAAAATTGGGATTATATATATACAACCTTTGACAGACAAAATTAAACATGATTTATAAGTGTTTGTACGTCGCTTTGACGGTTGATTGTCATGTTTAATTTAATCGTATACGTGCACTAGCTTATTCTTGTTTTTGACTATAAAATCACATACTAGTATATATTGGTACTTATAAATTGCTTCAAGTTGATGTCTTACTCAATTAATCGTCTAAGCATATATTTAACGGATTGGTTAAGAAAAAGAAGAGTAACTCAATTTTTGGAACTTACGTACGTAATTACATGCACATACGTACAAGACTTGATTTCAGAGAAAAAGGTATCCGATTCTATAATACTACTTTGTAAATGAAAGGACAAGATTTTTATTTTTTCTATTTTCATTGAAACTGATAATGATAAATAGGTATAACGAGTGATTATGCAGCATCCTAGTGAATAATGTGGTGTAAGAAAACATGTTTTACATCTTTCTTTATATCCTTTTCTTAATGAGAGTGATCAAAGTCATATCCACCACAGATGTGAGATGTTAACGTTTTAAACCACTAATAATATAACCTCACAATTCTTCGTTTTGTTGGTACGCTATAAAAAACTCAAACCGACCTAAATCAATCAAAGATCCCATTGCCAATGGTGAAGACTGAAGAAGTAGTGTAAAAACCAAGTCATTGGGCGTATCTATGTCGACAAGCACTGCACGTGGCATCGAGGTGTACCATTCAAACCTCTAACAACCGTTGGATAATATAATCCAACGGTGTAAAAACATCTCTCCTGCAAAGCCGTTCATAAAACCCAATCGGCACACTGCACAGACACAGCCGTGTATCGGAATTACCAAAAAAGCCAACTGTCCCCACGTGTCTTTTGAACTCGACTCTTCTGTTTTCAGGGGCTTTTTCGTAGTTTAACCTATGGACCCAGTACACCTAAAAGTCACAGTCACATGGCTGGTGAAAACACAGACATGCAACCAATACGCTGCTCTTTTTAAACCGTCGATTTTAATCACATCCAGCTCAAAATATCGCCACGTGGAACCTTGATAAAAGAAACTCGTCACAGCCCCGTGAGTAGAGAGTCACCCAGATACCAACAGCTACAAGCTTTTAAAAACCTTCTCATCCTCTCTTCTTCAAGCCTCCTCTTCTTACCATGAACGTTCTCAGAAATTAGAATTAACAAATTCGAGTTCAGTTAGATCTTTACCAAGATGGTTTCAGTGGAGGATCCGATATCTCATTCGAATTCTACTCGCTTCCCGTTATCAACCGACTTCTACGGTTCGTCATCGCCGTCGGCGGCGAGGTTACACCGACAAGCTGGCCGTTCGATGAGGACAGTGAGATCTAATTTCTACCAAAGCGGTGATCAATCTTGCTCTTTCGTCGGCTCAATCGGCGATAAATCTGAGTACGCCTCGGAGTTCCTTTCCGATTCCGTCATCGACATGAGGCTCGGCGAGCTCGCTTTGAAAAACAGTAATTCTCTCAATTCAACCGCTTCCTCCATGAAAGAGGAAGCGTTTCTCGACATTTCTCAGGCCTTCAGTGATTTCTCCGCTTGTAGTAGCGATATCTCCGGGGAGCTACAGCGTCTAGCTTGCTTGCCGTCGCCGGATGCTGCTGAGAGAAATCAGAACGGCGGAGATAACGAAGCGGAGCAGGATCCAGAGCCGTGTTTAGGGTTTCTACAGAGGGAGAACTTCTCTACGGAGATTATTGAGTGTATTTCGCCGGAAGATCTGCAGCCGACTGTGAAACTCTGCATCGACGGACTTCGTTCTTCTTCGGTGGCGATTAAACGATCTGCTGCGGCGAAGCTGCGGCTCCTGGCGAAGAATCGAGCGGACAATCGTGTGTTGATTGGGGAATCTGGAGCTATTCAAGCTTTGATTCCGCTTCTTCGTTGTAACGATCCATGGACACAGGAGCATGCTGTCACCGCTCTCTTGAACCTCTCTTTACACGACCAGAATAAAACTGTAATCGCCGCAGGAGGAGCGATTAAGTCACTAGTGTGGGTACTAAAGACCGGGACGGAGACTTCAAAACAGAACGCAGCATGTGCGTTGCTTAGTTTGGCACTATTGGAGGAGAACAAAGGCTCAATCGGAGCATGCGGTGCGATTCCGCCGCTTGTTTCTCTTCTGTTGAACGGATCTTGCAGGGGGAAGAAGGATGCTCTGACGACTCTTTACAAGCTGTGTACACTTCAGCAAAACAAGGAGAGAGCGGTTACTGCTGGAGCGGTGAAGCCGTTGGTGGACCTTGTAGCGGAGGAAGGAACTGGAATGGCGGAGAAGGCGATGGTGGTTTTGAGTAGCCTTGCAGCGATTGACGAAGGGAAAGAGGCTATAGTCGAGGAAGGAGGCATCGCAGCGCTTGTTGAGGCCATCGAGGATGGATCTGTGAAAGGGAAAGAATTTGCGATCTTGACGCTGTTGCAGCTTTGTTCTGATAGCGTTAGAAACCGTGGGTTGCTTGTGAGGGAAGGTGCGATTCCTCCACTTGTAGGTCTCTCTCAGAGTGGCTCCGTCAGTGTTAGAGCTAAGCGCAAGGTAAAGAATTGTGATTTATTTTGCTGATTTCTCATTGCATCTTTGTTTGTTTAGCTTGATACAAAAAACCTCGGAAGTCTTCTGTTACGGATTAGAGTTATATTATTCTGTTCTTAAGCAGTGAGATCTCGAATCAGATCTAGTATTTGTTAGTTTAGTGGAATCTCATTTGAGGAATGTGATATGGATTCCATAGGTTAGTAAAGTCAGTTTTGTTCAAATGTTTGGTAGGATGTATGAAAGGCTTGAAATTGATCAAGATTCATGGTTTTGTATTGTGCAGGCAGAAAGACTTCTGGGGTATCTTCGGGAGCCAAGGAATGAGGGATGTTCAACAAGCCCTTGAAATGAAACCATGTGGACGTTTCATCAGTCTAGTATGTATATACTGAGTTGTATGTTTGGTGGTTTTGTATAGCTGTCTCTATGTAGACTGTAAAGAGAGATCAAATGATTACCAGAAAACTTGACTGACTTTTGATCTCTCATGTATTATTGATGGTTAAGCTAGTTTTTGAGGGGTTTCAAGGGAGTGCTTATTTGGATTACAAGTCTAGCATTTCAGGTTTTGGCTTCTGGTTTGTGAGGTGTGGGGAGTATGCTGATTTTTTAAGGCAAAGAAAGGCTTGTTCAAGAACTAAGCAATTTTTAATCGTTATTTCTTGATCAATTGCTTTACTCGATTTAGGATCAATTATTGTTGGATCGGTCGAGCTTGTCTGTGGATCTGTCCGAGTCTGACGGTGGATTTTGTAGATGATTTGTTTGTCAGCATATCTGGCACCACTTGTATTGTCTTGTCCTACAATAGTAATTGGTTATCGTTGAAACAGTTGTTTGCCCCACCACTTTGACATTGATAGTTATGGCTTTCTCAAAAAGTAAGTAATTCACTTATTAAGCTGATGCTTTTTTGGCTACACAAAGCTGCTTGCCTAAGTTGGCCGTATGCTTTTGCAAACTCTCTTTGGTTAAATTCACGTTACTAGTAGAACTCTGAAGGCCTTTGAGAAGCTTTCCTTTCAATCATGTTTTCTTTGAAGTTTTTTCATACAATGTGGAATTGGAATTGGTTGCGAATAACAGTAAAAATATAGAGAGAAAAGGTCAGTGATCATCATCGTCTTAAGCCGTATCGACCTCTTTGCCCTTCTTGTTCCTCCGCCGCAAGATACTGGGCTTGTAGCCGGCCTCGAGCAACTTCTCAACCTCTTCAAACTGAAGCCCTTTGGTCTCAGGAACGAGCAGCCAAATGAAGAAGAGCCCGACTGCGGAGAAGCCGGCAAAGAGAAGGAAGGTCCCGGAGGAACCAAGAGCGTGGGTGAGTGAGAGGAAGCTCTCACTCACAATGAGATTGGAGACCCAATTCGAGACGGCAGCTATCCCTCCACCAAGACCTCTATACCTGAGTGGATAGATCTCAGAGTTGACGATCCACGGGACAGTACCCATACCTGGAGCATACACTATGATGTAAAGCCCCAAAAACACTATTGCTAAGAACCCAAACTTGCTTGGGCATCCATCTTTGAAATATGTTCTTCCTCTAGAGCCGCAAGTTGCTTTCATATCATCCGACAACACCACGCATGCTCCTGGTGCATACGGCGTTACTCCGCTGGCACAGAATCCACATTCGGACCTTAGACACTTCATGCAGTTCCACCTTGAAGGAGGAGCATTTTCGGCTG
Source organism: Camelina laxa (assembly GCA_024034495.1). Taxonomy (NCBI): domain Eukaryota; kingdom Viridiplantae; phylum Streptophyta; class Magnoliopsida; order Brassicales; family Brassicaceae; genus Camelina; species Camelina laxa. The sequence goes on from CM043880.1 coordinate 18,595,906, forward strand.
CTAGCGGGACAAACGCTGGACAAGTAGCATTTGGAGCAAACGTCCTCGACTCCATCGCATCGATCTTGGGGGCGTGAATGGCCGCTTGTGAGAACACACTGGCTAATATGATAAGACATGTTATGATCCCAAACATAGAGATGATCATCAGCTTCCTTCTTCCGTACCTATCCACAAACATCATACTCACTATCGAACCCACCGCGTTCAATCCAGAAGTAATGAGAGATAAGGCCATAGCTGTCTTGTTGGAGGCGTAACCAGCGAACTGCACAATTGTGGGACTGTAGTACATGACAGTGTTGATCCCCACAAACTGCTGTGCCACTTGCACTGTGATACCAGCCGCGAGTCCACGTCTAACAACAGGATTCCCGAAAGCTCCTTTAATTTTAGCGCTGAAGCTATCTCCGATGATCGCCTCGTCCGCCTTCTCCGCCTCCACTGACTCTTTCAAAGCTTCCATCTCCGCCTCCACTTCGTCCGCCGGGTAAATCCTCTCAAGGATTGCTCTCGACTCCGCAATCCTATCCTTTCTGTATAACCACCGTGGAGACTCTGGGAGAGACAACATAAGCACAAATTGAACTATCGCCGGAACTCCCGCAACTCCCAACATCCATCTCCATGTTCCCGGAGTCTGTTTCATTAACATTTTCAATCAAAAGATTTAGAGACCTTTCTCATTTGGTGTGGTATAACAACAAAACAGAGTTTAATAAAAACAGAGCTAATCGTTTTAACTTACATGGACAAAAGCAAGATTGATAAGGTACGAGAAGAACTGTCCTCCGGTGATGAGAAGACCATTAGTACTAACAAGTGCACCTCTAATCCTCGCCGGAGAAGCTTCAGAGATGTACAACGGCGACGTCATCGAAGCCATACCAACACCAAACCCAACAAAGATTCTTCCAACGATGATAACCCACGGAGCAGGAGCAAGCGCCATGACAATCGCACCGATCAAGAAAAGAACATCAGCGATAAGAATCGACATCCTCCTACCAAACTTATCGTTGATCCAACCTCCGACGGCAGCTCCGACGATGGCTCCGGCCACCGCCATACTAACAATAGTAGACTGAAGCCATGTTTTCTTGTCAACTTCATCGAAATCTTCTCTGATGAAGAGAAGAGCTCCTGAGATGACACCGGTATCGTAACCGAAGAGAAGACCTCCGATACCAGCGGAGAGAGCTAATCTCATGATGTAAGGTGTCTTCCATGTCGTTCTCCAACACTCTGTGAACTCTGTTTTGTCTGCTTTAGCTATCCCTCCTTCCACCATTGTTGTATTGTGATATCTCCGGATGAGATTCTTTCGGTAGAGAAATTAAGGAGAGATTAGCCTCTCTCAATCGTTGCCTGTAATTATATAGAGAAAGATATTAAAACGAATATATTCGAAATCGGAAATTAAAAAAAAATCCATGATCATTCAAAGCTTTTGAGATTTTTTTTTTCCTTTCCATTTAAAACAGATCTTACAGTCAAAACAATTATAACCAGACCAAATCGAAAATAAGACAGGCAAGTGCAAACAAAAAACATAATAAGTTAAAACAAAAAAAAAGTAGAAGATTTTGTGAGTCGTACCAGTCACGAAAAATGTTACGGTGTTTGAGTGTACGATGAAAATGGAATCTTAGAACACAAAGAGATGAGATGAGAGGATAGAATTAGAAGATGAGATGAATTTTGGATAAGATTCTTTTACTTATACAAAAGTTAATAAGTGGGACCTACATTGCCTAATCTTTTTGACCGTTTCGTATTCATAAATCTACAAAAACGATTAGAATCTAAAAAGTTGAGAGTATTTGGAAACTACTAATACATTTTGACCCCTTGCACACAACTCGAAATATATTTGCAGTGGATAGTAATCTCAGTAATTTAGGGGGTTTTTTTTTTTGTCATGGATGGTGCAAAATTGCAAATCTAAAGTAAAGAAATCAAAAAGAAAAAAAAGAGAATAAGAAATCCAAATTAATACGTATAAAAAACATGAGCCTATATCAACCCTAATGCATGCGTGCGCCAGAAATGTAACTTATGTTTTGGTAACTAAAAAAAAAAAAAAAAGAGCAGGGAGGAATTTGTAAGAGTTGATATCTTCAGGGTAATTTTTCTTACCTGGGAAGTTAACAACACTCTTGAATATGAGTTTTTCCTGCCAATACTCGATTTGGGTAAACAAATGTTTTTTTTTCCTCGGAATAGAAGTTTACAATATACTTTGAAACAAACACAACAACGTGAGTCTTAAGGATACGTGAAACTGTATATATAGATAACAAACTGAAATGCTAAATTTAGAAGAAGAAGATAAGAAGAAAAATATAAGTAACAGTGTGATGCTAAAACAAGTGGTCTAATATCCAATTATTAAGGATTAACAGGTCAATATTAAATTTGAGATAAGAATGATTCACTGGAAAAATGGTTCTGTAAGGATTTAGTGGTTGTGTTTTCTTCTCACAATCCCATTAGTCAAAACAAAAAACCCATCTCCTATTGTTGTGTTAGTTAATAACTGTAACAGTTGGATCTGGCTATTATTGGTATATGACACCATCATAAGTTTCGAGTTGGAATAACTTTTTTTTCTTGTACGAGGAACATCGTCGACATTTACCTGTCTAATAGTATATAGAAACAGTTTTATTCCTCTGTCTCTTTTGTTCTCTCCTATCATCTTCTCTCTTTTACTTATCTCCTATATATATTTTTTGTTTATTTTGGTTTGGGAATTAGATAAACACCTCTCAGTAACGTGAACTTAATAATTATATATGTGCATTATAGCCGAAATTATATTACTGCATTATATAGGATTCAAGTTTTTCTTTCATTGAATGTTTGTATGTTTTATATGTTGGATTCGTATGAGTCTTTTTTAATATGGTTCTTCTTTATAACTTGTTTTTTGGTAGCTGATAAAACTAAGAATCAGTGACATGTAAAAGTTGTTATTCTTATGTGTTAATTAACCAGATGATCCGGGCAAACTCGACCAATTCCATATGTAGTGAATAGAAAAATCAAAACATCTTACACATTGTATATATCATGACCACAACAATTTTTAATTTTCTATCAATAAAGAATTTGTTTTTCACCCTTCTTATTTCTGCGGTCTTTTTCTTTTGTGGATAACCTAACTAGTTTCGTGTAGATTCAAACGAGAAGGAATCATGTTCGAAAAACGAGGCATTTAGGCTAGTGATCCTCTCCACTTGACTAAGTCCTCTATCACCAAAAGGATTCGATCCCATCTTTTCCTAAATGGGATAATATAATTGGTTCTTATTGTGGGTGCCAAACATATATATACATATGTGAGAACAAAAAGGGTGGAATCATGTTCGGAAGTTTATACCAGACTATCACTTTTTATTCGGGATAAATAGACCATCATTTCACAACGGATATGCCAAGGTAAATGAGTAAATGACCCAATATATCACTCTCTTTTTTTATTTCATTTTTATAAATGTAACTATTATCATTTTTATCCATATTTTTCTGTTTGTGTAATGAATTTATTCAAATCGAAACGAAAGATAAAAACTGATCTGTGTCAATACAAAAACTAGTAAAAAAGAACTATACTGCTTCTTCAGTTCAATGTCAAATTTTAATAGCTGTCTACACAGCACTTAATCTTCGACCAAATGACGGACGTTACAAATCGATTTAAAGCAAAATCATCGCAATTATTAACTTAAACTTATAACGTATTATAACATAATAGAATCTGTTCCAAATAATTTAATAATATTGTTATTTTCAAAGATTTATTTTTATACTATTTTAAAGTCAGATGATAACTGATACGAGAAGCTATTATATTTGTTATTGTAAACATATAATTAAAGTAAAAAAAAAAAGGTAAATGTCAAGAGTGGGATTTGAACCCACGCCCTTTCGGACCAGCACCTGAAGCTGGCGCCTTAGACCAACTCGGCCATCTTGACTCTTTGCAAGATGACGTACAATAACTTATTATATAATAAAACAAATTATTATAAACCCTGCTTGAACCCTGAAATCGAGAAATCAAATTGAAGAAGGGAACAAATAACAATCAATCAATTTCTCCGTTGATGATGAGAAAGTTCGTTTTCTGCTGGAATGAGAATACTACAAATCTCGTCTTCTCTTTCTCACAAATCCTATTCGTCTTCTATCTGCTTCACGCTGAACAGGCTCTCCATGGTTGTTTACACTCGGGAGTTACAAACAGAGACATCTCAGTCTTCGTCTTGTGGTGGTCCTATGTTTTCCGGCAACGCGACCACGATCCTACGCCGAATGCTTGCCGAGAGGAGGATTAGCAGGTTTTCCCTTCTCAGATCCTATCCCAATTTCGAATATTCATTTGCCTTTTCGTTGATGAATCTGGTCTTAGTTCTTTTGTCGGTATGAATGCTGAGCCCTGTTATATAGTTCTGCTTGAATTGGTCCAATCACGCTATGAGGTTGTTTAAAGTCTGAAGCTTTACGTTGATTGATAGATCAAAGTTTGGTTCATCACCTGCAACATGTTTCTTCTAGCTTTCAGGTGGAGAATCAGAGAAAGAAAGAGAAGCTGGATAAGACATTAAAGGGTCTTTGTGTTACTGGGAGGTTGAAAGAAGCTGTTGGGCTATTGTGGCGTAGCGGGTGGTTGCAAGTCCAGCCTGAGACTTATGCTGTGTTGTTGCAGGAATGTAAACAAAGAAAGGAATATACAAAAGGGAAACGGATACATGCTCAGATGGTTGTTGTAGGATTTGCTCCCAATGAGTATTTGAAAGTCAAGTTGTTGATACTTTACGCCTTATCAGGGGATCTTCAAACTGCTGGGATTCTCTTTCGTTGTTTGCTATGTAAGGATGATTTGATTCCATGGAACGCCATGATATCTGGGTATGTGCAAAAGGGTATGGAGCAAGATGGGCTTTATATTTATTATGATATGAGACACAACAGAATAGTTCCGGACCAGTATACCTTTGCTTCAGTGTTTAGAGCTTGTTCTGCGTTAGCATCCCTGGAACACGGAATGAGAGCCCACGCTGTGATGATTAAGTGCCATATCAAGTCCAACATTATAGTCGATAGTGCCCTTGTTGATATGTACTTCAAATGCAGCAGTTTCTCTGATGGCCACACATTATTTGATCAGTTGTCCACCAGAAACGTTGTTACATGGACCTCATTGATGTCTGGGTATGGTTATCATGGAAAAGTCTCAGAGGTGTTAAAATGCTTTGATAAGATGAAGGAAGAAGGTTGTAGACCAAATCCTGTTACATTTTTGGTGGTTCTCACTGCGTGTAACCATGGAGGTTTTGTTGATAAAGCTTGGGAGCATTTCAATTCTATGAAGAGAGATTACGGGATTGAACCTGAGGGACAACACTATGCAGCTATGGTTGATACGTTAGGGCGTGCTGGTAGGATTCAAGAAGCGTACGAATTTGTTATGAAGTCACCTTGCAAGGAGCATGCTCCGGTATGGGGTTCCTTACTTGGGGCTTGCAGGATTCACGGGAATGTGAAACTGCTAGAAGTCGCAGCTACAAAGTTTTTGGAGTTGGATCCAACAAATGGGGGGAACTACGTGGTGTTTGCCAATGGGTATGCGAGTTGTGGACTCCTGGATGCTGCCTCAAAAGTTAGACGGAGAATGGAGAATGCAGGAGTTTAAAGGATCCCGGGTATAGCCAGATCGAATTACAAGGGGAAGTTCATAGATTCATGAAGGATGATACGTCTCACAGACTCTCTGGAAAGATATATGAGAAGGTCCATGAGATGACTACATTATTTATGGATGTTGTTGACTGCAATTCATGATGAGCTGTTCTGTTTGATGGACTGATATCTCGTCTGTCTTGTAAACTTGTTTCCACTGATGTAAAGAGGAAAAGGTATACTTTGTGGAGTCAAATATTGAGTAAGTATGGAGAAACTCCAGTGATTAGGCTCTGGCAAATCTGTCATGGTTCAGACAAAAGTTTCGGTTTGGACGGCCATTAACGAATTGGTTTGTCGAATATGATTTGTAGTCAGCATGAGGGAGCCGAGTTAGCTGACGTTGATTCACAGATTATCTGTAAAGATATATGAGAAGGTCCATGAGATGACTTCATATTTTATGGATGTTGACTGCTATTCAGACGACTTAGACGCTAGCTGTCCTGATTGATCGACTGATATCTCGTCTTGCATTGTTTGGCCAAAAACAACCAGCAATTAGCTAAAAGAATTTTGAATCCAAAGATGCTCTTGGAGTTTCCAATCTACTATGAATATTGTTGTAAGGTACGACCTATGTTTGGTTTGATTCACCCGTCTACGTTCTTTTGAAAGGTATGAAACGTATGATCTTCTAATGTCTCGTACAAAAGTTCAATCTTTACATTTAAAATAGATTATATCTAGATACTTGTTGATATGGATAGCTTATACTCCTCAACTACAACAATGGTATCGGTAGCTTTGGAGGAGACCGAAATAGCTCTTTGTTAGCGACATTCAATAAGAATCATAAGCCAGCAGGAAGAAGACCAAGTTTCTAAACCATTTTTAGGAGTTTGGTTTTGAGCAGATGACATAGAAAACATCACAACGACAAGATAGTCATTTTAAAATATCTAAGAAAACTATACAAAATCACAACAACAAAAAGGTTCAATGAACATCCTCGATTAGACGTGCTAGAATGTCCTCGTTCCACGCATCTTTGCTAGTTCAGTGATCTAGTTATCCTAACGCCAGCCATCGAAGGGAATCTGTTAAATATTAAACCTAACAAATATTAAAATATAAACAAAAAACTGCAAAAGGCAAATATAAGTATTAGGGCATCTGAATTGGGTGTTTCTCACTTGTCCAGTTCTCTCATGATTTAAATAATAAAAAGTAATGAGGAAATATGAGAGAGAATGAGATCTAATTCTCATTTGAGAAATTTAAAACCAAAATTGAGTAACTCATTTGACATGTACTTAAAAATAAAATTGAGAAAGAAAAATACTTAGGTTCATTCCTAGGGGTGAACCTCTCCATTCACCCCTTATTCTCTCAGCCAATCAGAATCTTCCATCTAATATTTCATTTAAAAAATAAATCAAAATTAAATTAAATAGCAAACTAAATTAAATAAACAAATTCTGTATACTTTTAATTAAGGAAAGTTAAATATTGGGTTGGTTTAGATTTTTAAAATTAGAATAAAATTATATATCGGTTTGGGTTTACAAATGAAGTGGTTAGGGTTTATATTTTACAATTAAAACGAAATTATATGTCGGTTTGGGTTTACAAATGAAGTTTAGGGTTTAGATTTTACAAATGAACAAAATTATATGTCGGTTTAGGTTCACAAATGAGATGGCTAGGGTTTAGATTTTACAAGTAGAACAAAATTATATGTCGGTTTGGGTTCACAAATGAGATGTTAGGGTATAAATTTCACAATTAGAACGAAATTATATGTCGGTTTGAGTTCACAAATGAGATGGTTAGGGTTTAGATTTTACAAGTAGAACGAAATTATATATCGGTTTGGGTTCACAAATGAGATAGTTAGGGTTTAGATTTTATATATGTCGGTTGGGGTTTATTAAAAAGCGGTTTAAGTTTTTTAATTGTATAATAATGTATACAGATTTTATTTCCTTATTTTATAAGGGGGTGAATGGAGAGGTTCACCCCTAGGGGTGAACCCAAGTATTGTTGATTGAGAAACTCATTTAATATGTTGCTTTGTGATTCGAAAGATTTTTAGTTGCCGTTTAAAATAAATAGAAAATATTAAAATAATTAAAATATTATTTATGACAAACTGAGAAGAGTTCTCGCCAATACATATGGTCTAAGAGACATATCCACTAGACAAATACGTTGTTTTGTTAGCCATGAGCTGATGGAGTGAACATGGAAGGTATGATTGCAAACACATGCAAGTAATACACTAACAATTAGTCAATAAACGCACTAACAATTTACATATGAACAAATAAAGGAATATTAAACCTTTTTAGTTGCCATTTAATAAATATAAAATATTAAAATGATTAAAATATTATTTAAAAAACTGAAAAGAGTTCATACCAATGCAAATGGTCTTACATTAGAGACATATCCATTGGACAAGTACAATGTTTTGTTAACCATGGACTGATGCAGTGAACGTGGAAAGTATGATTGCAAACACTTGCAAGTAGTATACTTTTGTCAATTCAAATCAGATCATCCTCTCTTGTGATGGGCAAATCATCCTCCACCGTCTCAACTCAGCAGCAAATGCCACATCCACCAACCTACACCTATATCAGAACCATTTAACATTTTGTCTTGAAGATTGGTCAAGAGGTGATACATAGCTTGAGCGGTAGAGTGTCTTGGCTCAACAAAATTGTTCCAATGATATATGTAAAAGGAAGACAATAGCATCGATAAAAAAACTATTAATAGTAATCCAAAGAAATGATTTGATGTTCCAATTATGCACCTTTGCTTCCTATATTTGGAGGAAATGATTTAATGTTCTACTGACAATTTTAATATAAACCATATTTTATGTAAGATTGATTTAGTCTTAAACCTGTTTTAGAGTATTGGATGAAGAAAATTTAAAGTTCTACAAACACTCTTTGTTGTTGTTGTTGTAAGATCTAATAAAATGTTATAATTCTTTATTAAGTTTGGACAAAAAGTATGTAAATAATAACAAAGAAATGATTTAACGTTCTACTGACAATTTTAATATAAACCATAGTTTATATAAGATTAGTTTAGTCTGAAACCTGTTTTAGAGTATTGGATGAAGAAAATTTAAAGTTCTACAAAACACTTTTTGTTGTTGTTGTAAGATCTAATAAATTGTTCTAATTCTTTATCAAGTTTGGACAAAAAGTATGTAAATAATAACAAAGAAATGAGTTAACGTTCTACTGACAATTTTAATATAAACCATAGTTTATATAAGATTAATTTAGTCTTAAACCTGTTTTAGAGTATTGGATGAAGAAAATTTAAAGTTCTACAAAACACTTTTTGTTGTTGTTGTTGTAAGATCTAATAAAGTGTTCTAATTCTTTATCAAGTTTGGATGAAAAAGTATGTAAATAATAACAAAGAATTGTATAAAATTGATTAATCAAAATAAATTATAAAATATACGCAGTATAATATTGATATGTATCTTTTAAGCGCTTTTAGCTCATATAAGTTAGATTTCAGAATTTTGAATGTAGATTTGGATTTATCATCGTTGGAGTTTAGATGATAAATAATTTTTTTTGATGATATAATTATAAGTTATATTGTATATTATTTTTGATTTTATAGGAGTGTTTTCCTTATCCATTGTTAGAAGTTGAAGAAAAAGTTACTCAAAGTAAAAATGTGAAAAATTTATTTACATGAAAACCTTTTAAAATCGGTTAAATTTGATTTACACAAAAAAAATCTTTAAAATCAATTGACTAGAAGGTGACAATAAAAGAAAAGGAGATTGTCATAAATAGCAATAAAACAAGTTATTTTTTTTCATAAGCGAAATTTTCTTTTAAATTAATATTTGGTTGACAGAAATTTAGCACAATATCTCTAAAATTCCAAAAATAATATTATATTTCAAAATTAATCTTTAAATTCAAAATATTAAAGTTTATCCCTCAAAACTATATTTTAAATGTGAAATTGGGAATCTAAACTTAATTTATTTAAAATATTGTAATGTATTAAATAATGTTATTTGGAAATTTATAGAATATGTGATATAAATTTATAGAAGATTACATCCAATCAACCAATTTTCTTCCAGTCAAATGTACTTCTCTTTCTTTACTCGGAAGATTACTTCCAGTGAACCAATTTTTATATTTAAAAATCTTTAATCAGTCTTTCTACTTAAATATCAAAATTTGAAAATTAACCTTTTTGGTGTAAATCTATAATTTTAGTCTTGTAAAGAAAAATAACAGAGGCCAGCGTTTTGTTATTTATCCTTTTTTTAAAGGGTATATTAGACATTAAAAAGTTATTTTGTAAATTTTTGAAATGTGAGAACAATTTTGAAATAAGATTCTGAAAGCATTTTTTTTTCTTCAAGGAGTAATACTAATACACTTAGTGAGATAAAGTAATTATTGGTTTCGAAATATAATTATAGAAAACTATGAATAATAATAAACCTCCCAAGAATAAGAACATCGTCGAGAGTATTAGGGCATGTTTATAGGGGGATCATGTGGGGGTGTTCTTAGATGAGAAATAATGTAAAAATATTGTAAGATCAGGTCTTAAGATCTTTTGTTAAGAAGTTAGTTATTGGGAGAACAGGTATAAGATCTTAAGATTTAATAATATAATATTATTATAGAAATTTAAAAATGTTGAATAAATACAAAGATTAATGTGTAATATAAAATTTAAGTAAGTTTAAAACTATTTAATATAATGTTTATTAATATTCTTATTAAACATATTACAATTATTAAAATTTATAAAATAACATTTTAATTGAAAACTTATAAAACTTTTATTAAAAATTAAAAAAAACATTATTACTTAATTATTTAAAGAAGACAAACATTTTATTTCATTAATACAAATGACCAAATTTATTCCAAATATTCTCAATCAAATCCTCCTTTAATTTGCGATGTGCTTGTTTATCACGAATTAATGTATGGCCATCACCTAAACCTTGAAGATTTGAAGACATGGTTACTGAAAAGGTATGATCCGGAGTAGTTCCAGTTCCATCTTCTTGTTGGAATTCTTGTTCGTCATAGAGTGTGTATGAATCTCGTTCATCTTCGACAATCATATTATGCAGTATGAGACATGCTCTCATTATATATGCAATTTTACCCTTTGACCATCAAAGAGTTGGATTTTTAATCATGGTGAATCTAGATTGCAAGACTTCAAATGCACGCTCAACATCTTTTCGTGCACCTTCTTGTTTTTGTGCAAATAAACGATGTTTCGGATGTTGTGGTTGTGGGATGGATTTAACAAATGTCGCCCACTCCGGGTAAATACCATCCGTCAGATAGTAGGCCATATTATACTCATTTCCGTTGACATAGTACGTAACTTCGGGAGCTCGACCGTAAATAATATCATTAAATACTGGTGACTGATCTAGGACATTTAAATCGTTACAAGTACCTGGAGCTCCAAAAAATGCGTGCCATATCCAGAGATCTTGTGAAGCTACTGCCTCCAAAACCATTGTTGGCTTATCGGTGCCTCTTGAATACATTCCTTTCCAAGCGGTTGGGCAATTTTTCCACTGCCAATGCATACAGTCAATGCTTCCAACCATCCCGGGAAAACCCCTCTGTTCTCCATAAAATAGTAGCCTTTGAAGATCCTCTTGTGTTGGTCGGTGTAGGTATTCAGTGCCAAACAAGTCAACAATCCTGACGAAAAAATGTTCCAAACATTTACGAGCAGTACAAGCAGCAAGACGTATGTATTCGTCAACCGAGTCTGTCGCAGTCCCATATGCTAAAAGTCGAATTGCTGCTGTACATTGTTGTAGGGGTGATAGACCATTCCGGAAGGTTGCATCCTTTTTTGGCTTAAAATATGAAACTTCTTCACTGAGACGATTCACAATACGCAAGAACAACGGCTTGTTCATTCGAAACCGTCGCCGGAAGTGGTGAGCATTGTAAGTGGGATTATCAGAAAAATAATCGTTCCACAAACGTTCATGCCCTTCTTCTCGTTTTCTATCAATATATTCACGTGGTTTCCTTTCCACCGGAATTTCCTCTTCAACAGATTCAAATTGGTTACTAAATTGCTCTTCAAAGTATTGGTTTAAACTATCATTATTGGGATCATAATGATAGTGAAACTTGTTGGAAGAAGATGCCATAGCAATGAAGAAAAGAAAGAAATATCTGTTTTGGGTGAGAAGGAGATGATAGTTTTTTAGGAAAAGAAATATTTGTTTTGGGTGAGAAGGAAATTTGTGTTTGATGAATGAAAAGAAATATTTGAGTGTGAGAAGAAAATGTTTGTGTTTGGTAGGGAGAAATGTTTGTTTTGTGTGTTGTGAAACCATGTGCTATTCTCATATATATAGAGTGATAAACAACCAACATCACGGGTTCAAAATTCGGAAAGAAACAATCAACCAACATCACGGGTTCATAATTCGGAAACAAACAACAACAAACCAACATCACGGGTTCATAATTGGCAAAAAAAAACAACAACAACCAACATCACGGGTTGCAACACCAAAAGAAACAACCAAAAATCTTTTCAAGACAATAATTTACTTGAGCTGGTTCACTTTGTCCGTCAGCTGGATCACTCGGTCCGTCAGCTGGTTCACTTTGTCCGTCAGCTGGATCAAAAGAACCTTGAGCTGTATCATTTGGTCGTTGAGCTGGATCACTTGCTCCTTGACTTGGATCACTTCGTCTTTGGGTTGAGCATCACGGTTCGACAGACTATGTAATGGACCAGCTTCACGGTTCAATGGTTGCGGTTCATAGTAAGCGGTGTCAGCCTCATCTTCTGTATCGGAACTGTAGTTTAAGGGGCTGTTTATGCCCTCGTCATAGTCAGAGAACATGTCTTCCACAATCTGAAACCAAAACAAACCAATCATTCGACATTTATTAAAGCTTACGAAAACATATAAGCATATATAACCCGAGTCTGTCGAAAACATAAGCAAATTCATTAAGCACATGAAGTAGAGTTACAACATAAACATAAACATCAAATAAATATCAGCCGATTCATTAAAAACATCAAATAAAACTAAAATTAAACAAGCATAAACCCTAAAGCTAAAACAATTCAGCCATTAGCTTCTTCTTTAGAGCTTTTTCATCTTCATCTAGCGTTTCTTTCTTGGCAATGAGAGTGTCCAAAATGGACATCTTTTGAAGTTCTTTCATGGACTCTAAGTCCTTCTTTTTGATCTCCCACATTTGACTAAACTCTGTCGTTGGTGCAGCCTTCTCTTTACCCTTGTTCCTTGATTTTTTCATTGCCTTTATTCCAGCAGGCCTGCTCTCGAGCTCACCCACAACAGACCCTACAGATGGTGCAGCCTCATCCGCTTTTCTTTTCGAAGAGGTGGTTGTCTTTGGAGTGGGGTTCATAGGCTCTAAATTAATCCATTTCTGTTCATAGCGAAGCACATTTCAAGCATACTCCAAACCAAACTTCTTCTTGTACAGCTTCGTGTATAGTTGGTGAGCATTATGCAGAATATCCGCATCATTCATGCCACTAGCTTTCTCACCCTTTGCTTCTGCGTATGCTCCACAGAACTTACTGACTTCCCTGCTGATCTTTTGCCATCGTTGTCTACAATGATTAGGGAGCCTTGGTTCACCACCACCAAGGACATGATCACTTGTTGCATAACAATCACCAATGCGCTTCCAGAAGGACCCAAACGGTTGATCATTCCCAACAATCCCATCCTTAGATGTGTTTAACCAGGCGCTTATTAGGACTAAGTCATCTTGTGGGTACCATAACCTTCTCTCCCTACGTTGTTCTGCTGTCTCATCTGTTTGACTAAGAGGTTGACTCGGGTGTGAACTAGGTTGTGAACTAGGTTGTGAACTAGGTTGTGAACTAAAAGAAGGGATTTCAGAGAAACCAAGGTTTACATTTGGTGCAAAACTGTCGTATGGGAAGTTTTGAAGACTAAAGTAGGAATGAGACTGACTATTAGGAATATTATTTGATTCCATAGAAAGCATATTTAGAACGAAAGAAGGAAATGTGAACGAAAGCAAATTTAGAACGAGAGATTATTCGAAAGTCTTAATAGATTGGTAAGAAAGAAGGAAATGAGATTGGATAATATAGAGACGTTAAGAAGATCATTTAATTAAAAGTTTTGTGTTGTTAGAGAATTTTAATTCATAGTAACCATTACCTACTCAAATGAAGTAAAAGACATTTAGTGTTTTAAATAATAGTTCAGTTTAAAACACTAAAGTTCAGTTTAGTTTAAAACACTCAAGTTCAGTTTCAGTCAAAAAATTTCTTAATTATCACAACTACCTTAAATGGAATCATCCTATCAGTTACATATCATCCTATCAAAAATTTTCTTAATAATCACAACTACCTTAACGAGAAAGAAAAGTACGAGAACGAAAGGGACTTTGGCCAAAGGAAATCATCCTATCAGTTACATAATCAACTACCTTAAATGGAATTTTTGTGTAAATGAGCATGAAAAGTAAACTAGTTTAAGAAGTTAACAAACCATTCTACTTATTAGACACAAACAAACATTTTTCAGAAACCATTTTCTTAAACCAGTTAACCTTTTACTTGCGAGTAAACAAACAAAACCAATTTAAGGAACTCAGACACAAACAAACAAACGACCAAAACAATTTTTAAAGTTAACAAACAAACGATTCAAAACAAGCTACAAACCATTACTCAGACACAAACAAACCATTTGAATTACCTTTCACCTGCGAGTAAGGAATGATGTTGATAGTGGTCCGATTTATTTTGCCCTCCTTAACCTCATAAACAAACCAAAAACAATAGTTAAAACATAGGAGACAGAGGAGAAAGAGGACAAAAACGATTACAATTCACTCATACAAATCTATTATAGGGTTTATTATCAATACAACACACGAAAGGCATAAAATCGAAACCCTCAATCGAAACCCTCAATTGAAACCCTAAAATCGAAACCCTAAATAAAAACCATAAATCGCGTAAATATAAATCGAAACCCTCAATCGAAACCCTCAATCGAAACCCTCAATCGAAACCCTCAATCGCAACCCTCAATCGAAACCCTAAATCGAAACCCTAAATAAAAACCCTAAATCGAAACCCTAAATCAAACCCTAAATCGACACCTAATTAAGAGATGAAATTACGTTTAAATCGACGGAGCTTACCTTCTCTATAAAGCCGGAGGAGACGGAGGAGATAGAGGAGACGGAGAAGACAAGGAGGCGAAGAGATCGGTTGACTTGGCGAGACAACAGAGACAGTGGAGACGACGAGATCGGTGGACACGAGGATACGAGGAGAAGAAGAGACGAAAAGATCGGTTTAATTGGTGTTTTAATGGCCGGAACACACCGGAATCGGAGAAGAAGAGATCACTCGGCGTTTTGCCTTTCGGGAGAGAAGAAGGAGAAAACACGAGTTCGAGATAGAAAAAAATGAAAATGAAACGAAGTAAAAAAAATTTTGTGGGAATAAAATTTTCGTCCAATCACAGCGAGCCACATACCCGAGGATCAGGCCCAAGAACTGATCCCAAATAAGATCAAAAGGCCTGATCTAAAGGCCACTGTTCATTACATTTTATTTTTTTAAGGCCTAAGATCAGGCAATCAGTTATGCCAATAAACATGGCCTTAGAGAGAGAGAGAGACATATTAAAAGATATGTTTTAAAAGTTAAAGGGAAGTATATTTGCTTCCCTGTTCATCTCCTGTCAAATCCAATCTCGCTTCAGTTCAAGAGTGTGTTCGAACCGTATTTCCGGTTTCAAATCCGGCGCTACTTCCGCCGTTTTCTACCTCTCTCTGTCGCTCGTCTCCTTCGGACGATGTCTTCGTTTGGCTATGCTTCTCACCCCGATTCGGGATCTGAGAGCTCCTCGGCGAGATGTCGGAGAAACTTTTTCTCTCGATCCGCTGTCCTCTTTCGTCGGGCTAAGTCCCCAACCGCCTTTAACCTCCGGTTTCAGTCTTTTGTTCTTTCGGAGCTCCCCCTTCGCGGATTATTCAGCGACCTCATCTCTGCCTCTTGTGCCCACCCGAAGAACCAGGCTAACCTGATGGTCTCAACTAGTGTGTTTGTTACCGTCCATCCTGGCAGTCGCTGCCGCGATGCAACTCCTCGCGGCTCCTTCTGCTTCCACCCCCAACAGAGCACCGGATACTTCTCTTGCTCTTTCGTACCTGTTTCGGATACTTCTCCGTCAGGTCCTCTTTGCAGTCAGTCCAGAATCATTTTTGTTGGTTCAGACTCCGTCCATCTGTGGCGGTGCTTGTTTACGGAACCTCCTCCGGCGTTCCTACAGGTTGCCTTCAACTTGGAGCCATTTTTGATGGCTCGAAATTCAGTTCAAAGTCATAGTGTATGGTGACTATCGTATTACCAGTTGAGCTTTTTGTGTTGTATGCATCTTCTCTCATGGATGTTCTTGTGATAGTTTATTTCAACACATCTCTTGATTCCTTATCAAGCTTTGTCAAGTTTGTGTCTCTATGTTTAATTTCTGCTTGTTCTTGTGCTTTAATTTTAAAGTTTGCTATTCGGACATGTTCGAACATGCTCCATCTCTTTGTATTTTGTTAAGTTTGAATGAAGAGTTTGGGTGCACACAAAAAAACGGAAGTCCACGTCTATCTCCCCACCAAGCTCTCTCACGGAGACAGCGACAGTGATACGACTCCTTTATGGCCGACATAGTAATGTGCAAGTGACTTGTCATTTACCGTTAACATGAGTCGGTTTGCTGGAATTTGGATCTACGCAGCAATTTTCTCCTTCAAACTTGCCACGTTTTCCGATAACGACTCCCACTGTGATCTCAACGGTTCGCCAGTCATCAAAGTCTGGAACAAAAACACGGATTGTAGAGAAAGCCCTGAAAATGTACGACTGCTAGTTATAGATACAAACACTCCTCCGACGAAAAGAAAAAGAATGTTGGAGAGTCAGAAGGAAAACTCACCGGATGTTGTTGAGCAAGAAACTGGTCTTCTGGAACAAGGGATGATTCGTCAAAACACCTTTTGTCTCTTTGGCTCTGATCCCTTCGGCAATTCAAAACACATATGTCTCTTGTGCTCTGATCTATCAGAGTCGGACCTGGGAGGTTGAAGCAGTAGCGTCCACACAAATTCATGTGAATCAACCGCAGCTAACTCAGCTCCCTCATGCAACTTGTTCTTTTCCTCAAAAAAACGTTGGAAGGAATCTTCATAAGCGGCCATCGCAGACTCAGAGGCCACCAACTCAGAACTCCTCATGCTCTCAGCGTGGAAACGAGTTTCTTGAAGTATATATTCCTCCAATCACCCTGCTTCACAAACTGAAGCTCATGAGGGTTAATTCCCTTGACCAAATCATCCGTCCCATGCTGGACCACAGACTTAGCAGTATCTTTGATAGTTTCAAGATCCCTGGCACTAATACCTTCAGGGAGTATAATAACATATTTGCGAGGAGGTGAAGGCGGGGGGCTCATTCGAGGAGGTGGGGGCAGCTGCTTGTCAAGATAGGCTGGAAATTTGTGTGCTTCTGCCGGCGGATTCCTCAAAGGAGAATCACCTCCTAAACCATAATCACTAGCCTTGATCTTGATCAGATCAAGAGCTCCATCATCTTTCAACGCACGGTATTCAACAAGCTTTTTCCGGTAATAAGCGTGATAAGGATCTGAGCTCCACAAAAAGGAGTAATCTGGGTCCCTCACTTGCTCTGTCATCAGAGTTATCGGCATAGAATCTAACCCTTGGAGGTGGCTCCTCTACATCCATCAGCGATGATGAGTTTGAATTGTTTTCCCCCGATTGCAAATCATTCTCCGACATCTCTTTTAACTATACAAAACAAAATTGATATCAGATTTTCCAATTTCTATGGGAAAAAGGCGGAAATAGTGAGCAAAACAATTATCGATAAGGGGAACCGGCGATGCGAAGTACTACTTACGATTTCCGAGTATCGTACCTTAAAAACGGGAAGTTAAGGTCACGCCTCAGTAACGTCGTGAAGTAGCCGTGTACGAACGAACGCCTTCTAGTTCTACATCTGAAGCTTTGGATACCGAAAATTTGCAAATTCAAACGGACAAGATCCTCCTCTCAGAACAAATCGACGGAGCCCTAGGCGCAGCCTCGCCACTTATCTTATGATCCCCGTTTATTAATGGGCCTTTGTTTTTCGGGCTTAATCCGCCCATATTACACAAAAGAAAAAATTGAAGAATTGCTTTCATTGAGAGTTGAACTCAAGACCTCCCGCTTACTAAACGGGTGCTCTAACCAACTGAGCTATGAAAGCTACGTGATACTTTTTGCATAACATACAATAAATCTATAGGAGTTGGGCGATCATATTTGTACAAGTCTTACTTTTTCCAGTGACAGTTCTTTTATACATCGAAATTCCTGTTAGGGTGGGCATTCGAGTACCCTTTCGGATTTCGGGTCGGGTATTTTGGTTTTGGATTTTCAGGTTTAGAAACATAAGATCCATTCAGATATTTTTAGATTTTGGGTCGGGTTCGGGTAAACACCTATCAGATTTAGGTATTTTCGGGTTTCACCCAAAGCCTTATATTATATTTTGGGGATCGGATTTGTAATTTTTTTAATCCAAACGAAAGTAAAAGAGCCCGAAATCAATCGAAATTCAAAAAAAAACATGAAATTAATCCAAATTCATTAAAAGTGATTATAATCATAAAAAAAAAAAACCAAAGTTATCAAACCAAATTGAATTCATGAAAAGAACATGACATTTCTAAATAACAAAATACCAAATTCACAAGCCGATAATTTTTTACTTCTTAAAACATCAAATTCAAAGTTAGAACTATATAATCTATCTAAATTAACATATGAAAATTGACATATTTAATAATGAAAACTAATTTATCTAATAAGTTGTAATAGTGATTATAAAATTATTTCTGAAACTTGTAAATTAACTCAATCTACTGTTAAATATATATATATATATAACTTTGGATAGTTTCGGGTATTTGTTCGGGTGTTCGGATATACTCAATCGGGTTCGGGTACCCATTTTATTTATTAAAAGCATCCAATTGGATATTTTTAAAGTTTGGATTCGGGTTCGAATCGGGTATTTTTAATCGGGTTCGAGTTAAATTTTCGGGTTCAGATATTTTGCCCAGCCCTACTGTTACCTAAATAAGTTATATGTATAATAATCTCAGTAGAGAACTTCTTTTTTAACAGTTGATTTAAATCTTACAATTGTTAGCATTTTTTTTGCTCCACAAATGCTTTTTTTTTTATCAGCAAACTTCCATCCTTCTCTCTTTATAATCCATACATACTTACTTTTATCCAGAGCTCCATGATTGGGACTACCAAACTTCATCAAAATATTTAATTTTACGAGATAGCCCCCTAGTCATACCCCCTGATACTTTGTCTATGTAAACCAAGACAACTTCCTATGGCATCGATCAACCACTTGGCCATCCTTCCTTCCCAAAGATTCATATACCTTTTATGTAAATCTTTATATCCCTCAATCAACAACAAGAGAATTGTCACATTGTCAAAATTATTATTTTGTCTGGAAAATAGATTTACTCAACTATGATATGTAAACTCTCGTTTCTTCTTCCGAACTACAACTACAACTATGATAGGAAATGGCTGTGACAAGAAAAATAACGAAGAATATGATGTATTCTCACTTGTATTTGAAAACAAAATATGGTGAGTTTCCTAGATGTATCTCCAAAAACAATAATAGGTTCACTTTTACAAACACTAATTGATGATGAGGTTTCTCGTTCAAGTTGTACACTCTATTGAAGCTCAGGTTCTGTTGACAAAAGAAGAAGAAGAGAAGCAGTTAGTATATTAGTTGAATGGAGATCATTGGAGAGCACTAAATGACACATGAGAAGAAAAAAAATGACTTAATTCGTAGTCATCCAAAAAAAAATACCAACTTTATATGTGCATGTGTCTTAATTTGCAAGTTATTAACCAACCTTGCGTTTGGGAATGTGACAACGAACCCTCTTGCTGGCCCTTTGATCTTACCAGTCGTTTTATCCGACTCAAACGTAGCCCACTTGACATTGCACCTGTCGATTGACTCAAACTTAATCAAGTTAGATCTTTCTCTGAATATAATGTTGTTATATATGTGAATTTTAGCTAGCTTAATTACATCTGGTCTTTGCGTCTGTTGCTCCTGTGTTGCTTGACTCTGCACCATTAGTACTAGACTTATTCAATGTCCTAGCCAGATGTTTCAGACGGCTCAGCCTTATAGTTCCCATCATTTTAGCCAGCTCCTCCACTGGTATTCCCACACCTGCAAGTCACCCAAACACACACACATGATATACACTTTCACAACTATCTCTTCTAAAATTTACATTAATTACTTTAGATGGAGAGCTAGAGCCTCACTCTGATCAGACGACTCAACCAAGCTGGCTCCAGAATCAGGCGGTGAATTCACTGCTCCTTGGCTGCCTCCAGTGATTGGTTGGATCTGAGAGTCAAGACGGTTGATCTCAGCTCTCTGCCTTCGCAGCTGATAGTTTTTGCGGCGCCTAGCCAAATGCTTTTCCCTCTCATCTTGGCTCATAGATTGTCTTCTTTCTCTGTCTCTTAGACGACGCCTTTCTCTTTCTTGCTCCTTCCTACTCTTTCTTGATTCCACAGCCTCTTCCTCCATTCTACTGCTCGCATATGACTCTGTATCTACTCAGAATCCAATTCGATATAATTAAAAGGATACCAGATTAGTTGTGATGGAGCAAGGGTTACGATGACACTAAAAACCAGAATTCGATGAGACTATAATACTATACCATCCAAATTGACCAGGCCAAAAGAATGAGGACAGATGATTAAAAAAGATCCACATTTGCGTGTGGATCTATTGAACCAATAAACCCTAGACTCAGACTACTTGATAAACACGTTTTAGAACCGACGAGCCCTAATTTCGGAATAAAGCACATAGAGGAAACAAATCCTTGGCGAACAAAAAAACCTTTTATCCATAACACGGCACTGGCAAAAACCGTGACGAGAGAGGGATTCAGAACTACGAAGACAACGGGCGTGATTACACAATTGATAAGGCGAACGGAAACGATGCAGAGAAAGATTCAACAACTGACCTGAACAACATATGTCACCGAGTTGAAGCGTCGGCGATGGAATCGACGAACGTTTTCTTGAATTTTTTCCAACAAATGTGTGTTTTTTTTTAATTAGATTACCTTTTTAATCAACCGTTACCATATGCGATTTATGACATTTCCATATTGCATTATCGTATTTGCCTAATTCCTCACAACTTTATATCCCTACCATATTAATTCGAAAGTACAAAATTGTAACATGACTTTTTTTTAGACTTTATAATAATGAATTACGGGTGAATGTTTTTGTTAGGATATTATGTCATTCAAATTTAATTTAGGACTATTATGACATTTAAATTCAATCAAAATATAGTTAAGCAATTTCCTTTTCTTTTATTAAAATAATCATCAGGTTTTCAATAAAAACAACCAAATAATTATTTCCAAATTTCGACCAGTTTTCAAATCTATTAAGAAAGAGAGAATATATCTTTCTCTTTATAATATTTTCGTTCTGAAATCACCTTAAAAATAATATTTTCACGTATTAAACTTTTTACAAAAATGAAATAATTTTAAAGAGGTCCATTAATAGACCAAATATGTAACATATGTTTGTCAAACCATCTTGAGCGAGAAAACATAGCAAACAACATAAACATATTGAAAAAAAATCGACATACATAAACAATTTTGATGACATAAGATAAAAAAATAACAATATAAATCTTATAAAATATATGTAAATTTCCATAAGCCAAAACTCAACATATGATATGATGTAACAAAACTTTTAGATGTCAAAAAAATTACCTTCTAAATATGACAAATTAGCTATAAATGAAATTATTTTTTTCAAAACAAAACAATAATAAAATACTTTTAAAACCAATAAAACAAAACATATATGTTATATTTATTTAAAATTAAAAATATATATATATCAGTCCGTGTTGTAACACGGTCCTATTCTAGTTACTACTTGAATGATTCAAACAAGCCAATCCGGGTAATATTATTCATACATCTATATATATAAAGTTCACTTTAATCATTCCTGGTGCTGCCATATCAGCCACAACCTCTTTAATTTTTATGGGCCTTACAGTATTTTAATAAAGCCTTTAAACAATTATATAAATGACAAAGTGATCCACTAGATTTAATCCAAAATTTGTAGGCTCAACACTATTTCATCCAAAATATGTAGACTCAACACTATTTTTAAATCATGTGGATTCAACCTGATAATATTTCATCCAAAGTTCAGCGGTGTGAACGAAACTCTAATTTTATTATTCAACCATAAAAAAAAACTAATAAAAAATGAAAGAAAAGAATAGAGCATTTATATATGAAGTAAAACACTGAATTTGGAATAATATCATTACCTATTCGTACCTAACTTTCTTTCATGTATCATTTATGCTTAGTTCTTTTACATATACGTGCATCATATGGTTAAGAGTTAAGACACATAATTATAAGAGACAAATAAAATATTTTTTTAGCAAAAAGACAAGAACTATGATTAGAATCTTCATTGATCTTGTAATTATATATCATCATTTCTAGCTACAAAAACATCCACCTAATCAATTTTTTTACTTTAAAATAAATTTAAAATATTCATTTAGCGCATATTTATGTTAATTCTAATTAATAGAAAGTTTAAATAGAAAATATAATTAGCAAAATAAATAAAACGTTAAAATAATAAAACAATAGTATAATTTTTTATTAGTGGTAATAGTATAATTAAAATTTTCTATTAAACTGATCATAATTAAAATTATAAATGTATTATTGAGTTTTCGAATGGAAGTAAATTTTAAATTTATGGTAGAATAAAAAAAATTATGTAATTGTGTATTATTTATGGTAGAATAAAAAATTCTGTAATTGTATTTATAAAATTTTAAACAGGAAAAATAAAATTAAAAGTGATATATTATTTTATAACATGATCAAAAAGGAAAATAAAAATTTGATGTTTCGTTAATTGAATCAAATGCTTCTAATCCAAATTTAAGTATTGAAAGATAGTAATTAAAGAGAAATAGTTATAATATATCTTAAAAATCATTTTACAGTCTAATATGTGTTATGTGTGATCCAATAGAAGGTGGAAAAAAATAGATGTCAAAAGGAGTGCATCATCAATAATGACAAAAGAATTAAAGTTAAAAATGTTTGAAAATAAATTAGTAAAACTTGAAAAGATAATAGAAAATACACAATCACAAATGACTAAATTAAAATCTCTGACATCTCATTAACTGTGTGAAACGAATGAGTTTGTAGTAAAATAAATGACATACATTATTAGATTTCAAGTCGGGTTTAACAGTTTGGCCATATAATCATAGAAAGTCGGATAAGATATGCACTTTCATGAATTGGTCGTTTATGGTACGTTGCAATTATTTCGATGGGGAAAGCAAGCTCAGTAAAGATGTTATAACGATATGATATTATATTTTACTTTTAAGCAATATTCATGAGATTTAGTATATTCAAATTTATACGGAATAATGTTATGTTAGTATCAACATCTAATCATAAATAATATATACAATTAGATCAACAATCGATCAACATCAAAGCTTTTAAAAAATGTTATTAATGAAATATATGAATAAGAAATAAACTCTCTTAATGATAAAAGATCTTGAAGTAGTCATCAATATCATTTTTTTTTTTTCTAATATTACCAAATAATATATATTTATAAATATTTATCCTCAAAACTTTGAATGATTATATTCGAGTTCAAGAATTTATATTAATAGAAAAATATTTAAATTAAAATCCCGAACTTGCGCAGATATAAATTCTAGTATGAAATAAAAAGTGGTTGTACACTATCACCGCGCTCCTATTTATACAATTAAGCTAGCTCAATGAGAAATCAAAAGATATTGAGAAAGAAACAAAGTTTTATTTCAGTTACATTCCATTTAATTATTCTAGATCACCAAGCTTGCAATGATTTTGAAAATTCTACTAATGAATGATAATTAGAAGTTGAATGAGATGAAACTAAACTATTTAGTATTTAACTAAACAAATCTCAAAGCTAAAATTTATTAAAATCAATTCAAATTGAATAATTGATAAATAGATGTTTATCATTATTTCAGATTAAAATCATTAACATTATTTGTTTTCTAGATTTCACAAGCTTAAAATTTAGTAAAATTTAAGGTGGTATTGTTTAATTGGATAGTTGGGACTGTTTATAAAAGTGAACCGATTGGTATAGTCAATTAATTGTAATCAAGTTGCATAATAATTCACATTTTGTTTGACTTTGGGTGCATGAATCCTATGAAAGCTATAGAACTAAGAGCTAAATAGTTCGAAACTTTCAGGTGATAAATATAATGATAGCTGAAGTCTCCACATATTGACCATGGTGAGTAGTTAACATATGCAACACATTTTGGACATCTATGTAGAAAGTGAGAAGGGGAAAATTCTGATTAGGCATGGAAGGAATGCACATGAGACCAAAATATATAGTTGTTGATGCATCAAGGTGTGTTAGAGATAGAACTCTTAGCCATGACAACCACTTTATATATAGTCAAGGCTCGTGCCAACCACATCAAGGAATTCCACGAATTACGAATTTAGGACGACAAGGAAGATCGCATATTCCATCAACAATGGAAAGAAGACAAACTGACAGCAAACAGGGTTTTAATCTATAGAAATGTTACATAGAGCAGTATCAATTAGATCGACTCTCTCACATTTACCCAATGGTTCATCCTCTCCAAAAGCTACACAACAACTAACCAAATCCAAACAAACCACAGGCAAAGAAGCTACAACATCTGATTCCATTGGCTGCACCAATCCCCTCAAGGGTTCTATAACTACAGATATACAATAGCAATCCTAAAAAGTGAATATCAACCACAAAGTACCCCCAATATAGCTTCTGCACCATAATTTCATAGGGAAAATTCCAGAACCTACACAGACAATGAGCACCAATACCTTTTTTTCCCAGGACAAGGTATCTTTCGAAACACTGGAATGTTAACACAACAAATACCATACCAATCAAGTCACTAATCTGATTGCAGAACTAAAGAATCCTTTATTGCAAACATCACTCAGAATCACAAGAGAACATATATTCATCATCAGAATTTCATTGTCACAACAAATCTTATTTGATCATCATCATAAGTCATCATAACAAACAAACAGAGGAGGCACATATTATATCCTCAAACAGCAGAGAAAAGAAGAGTTTTCAAATTCCAAAATGAATCCCAGATCCAGAAATAAACAAAAAAAAAACACTAAAGTAGTCATTTAGAGAAACCACCACGCTTCTGGTAACTAGCAACCTCACCGTCGTTAGGGAAGAAACCCATGAGTCTACCCGCAGAGTTCTGGTACGCATACATGAAACCCCCCATGAGCCCGATCAGTCCTCCAGTAACCATTGACGGTCCTTTAATCCCAGGCTTAATCCCTACAAAATTCCAAAAAAACACCAAATCAGCACATTCTCAAAACACAAATTTAAACAGTGAGAAATAGAGAGAGAGAGAGAGAGGTGTGTGTGGACCAGAGAGATAGCCGACGGTGACGGAGATGCCGGTGATGGTAGAGAAACGGAGGTAATCGAGGGTGCTGAAATTGCCGACGACTTTAGTAAAAGCAGGATTCCGATCAACGACTGGGTATTGTGGCTTCTCCAAGGCAGTGATGTCAGTGTTCATCTTCGATCTATCTCAAATCTACGAATCTCTGATTCTATCTTCTTCCGATCAAAATCTATTTCTAGGTTTTATTCATTTCAACAGCAGCTGAGAGCTTCTACGTCATCCAGAGACTCTCTCTCTTTGACCCTTTCTTGGGCTTTCTCGTAGTAGCCCAATGGGCCCAATTCAAGAACATTAGCGTCTCTGAAACCTTGAATGATATGATTGCTATTTTTTAAATTAGTTTTTAGATTTTAGACTTTAGTTTTAAATTTTGGTATTACTTTTTTAAATAGAAAAACTAAAAAAAAAAGTGGTTTTTGATTTGAGATTTTTGGTTTTTGAAAAAAATTAACTTAAAGAATCAAAAACTAGATTTCCTAAATTATAGGACAACTACATATCTAGAATAGTTAATGGAAGACTACACCAAAATAGTTTTCCTAAATTTTTAAAAAACCAAAATTTTAAAATCTTAATTGATATAAAAATAAATTTTTGAAAAATATAAACCAAAATCTCTTTCAAGATCTACAAAACATTCAAGGTCTGGCTGTTGTCGTTTTAATTCTTGAAATTAGTGCCTGTTTCAAGAATCATATCACTATTTCAACTATAACCATTTGTAGTTCATTTTATATCCTTTTAATCGTTTCTCTCGTAAATCAACTATCAGATCGATCAACTTTACAATTACAAATATGATCGCCAACTATTATCACTATGTATGTGAGATATCTAACGATATGTAGATAGAGAAATTGAGATATTTTGTTTCTTATTCGATCATATGGTTTAAAGTTATTATTACTTATATTCTATACTTAAATAAAATTTTGATAAATATTGTCTGTTGAATGCAATATTTGTGTGTGTGTTTTATATATCTCCAATTTTATAGATATATAGATAATCATGTTAATGATTTAAAGAATATTTTGAATTTGAAGATGAACAATTTATATCAAGTGTCTTAATTAACATGTATTTGAAAAACAATTAGGTTTGAACCGACTGTGTAATTTCTTTAGTTAAAACTTAATAGAGTTTTCAGGTCATATTTTTAATC
The DNA here is from genome assembly GCA_024034495.1 of Camelina laxa. Taxonomy (NCBI): domain Eukaryota; kingdom Viridiplantae; phylum Streptophyta; class Magnoliopsida; order Brassicales; family Brassicaceae; genus Camelina; species Camelina laxa. The sequence continues at coordinate 18,622,580 of CM043880.1, forward strand.
TTTTATTTATACTAATAGAGTATTATATAATGTATTACATGTTTGAATGGAAGATGAAAATAACCATATAAAATTTAAAAACTTGTATTAAATTTTTGTACGAAACACATTGTTTCATAAATCATAATTTTTGTTCGTTGTTGTTATAAAAACTAAAAAATTTCAAAATTGGAGAAACATTTTACTAGTTTATATATATATATATATATATATATATATATATGTTTTGAATGTGTTCTTTATTTATGGAGAAATTGGAATCATCTAGGTCTAAATGTTCTGTTTGACTATATTCTTCTTTTATTATGAGTTAACACGTTTACAAGTTTGTATACTATTTTTTATCAACAAAAAAAAAACACTCAAATTTTTATATATTTTTGGATTAAAATCTTTCATTTGTTCCATACCAATTTTATATAATAAAGTAAGGTTTTCAGAAAATTCAAGTTTTGAGAAGCTGTCCTTAGAATATTAATATGAATTCATTTTCATATTTTTAATTTTTTATCTATATTAATAAAGTGTTATATAATGTATTAAATGTTTGAAATGAAGATGAAAAATCATATTAAACTTGAGAACTTGCATTAAATTTATATATGAAAAAATATTTTTAATGAACTAACAAAATGCTAATTTGACAACAAAAAAAGATGGTATGACATCTAAGAGTTTATTTTGTTTCTTATAAAAAAACACATATGTAAATATATTTTACTTATGTTTTGCTTATTTTTGCCACATGTTTTGCTTTTTTTGGCACATGTTTTGTTTATTCTTTTGTTATTTTTTTTTTATATTGAACAATATACAATATCTAAAATGTTACGTAAATGCAAAATCTTATCGGTAAAATTAGTTGAAAATACTTAATTATATATAATAGTGCAATTTTAATTTTTATGATGTTAGAAAATCGATTCAACTTTAGTACCTTATATTAAACTTTAAATAAATAGAAAATAAAATGTAAGTATATGTTTCCACCATAATAACAAATGAATAAAAATATATAAACAACTATATACATCATCTACACATCTCATGGACAACCATCTAGTTGAACTATATAACTTAAGATCAACTTTGAATTAATAGTAATAATTTGTACTTTAACTTGTATTCTCTTAAATTTAATGATTGAATATTGTCGACACTTTAGTTTCCATCTCTCTTTATCTCAATTATTACTGACATATATAAGAGTACTGAATCGAATACGATGCAAGTAGGTTTTGAATTCTGATTGATTTGCCATGACTCGTTATAATGAGAATTATATCTTTCTTTATGAAAAAAAAAATCGTCAATATATAAAAGCAAAGCTGCAAAATCAGGGTTTCAACACGCGCAAGCGGAGCCCAACTGAAGTTGAATTTCAAGTCTGTCTCCTTAACTCCTCAGGACATTATTTACCATACCTTTTTTTGTGAAGTTAAGTTATAACCTATAAATAATTAAGAGTACATATGAACATATATTTATAACCATGCCTTTAGGAGACTACATATCACCACCGGCCAGTTTGACAAAGTCAAATGTTGTATGAACAAACTTAGGTCTTTTTTCTTTGTTCATATATATTAGTAATTTTAACATATATATATATATATATATATATATGTATGTGTGTGTTTCCATGCATGACACCTTTATGGCTTTATGTATCTTACTATTGGGTTTTGGTTGTGGAGAAGTTACTGTATATATAAACATATAGAGGAAATAGGAAGGCTGATCAAACTTTACATATGGAAAAGTATAAGAAGAGACTTGAGGAATGATAACCATTAACAACAAAAAAAGAACCAATAACTCAATGAGTTAAACCAAAAAAAAAAAAAAAAAACTCAATGAGTAGATCGTTATCATTAACTTCGAAATAATCAATATAAAACATAACATAATCATTAACTTCGAAATAATCAATATATATATGATTGCCATTTTAACCATACATATCACCACCACCTACATGACTCTTTAAAGGATCATACCGACCAAAAAAAAGGTTATACGTACATATTTATAAACTACAAGGAAAGGAAAAAGATGGATCGGATCAGAACAAGTTTTAGAGATGGAGAGACGTGTCAACATCGTCGTATCGATCAAACCCACCAATCTTCTTATCGTCTTTAGTTGGCCACTGATGACAAAAGCTTGGCTTTTCAATGGATTCAGATGTGGAGTGTGGGCATAAGGAGAGGGAGAGAAGCTGCTGTGACGAGGATGTTTGAGAGTTTAGAGGTAGAAACTGGAAGAAACCAAAGCTCGTGGGTTCGCTGTAATATTGCAAGATGTTGTCTTGGTGGTTAGGTTTAGGGTTAAGGAGCTCTCGCTCAGCTCTTAACTCCCGTGCTCTCTGAAGTTGTCGGAATCTTTCTTGAAGCAAGACGATGGAAGACTGGATCACCATTTGTTCTTTTCGGTCTCTTACCATTGAACTCATGACGTACAAGTATAATATTAGTGGTATAATGATATGAGTCGTTGAGAGTGTTTGCTATAGGGTTTGGGGCCATGTTTACGTGTGTTGTGCCTATTTATATACGGAGGAAAAAGGTCTATATTTCTGATTATTTAATCTGCATGAGAATATTGTATAATATAATAAAAGTAAATAGGGTTGTTGAGTAGTTCGATGAAATTCCGAAAGGAAGAGAATCAGGAGTAAAGTGGGAAGAGAACAAGGGGAAGAAGGCAAAAGGGACAATCTAAGGATTGTAAAAAGAGAATGTATAATGTGTGAGTGGAGATTTGCATTTTTATTTTTCTTTTCTTTCTAAGTAACAAAAGAAAAAAAAGTTGGCCAAAGTAGAAAATGGTTGGGAGGAAAATGACAAGAAGAATGTTTGAAGGGATGCACATGGATTGGTTTGTTTGGATGATTATATTGTGAAGATATATAAACCCCTTTTTTCATGCACCCCACTTACCTCCCTCTACGGGCTCTTTTTATTTCAAATGGAAACTTTATTATTTTCCCACGAATATAGATCGTATTTTATATAAGGGATTGTCTTGTCATATATGATTTGATTGTATGCATAACAAAGTTATCATTAAATAAATTCTCAATTTTAAAAACAAAAATCTTGCGTATATTATAATGTAATGACATTTCTAACTATCAGTTGTGTGTGTAGAAGACTAATCTACGTTTACACGAACGTATTCTTCTTCTCTCTTTTACTTTATCTAAAATGTAAATATACAGTATTCGTATTTTCTATGTTCAAGAAACTCAAAATGATCGAGGTTTAAATATTCCTTGAGAAAAAAACGTGAATAAGAAAAGGGAATGACAAAAGGGTTTAGGAGAGATTTTGGTGGCTTGGGAGATGGTGAAATGGAGCCACTTCTTTGTCTCCACATCAAATCTTCTCTCGGTGGAATTTAAAGTTAATATTATTGGCATTCAATTTAAAATGAAACACACTTTAAAGAAGAGTGTCAAAAGTTGTTAATGGTTTCTATAAATTAGTTGATCCACTTTATAAGTTTTAACTTCTTATGATTTGGCGAGGAGGAAAAAGTATATGTTAAAAGTGGGCCTATGTATTGATAAAATGACAAAAGGAGTTCAAGAGTAGGGAATAATTATATCATCAGCATATAGTATATGAGATGTGTTTTGTGTTTTGTTTGACTGATAAAATAATTGTGAAAAAGACCACTCGTTTTCACACAAAGACATTCTCTCTCGATCTCCTCGTTTTCTCTCCAATCGAAATGCTACTACTAAACTCCCTTCCCATAATGAAAAATATCCATGCATGATGATGTAACATTGCCAAACTTATCTATCGAAAAGATTAATTTACCAAAGTAATATATATGATCAATAATATATGTATCATGCAAAGCGCGCGAGGCAAACTTATTTATCGATTGTGATATAACGGATGTTAGTTATGTTTGATATATATGAAGTCTCAAGTCTCAACATACATATAAACACATATACACATATGATCATAATTTTCCATATAGCATAATTCTAACACCCATATAGTAATGTAAAATTTTATAATCCACACGTGTACGTTTTGAATCTCACTTCGTAGTTGGATTTCAAACCCACATTGATTAGTTGGTCCACAAGGTACAAAACTTATCTCACATAATATCATATCAATAATGCACTGCCTTATAATGAATGTATCACTGATCTTGATTTTGATATTAGATCAAATTGGTAAATATGTATTAATGTTGTTACGATCGACCCGCTAGACTCTAGCTAACGAAAAAGAAAGAAAGAAAGCGAGACAGTATACCTACAAAACGGAGCGGGTTGAAAAAAAAGAGGAAGAGGACAATGGGGATACAAAGTTTGAAAGGCACATCAAAAGTGGTGGGAGCAAAAGTTTGTCGTCAAGTAATTGGAATATAATGGCATGCATACACCAAAGCTGAAGATGCTACGACGTTTAGGATTTGGATTTACATTGTGCCTTCTTCCTCTTTTTTTTTTTTTTTTCCACAGCTTCGGTATCTGCGAAGTTATCGATAATGCTCTGATTTGGTGGTAAACCCAATTAGATAGATGGTTTTTTAACATAATTATAATTAAGTGGGAGGGAGGGGATCGGATGAGACAAAACATAAAACGTCTTTAGATTAGTTGAAGAGAGATTAGAGACAAAGCGTGCCAGTTCTGGTAAAAACCATTACAACCACTCCTACGTAAAAAGAATACATTATTATGTTTTTGTTATATTTTCACCTTGTTTTTACACTCCTCCTCCTCCATGTGGTGATTTATTCATGTCTATTTTTATCCTGTTTATTCTAAATTTGGTTACTCACCTTATTTGTTAAGTTAACCGTTGGCTTATACTTGTAGCTTAGTGATTGTTTCTTTTCACATGTACTCAAGCTCAATTGTATTTTGTAATAAAGTTAGCCAGAGGTTTAGTGTTAACATAATGGGCCGATCAGCCCAATAGAGCCTGTTGAAAAAGGATAATTCCGTAGTTATCATTTGTTTGCTCTATAAGGGCTTGATTTTTGTTTATTATACGAAAAGTGTAGAAACGTTTTTAATTTTAAAATTTAGACCCTCCTCCTCCTCCTCCTCTTTTGAGTTTCAGGCACCAATCTAAAAAAAATTCCAAGTTTCTCCAAATTTTAGACGTTTGAAGGATTGAAATTTTCTGGGAATCTACGACGGAAACTGTAAGTTCCGATCATATTCACGAGGATCTCGTTCTATCTCCACTCGCATCTTTATCTTCCTCCATAGATTTTAGGTGTCTAGAACATGACGGATCAAATTAGGGATTTTGTTCTTTTGCGGATTGTGATTGATATCGAGTTTTTGAATTTGTTCGATTTTGGGTTTAGCGGATTGCTAGAATTTGATCATAAGAAGGGTTAATGGAAGGAGAGAAGCTGATGATAGAAGATCGCGGCTTTTTGGCTGCTCCTCTGACCTTCTTCGTCGTCGTCGTCTTCCAGTTGCTATCTAAGTGGCTTGACCAATTGAAGAAGGTAACAAAAGATTGAAACTTTAGGCGTTTTTGTTATCCACCCGAACAATCCAATTTAGATTCTACCTCTTTTGAATTTTTTTATCAGAAAGGGTCGAAGAACACGAGGGAATCAGAGCTGCGGTCCGAAATTAAGCAGCTTTTGAGAGAGGCTAGTGCATTGTCTCAGTAAGTTGTTTGTTTTCTAATTTGTGGCATTTTTTGTTTTTTGTTCTGCTGATTAGAGTTAAGGAAGGTGCAGTGATTGAAAAAAACTAGAGAGTTCATCATTATCTAATATCTATGGTTCTCAATCGCAGGCCAGCCACTTTTGCTCAAGCGGCAAAACTTAGGAGATCAGCAGCTACTAAAGAGAAAGAACTTGCACAATGTGAGTATGCATTCGTATTAGCTAGCTCTACATTGTTATTGATTGCCTAGTGAGCGTAGAGTTTACGATATTTTAGAAATATATGATGCAACAGTTAGTTAGCTTTAGAAATGAAAATTTATATGGTAGCAGCTATACCTTATTAGAGCATGACATCATAATAGTCTAGTATAGGTGTGTATACCTATTAATGCCTCTTTTTCGAAATATAGATCTGGAACAGCATAACAAAGAAATTAATCTCTCATACGATCTATATGGAAAGGTTCTGCTTGCTTCAAAGGTAACTTGAGTGGTGTGTTTTTTAAGCTTCTCGTTTTCTTCATATTTGAGTTGTGCTAAGAACTTTGTCTCTAGGTTGTGATATACTTAATCTTGGTATTTTGGTTCTGGAGGACTCCGATTGCCATCATAGCTAAGCAACTTGTTCAACCGTTTGGTGAGTAGTTACTTTTACCGTTTTAAAGCTTGCTTTGATATAAAAACTGAATGTGGCGTGGTTCACAGGGACTTTGTTATCTTGGGGAACAGGAGGTCACATAACAGGCCATGTGTTGGTATGTACCTTCTTCTCAGTTCATTTGTTTGGGCTTGTGTGAATGATAGTGTAATTTGTTGGGTGAAAAATGCAGGTTGGGATCATACCATGGCTGATACTCTCAACCAGAGTGAGCAAGTATGTGTGTAGGTTCGTGGAGTTCTAACTTCTAAATCACATCCCTGAAGAGAGTGGAGATTAATGGTTTGAGTTTAAAGTTATAGCGTATTAGGAGACACTTGACTTGTGGCAGAATTGTGCCTTTTAAAATCCTTATCTATGATCTACCTTGAATTTTTTTTTGTATAAATACTATATGAATCTTATTCTCAAAATTAGTTTGTTACACATATAACAAAGTGGTTAGGTTTTAACCTTTTAGAGTTGGGTAAGAATTAAGATTGTTACTCACTTGAAGGAGTCTTGTATAGAATATAGTCCACAATGTGAGAACTATTCATTATCATCACAGCACATTGTCTCCACTCCCCCATTCGTGTTGTCAATTTTTATCTTTTAACACCGACTTTTGTGTAACCATATTCAATAGACGCGTGTACTTATATAACACACGCTGCAATGCATGTGGTTCATGAAGATGTTGCATTATATCACCGAAAATGGAAGAAAAAAAAAAAAAAAAAAAAGAGGAGAAAAAAACACTTATAGAAAAAGTGGGTAGATTGGTGAAGGCATTAGATTAACGGGAGAATCTTAGGAATTAATTGTAGGGCATCATTATAATATCCACTTCCACCCACCTTCACACACTCATGCACTAGCGGGGAATTTCTTGATTAATTTAAAGAAAACAACTTAAATCATACTATGTTGTTTGATAGAAAAGGAACGTGCACGTGTCGCATCATCCACACTTGTCTTTCTAAAACAAAGAAACTTGATTGGATTTGGCTTAAGTGAGAGTTTAATAGTATGCTAGTAAGACAGAACTAAAAAAAGGGTTAGGTTTTTAATGCCTAAATTGGGAGATGGGAAGTGCAATAAATAAGGAGGAGGAGAAAACCAGGTTCATTAAATAGTGTGTATGTGTATGTGTATGTGTATGTGTGTGTGGGCATCCAAAGTCCCATCTTAATAATTCAAAAATCCCTCTCGGGATATCAAATCTTCTTTTCATTTCTCTTTTTTTTTTTTTTTTTTTTTTGTTATCACCACTTTCCTAGAACATTAAAAGACAAAATATGGAGCATCGCAATTGTAATTAATCCTAAAGCTTCATTGTGATATTTCACTTTCGTCTTTATGGGAGAGGAGGGGGATGTTAGACAAATGTGTGTGTTTTGGGGTTGTGATGACTGATGAGAGAACCCACATTTTCAATTGAATGCATCTTCATAATACGTATTTAACGTCTTCAAGAACTTTTCTACCACTTGGCAGATTTAGGAACTATGTATGTTTCTGTGTAAATTCAATATCACAGTTCAGTACTCTCTAAACAAACAAGTCACGACAAAAATGAGATCATTGTGAAGGTAAAAAAGAGTTTACTAGAAAACATCGTGGATATCATGTAGTGAAGAGTGTTGACAAAAAAAAAAAAAAAATCATGTAGTAAAGAGTACATAATATATATTCATTATGAACTATCAAGTGAATTCATTCTACTTTTTTGTTTTCTAAAAGTGAAAAGTGAAAAAAATGGAATATCAAGATGGTGATGCTAGATTGCTAGGAAACATCTTTTTCTTTTGAAATATAGTAAAAATGATATCTAGTTTATAATGGTGATGAAATATAGTAAAAATCTTTTTCAATTTTGAAGAAAAATGATTACATTAACTAAAAACACTTCACAAAACTCTAGTATAATCAACATAAACTTTAAAATATAGTTTTTTTTCTCATGTATTTATCAAAAGGATACACAACAACAGGGTAAAATGAACACTGACTGTAGTAAATTGATTACATAATGTGTATGTGGATCAAGACTTTTCTTAGATTGATTGATATTTGTGAATATTTCATTTTCTTTTTCACTGAACTATTAAGGATATCTTTTTTTATTTCAATAATAATTCAGAAAAATAGAAAAAGTTGTCTAGGTTTAATTTACACAAGAACTAGTAGCAAAGTTATGCTTTAAACACACACTCAATTTTGGTGATATTTTTTTTCAGTAAGAAATAAGGGACCCCAAGCGATGGGTGAAGTTAAAGCAATGAAGCTTCTCTCTATTTAAGTCCTTAAGCCGACTGACTGACTAATCACACTATTTCTCTCTACGGAACCTGTCTTCCTGTCTTGTCCAAAATCGGGTTTTAAGCGTACTTGCTTGTTGGGGGTTCAGTATCAGTCCACGGAAGCAAGATGAAGCTTATTGATCGAAGACTGAGGCTAACGGAGTTACTCTTACGGATCTCCATCAGTGTCCTCTCTCTTCTTGCGCTTATCTTGATTGTTACAGACTCTGAGGTCAAGCTTATCTTCACAATCAAGAAGACGGCCAAGTACTCTGATATGAAATCGGTTGTGTAAGCTCCTCGAGAAGCCCATTTCAGAATTTTACTAATTATACAACACCATTTCACTTGAGGGCGATGACAAAATTCGCAACTTTTTTTCTTGTGTGGTTCTTGTTTGGGATGCAGGTTCTTGGTGGTGGCTAATGGTATAGCTGCGGTTTATTCTTTGTTGCAATCAGTTCGTTGCGTGGTGGGTACTATGAAAGGAACCGTTTTGTTCAGCAAGCCTCTTGCTTGGACCATATTCTCTGGTGATCAGGTGAGTTTAGTTTTGTGTTTCTCTTTATCCCTACATTTTGTTGCCTAAATTAGTGTTTTGAGTTGTGAGATTTGTGGCTTTTTGCTTTGTCATTTTGAGATCTCGGGTGTCAAATTAGAGGAAAAGTAAGGTACTATGTTGAAAAGTCTCCAAGCATTTAATTGGTTTGGTTGGATATTAGAATTGAATTAACTTATTAGGTATGAAAATGTTGCTTGCTTGCTTTGTTCGCATTCGAAAATTGAATCTAGGAGACGAAGTATTGTTGGGGCATTTAAAGAGTGTAGTTGGCAGCAAATGTTAATGATGTGATTTGGAATGAGCAGGCTATGGCGTACTTGAGTGTGGCGGCAATAGCAGCAACAGCAGAGTCTGGTATGATTGCAAGGGAAGGAGAGGAAGACTTGCAATGGATAAAAGTGTGCAATATGTATGGCAAGTTCTGTAACCGAATGGCTATAGGAGTATCCAGCGCCTTGTTTGCCTCCATTGCTATGGTTTTCGTCTCCTGCATCTCTGCTTTTAGTCTTTTCCGCTTGTACGGTGCCACAAAGGACCGCAGAACCTCTCCGTGGTGAAAGGGAAATGCGCATTGTGTTTAGTAGTGTAGGCCTTGTTTTCTATCTTCTTCTTCTTGATGCTGATGATCTTTCTATGTGACAAATCATATGTAAAACTGATATGTTCTTTGTGCCCTGTGATAAAAAAAAACAAGACTATGAGTTTTGCTTTGTAACCTCTTTATGGTAAAGAATGTACTGCTTCTATAGTTATGTGTAGGGAAAGATCAAATCCATGTCTTAGGGTTATTGACTTATTGAGCAAAGCACCACCTCGTTGTGTTTTCTCTTTTACACTACACCGACCTATATACTGCAACTTTAATTATATTTAGGCCCTTTTACACAATAAGATTATTACGAGGCCCGTTATTGCTATTTACGTTTTTGACTATTCAACCCTTTCTAAGGTTTGAGTTCATCTCTCTCTCTCTTTCGTTAGTCGTTTTGATCGAACCAAAAAAGGAAGAAAGCACCTTTCGACGCCGTTCTGATTTTCCGATAGCCACACAGCTTCTCTGATACCAATCCTTAATCGTCGCCCTTTTTTTTTTGGTTCTGCTTCGCCTCCAAAGTTAAGTAATTGTAAGTTCTGAATAGAAAGCGATATGTCGGAGAAGTTTTCGCCGACCTTGAGGCTCGGAGATCTCAACGATTTCATTGCTCCGTCTCAAGCTTGTGTCATATCTCTCAAGAGTACAAAACCCGTAATTAAGAAGACTGATCGACCCCAGGTCCGAAAGTTCCATGCTTTCTTTCGTTTTCTTATTTTGGTTGAGTTTTGTTGCTTCTTGGGTCTCTTTCATTCTCAGCTTTATATTGCTTACTGCCTCTATTGATATGTTTACCAGCTACTAAAAGTGTACCTCTGTGTGCTGATTTTGTATTTGAAGGTTGTGATTGCTCCAAAACAGGAGAAGTTTGAACCGGTCAAAATTTCTCTCAAGGATTGTTTGGCTTGCAGGTCAGTTCTACTCACTTCCTGTTTCTGAGTTAGTCTAGAGACTTTATTAGAGTGTAATGGTTTTTCATATATGATGATGATACAGTGGATGCATCACATCGGCTGAGACTGTTATGCTTGAGAAGCAAAGCTTAGACGAGTTTCTCTCTACACTTAGTAAAGGCAAGGACGTGATTGTGTCCATCTCCCCACAGTCCAGAACTTCCCTTGCGGTTCACTATGAGATCTCTCCTCTTCAGGTTTTCAAGAAGCTAACTACGTTTTTGAAGTCTCTCGGAGTTAAAGCTGTGTTTGATACTAGCTGCAGTAGAGACTTGGTACTTATTGAAGCTTGTAATGAGTTTGTGAGCCGTTACAAGCAAGCTAATTCTGAAGATGGCGAAATTTCACAATCCTCTCTACCTGTGCTTTCCTCTGCCTGTCCTGGTAAGCAGCTTTACTCATTGGATGTAACTGAATGTGTCTCCTATGTGAGATTAATGTGCAAAAATTTCTGTGTATCAAGGTTGGATATGTTATGCTGAAAAGCAGCTTGGCTCTTTTGTTCTACCGTATGTCTCTTCTGTTAAGAGTCCTCAGCAAACTATTGGAGCTGCGATCAAACACCATTTGTGTCAAACGTTGGGACTCAGGTACTGTTGTACTCTTGAAACTTTGGTTATCATTTGGTTGGTTTCCTTAATTTTTGGATTTACCGGTGACTGTTTCATGGAACTAGACTGAAGGAAGTGTACCATGTGACTGTGATGCCCTGCTACGATAAGAAGCTCGAGGCAGCGAGAGATGATTTTGTCTTTGAAGATGGAGCAGATGATAAGCTGACTGAGGTTGATTCCGTGCTGACATCTGGTGAAATCTTGGATTTAATAAAGGTGATACTGCGATAGAGTTTAAACCCTGTTTTCATTGTAATTTGGCAACCAGCCCCACATAAATTGTGAATCTGGTTCTGGATTATTGCAGATGAAAGGAGTCGACTTTAAAGATTTGGAGGAATCTCCGCTCGACAGATTGTAAGAAGGATCATTTTTCATCTTTTCTGTTTCTGAGTGATGAATTCATGTGAAGTAAAACATTTTAAATTTGCATTGCAAAATCAGGCTGACGAATGTTACCGAGGAAGGAAATCTATATGGTGTAGCTGGGAGTTCAGGTGGCTACGCGGAAACAATATTCAGACATGCAGCAAAAACACTATTTGGACAAACTATCGAAGGTCCTCTGGAGTTTAAAACTCTCAGAAATTCTGATTTCCGTGAAGTGACTCTTCAAGTAAGTTCCTAGCCAGACCGTAAACAGTTTTGAATATTTCTCTCATTAATCCCTGGATTTTGTCTCATGTTCTTCATTTTTTCTCTGGCAGTTGGAAGGTAAAACAGTTCTGAAATTTGCGCTGTGTTACGGTTTCCAGAACCTTCAGAATATCGTTCGGAGAGTGAAAACGCGCAAATGCGATTATCATTATGTAGAGATTATGGCGTGTCCTGCAGGTTCATCTTCTACTTTGCAGACCCTAGTTGATAAACGCATCCTGTATGTTGAGTTATTAACAATGCTCTATCTAACAGGTTGCCTAAATGGTGGTGGGCAAATCAAGCCAAAGACAGGGCAGTCTCAGAAAGAATTGATCAACTCACTGGAAGCTACTTATATGAATGATACTGTAAGTTACCCTGCAGTCTCTTATATGATACCATGCACTGTCTAAATTATTTATTTTTAACTAAGCTAATAATAACTTGCCGTTTTGGATCCAGACATTGATTACAGATCCATACCAGAATCCAACAGCCAAGAGATTATACGAGGAGTGGCTTAAAGAGCCTGGTTCCAACGAGGCCAAGAAGTACTTGCACACTCAGTATCATCCGGTGGTGAAGAGCGTTACAGCGCAGCTCAACAATTGGTAGACAAACCGGAGGTGGTGTTGAAATTTTGACTGGCTAGGCAACTAAGACGTTTCTATATTTGTGTACTTTAGATATAGGAGACGAAAGAAGCTTTTTTTGCTCAAATCTTTTATGTATGTAAAAGACAAATCTCAACATTCCATAAAAGTACAATTTAACACATCTTACTAAGTAGGAGTTTGTTTTAATCGGCTAGTAATAATACATTGATACAAGCCAACACTTTTACTCTATCACATAGCAGTTACTGTGCAAGAGAGGCAAGGAGCCTGTCCTTCAATTGCTCAGCGGTGCAGCCACCCTGAGGACGGACAGTGAATGTGTGAACCACACCCTCCTCTGTGACAGCCACATTGGAATCATGAGGCGTAACTTCATTCTCCCTCAATGTTTGTATCACCTTTGAAACAGGATGAGTTTCCAAGGGACAGCTTAGCCTCACCACTGCGTCATCGTGCCTCTGTTGATAATCAACCTCTGCTGGAGTAATCTGATTACTCTCCCTCCTCTTCATAATCTGCTGCTCTGTTTCGTATACCCTGATTTTCTTCTGCATGTCCGTGATGTACGTGATCGCATCCGCAAGGAGCGAAGCCTTATCCATCTTGGAGATGTTAGGCACAACAGCTCTCAATGCGTAGAATCTCTGGTTCAGCTTCTCCCTCCTCTGCCGTTCTGCTTCCACATGGTTTAGAGCCTCTTCTCTTCCGTTTGCAGGTTTTCTCCCTCTCTTCCTCGGCTTTTGCTCGTCAGTTAGATACAACGTCTCATCTTTCCCCTGTTCATAAGGATACACTTGATTGGAACCTCCGATGGCTTGTACCTCAAACGATTCCAAGGAAAAGCCAGAGTCATCCTCTGTCTTGGGGGAGAAATTAATACTCATAGACCGTGGTTTCGATCCACCAAGGCTCAACTGTCTACCAAAGATTTTGGGAGCTTCTTTAGCCTGAACAAAGTCAGATCCACCAAACACTGATTTGACCATCTCAATCACACTCTTATCTTCTGGAATGTTTCTCAAAGAACCAAGCTCAACAACTCCACAATTCACAGGTACAGACAAGACCGTCTGAAACCCAGCAGATCTAGCCAAGAAAGACCTAACCCTATAATAACTCAAGCAGCTAGGCAAATCTGCAGCCCAGAGAGGCTTCCCAGAGACATAGGTTCCAGCAGGACCGTACTTGTTGGAATCACACCTAAAGGAAAAGTACAAAGAAGCCAGATAAAACATGTCGAGATCAGTAAGAGCCCCTGACTTGGCCAAACGATGATCCTCATCTGAACCAACAAAGGACGAGTGAAGCTTGCGAAGCACACGCCTTTTGGTCTCGTCTTGCTGAGAATAGTCCTCACTTGAAACCCCCTTTTTGACACGGCAATGACCATCTCCCCAGATCAAGACACAACCGTCGGAGCTATTAACGTTGGAAGCTAGCCAGAAAAGTGCATAGTCCCAATCAGAACCTTCAACAACGTGACGTAACCCTTGCTGGAGATTGGAATCGCTCGGCGGCGAGACTAGCTTGGCCAAGGCAGTGTTGGAAGCTGAAGCGGATGAGATGAAAAAGTCACAAGCTTCGGAGCCTATGGTTGATTCCACCATCGCACGATCTTCCAGATTCTCCCAAAACTTTTGACCCATTTCTCCTGAAACGTTCATTGAAATGGAAACAATTTAGGGTATAGAATCAAACGAATTTAAAAGGTATTAATTGGGTTGAAATCGCCGCTTACAAAAGGAGATAGGAGACGGCGGGAAAGATCACGTGTTTCTTGCTGGGGACACCGATTTTAGGGTTTGCTGATATGAAAGCAAATCCCTTTTAACTTATCTCTAAATTAATTTATATCGCCCGAGCTAAAGACAGATCAAAGAGAAGACAAAACCTTGAACTTTGATTCACTTTAGATCTGTACTGTATAGTAAACGTTGTCTGAAATTGACGAAGAAACAAAAGAAATGAGGAGGAAGAAAATGTGTGAATGTGAGTTAAATCGTATTTAAATACTAAGGACAACATTTCCTTTATTCTTTCGTTTTCAACTGCAACTTTTTCTTTTTTTTCTTACAAACCAAACCCCCATAAAAGTGTAATTGGATTTAGTTATCACCCTCCCGCTTTAATACATCGGTCTACCGAACACAATTCGATCTTGTCTTCGATGCTGGTGGCATTAGTTACGTTAGGGTTCTTCAATCCTTTTGGGTTTTCGGCATAATTTCCAAACTTGAGCAGCATCAATGGATCGCTCTCGGGGAAACTTTCACAATTACGAAGACCCTACCTACTCAGAGGTTTCTTCCTTAAAATTCACTCACTATTCATTCTTCCCCAAATGGATATTTCATTACCTATAGAGTCTCTTCTTCTATCTTCATCTATGTAAATTGGCTGAGTTGATTGAATTTCGATTTTTTTTTTTTATTGAATCTGGCGTTGCGCTATAATCATTGCTTTTATTAGCTGGGACAATGAGAGCTATGCTTCAAATTTTTTTGTGGCTTTTCAGTAGCTACTATCTCCATCTCTGTGATTTGTCTTTTTACTGTTGAAGCTGACGAGAGAAAAATTGTGTGTTTTGCGTTTTGTTGCAGAAGCAGAACCAGGAAAAAAGAAAAGTGCGCTTGAACCCTTAGGTCAAGAAATTTAATTGGAAGAAGGCACACCAAATAAGTTCTCCGTTGATGGGAATGTTCGTTTTCTGGATGAGAACACCACTAATCTCGCCTTCTCTTTCTCACAAATCCCTTTCTTCTTCTATCTGCTTCACGCTGAACAGGCTCGCCAAGGTTGTTTTCACTCGGGAGTTTCAAACGGAGGTGTCTCAGTCTTTGGCTTGTGGTCCTATATTTTCCGGCAATGCGACCACGATCCTACGCCGGATGCTGGCAGAGAGGAGAATTTGCAGGTCTGATTCTGGTCTTACTTCTTTCATTTGCAGGTCTGATTCTAGTCTTTTTTCTTTTGTCGGTATGAATGCTGAGCCCTGTAATATTACTTCTGCTTGAATTGGTCCAATCACGCTATGATCATTTTTTATGAGGTTGTATAAAGTCTGAAGCTTTACGTTGATTGATAGATCAAATTTTGGTTCTTCACCTGACCTGCAACATGTTTCTAGCTTTCAGGTGGAGAATCAGAGAAAGAAAGATAAGCTGGATAAGACACTAAAGGGTCTCTGTGTTACTGGGAGATTGAAAGAGGCTGTTGGGTTATTGTGGAGTAGCGGGTGGTTGCAAGTCCAGCCTGAGACTTACGCTGTGTTGTTGCAGGAATGTAAACAAAGAAAGGAATATGGTAAAGGGAAAAGGATACATGCTCAGATGGTTGTTGTAGGATTTTCTCCCAATGAGTATTTGAAAGTCAAGTTGTTGATTCTGTACGCCTTATCTGGGGATCTTCAAACTGCTGCGATTCTCTTTCGTTGTTTGCTATGTAAGGATTTGATTCCCTGGAACGCGATGATATCTGGGTATGTGCAAAAGGGTATGGAGCAAGATGGGCTTTATATATACTATGATATGAGACACAACAGAATAGTTCCGGACCAGTATACATTTGCTTCAGTGTTTAGAGCTTGTTCTGCGTTAGCATCCCTGGAACACGGAATGAGAGCCCACGCTGTGATGATCAAGTGCCATATTAAGTCCAACATTATAGTCGATAGTGCCCTTGTTGATATGTACTTCAAATGCAGCAGTTTCTCTGATGGCCACAAATTATTTGATCAGTTGTCCACCAGAAACGTTGTTACCTGGACCTCATTGATGTCTGGATATGGATATCATGGAAAAGTCTCAGAGGTGTTAAAATGCTTTGATAAGATGAAGGAAGAAGGTTGTAGACCAAATCCTGTTACGTTTTTGGTGGTTCTCACTGCGTGTAACCATGGAGGTTTAGTTGATAAAGCTTGGGAGCATTTCAATTCTATGAAGAGAGATTACGGGATTGAACCTGAGGGACAACACTATGCAGCTATGGTTGATACGTTAGGGCGTGCTGGTAGGATACAAGAAGCGTACGAATTTGTTATGAAGTCACCATGCAAGGAGCACGCTCCGCTATGGGGTTCGTTACTTGGGGCTTGCAGGATTCATGGGAATGTGAAACTGCTAGAAGTCGCAGCTACAAAGTTTTTGGAGTTGGATCCAACAAATGGGGGGAACTACGTGGTGTTTGCCAATGGATATGCGAGTTGTGGATTCCTGGATGCTGCCTCAAAGGTTAGACGGAGAATGGAGAATGCAGGAGTTAAAAAAGATCCCGGGTATAGTCAGATCGAATTACAAGGGGAAGTTCATAGATTCATGAAGGATGATACGTCTCACAGACTCTCAGGAAAGATATATGAGAAGGTCCATGTGATGACTTCATTCTTTATGGATGTTGACTACAGTCCAGATGACTTAGACTCTTGCTGTCCTGTTTGATGGACTGATATCTCGTCTTGTCTTGCATTGTTTGACCAAAACAACCTTGCAATTAGCTGAAAGAAATTTATTTCGAGTGATGCTATTGCAGTTTCTCATATTAAGCCTGGTAAAGAGAAAAAGGTACACTTTGTAGACTCAAATATCAGGTGGGTATAGAGAAACTCCAGTGATAGGCTCTGGCAAATCTGTCATGGTTCAGACAAAAATTTAGGTTTGGACGGGCACTAACAAATTGGTTTGTAGAATGTGATTTGTAAATAAGTTTAAAAATTCAATACAATTGATGTGATTGGTAGTGATGAAACACGATTCTTTGTATAATACATTGCAGAGTAGTATAGTATCGGTGGTGGTTATATAACAAACAATAGACAGAATCATATATTTACTCACATCCATACATTAAAGATATGTTTTAAGATTTAAAGAAAAAATGAAACAGAGTTAAAAGATTGAAAGGCAGGGGGAAGTAAATCAAGGTCTTTCTCCCACATACATTGACTTTTTGCCTGCAATGTATGTGGCTTTTTGTACAAATGAAAAGTCAAGGTCAAGGTCTATGTGCCTGCAAAAGTCAAGGTCTTTCTCCCAGAGTTAAAAGATTTAGTCTGCAATTAAAACACCTTTGCCTCTTTGGCTCAGACTTGGGAGGTACAAGCAGTAGCGTCCACACCAGTTCATGCGAATCAACCGCAGCTAACTCATCTCCCTCATGCAGCTTCTTCTTTGCCTCGACAAAACGTTGGAAGGACTCTTCATAAGTTGCAGTCTCCGACTCTGACACCACCAACTCTGACTTGTCAGCCCTCCTCATGAGAAGAACAAACAGTGGCAGCATCAACGATTTGGTTTAACATGATGAACATCCAAAAACCTTTAAAGTTGTGCTCTTCTTTCTTTTCATATCCTTAAACCAAAAATATAAAAAGCTAACACAATCACAGAATCAACAAGGCATAAAATCAAAGCAATGATGATATTGGTAAAACTCACCAAAGATGCGTAAATGCATAAAAGAAGGAGGATTGAAACTCCCAGTTGCCACAAGCACTAGACAAGTTTTGTCCCTGATTCAGACAAAACAATCGAATAAAATTCAAACATCCAAGCAGATCAAATCACAAAAAAAATTGAAGGAAAGAAACAGAAATAAATTCGTAGAAGCTAAGAAATTTACTCAGGGTTTGAATCAATGGGTGAAGGGACATCCATTGAAGTCTCTGATGATCGAATCTGAGTCTCTAACGATCACTCCGGCCAATGTTCCAACCTCCTTTCATACATGAATCTACCACAACATACAAAGAAGTTTTGAAACTGTAATGTTGCGATATTTTATAACTCTAAACCCTCAATTGGATTTGGAGAATTAAAAAAAGACAGCTTTAAGATTCTTCCCTAACTACTGACTACCTCAAGATTGCATCCAACCGTAAAAAAGCAAACATTTTTTTAAACAAGATTGGCAAGAAAAGAGAGCACTACTATTCTGAATCTAACCAGTATTCGATACTGTACTAGTTTCTCAAAGGTTCGAGATTGAAATTCTAAAAAGTGAAAACTGTTTGATTTTGAGAATCACACTGTGTGATTCACAAAAACCAAATTTACTGACACAGAACAGAACACAACTTTCCAAATTCGACAACAATAGACATTTTTATTATTATTATAATACTGCAATATTGAATTGAAAACAAATAAACAACATGAATCTCCAAGATCGTTAAATACAGAATAATAACAAGGTAATTACGTAATGAACAGATCAAGTTAGAGTTTAAAAAAAGATTGAAACCTAATTAAAGGATGTTGCTTAAAAGACTGGTTCTTGGAATATACTCATTATGTCACTCCTCTGTTTCTCTGTTTCCCATAAAGATTCAAAAAATCCATCATCTTCGTTCAGCAAGTAACCTGATTGACCGGATGATGAGTCGCGGTAGAGATCTTCAAAAGCGAAGGTATGGTTTTGGTCATAGTAACAAGTAGCTTGTGGTGAAGGCTCTGTTGGAAGTAAATTCTTTTAGAAGTGATGGAGAAAGTGTTTTGAGTATTTGAGAGAGTAGTTTAGAAAATAAAACTTTTATTACTTTGATTTTAACTTGGAACAACTTCACAACTTCTTGGTTACATATGAGAGTAGGAGGAGGTATTTATAGCCTCCATATTACAAAATATCTTCAATATTTTATCCTAAATCTAGAGTATTCTTTATTTATCTAGATTATTTTAGTACAATTATCTAGAACATATCTAGATAAGCATGTCTTAGATATTTATTTTCTATAAACTTCTAGAACTTGTTTAAGGAGGTGGAGATATTAGAGAAAACTCTAGAACTTGGGTTAAGTATTGGGTTTAGCCCAAAACATAACTTACTTGATCCAAAATCAAGTTTACTCTTCAACACCCCCTCTTAAACTTGATTTTGCCACTCCAAGTAGGCTCCTCATCCTGATAAAATCTTCACGTTTGAGAGCCTTGGTGAAAATATCGGCTACTTGATCATTTGTCTTCACATACTCCAACTGCACATCCTTCTTGTTAACACACTCTCTAATGTAATGATACGTGTGTCAATGTGCTTACTTCGATCATGGAAGACTGGGTTCTTCGCCAAAGCTATTGCTGACTTGTTATCCACAAAGATCTTTGTTGGCTCTTCTTGTGGCAAGTTTAACTCCTTTAGAAGATTTCTTAACCAAATAGCATGACACACATGAAGTAGCCGCCACATACTCCGCTTCACAAGTGGAAAGCGTGACTATTGGTTGCTTCTTTGACATCCACGTAAAAGTTGTATCTCCAATGTAGAACACGAAACCACTTGTGCTTTTCGATCATCTACGTCTCCACTCCAATCGCTATCGCTATAGCCAACAAGCTTATAATCATTTGAAATAGAATAGTGCGACCA
The DNA here is from genome assembly GCA_024034495.1 of Camelina laxa. Lineage (NCBI taxonomy): Eukaryota > Viridiplantae > Streptophyta > Magnoliopsida > Brassicales > Brassicaceae > Camelina > Camelina laxa. Next base: position 18,642,532 of record CM043880.1, read on the forward strand.
AAGTTCATAGTACCTTTGATATAGCGAAGAATCCTCTTTGCCGCCTTAAAATGAGTTGTTGTTGGATGTTCCATGTAGCGACTAACAACTCCAACTGCATATATGATATCAGGTCTTGTGCATGTTAAGTATCGTAAGCTTCCAACTAAGCTCTTAAATAATGTTGGGTCCACTCCTTCTCCTTCCTCGATCTTTGATAACTTGATTCCACATTCCATTGGCGTGCTCACCGGGTTAGAGTCTTCCATCTTAAACTTTTTAAGTACCTCCTTAGCATATCCTTCTTGAGTAATAAAAACTCCATTTTCTTCTTGTCTTACTTCGATTCCGAGGTAGTAAGACATCAATCCAATGTCCGTCATCTCGAACTCCTTCGTCATCTCTTTCTTGAATTCGTCAAACATGCTTGGATTGTTACCCGTGAATATCAAGTCATCTACATACAAGCACACAATCAATATATCGCCATTTTTTATTTTGATATAAAGTGCATGCTCATATGGACACTTGATGAAGTCTTTCTCGTTGAAGTACTTGTCGATCCGTGTATTCCAAGCTCTCGGGGCTTGTTTTAACCCATAAAGTGCCTTCTTTAACCTCAAAACTTTGTCTTCCTCTCCTTTAACTACGTAGCCTTGAGGTTGCTCAATGTAAACTTCTTCTTCAAGGTCTCCGTTTAAGAAGGCTGACTTGACATCCATTTGATGTATTTTCCACTTGTTTTGAGCCGCCAATGAAATAATTAGTCGAACAGTTTCAAGACGAGCGACAGGAGCAAATACTTCATCGTAGTCGATTCCGGGTCTTTGACTATATCCTTTAGCCACCAATCTTGCCTTGTATCTTTCAACTTCCCCTTTAGAATTTTTCTTTGCTTTGTACACCCACTTCACACCAATCGCATTGTGTCCATTTGGAAGTGAAGCTAACTCCCATGTATCATTCTTTTGTATAGCCTTTATCTCTTCATCCATGGCATTTCTCCAAGTCTTTTTTTCAATAGCTTCTTGGAAGTTCAAGGGCTCGCACTCCGCAAATAAACAAAATAAAGTAAGGTTGTCTTGATTTTCGGTAACCTCGTAAAGCTCTTGTAGACTTCTATAGCGTGGAGTCCTTTCGCTAGAACTTTCTTCTCCTTGAGAACTTGTTGGTGAAGTTGGTGGTGTAGTAGGCTCTTCTCTTGGTGGCTCTGGGTCATCTTCTTCAAAGTTTGGAAAGAAGTTATAATCTTCATCATTTGACTTCCATTCCCATTCTCCTTCTTCGTCAAACACGACATTTCGACTTATAATAGTCTTCCTTGTATCGGGATTGTAAAGCTTGTAGCCTTTCGAGTTGTTGTCATAACCAATGAAGATGTACTTCTCACTTTTGTCATCTAGTTTGCTCCGCTTCTCATCTGGTACATGAGCATGAGCTATGCTTCCAAAGACTCTTAAATGAGAAACACCGGGCTTTCTTCCGCTCCAAGCTTCTTGTGGTGTCTTACCCGAGACACTTCTTGTTGGAGATCGGTTTAATAAATACACCGCACACGCGACAGCTTCCGCCCATAGCTCCTTCGGTAGTCTTTTACTCTTAAGCATGCTCCTCGCCATCTCAAGAATTGTTCTATTCTTCCTTTCTGCTACTCCATTTTGTTGAGGGGATCTAGGCACCGTTAGTTGTCTTCGGATGCCATTATCTTCACAATACTTATGAAACTCCTTGGATGTGAACTCTCCTCCACGGTCGGATCTCATAGCTTTAATCACAAGACCACTTTCCTTCTCAACATGGGCTTTAAATTTTTTAAAGTTCTCGAACACCTCGGATTTTTCTTTCAAGAAATAAACCCATGTTTTTCTTGAAAAATCATCAATAAAGAGAAGGAAGTAGTTACTTTTACCAAGTGATTTTGGCTTGATTGGACCGCACACATCCGTGTGTATTAACTCCAATGGCTTTTGAGCTCTTGTGCTTGACTCCTTTGGAAAACTCATTTTGAATTGTTTTCCAAGTAGACATCCTTCACACACCTGATTTGGATGATTGATCCAAGGTAGCCCCCTCACCATTTCTTTCTTCGAAAGTAACTCCAAGCCTTTAAAATTTAGATGTCCGTATCGAAGATGCCAAAGCCAAGAATCCTCTTTGTAGCACATCTTGAGACATTGTGCGATGTCATTTTGAATGTTAAGAACAAACATTCTATTTTTAGACATCGGCACTTTAGTAATGAGATTACTTGTTTGGTCTCTTATAGAAAGGTTATTATCTTTTAATCGAATATCATAACCTTTCTCTAAGAGTTGCCCAAGACTCAAGATGTTTGTCTTCATGGTTGGAATATAGTAAACGTTGGAAATAAATTGATGATCTCCATTCTTCAATCGAATGAGAATGTTTCCTTTGCCTTGTACCTCCATCTTCGATTCATCTCCTAAAGCGACGTTTCCTTTCACCGACTCATCAAGCTCCACGAACATGTTTCTTCTCCCGCACATATGATTGCTTGCACCACTGTCGAGGTACCATTTATTATTTTCTTCTCGTTCATCCTTCTTGTAATTAGCCATTAATAACATGTCTTCTTCTTGAATTTTTTCTTCAACGTAGTTGGCCTTCTCCTCGACTCTTTTGTTACTAGGAGCTTTACATTCAGAAGCGTAATGTCCAAACTTTCCACAATTGTAGCATTTTACACTTGATTTATTGTACCTTGAATTTGAGCTTCCTCTCCCACGACCTCTTGATGAGCTTTCTCCTCTTTGACTTGTGTTGTCTTCATATGGCCTCCAACCACGTCCATTTCCATATCCACGGCCTCGGCCTCGTCCTCGTACTTGACCACCACCTCTTCTTTGATAACTTTGCCCAATTTCTTCTTTAATGTTATTAATTTGCATTTTTAGTACTTGTTCGGCAATGTCTTCCTTCTTCTTCTTCTTTTCTTCATAAGCTTGTAATGACCCAAGAAGTTGCTCCATTGTCATGGCCTCCAAATCTTTTGTCTCTTCAATAACAGTAACGATATGCTCAAATCTTGAGTCTAATGATCTAAGAACCTTCTCCATAATTCTCACATCATCTAGCTTCTCGTTTCTTTTAAGATTATTAGTAACCACCAAAACTCTTGAAAAATAATCAGAGACAAGTTCACCTTCCTTCATTTGTAAAGCTTCAAATTCTCCTCTTAGAGTTTGAAGACGCACCTTCTTGACTTGATCGGCACCCTTGTAAGATGTTCGAAGCTTCTCCCATGCTTCTTTGGCCGACGTAGCTCCAACGACCTTCTCAAATGTGTCTTCATCTAATCCTTGATAGATTAGGCAGAGAGCCTTCTTGTCTCTCTTTCTTGAGTCTCTCAAACTATCCTTTGGGTTTGAGAGAGACTACCTTCATTCTCTGATTCAGTGTAACCTTTCTCGACTATCTCCCATACGTCATGTGCTCCTAGGATAGCAATCATTCGTAAACTCCAATTGTCATAGTTGTTCTTTGTGAGCACCGGAACTTGGAAGGGAACACCATTACTTGCCATCTTTAGGATCTTCAAGCTCTGATACCACTTTGTTGGAAGTAAATTCTTTTAGAAGTGATGGAGAAAGTGTTTTGAGTATTTGAGAGAGTAGTTTAGAAAATAAAACTTTTATTACTTTGATTTTAACTTGGAACAACTTCACAACTTCTTGGTTACATATGAGAGTAGGAGGAGGTATTTATAGCCTCCATATTACAAAATATCTTCAATATTTTATCCTAAATCTAGAGTATTCTTTATTTATCTAGATTATTTTAGTACAATTATCTAGAACATATCTAGATAAGCATGTCTTAGATATTTATTTTCTATAAACTTCTAGAACTTGTTTAAGGAGGTGGAGATATTAGAGAAAACTCTAGAACTTGGGTTAAGTATTGGGTTTAGCCCAAAACATAACTTACTTGATCCAAAATCAAGTTTACTCTTCAACAGGCTCGCCACAGATCTTCTCGAAGGAGGAGAAAGTAGAGTTCTGTTCAAAAGAATCAATTTCATCACAGGAAGATGGAGTCGAGGACTTTGGGTTTTCGTCGAGAGAAGAGGAGCTAGGGTTTTGAAGATCAGAATTGGAAACAAATTGTGATTTTTCTTTCTTCTCAAGGCAATCCATCAGATGCTTCCTCGTTCTCATCATACGATCCTCGATCACGTTTAACTCAGAGATATCGTCGCAATAACGGTAGAGATCAGGGTCTTCCCACCAAAACCCTAGCTTGGTTTGGGGGTTAGTAATCTTCGGAGGAGACTTGCCGTTGAGGTAGCAATCAGCAATTTCAGAGGCAGAAGAGAAGCCTGAGAAGGAGTAAACGACATCGGAGTTATCTGCCGGAGAGGTTACGAAGACGGCGATGTTGGCCCCGGAGAGAATGCAGAGATCAGCGGCTTTGGAGAATAGAGTTTGACGGCGTTTGCTGCAAGCCACCAAGCGTTGTTGTTTAGTGTCGCGTTTCTTAATCTCAATCTTTCTCTTTGTTCCTCCTCTTTTCATCGCCATCGTCATCGTTAGGGTTTTTGTTTCCTTACCCGAGAAAATAAGAGAGATGAAAAATAGAAAGCGACAAAGAGAGACTGAAGCCAAAAGTAAGCAAACTCATATTTATAGATTCGATATCCTAATTAGTAATGTGTTTTCCTTTTTTTTTTTTTACTAATTAGTAATTAGTAATCTGTCATGGTTCTGACAAAAGTTTAGGTTTGGACGGGCATTAACAGATTGGTTTGTAGAATGTGATTTGTAGATAAGTTTCAAAACTCAATACAATTGTCAATTGATGTGATTGGTAGTGATGGAAACACGATTCTTTGTATAATACATCGGTGGTGGTTATATAACAAACAATAGACAGAATCATATATTTACTCACATCCATACATTAAAGATATGTTTTAAGATTTAAAGAAAAAATGAAATAGAGTTACAAGATTGAAAAGGCAGGGGGAACTAAATCAAGGTCTTTCTCCCACATACATTAGTCTGCAATTTAAAAACACCTTTGCCTCTTTGGCTCAGACTTGGGAGGTACGAGCAGTAGCGTCCACACCATTTCATGCGAATCAACCGCAGCTAACTCGGCTCCCTCACCCTCATGTAGCTTCTTCTTTGCCTCGAAAAAAAGTTGGAAGGACTCTTCATAAGCGGCAGTGTCCGACTCTGACGCCACCAACTCTGGATTGTCATCCCTCATCAGGCTCTCGGCGAGATAAGCAGCAACAAGTTTCTTGAAGTATAGATACCTCCAATCACCTTGGTTCATAAACTGAAACTCATGAGGATTCAAATTCAAATTCAAGACATGAGACATACCATGCTGAGCCACAGACTTGGCAGTGGACTTGATAGTTTCAAGTTCTTTGGCAGTGATCCATTGAGGGAGTATAATGACATATTTGCGAGGTGGTAGAGGCGGACGCCTTATTCTAGGTGGAAGCATCATTCGAGAGTGGAGCCCCATGCGAATTGAAAGTGGCAGCTCTGGAATCTTGCGAGGAACCCTCACCCTTAATGGAGAATCACCTCCTAACCCATAATCACTAGCCTTGATCTTGATATGATCAATAGGCCCATCTTGTTTGAGAGCACGGTATTCAGCAAGCTTCTTCTGGTAATAAGCGTGGTAAGGATCTGAGCTCCACAAGAAGGAGTACTCTTTGTTCCCATCTTGATCTCTCATCATCTTTCTCTCCATCTCGATCCCTTTTTTGGTAACCAAAAGAGCTGAGCTATCGGCATAAAATCTACGCGTTAGAGGTGGCTCCTCTACTACATCCATCAGAGAAAATTTTGAATTGTTTTTCACCGATTGCAAAACATCCGATTCCAAATCTTTCTCCGACATCTCTTTCGATTAAACAACTCTCTTTCGATTTATTACAGAATAAAAGAACCTTTCAAAACCCCTTGAATCTTCAAGCTATTATTTCTTTCAATAGGTAGGAATTGTGAGTTTTTCTCTGGCCTCAAGTACACCCTATTTATACTAATAGGGCTAAGCGATACAATATGCTAATTCCCTATTCTAAGTCAAATAGAAATTATCAGTTTCCTTTTTCTTTATGAAATTGGAAATTAACAATCTTTGCAATCTTTTATTTTATTTTTATGGGGATAAAAGGAAAGTATTCATGCTTCTACACCCTTCTCTTTATTCTTTATTGAATGTTGAGTACTATCTATTCAGATAGTTAAGAATCATTACCAACTAGTTAATCACGTTTGTTTATTTTTTTTAACAACATAAGATAAGGATATTAACCGCGTCCAACATACTTCCACACCATCTTTTGCAACATAACCACACCAACATCCCATTTTAAAAACCTTATCCAAAATATTTTTTTTTTAAAAATTAAAATATATTCGTGTAACCTTATCAAAGCATACACAAACTATCTTTATACTTTCTAATTCTCCAATAAATACCATATAAATATTATTAAAAAATCTTATAATTTTTTTTAAAAAATACCTTGTAAAATTTTATAAAAATCTTCTAAAAGCTTATACAACTTTACAAAAATTTGGATCAAGTCTTTAAGTAACAATTATCATCAAGAAATACTTTCAAAATCTTACAAAACTTTATAAAAATTTCAGATTTGATAAATAGTAATATTTTGGAGAATTGTCAGCTAAAATAATATTTTTGAAAAGAAGCACACTAAAAAGGGCATTTGTCAATAATAAAATAATGATTTAAATTTTGTTGTATGTGAATATCTTTCAAAACTGATTAGCTGCGTATGATTCATCAAGCCTTGATTCATATATCTTTAACAATATTCTCTTATTGTCCCTAAATCGATTTTTATATATACAACAAAAATTTATTTAATTAATTTGGTTGATTCATCTTAGCCATTATTTCTGACTATTATATTATACAGTTAAAGAATTACCATAAATTTTCCACTCAAATGTGAAATTAAAAATGTTAGTCTTTTCAAATTTTCACTTTCCCGTGCAGCAACGCGCGGGCCGACATCCTAGTTAAAAATAATACTAATCTAAGTTTAGATCTTCACACCCTTGTTTTTATTTTTTCTCCTCCCATTTAGTCATCCCTAAGTGTCTTATTATTTTTATTAAAAATTGTGTTTTAAGTACATCAAAGTCAAGAGATCAGCAAAGACAAGACAAAGAGATGATTCTTGGAGGAAATTTAGTATAGTTTGTATCTCACAGCTGCAGCTAGAGGAGTTGCAATGACTGCAGGAGCCAAAGCATTAACCCTAATGCCGTCAGTAGCCCACTCGCATGCCAGATTCCTTGCTAGCTGATTCATCGCCCCTTGTTGCAGAGTAGATGGAACCAACAGAAAGCGATACAACTCCATCAATAGAAGACATAGACACGATGTTCCCACTTCCTGAAGTCTTAAGCAGAGGATGTGCAAGCTGGCTGAGATGATAAGCAGATTCTAAGTTGGTTGGAATATGAAACGAGAAATCCCCGTTGTATAGTCCACTGTCGGCTTTGACCGAATCGCTCCCACATTGTTTATCTAAGAATCAAAACATTACATTAAACATTACTTATTAATTGGAGTTATGCTCTCTGTCAATGAAAAGAAAATAACTAAAATCAGAACAAGACTTAAGAAAGATTTAAACCAGAACAAGAAAAACCAGAACAAGAATTAAAACAAGAACAAGACTTAGAAAACAGAACCAAACTAGACTTACAAAACAGAACCAAACATGACTTACAACAAGAAACAAACAAGGACCAATCAAGACTTCAAAAACGTAACCAAACTAGACCGGACAGAACCAAATAAGAAGGATGATTGACCAAGTTAAATACGAAGGATGCACAGCCACTACACCTAATCTATTAGAAGGTTCACGGGATGAAAAGCAAACAGATTCTCGTGAGATCACAAGGTTCACGGGTCAGAACCACACGTGAGAAAAACAAACCAAAAACAGAACCAAACAATACTAACAAGAGCATAACCAAACAACACAAACAAGAGCAGAACCAAACAATAGTTAATAAGAACAGAACTAAACAACAATAACAAGAACAGAACCAAACAACACAAACTTCACGTTGGAACACGAACACAAACAACAAACTCAACTCCAGTGATTTAATTGGTTTATAACAAGACACAACACAATAACTAAAGACTTGAAAGTAAGAACACCTTTCTTATTGATTTAGAAACTTTTCAAAACTAAATCTCTCTCAAGTCACAAGGAACACCTCTCCTTTGACCTCTCTATTTATAATGAATTAGACTGCTCCTAATTCTAATAGGATTACAACACAAAGCCTTATCTAAATAAAACTCTTCTTTATCTAAATCTTGTTTGTGCATCCTTATCTCTTATCTCCTTAATCAGCTTCTTAATGAGATAACTTCTAACACAAGTTGAAATTATCCAACATTCTCCCCCTTAATTCCAACATGAACTCTAGGAAGCTTGATCTCTTCAACTCCAAGTAAGCTTCTCATTTTAGAGGCTTCGTGAGTATGTTTGCTTTCTGCTCCTCTCCGGGCACATGATCAACTTCAATTTGATCATTCTCTACACACTCCCGAATGAAATGGTACTTGGCAAGCATATGCTTCGTTCTCCCATGAAAGACTGGGTTCTTGGTTAGGGCTATGGCAGCTTTGTTATCAACTCTAAGCAGGATCTTCTCTCCTTGCAAGCTTAGTATCTCACTCAACAATTCTTTAAGCCATATTGCTTGTTTGGCAGCTTCCGTAGCAGCACACTAAAAAGAAGCACACTAAAAATAATAAATATTTATTATTTATAATATTTTAGATTTGATAAATAGTAATATTTTTGAGAATCATCAGCTAAAATAATATTTTTGAAAAGAAGCACACTAAAAAGGTCATTTGTCAAAAAAATCTCTAAAAACTTTATCGTTTAACAAGAAAATGATTTTATATTTTTATCTGATTGAAATGAGTCTTTTAATATTTCATGAAATGTCATTTGAGATTCAAATATTTCTGAAGATTGTTTTTTTGACTAAATTGATATATTTTAAACTAACTTATTATCACCTACTATCTTTTTCACTTTTTTTTGAATTTTTTAAAATTTACGTGCTAATTTTTTTAAAAAAATATATCACAATGTTATTTGAAATGATATTTAATTTTTTCTGTTATAAATTTATTTACTTCTTAGATTGCTTACTAAAAATTTCAATAGATAAAAAAAAATAAAAACTAAATCTCTACACTACCACATACTTTCTTAGACATGTGCATTCTCATTCAACTTTTTTTCAAAAAAATTTAAATTTATGTGCTAAGTTTCTATTTTCTTAAAAATGTATCACAATATTATTCAAAACGATATTTAACTTTTTCCGATACAAATATATTTACTTCCTAAATTGTTTGCTAAAAATTTCAATAGATAGAAAAATAAAAACCAAATAGTATCTACACTACCACATAGTGCTTATTTTTTTTCTTAATTTTTTTTTCACATTACTAATTTAGCTTCTTTGTTGCACTTTTCCTTTTTTTTGTTTTTCTCGCAAACACCATTCAGGATTATTGCGTTGACATAAGTAAAAAAGTTTGTTTTTTCTTTTTTGAACAAAGGTAAATTATTAGAGGCAATGCTTATTAAAAAAAAAAAAAAAAAAAATTATATAGTAAAGAGAGAGCATCACCCGAAAAATCTAAAAGCACAGTGCTTTACAAAATTTCGTCAGCTTCCCTAATTTATCTCAGGTCAATTTTACTACACAGATCCGACCTGACAAATTCCGACCGAGTTGAGTTTTGTTCAATTCCGATTAGATCTTTCTTCCGTAATACTTACTTTTAGCGAATACCCCACAAGTACCCATTCGATCTTGTCTTGGATGCTGGTGGCATTACGTTAGGGTTCTTCTTCAATCCTTTTTGGTTTTCGGCATAATTCCCAAACAATGGGTCGCTCTCGTGGGAACTTCCACAATTACGAAGACCCTACTCAGAGGTTTACTCACAATTCATTCTTCCCCATATGGGTTTCTTCTCGTGTATTTCTCTGTTGTAATTAATTGCCTGAATTTTGATTTTAATTTCAAGTTTCTTTGATTCTGTATCATTGGGACAATGAGAGAGCATCGCTTCAAAATTGAGGCTTTTTAAATCTCTTTTCTCATTAGCTATAGTCTCTTCATCTATGTAATTTGGCAGTATCTGCTGAATTGATCGAAATTCGTATGTGTTTGACTCTGCGTTGCGCTACAATCATTGCTTTTTTTAGTTGGGACAATGAATGTTTGCTTCAAATTTTGTGGCTTTTGACAGTAGCTACTATAGTCACTCCTATGATCTTTGTGATAAAATTTGGGTATTTGCCTTGTGTTGTAGAACGAGGAAAAAGAAAAATGCGGCTAATGTGGAGAACTTTGAGTCGACATCTACGGGTACAAATTTTTACTCATCAAACTTTTCTTTTTAGTTCTCCTGTCAAGATTCCACTTTTGTTCTAAACGTCTCTACTTGTGGAGACAGTTCCAGGTACTGAAGGAGGAGGGAAGTATAACTGCGATTATTGCCAGAAAGACATTACTGGCAAAATTAGGATCAAATGTGCTGTCTGTCCCGATTTTGATCTCTGTGTTGAATGTATGTCTGTTGGAGCTGAGATCACTCCTCACAAATGTGATCACCCTTACCGTGTTATGGTTAGTTTGGCTTTCGCTTTTTCCTACTTTTTAGTTTGCAGCAAAAATTTTGATTCTTTGGGAAAGTGATGGCTTTTCTCTGTACTCTCATCATCTAGGACTCAGTGGATAGATGTTTTGGTTGAGTTCCAATCGTAACCAGTTATCTTTTCGTTTGCTTTCTCAGGGAAATCTAACTTTCCCGCTTATTTGTCCCGACTGGAGTGCTGATGATGAAATGCTTCTCCTGGAGGTACCACTTCTTTTATCATATTGATATGGGTTTCTATGAATTCTGTTTCTTTCAGTGGAAAGAAAAGTAATTTCTTTTAATCTTTCAATTCAGGGACTTGAAATTTATGGCTTGGGAAACTGGGCGGAGGTCGCGGAGCATGTTGGAACCAAGAGTAAAGAACAGTGTCTCGAGCACTACAGAAACATTTATTTGAACTCGCCATTTTTCCCACTTCCAGTATGCTACATCGATCTGTTAGATAACATATATTTCCCACAATAATGCTTATCCTTGTACAACTTATTGATCCAGGGGAGATATGTTTTTATTTCCCAGGATATGTCACATGTAGCAGGGAAGAACAGAAAAGAACTTCAAGCCATGGCAAAAGGACGCGTCGACGACAAGAAAGGTATGTGCTACTCTAATTTAATTCATGGCTATGTGATTCTTCGTTGTACGTGTTGCTATCTTAGTTCTGATATTGATGTGGCTTCTTATTTGGCAGCAGAGCAGAACATGAAAGAAGAGTACCCCTTCTCTCCTCCTAAAGTCAAGTATGTCTCTCGTTCTTCACAGATACTGTACAGTAATACCTTATCGTTTTCTCATCTTTTATCCAATTTTCTCGCAGAGTTGAAGATACACAAAAAGGTGAGTCCTTTGCTTGGTATGTTGTATTTGGTTTAAAATATAGGTGTCCTTGTTGTTGTATTATATAGTTTACACCAATAGTTATATTTAGATCACAATCTCATAAATGGAATCATCTGGCTCTTGTACTTAAGAAGCTGATTGAGCATAAAGATCCAAAAAAGGCCCAATATCTGTCATTGTATTTATACTGGTTGATATTTTCTCCCTTTTTCTTTGTTCTGACGTGCTTTGTGGGTAGAGTCTCATATAGACAGGAGTTTTGGAGGAAAGAAACCTGTGGCCACCCCGGTGAACAACTCTTTGGTTGAATTGAGTAATTACAACCAAAAAAGAGAGGAGTTTGACCCTGAATACGACAATGATGCTGAGCAACTCTTGGCTGAGATGGAGTTCAAAGATAATGATACTCCTGAAGAACATGAGCTGAAGCTGCGTGTGTTGCGTATCTATTCGAAAAGGTACATCCTTTAAGATAAAACAGTGAACATAGTCTCTCTTTTTTTTTTTGCCTCTGCCCACTCTGACACACGTGAGTGTGATGTTTGTAGGCTTGATGAGAGGAAACGTAGAAAAGAGTTCATAATAGAAAGAAACCTGTTGTACCCAAATCCGTTTGAGAAGGACCTGTCTCAGGAGGAGAAAGTGCTGTGTCGACGTTTGGACGTTTTTATGCGTTTTCATTCAAAGGAGGAGCACGACGAGCTACTCCGTAGTGTTGTAAGCGAGTACCGCATGGTGAAACGACTCAAAGATCTCAAGGTAAGGACATTGGTACTCTCAAACTGTGTGTTTGATTTCTTTGACTGGATGTGGCTCACTGTGTTGGGTTGGGTGGGGCAGGAAGCTCAAGTGGCAGGGTGTCGTTCGACTGCTGAAGCAGAGAGGTATCTTGGGAGGAAGAGGAAGAGAGAGAATGAAGAAGGGATGAACAGAGGGAAAGAGAGCGGTCAATTTGGTCAAATTGTTGGGGAAATAGGCTCTAGACCTCCTGTGCAAGCTTCTTCAAGCTATGTGAATGATTTGGACCTGATTGGATTCACGGAGTCACAACTGCTGTCTGAATCCGTGAGTGTTTAGATACTGAACAGTGTGAAAAATGAGTTTTTGTTGTAAGTTGTAACTGAAAGAAGAGTTGTTTGTTTTGCAGGAGAAGCGTCTGTGCAACGAGGTCAAGTTGGTTCCACCGGTTTATCTACAGATGCAACAAGTGATGTCACATGAGATATTCAAAGGGAATGTGACGAAGAAGTCGGATGCATATAGCCTGTTCAAGATTGAACCAACCAAAGTGGATCGAGTTTATGATATGCTTGTGAAGAAGGGCATTGCTCAACTTTAAAGGCTTGTGTAGTGTTGTATCATATATATATGTGTGAGCTCTGTTGAGTGACATTACCATGTTTATTACACCTTGTCAGAATTAGTTTATAATAGAAAAAACAATCAAGTTATCCACAGATTGTGAAAAGAGATAAGGTGAATGAGAACCACACAATCTAAACTCCAATGTTTTAGTATATAAGAAAGAATCCGTCTCCTACAAGTACAAGGAAACGAAGAGGTGAGATGACGACGATGATGTCTCTCCCCAAAATGAAACTATCTTGTCTGCAACCACACCTCCAATTTAGCAGTAGCAGATCATTAGCAGCAGCTCAAGCTTTTCCGAGCTCAAGCATAAGGAACAGAACATCATGTCGTGTTCGGTGCGGCTCAGCCAGAAGAAGATTAACTTCGAAAACTAGCAGAGGCGTCAAGCTTGAGAAGGCACAAAAACCTCTGGGTTTGGAGCGACAATGGAGACATGCTGTGGTGGGTGGAGTCTCCGTAGGGTTGATGATGGCTTTGGTATGGGGAATGGATGCAGAGAAAGCTATGGCGCTTGGACCAGAAGGTCCTTTAATGGAAGAGTTTTGGGACAACGTGAGAAGGTACGGTCTTTACGCTCTCACGGTCAGCACCGGAGCCCTCTCTGCAGTCTTTGAGCCTATCTTCGAACTCCTCAAGAACCCAATCTCCGCTGTTCTCATTCTGATCATCTTAGGTGGAAGCTTCTATATCGTCTCCCAAGTTGTCTCAGCCATGATCGGTGTCAACGAATTCGCTTATGATTACAGTTATTAACCAACTATAGCTTGTTTTGTTCTCTTCATTAATACTCTGCTTTTATGTTCTTGTCTTTTTGATCTATTTATATTTTTGTTACACAATCATCAATCACATTTTATTTGACATAAAAGTTACACCAAATCATGTACATTGTAAAAAGCTCTTAGAAGATGTGAGAATTGGTTGTCAAATGTTTTCAATAGTATTTGTAAGAATCTTCAGGCCGTCCGGCGACGTAATCCATCAGTCCCTCGCCGGTGGATTCTTCTGAGACCTGTTGAAAGCCACCGAAGGTGATTGCCATCGCCAAGAAGGCTCCAGTTGACGCAAACAGAGGCCAGAAATAGGCTAAAATGTTCACAATCCTTGGTGCTGCGTACATGAGCGACACCACAATCACGCTCACCATGATTGCCACCATGAAATGGAATCTGTATTCCATTAGCTTTGTCTGGATCTCCATTTCCTTTTGATCAACTGGGAGAGAGAGATAGAATAGAGGTGAGAGAGGGAAGGTGCTGAAGCCAAAAAGAACTCTGAAGATTGTAATTTATGAGGAAGGAGATTGAGATGGTTTAGATTTGAAAGTTGGTACCTTTGGGATATGTTGATCAAACGCAAGTTCTCAAGTCCTTTTCAAGTGGCTGTGTGCTAGGTGAAGATTCCATTGTTTACAATAGTTTAACCCACTAATCAATGATTACTGACTTGAATACCCCCTAAGTTTAGAGAATGTGAAGGGACATAATCGTCATTCTAAGATGATGCTTTTGTCCGGAAGATGGGTTTTGTCTCTTTTCCTCGTGATATGATTACCAAACGAAAGACTTTGTGTAAGAGAATAAAGAAGGAATAAGATAAGGGATTGCTGATCGCTTTGCAAAGTTTCTTCCTTTTCTTCATATCCAATGGAAAGGCATATCATCCTCTTTTCTTTTCTTAGTTTACATTATTAAACTCATTGTCATGACTAGTCAAGTAATTGATTAACATTATAAGATTTTAAACAAAAAAAACTCTTAAACCATCGGAATAACTCTGACATTCTCCATTAATGGGTTTTCAAAAACAAACCCATTATAAGATATGTATTGATCACTTTACATATATCAGCAGTCATAAGATCTTCTGAACACATAATTTACAACTACTAGCTATTCAGCTTCAAAGTTCAAAACCATAGCGGAATTCAAAATTATACAGCAAAGCGACTATCAAAAGCTATCTACCTCTACTATCGTCTGCAAAGATGGCTTCCATTTCTGTTGTAACAAAACGCCTTGTGGGTTTTGCCGCAGCAGCAGCTCGAGCTGTTTCCTTGTCAGAGTGATCTTTATGCACCGCTTTCTCCCAGTTTTGCTCTCAGCTGCGTCTTGAGGTGACTCCTTGGCCTTCTCTGTTGATGCCTCATCATCTGACCAGACATCTCTGACCTTGTTTCCATGCTTGCAGAGCGATGAGTGAATACAGTTTCCCATGGTTCATAGTTATGTGATGAAGCCATGAATCAAACAATTTATATTCAGCTCTTGGACCAACGTGCAGACCATCATATTCCCACTAACCCTTTTCTTTATTGTGGTCAGCTAATGTAGCAGCACTTGATAAACATATCTAGTTGCACATGCAAATGTCAAAGTCTTAAATATTAATGAAGCATGCTTCCTAGGAGGAAGGCAAAGTCAAATCAACACCGCCCCAGTATTAAAGTTAATAGGAGGATAGGAAGAGAAGACCATGAACTAATTAATGAGAAGGAGACTTAATCAGCTCTCTAAATTGTTTCAAATGTGTATAACCCGAGTTTGCTAACATTACAAAATCTTTCCTGATCCAGAGTAGACTGGTATCAGGAGAAAGAAAGCTAAATAGTGGATAAAGCTCGAAGCCAAAGAGACATATCATAGCTACATACCGATTACAAAAGCTACACAGAAACTCCTCCAGATGAGCGTCTAGACTCCAACCATGCCTTTGCCGCAACACTAGTAGTCAAAAACCAGCCAACCTTATCCGGGGCTTCATGGAAAGGAGCATTTAGCTCCTTTAAGTGAGACTCGAAAACAGCTGCCAAACCTTTGTCTGAGTATTTGTGTTTCCCATGTCCAGTGTTGATTCCAAGCAACGGAGGGAACTCTTCTCCAGATTCCAGAGCTGCCTCTGATAAGTCATTCATCCAAACATGAAGAGCAGTCAAGGCTGCCCCCAAAGAGAGACTTTTTAGATGTAAAGACCATTGGGTAGCAGACTTCGATTGGAGGCCCGTATAAATGTCACACTCAAGTCCAAGTTGTAGGATCTCACAAGCTCTTTCCAACTGATTGAGATTGACACAGAGATCAATCAAGCAATTCAAGTATGCTTTCTTTACATCAGAGCCAATGGAATCAATCAATTCAGATGCTTCCTTCTTGAACACCCCTTCCTCGCAGTTTTGCTCCTCGGCCAACATCTTTACCACTTGACCAAGCTTTGGCTTCGCCTTCTCGACACAGCCAATGAGTTTACCAATTTCCTCACTCGGTGTCTGGGTCATTACATTCAGAAGGCACCCACAGAATCTATCATCCGGAGTAATGCCCAGTTCCAACACTTGATCGAATGTCCTCACAACATCATCTACCTGTTTGGCTTTCCCATAACACTGGATAACTGACGTCAGAACAAAAAGAGTAGGCTCAAAACCAGCTTCTCTCATTTGAAGAAGAGCCGCCTCAGCCTCTGAAACCCTCCCACTGCAAGAGTACACAGTGATCAGCGAAGAGAAGGTCCAGCTGTCCGGATCACAAGACCCACAATTCTTCATATCTTGAAAAATCTCAAAAGCCTCATCCACATATCCGATATCAGCACACATGGACAAGAGAGTATTGTAAAGAATCACAGTTAAAGACAATCCTTTTTCCTTCATCTCGCGGTAGATAGCAAGTGCATCATCCCCATAACGAGCTCTACCATAAGCTCTAACGAGAGCAGCATAAGTACTCCAGTTGGGTGTAAAGCCATTGCTAATAAGATCCTTGTAGATTATCTTAGCCTGCCAAGGCCTCTTAGCTCTACCCATTGAATCTAACAACCTATTGTAAATAACCAGATTAGGCTTCACCCCAAGGGCCTTCATCTCTTCATATATATTAAGACACCCATCATAGTTTCCAGAAACACCATAAATCCTAATCAAAGTCGAAAAAGTAACAGCTTCAATACGCCAATTCTCAGTCCTTGCACGGTCATACAAGCTCAAAGCCATCTCAACATCACCAGCACGCCCGTAAGCGTCAATCATAGCTGCCAAAGTGACATTATCAGGCTCACATCCAAAGGAAGACATTTTCTCAAACCACTCAACAGCTCTCTTAGGTACACCACACTGCCTAGCACAGCTAATGATCGTAGTGAAAGTTGCATTATCCGGTTTAACACCTCTCTCAAGCATTTCGCCGAACAGCTTCTCAGACTTTTCAAGATCCTTGCTTTTCCTAAACACCTTCATGGTGACATTGTAGAGAATCACTTCCCTGCTAGGTTTCATCGTCTCCAAGAGATTGTTCAACACAAGTGGCGCAGTTTCAGGGTTAGTCATGTTATTGAGAGTAACAACAGCATCTTGCTCAAACAATTTACCACCAAAGCCAGTAATGACATCGCAAACATCAGCGTCGTTTGGTTTACAGGCGTCAAGAGACTCGGCTAGTTTGATAAGAGAAGAGTACCTTGAATCGTAAGATTTTCTACGGAGCAGTGAAGCTCGGGGGCTTTTGGGATTAACCCAGACGTAGCTTTTGGAAGCTGCAGGAGGTTCTGGTAATGGAAGATCCGCATCAAGTTTGGATTTTTCGGTCCGGGTTTCTTGCGGAATCGCTTCTTGTACTGAAACATGGGTTGCTTGGAGAAGGTTTCTGGAGTGGGAAGGAGAAGAATTGGGGTTGTAAGAGCAGAAGAAGCTTCTTGGAGTGGATTTGGGATAAACTGAGAGAAGGTTGCAGAGAGGGAGAGGGTCATGGAGAAGAGATGAAGGAGAGGAGCATAGATGATGAAATGACATTTTTTTTTTTTTTTTTTTTTTTTGGGGTGTTAACTACTTCTTCTTCGTAGTTGCAGTGTAGCAGCCTCGAGTCGAGACCTTATCCAACAGATCGATTTTGTAAGAGAAGAAGGAAATGAAGAAAGTTGTGCTGTTTAATTATTACTGAATATGACTGCGTGCTGTTTTAAACGTTGAAACCCACCGCGTAGTGCCACTAGCTTTCTAATAGATGACGGCGTATTGGGTTTGGACATGATCATATGGCCTACCCATATTGATGTTTACGGCTAAATAATAAAAGCCCATTAGAGTACGACTGTAAGAGTTTCAAGAATTCAAAAATTATGGAAGTATACGTGTAGTTTTAAGATCAAATATTCTAAGGCCATGTTTATAGGCATATCAGATGGGGTGTTCTTAGGCCATTTAAAAATGAAAATAATTGAATAGTGGACTTAAGATCAGACTCATTGATCTTATTCTATAACTGTTCTTGGGCCTGATCTTGTGTGACGTGTCTCTCTCGGATTGGAGGACTTGATTGAGAATATATGGAATAAATTTGGACATTAATCTATGTATTAATTAAATAAAATATTTATCTTATTTAATTAGTTAAGTAATATGTTTGTTTGTTTTTTTCTAAATTTTATTTACAATGTTTTTTTTGTTAAATAAAAATTTGGCATTGTATTTTGAATTTTAGTAAAAGTTTTATAAGTTTGCAATTAAAATGTTATTTTATAAATTTATATAATTGTAATATGTTTAAGAATATTAATAAACATTATATTATTAAATAGTATTAAACATTCTTAAATTTTTTATTAAACATTAATCTATGTATTTATTAAACATTCTTAAATTTCTATAAGAATATTATATTATTAAATCTTAAGATCTTAAACATGTTCTCCCAATAACTAACTTCTTAACAAAAGTTCTTAGCTACTGATCTTACATTATTTTCACAATATTTATACTCTAAGAACACCCTAAACTGATCTCCCTATAAACATGCCCTGAAGATGGATAGCTAGTGGAGTTAAGAGACTTTATTTCAAACGAGGTTTTATAGAATCGTTGAAAATATGGTCTCACGAAAGAAAGTTAGATATCTAAACAAATCATGCATGTAGAAGCATTTTCATGATTAATGACTTAACCGTAAGGTCTTATGGGTGGAAAGGATGAGATATGTTGTATTTGTCACAGTCGGGTACTAATTAGTCCATACAATTTGAAATCTTATGAGAGGAGTCACTTCAAGAAGCCAACATATGAACATAAAATGAAACATCTCAACTCTCAAGATATGTCAATGTCGATCAGTTTGTTATGTTCTCGTGTTTTAACTCTTAAGAAATAATATCGGAATCAAATTAAAGTCAAAAATTGTCTCTTTGACCCAAATATATATAGAGCTTAATGTGATTGCTACGATTAAAGCGTGCAACATAAATGAAAAATATACAAAATAACCATATAACTCGAGAATATCTTTTCATATCTGGACTTTGTAGTAATTTTTTTTTTTTTTTTTTTTTTGTTAAAGGATATTCAATTGAAAATAGCAAAAAGGAGAAAAGTTTACAAGGCTTACACCCAAAAACGAACAGCCCAGTTAATACAAACAAAAAAAATCTAGTTAAGGTCCATAGTTAGAAAAGAACCAAAGTGAACCAGAAGATGAACCAAATCGTTCTGGATGAACCAGAAAAATGGTTGGGAGATAACCGCCTTTATGTAGATCATCAATGTCTACGACACTCCCTCCCACTTTTCCCAGATATCAATTAGGGTTAACCTCCT
This sequence comes from Camelina laxa, assembly GCA_024034495.1. Lineage (NCBI taxonomy): Eukaryota > Viridiplantae > Streptophyta > Magnoliopsida > Brassicales > Brassicaceae > Camelina > Camelina laxa. The sequence continues at coordinate 18,662,036 of CM043880.1, forward strand.
CAGTGAAAATCATATAGTAGAGCCAGCTAACCAGAGAAGAAGAAGAGCAGAGGATAGTGCAGCGTTAGAGTCACGGAAGCTTAGAGCCTTATTTCTCATCAGCCGATCAATCTGGCAAAGAAGAAGACTACCAGATTTGAAGTTATCACGGTGAAGGCGATGGTTTCTCTCAGTCCAAAGAGTATAGATCGTGGCTTGCCAGGCGAGAAGGAGAAGCTTTTTTGCAACTCGAGGTCCCCGAAACGTACTTAACCCATGGATAGTTTGCAACCAAGAAGTCGGGGGTGTTAATGAACAGCGACGAGAAACGGGTTCCCAGACGGATCGGCTGAAGGAACACTCAAAGAAAAGGTGGTCGTGGGACTCAGCAGCAGATCCACAGAGCAAACAGCTTGGATCAACCTGCAAACCCCAATTTCGCATTCTATCACGAGTGGGGCATCGATTAAGCATAAATAACCAAACAAGGAAATTATGCTTCGGGATACCCCCTGAACACCACACTAGCTTATACCAAGGTACAATTGGCAATGAACCCTTAAGAGCCTTATATATTTTTCCTGTTGAGTGACTATCTCTAAGTTGATCATTAAGCCACCATGTGTAGGTGTCCGGTTCCTCCGAGAGCTCAATAGCTGCTAGCTCCATTTGGACAGTTACTTGACGGTCCGATCTGGCTAGGGGAAGTCTCCAACCATGTTGCCTCCATAAGTCTGCCAGCAGTGCATCCTTAGGAACACCCCTATAACCATCATTCTTCAGGTAAGTGGATAAGCTACCAACACTACTCCAGTTATCACTCCAAAACTTACAAGAGGCTCCATTCCCCAGTTTCATCTTTATCCAAGAGTATGCCTCTTGTCGGTATTTAAATAATTTGTTTGTTAACCAGGATAAGCGATGGTTTGGTTTGCGAGTCCAAAAATTACTGAGGTTCCTGGAGAGGACAACATTCTTGAACCACGCTACCCACACAGAACCCGACCTAAAGAAAAGGAGCCAGATGAGCTTAAGCATACACGCTTTGTTCCATACACTCAGGTCCCAAAGTCCTAACCCTCCTTCACTTTTGCCATTCACCACTACACTCCACGCAACACGAGCTGAATGATGCCCTTCTGTAGTTCCTTTCCAGAGAAAGGCTCCTGAGAGAGAGTTGAGGGTATCTATACATCTCTTTGGGAGAATAAAAGCTGAGCACCAGAAGTTAGCAATACCAGCAATCACCGTTTTCAGCAATTGAAGTCTCCCTGCGAATGAGAGAGCCTTCGTTGACCATCCATTAAGAGTGCTTTTCACTTTGTGAATCAAGGGGGCACAATCGAGGAGAGTAAGCTTTTTTGAGCAGAGAGGAACACCAAGGTACCGGATAGGAAGCTGCCCATGAGTAATCCCAGATTTGAGCTTGATTTGATCAATCTCCGGTTGAGCAAGTCCAGAGGTGTAGAAACTCGTCTTGGGAAGGCTGATAGCTAACCCTGAAGCAACTTCAAACTCTTTTAGTACCGCAATACGTTCTCAACGGAGTTGGGAGATCCATCAACAAAGATCAGCAAATCATCTGCAAAGCAAAGGTGCGTTAACTTTAACCCTTCGCATTTGTAGTGATAGTTAATTTTTCCTTCCTCAGCAGCTCTGTCTAACATTGCAGATAAACAGTTCATTGCAAGGACAAAAAGGTAAGGAGAGAGAGGGTCACCCTGCCTTAATCCTCTACTGCCCTTGAAATAGCCATGAACCGCGCCATTAAAACCCACAGAGAAGGAGGGAGTACAGATGCAAGCTTTTAACCATCTGATGTAAGTTTCCGGAATCTCTATACCTCTTAAACAGCTAAAAATAAATTCCCAACGAATGGTATCAAACGCCTTAGCTATATCAACCTTAATAGTGATGCGTTTTGGCCCTGTTGACTTGTGATACCCATTAACTAGCTCAGCTGCAAGTAGCGTGTTTTCCACTAGAAGTCTCCCTTTAATAAATGCTGTCTGGTTTTTTTGAACCAGGTCAGGAAGAATGGGCTTCAACCGAGAGACCAGAAGCTTTGAAATGACCTTATACAGAGTATTAAGACAGGAAATAGGCCTGAAATCAGAAACTTGAGTAGCACCATGGAACTTTGGAACAAGTGCCAATATGGTAGCATTAGTAGCCTTTGGGAGGAAAGCAGTGTGAAAGAAGTGAAGGATACTAGCGACAGTTTCTTCTCCTAGAACTCCCCAAGCAGCCTTGTAGAAGGCAGAGGTAAAACCATCCGGCCCTGGAGCCTTATTCGCATTCAATCTAAACAAGATTTTTGTGATTTCTTCTTGCGATGGAATCCTCATCATTGCGCTCTTTGTTTCAGGGGAGCAACGATAACTGATCAGACTTTGCAACCAAGAGAGAGAAATGGACAGTGGAAGCAGAATTGGTGGACTCAGAATGGACTGAAAGTGGCTCACTGCCATCCTACTCATTTCAATTGGATCGTCAACAAGAGATCCTGACAAGGTGGAGAAGGACCGAATGGCATTAAAAGCGTTTCTGATTCTTGTCATGCGGTGGAAATACGCAGTATTGAGGTCACCTTCTTTTAACCAATTGATGCGAGATCTTTGTTTGAAATAGGCTTCTTCAATTCTTCGTAGAAAATCCTATTTTTCATGCAAAGTTTTTTCCTGTTGAAATAGGTCAGTAGTAGGGTTTGCAAGAGCTTGTACCTGCACAGATTGAAGCAAACAGTTAGTTTCTCTCACACAATTTTGAATGTCTGAGAAATTCTCTCTAGAAAGTGTTTTTAACTCTCGCTTTAAAGATTTTTGCTTTGCACACAGGATGGACAAACTTGTTTCCATGGGATGTAGATTTCCAGCCAAAATCCAAGCAGTTTCAATCGTTTGGAGAAATCTCGGGTGGGAAGTAAGAAAATTGAAGAATTTGAAAGGTTTTGTTCCCCCATTGGGGAGGGATGCGTCAAGGTTTAAGAGGCAAGGGGAGTGATCAGAGAACTCAGGGGCCAAGAAGGACGCCACGCTGTTTGGATAAGCGGTAAGCCAACCATTATTAACAAGGGCTCGATCAAGCTTTTTACAGACAGGGTTTGAAGGACTTTTGTTTGACCAGGTAAACAAGGAGCCTTGATATCGGAGGTCAAAAAGCTCTAGTTGCAAAAGACAGTCACGAAGCTCCATCATTCTAGAGGTTAAGTGGTTAACCATCAAACTGGAGTGCTCACTTGGGTGGATAATCTGATTAAAGTCCCCACAGACCATCCAAGGTAAAGAATCTAACTGGAATCTATGATGGAGATCAAGAAGCTCACACCACAGGTCAGTTCGATCATCACTGGTATTTGGAGCGTAGATGGCTGTGAAATAGAACCTGTGACCGCCTTGAATTATTGCTTCACAGGTAATCAAGTGGCGGGACTGATGAAGGACAGTCACTGTGACCGGAGGTTTCCAAATAAGCATTATTCTTCTACTGCATGATTCGAGGTAAAATGCCAACCAGGGCAGGTAAGGTTCATGACACGGTTCAGATTTGGTTCTTTAATATGGGTTTCAATAATAGCACCAAAAGAAGGCTTATTAATAGCAAGCCAAGTAGCAAAAGGCCGATGCTTATCCGGGTTGTTTAACCCTCGGACATTCCAAAAAAAGGGTTTTATATACATTTGAGGGTTAAAAAAGGTTAATGGGGCAGAGAAAACTCTCCCGTTGCCGGAAGACTTTTCACAATGGAGGAGGTAAGCGGGTCAGAAGCTAAAGGAATAGAAGGGCATAAAGCGGTTTTAGTTTGGTTAGGGTTGGAATCAGTTTGTGTTAGGGACAGAGGGGTAGGCGAAAGCACCTCAAACGGGTTGGGAGCGAGGATTACTGGACGGGGGGAGATGAAAAGGAGCAATCCATGGGAGTAGGACGGGAGTCTAAAAGAGTTTTATGGGTGAAAGTAGACTGGGGGTTGTCAGAATGAGTGAAGGTAGGTTGGGACTTGTCAGACTGGGTGATGGTAGGCAGAGGCGGGACGGACTGGGGAGTTTTATTAGTCGAGATTGCAGCAGAGCATTCTGCAGTTGAGGAGACTTGTTCTTTACCCTTCTGGCCTTTGGGAACATAGACTTTCTTGAGAGGTACCTTGTCTTTCTCCCTACTTTCCTTAGAAGCTTCAGCTTCTTTCGTTTCTGTCCATAAAGGTTTAGCAGAAGGGCAGAATCTAATAACATGGCCTATTTCCTTGCACTGAGAGCAGGTAGGAGGCAACCATGGATAGTCAACCGAGATGGTGATGATTTCTCCACTATCCCTCATAATCTCAACAGAAGAAGGCGGAGGTACGTTTAGATCACATTCCACTTTAACGTGAGCTTCTGATATGCTTACTAGATTACGAGTGAATTCATCCATCTCTTTAGGCTCTCCAACGAGGCCAGCCACGAGGCTTATTCCTTTGTGATGCATAAGGTCGAATGGCATCCCTTTCAGGTGAGCCCAGATAGGTATAGCATTTAGATCTGTGTGAGCCCCACCAGATGAATCCCATTGGGCAACTAAGAACATGCACTCACCGACATACCATAACTTTTTCTCCAATACCTTAGTACGGATGTACTCATTTGGCAACCGTACCAGCATAGAGTTGTTGGCGTGGTTAAGGTGAATTTCCAACTTCTGTCCTCTGCCCCACATATGACTAAGAACACTCTGAATGTGCTTATAAGTTGGTAACATACCTTTAAACTTTCCAATAATAAAGTCTTTGTGAATTGCAGCACCTTCTTGGAACACAGAGTCGGAGATAGCTAACCGCGGAGGACCATCAGTTAAGGGAACAGCAGGAGCCAACCGGGTGAGAGAACGATTTGCTACTCTCCTCAGTTTTTGAGCTAAAGTATCCGAGGGAACAGGAAAGGGAGAGGCAGTAGGAGGGGAGGGAGTAGTAGGGGGAGTAGTAGGGACTGGAGGAAGGGGGATAGTGGAGTCACCTTGCTGCTTGAAAGTGAGAACAGATTGGGAGGAGACAGTAGGCAAGGGAAGGAGGGGCGGGGAAACAGGGACAATAAGGGGGCCAGTGGCATTGGGAGGTACAGAGGGTACAATACGGGATGGGGTAGTAGTGGGAACAGTTTTAGATGGGGTGATAAACTTTCGAACCACCTTAGGCGGAGCTTGAGGGAGGAGACCATCAGTTTGAATTTGAGCCGCAAGTTTTACTGTAGCACCAATTTCATATCTAGGGTTAAGTTTCAGGGTTTGATTGTAGGAGTTAAGAATAGCTTGCGCTTGGGCACTCACTACCACAGGAGTAGACTTGTGATGAGCTGGTAGAGCAAGAATCACATTCTCTGGCTCAGGAAGAGCAGTGCGAGATTGTGGAGAGAGGGAAGCAGGGGAAAGAGGGGAAAGAGGGGGAAACTCATATAAGGAAATGAAGGGTGGGTTATCGGGTGGGTCAGGGGGGAGAAGGGGGGGGGATGAAAAGAACTGCCTTCAGCCAGAGCTGAAGCTGGATTTTGGCCGGAAATCTGATCCACCGGGAACCAGCGGTTCGCCGTCATTTTTTCAGTAAGTTATTTTTCAGTAAGTTTACAAATACTTTGTAGTAATGTTAATGCAACATTTGTGTATATTTGGAATGATGAACCAAATTTTGATGTATGCAACCCATATAAACTGCTTTTAAATATAATACATCTTTATTATCATATGTTCAAATGTCAAATCCAAAAACTTACTATATAATTCATCTAACTCTTGGAAAAAAACTCTAGGTATTTTTATTAAATTTTTATATTTAAAATTAACTAAAAATTGTAAATTAGGTTCATCATTCCAAAAGTATTTTGTTAAATCAAGAATTGGAGGAATTTTCTTTACTTTTAAAAGAATGAATATGCTAGAGAATAATTTAGAAAGCTGTAAAAACTGTTGAGATTAAAATTTTAAATATTTTGTGTCATGGCAAAAAAATGAAAACAGTTCAAGCAGACAAATATATAAAGATTTAATATACGAATATTCGAAAACACAACTCTACAATGAATAACTGCAATTTTACAATGAACAATCACAACTTTTCGTAAAACATACAATTGAAAATTTCTACATATTTTTTTGAAAAATTATCCAAAATGTATGATTGATAAAACACAACTTTTGGTGGCATTTATTCAGATTGCTATTATATATAGAAATGTTAGTAAGGTTAAACTTCTAACGGAAAATCGGTAATTTCATACACCAGCTAAGGGGGTATGTTCAATTCCTACACCATGTTTAACATTGTGTAAATCTATACATTAAGTTCAATAAAATTTAAATTCACTGCCCCAGCTCGTTAAAATGTGTTATTTACATATATAAGCCGTCACGGTGTTAAGAAACCGTCAACGACTGCTTACGTGGACGCCACATATGAAACGACGTCGTTTTGAAAAACAAAAGAAATAATCTTTTTTGGTTAAAATGACATTGTTTCATTTTTCTTTCTCTTCTTATTTTTCTTTTCTTCCTCCTTTTTTCCCGATTTGGGGATTGAACCCAAAAACCCTAAAATTATTTAAAAATTCCCAAATCAATTGATTTGGCCAACTTGTATCCAACATTAGTCTTTTCAGATTACGTCATCTCTGTGACTTGAACCTGGCTTACAACAATTTCACTGCTTCGCCAATCCTAGCTGATTTTGATAAACTGATGAAGATAGAAAGATGACTTACCCTCGTCCGTTCATCATTTTCAGGCCCACCTCCAATCGAGCTTCTTCAGCTAACAAATAACCTATTTTAATGTCGAGAGAAACAAGCTTAGTAGAGACTTGACAAATACAATTCTCAATTTTACTTAACTACGTTCACTCGCTCTCTTGGGAATTTTTAAAATAATTTTAAGGTTTTTGGGTTCAATCCCCAAATCGGGAAAGAAGGAGGAAGAAAAGAGAAGTCAGAAAAAAGGAAGAAAGAAGAAACGACGTCGTTTTAGCCAAAAGAAATTATTATTTTTTGTTTCTCAAAATGACGTCGTTTCATATGTGGAGTCCACATAAGCAGCCGTTGACGGTTTCTTAACACCGTTACGGCTTATGTATGTAAATAACACATTTTAACGAGTTGAGGCAGTGAATTTAAATTTTATTGAACTTAATATATGGATTTGCACAATGTTAAACATGGTGTAGAAATCGAACATACCCCCTTAGCTGGGGTATGAAATTACCGATTTTCCAACTTCTAACAACATTGCTTAGATATATAGAGATTGAAGTGTATAATTTCCATCAGTCATGTAAGAAACGACCAATGTAATCAAAAGACTCACACCAAAAAAACACAGTCTCTCTAGCTCTGTTTCATGAAAACCTAATCATCTCCCTCTTCAACCTTTCTTCTCTCAGCTCCTTCAAGCTCTTCTTCCCAATCATATTCATCATTATGTTTCTCAAGTAATTAATTACTAGAACGGTTCTTGGATCAAATGTATAGTATACTCAGTCAGACCAACAATATATACTATTGGGACAATTAAATTCATAACCACATAATCAGCTCAGCTCTTATGTATAAACCACAAGACTATGATCAACAAGTACAGAAAAATTAGAGAATAAGTCCATGTACCAACAACAAAACCAAAACCAGAAAAAAGTTGTAGTTTAAAGCATATGATAAGAATACATTATAGTGGTTCATAATACCACGAGTAAAGCTGAATACAAAAACTAGTAGCCAATCACATTTTAACAGAATCTGAAACCTCTCTAAAATTCTCACACATGTTGCACATAACACTGAAGCATCAAAAAAGAGGACACGAGTTTTTAGAGACACAAGTAAGTGGTATGGCATTTCCTTAAGATCTCTATTCTATGTTGGATTGACCTTAGATCATGTGCCTTATGATCTTGACGTTGCTCTTCCAAACAATTCCAGTTTTGGCTAGCTTCATAGAAGTTGACTTATGAATCCTAGTAGTGAATACCCTTCTGTTCAAGCTTCTCCACAAATTTCTTTGCCACCTTTGTGTCTTGATCGTTCAAGCAACGATCCAAGATACTCATGATGATTTTCCGGTTTGGAACATAGATCATATAACTGCTTCCTCCAACTTTCCCTTTCTTGCTAATGCGTCGATGTAAGTCCCTAGATGCTAAACTGGAGGTTCCATCAAAGGATTTTTGAAGACCTTCCCTAATACGTAGTGAGCAAACTCTGTCTCTCGAGAATGAGAACAAGCCACCAGAATGTTCCAGTATGTAGTAGACGTCTTTATTAAAATAGATTAATAATTTAATTTGAAATAAAAATTAATAATTTTATTTAAAATAACGATTAATAATTTTATTTAAAATATGGATTAATAATTATCAAAAGATTTTCCTGACATGGATTAATAATTTTATTTGAAATTATCTTTTCTTATTTTGAGAAACAGTAGTGATAATATCGTACAATAAAATCTTCATAATTTACTAATTACTAAAATTGATAAATTTATCCATTTCCAAGTTTGACCAGTGTAATTATAAACCCAATTCAATAAAAAAAAATATAAAGACATTTTATTTTTCTAAAAACCTTATAGAAATATATGATACCATCAATATTATAAATGAATAATTATATAAAATTATGATTATATATATATATTAAGAAAATTTAGTGATATGATTTTTGTGTTGATGTTGTTTCTTAAATTTACATTAGTTTTTCCTGAAATCCATTTCTTAATTTTGTAAAGTTTTTGGTGTTCTTTTTAAGACATCATAAGTTCATAACTGTTGGTTTTCTTGATTATAAAAAGTATTGATTACAATGATTAAAATTTAATTTAAAATATACTCCATCCTATTCAAATTAGTTGTCGTTGAAGATTTTTTGTACACAAATTTAAAAAATAATTATAATTTTGATTTTACCTTTTATTAATAGATTTTTTTAATTTTTAATTGGTCAAAACATTAAAACAGTTCAAAAATTTTAAGTTTTTTAACTATCAAACATCTACATAGAAAATTTATATTAAAAACGACAATTATTATAATTTTTAATTAGTCAGAACATTATTAAACATATACATTGAAAACTAAAACGTCAATTATTATAAAATAAAATTTTAATTATAGAACGACAACTAATAAAAAAATAGAAAAATATATTTTAAATAAAAATACTAAATTATGAACATTTAATTATAATTTTATCGATAAATAAACAAAATTATATGGTTCCAATAAATTAATACCTCTACAAAATATATAATAGTACGACTGTACGAGTTTCAAGAATTCAAGAATTGTGGAAGGGATATAGTTAGGGTAGAAGATCAAATATTCTAAAGATGTATGTATACCTAGTGGAGTTAAAAGACTTTATTTCAAACGAGGTTTTATAGATATCTAAACAAATTAAATAGAGCATCGGAAATAAAATTAGATTTCTAAACAAAGCATGCATCATGCATGTAGAAGCTAGCATTTTCATGATTAACGTTAACCTTAAGGTCTTATGAGTGAAAAGGATGCGATGTGCTGCATTTGTTGTTAGCAATACGAGTCTAAAAGCAGAACATTTGCTTTATCATTTATACGAACACCATCATCATCAAATTCAAAGGAGCATGGATAATCTCTATTAAGCTTAGACACAGATAACAACGATTTAGCAATGTTAGGGCAGACAAGAACATCTTTTAATAGTAAATTACCTGAAGAAGAGGCAATGCATTCGGAGCCTGTGTGAGTAATGGGGAGAAACGTACCATCACCAACCATCACATAGTCTGAACCAGTGTATGGTTGAGAGCGAATTAAGGACTTGGGTACTATTTGTGACGTGAGCTGTAGAATCAGAGGCAGGAAGCTAATCATGACCATTTTGATCTGTGACGTCGGTAATCCGCATTACAGCCATTGCAACCGGAACATCTTCACATTGGTAGCTATTATTGAATCTGTGCCAGCAGCGAAGCGCAGGGTGACCCTTCTTACCGCAGATCTGACATGTCATGTTCTGAGAGTTTGATGGATGAGAGACCTGCTGTGAAAACCTCGTCCTTTGGTTGAGTATGAGTTCCTGCCACCACGTGTATTATTTCCTCTGCCTCGACGATTGTACTGTTGCTATGAGTGGTAGGGTTCATTGGACTGGGACGCTGTAAAGGCGACATGTGGAGACACCGGTAAGCTTCGGTATTACATCATCCATAGTAGGACTAGGAGCAGAGTCAAGAGCACTCTCAATAGTGGTTTTAATCGGCTCATACTTTCGGTATTACTTTTACGGGAGTTTTGTTTGTAAGGGCATCTCCAATGGTCCTCTATTTTTGCCTCTATAATAGAGGAACTCTATAATAGAGGTGAGTTTTAATCCAATGGTTCTCTATTCTCACCTCTAAAATAAAGATTGCTATTTTTTTCTCTATTTATAAAGGAACCCTATTTTTTTTACAAAGGTTCCTCTATAAATAATTTTAGAGGACCATTGGAGTAAAACTCACATTTATTATAGAGTTCCTCTATTATAGAGAAAAAAATAAAGAAAATCATTGGAGATGGTCTAACTGGTCACTTCTTCATTTTCTCTGGAACCGTGAGTTTTTGCTTGAATTTGATTTTGATTGCAGTCATCGTGATCCTTCTTTGTTCACGTATGAGCACAATAGTGACACCATTCTCCTGCTCCTCTATGTGGACGACATGATTATCATTGGAAATAACTCCAACACTCTCACTCATCTGCTAGAAGAACTCGCCAAGAAGTTTTGGATGAAAGACTTGGGTCAGGCTCGCTATTTTCTTGGCATTCAAATTCAAACATTCTCTGATGGATTGTTCATGTCACAGCAGAGATATGCTGAAGATATTCTCATTGCAGCCTCCATGGAGCATTGTGCACCAATGCCTACACCTCTTCCTCTTGAACTGGACAAAGTCAAACGTCAGGCTGAAGATTTCTCTGGTCCTACCTACTTTCGGAGTTTAGCAGGGAAACTACAATATCTGACACTAACGAAACCAGATATCCAGTTTGTCGTTAATTTCGTTTGTCAAAAGATGTATAAGCCGTCAGTCTCAGATCTTCATATCTTTAAACGTATTCTCAGGTACATCAAAGGTACGGTTACAATGGGAATGACCTACAGCAGCAAAACTTCATTTTCTTTAAAGGCTTACAATGACAGTGACTGGGTAAATTGTGCTTATTGTACTTATATTGGTAGGAATTTCATTTTGTTGTCATCCAAGAAGCAACCAACTGTATCAAGAAGCTCAACAGAAGTAGAGTATCGCTCCTTGGCCGAAACAGCTGCAGAAGTGAAATGGGTGAGCTTTGTTCTGCGTGAATTAGGCATTGCTCTTCCGAACACTCCAAAGATGTATTGTGATAACCTTTCTACAGTCTACCTCACTGCAAACCCAGCCTTCCACAATAGAACCAAGCATTTTGACATCGATTATCATTATGTTAGAGAAAGAGTTTCCTTGAAGACATTAGTGGTTACACACATCCCTGGAGATCAACAGATAGCGGACATTCTCACCAAGTCTCTTCCGTTCAATGTCTTCAACTTTCTCAGGAGCAAACTCGGCGTAAGCCTTCCTCCGACACCAAGTTTGAAGGGGGATGTTAGCAATACGAGTCTAAAAGCAGAACATTTGCTTAATCTCTCAACAAGTACAAACGGCGTCGTTGGGAACAAAAGTAAGTTGGGCCTTGCGGAAGAAAGAGTGAAGCCCAACAAGGTCCAACACTGTAATCCTCCAACGGCTAAATCAAAAGAAGATCAGAAGCAAGTCACCATCGAAGACTATACGGTTAAAGCTGTCAACAAGCTGCTAAGCGACAAGGAAAGCATTAAGCTATCAAACAGATTTGAAACCCTTGATTCACCTTGTGTAAAAGGATGATGTCACATGTCTGCAACAACTAGCTAGGGTTTATGCCAGATTGTATGAATAAGGCAAACGCACCTTTGTAAACGTTAAGCAAGAATAATAATACAAAGCTTCAATATTTCTATTTTGCTTTCATTTGTCACTTAAAGAAGCCGACATAAAAATGAAACATCTCAAGATATATACGTAGATCAGTTTGTTATGTTCTCGTGTTTAACTCTAAAAAAATAAAATCGGAATCAAATTAAAGTCAAAGAAATGGTCTCTTAAGACACGCAAATATATCATGTCTCTTGACGTTATATATATTTGATGAATTTTTTCTCATAGTCTTGATTGAGTAAAGTAAGTTCTTCAAAGACCGATAGGTTAGTGCTAATAAAGTTTCTTATAGTTAGTTATTGCTTATTTAAAGTACCACAAATAGCACATTCGAACACTTGGCACATACGAAAACCAGTCACATATGGTGTAACTCGTCTTTGAAATGTCTAAACGCTATTATATTATAATCCTACTTGAGAGCCGACATACAATCTTCGAACTAACATGTATTGTAAACAAATAGTAGTTCTGATTCAATTTATGACAAATCTAGTTCTAGTAAAGTTGACCTTAACAATGCGTTCACACATAAAAGATATGGAACCTTGTTTGTGGACCATCAGTCCATCCTTTTACACCATATTGTTATTTTGGTTTTTTCTCTTCATTGCTTCTTAAACATATTTTGTGGTCATCCTTACGAGTTTGTTTACCAATAACATAAACTCTAACCTCCTCCTACGAATATTTTTAAATGGCATCATAATAATACTAGCTTCGCAAGAACAAGGTACCATATATAGTATTGTACTATACAGCTCATGTGCACGAATCCTTCGTCAAACTTGTAATAAACAAGAAGAAAAATGTCACATATCCCGATAATTACCACCGACGCTACTTTGGAAAATGAAAAGAAGAAAGAAAGCTAAATCAGTGGCACATCACAAAAGGCATAGATTAAAGAAATAAAGCGAACTACTATTATTGGTTCATAGAGTATAAAGAAGATAATGAAACAAATTTGCTTTAATGTTTACAGTTGTTTTACACATCTTTCGAATGGGACAACCAAATATTGGAAATGAATACCAAATTACAAAATACAACGACCCTTCTTCCTTCCTTATTGGTTCTCATAATCACAACATTACACGTAAATGTCTCTCTATATATATATATATATTTTATTACTTGTATAATAAAGAAAAAGATTGAAGTAAAATAAAAGGATCTTTTAAAAGGTAAATAAAAAGAAGTCAATCACATGATGGAGCAGCTCTGTGGATTCTCTTCGCTGAAGTAATCACATCTGGTGACGTGGCATGTTCGGTAGGCAGGTGGTGGTGGGCAGCCCCCACCCCAGCTATCGTAAACTGGTCGCCCATAGCATTCGTAAGGCTGCGGCGGCGGCATTCCATATCCATTGAACGCTGGTCCTCCGTAACCATCATAGTATGTTGGTCCACAACACATTGCTGGCTGCCCTTGCGGCATCATTGGGATCACCTGTGGAGGCGGTCCCGGCTGCTGTTTCGGGGCAGGAGCGGGTGCTGGCGCTGGGGCAGGTGTGGGAGCTGGTGCAGGTTTGGCCGCAGCGGCTGGCTTCTCAGGTTCTTTTGGCTTTTCTGGTTGCTTTGGTTTTTCGGGTTCTTTTGGCTTTTCAGGCTGCTTCGGCTTTTCTGGTTCTTTAGGCTTTTCAGGCTGCTTAGGCTTCTCAGGTTCTTTAGGCTTCTCGGGAGCTTTGGGCTTCTCAGCATCTTTAGGCTTCTGAGGAGCTGGTTGTGGCTGTGGCTGAGGAGGCTTGGGTGGCTCGACGATCTCGATGGTCTTTATCGAGCCGCCGCCTTTGGAACATAGTTTGTCCATGATCCTCTCAGGACTACAGCAAACCACCTTGATGATGACAATGTTGGCCTTTTCATCGAACAATTGGTCTCTTATTTCTCTTGTTCCCAATCACACAAGCATAAAATCCACTCAGAGTCCATTTCCAAATACAAAACTCAACGAAAAAATAATTTACCAAAAATTGTAGAAAGAAAAAAGAAAGAAGTAACTCACGAGGGAATTTGCATAGAACCTTCTTGACTTTCTTGTAACACTTGGCACAATCAAGATCAACCTTCAACTTCATCATAGTAACCTGTTTTTGAGACATCAACATCACTAAATCCTCAGCTTCTTCTTCTTCTTCCATAGTTTTTTTTTTAATATTAATTGTATATACTTTGGATTTGACATTTATAAGATCTTATTACTGTAATAAACAAACAGCAAAAAATGAAAAAAGAGAGTAGAAGAACAGATTCGATCTCTGACACAAAAAGAGAAAGAGAAGAATCTGATCTCTTCTTTTTCTTGTTTTTATTTTGGGGTTAAAGAGAATCTGATTTCTTCTCATAGTTTCCACGAAGTTGGTGCTGTCTTTTTTAATCCACGCAAAAACAAACACAACCCACATATACAAATAAACTCTTCATCTTAATAATAAATAAACAAAGAGATATGCCCACAAAGATGTTACATATCCTCAAGACCCACATCATATTAAAACTCACAAACTAAACTGAACAAAAGAAGAGAAGAAAGAAACCTTTTCCTTGCCCTTCTCGGTCATGGCTTTGGTATGAAGAGCTGAGATCTGAGATCTGAAATCTGACGGTGGTTTTAGCTTAGAGTCTACTTCAAGAGAGAGAGAGAGATGGGTGGTGGTGAGAAGTGTAGCTTTTTATAATACAGACTCAAATCCTACTCCACCAATGTTATGATGACACGCGTTACTAGTTGGCGTCGATTTTGATTAATCAGAAAAAAAGCTTTCTCATACTATCTCAATAAAAATAAAAAAATGCTGCAGCCTAAGGTAGTACAATAATGAATCACCAGAACCCTTTTCACATCTCTAACTTTCATAGTTGCCATTATTTGACTTAAACCAAAATCTTTCTTTCTTGATTTGTTTGTTTTTTTTCATCTGTTACCAAATGCCAAATGATATTTACTGCTCATCTCTTAAATTCATTGTTTCTTTTTAAAGTTTTATACAGTACTTTTAAAATTCAATGTTTCTTTACTAGTTATACTATAAACAGACTGACATGCAAGAAGAAAATGAAAATTATACATTTTAAGTAAAGGAGTGGGGTGTGAGTCGGCTTATATTCAATTAATCAATTTTCTCAATCATTCTTCCTTCAACGCAACTCTTTGTCTCCTTCTATAATTTTGTTTGTTTATATAATACTTACTTCTTCTTCTTTTCTTTTTTTCAAATGGTATCTTTGTAATTTGTATATCCAGCTCGATTAATCAACCACTCCAATAGTCCAACTCCCACATCACATGTTTTGTTATTATCTAATAAAAATTAAGAGATAGACATAAATTTTGTATGTTCTATCTTTTAATATTTTCATTTTTCACTAACGAACAAATAGAGCAATCATCATCATCATCAATTCTTCATACGTAAGAAGAAGATAGAACGAGAGAAAAACAACAACAAAAGAAAGAGCTGGAAGATTCGTCACATGCAGAATAGTTGGTCGAATAATAACACTTTATCTTTTGGGCGTTTTGTATTTTTTTTACAAAGGCCAACAGAAAAAATGTCCCTATGTGTATGTGATGCATATTGGTGTATGTGAGTCTTGAAATGGATGGGGTCATTAGACCCAATGGGCATTTCGTAATACAAAAGCATAACTCTTATTGGACTCTCTCTACTTTTAGACCGAAAACTTCAATCCTACTCACCAAGTCCAACGGGCCGTTTCACATTCATTTTCATTTTCATTTTCATAACAATGTATGATCTAAAATATTAGGGATGGAAGTTATGAATTTATGATTTCCAGTTTGGATATTGGATTCGACACGGTTCAGTTAACTGGGGTTTTATAAAACTTAAGCAGTACACAAACAAAGATTTACTTCGGTAACTTCGCTTTGTATTTGACATTTTTAATTCGATACAGTTTCAGTTTGGTTGGAAGATCTTAGCCAAACAGACTGCATATAAACATTCTCCTTCGGTTCGGCTTGGTTTGGGCTCGGTTAATATACATGCCTACGTCTAATGAAGCTGGAGTTAAAACATCATGAACAAATTGTTAGAATTCTTCATAAGTCGATATAGTTTCATGAAAGAAAAAACATACATTTTCTAAGAATATGTGTTTGTTTCAGTGACGATCATGCCCCCAAAAGTGGCCTTCTAAGTACCAAAGTGGATATGCCTAGTTATTATGCACCTCATACCCCAAGTGCTTGCTCTCTCTTATGTCAACTTTAAAGTTTCTCTTCTTTTACATATCTTCCAAGTCTCCAAGACTCAGTTGTTTAGTTCTTATAGAGTTAGTGTCTGTTTTCGACCTTAATGCTCTGTATAATATCTCAATTATTTCCTATGTAGATTTAGTGTTAAGTATACGATTTAGGTGAAAGAGATTGACAAGAATATATAATACTGAAAGAGACACACGGAAATGTACAAAACAAGGAGTCGTCGTCTCGGCTGAAAATTCAAATAAAAAATGAGATTGGAAATCTGTTGGGTCCCAATTTTGCAACTCAAAAGTCAGGAAGACTTTGATAAGATTCTGTCCTTTTTGATGTGATTGCCAAGATATATATCCTCTCTACTTTGTGTGGCTCCGAGACATGTACTACTTTGATACTTTCTACCCTATCTTTATCCATTCACACATTAACAAATTTGATTGGTATTATTCTAGTATTTTTTCACTATGTTAAGATATTGTACGGAGTTGACGATGTATTTTTACCATACAATATGTTGTACCCTCTACTTTTGTTTGTACCACCACTTGTATTTTGTGACGGCAATTTTCAAAATATTGTAGTTTAACATACGTACATCATTTTTTTCTTCATACTTTTTATCTGTTACCCATTATTTAATGTCTTTATTTTATGTCACCAATTTGATCTGACAACATTAAATCTTTTATAGATAGCATCTTTCAACTCAAGAGATCATCTATGAACTATAAAGTAAACTATATACACGTATCACATATATTGATAATGAGAAGCTGGTCCGAGAACGACAAGCACTTGAGACAATGAAGATGTTAATGGAATATAAGAAATTCGTTTTGGTCGATGCAGAATCATGCCCGGCCCGCAAGGTAGGTACTGTCTCGTTCGCTTTTTGCCTTAATGAAAAAAAAAGGTATGAACGGTCCAAATGAAATGATTGCTGTAATTTTTGTGGTGTGTAATTATTGGATGATTTTATGGTTCGTGAACAACAATGTGTATATATAGTATTTGTTTTAACTTTTATGTAAGTAATAAGGGAAAGTGAGGAGGAAAGCGAAGAAATATAAAAAGAGGCTTTTAGGGGTTTATAGGACTGTAAGGGTCCAAGGGAATAAAGGGAAAATTAACAATAAGTAAATGTCGTTTTCTGTGTGGAAGAAGAATAATGAATAATAATGTGGGGGATTGTGTGATGTGTCATTCGCTCAATTCCAAAATTCATTGCTTCAAAACTACTCAAGAATCATATTAACAAGTAGTGGTGTTTGTCTCTACAACGATCTCTCCTACCATCCCATGGACTTATTCCTTCAAACAGAAAGAGAAAATAAAAGACAATAAATATTCCTTTTGTTAAAGTTCTTGATGTTTTTTGTGTAGAATTGTGTATATTGTCTTTGTTGGTCTTGTTCAACTAATATATACCTTTGTGTTTTTTTCTTTTCTCATAGCAAAGTGGAAAGCCAAACAATGTTTTCATATATATGTCAGGAGGCTCATTCTAACCAAAACGATAGAGCTTTAAAACATGTCACTGTCTAACACTAATCCATCTAGTAGTACTTAGTTATCTTTTGCCTTTTTTTAATTTGTTTAAAACGTTTGAGTGCTTCATTCATATGTACTCCATAATTTCCTAAGAATCGAGTGAATAGTTTAACCACTTTAACCCCTTTTACTTTAATATTATTTGCCGTCGTTTCCACAAATCACTGTTTTTTTTTAATTGGACTTTTCACGGACACAACCAATGGAAAAGTGCAAAAAAGCATATTCAAAGGTTCTCATCTCAAACCCACTCGGACAAGTCCAAGTGTCACAGCAGCCCACTCTGTAAATAACACGTTAGCATGATTGGCACGTGGATGGAGTTTTGTTATGTGCGCACCACGAGCTTACCACGCCTACGCAACACGACCTCCGTGAGAATACTAACGGCCGTTCTCTTCCACTTGACTATTTCGGAATTGCAATTCTCACGGCGTTGGAAACGTTAAACGTTGCGTCCTAGTCGAGTGTCAAAAACAGGCCCACTCGAGACAAGCATTGAGCTAGACAGTGTTCTGAGTGTGTCGGACGTCTAAAGACACGTGCGTCTCACACGCAAGGAAAAATAGGAAAGCCAGACCATTTAGAACCTCCCAATGTGCCTTTGCAGGTCTTGCAGATCTCATCTTCCTTAATTTAAGTTTTCTTTTTTGCCTTTTTACCATACTCCTAACGAGTCAAAGATCAGTATCATTAGTTGTGATTATATAAGTATTAATTGACAAAGATTTTGTATTCGTGAAAAAGTGACACGTGGATAGACTAGCGTATAGGAAAAAGGGGTAATAATGTAATTCGAAACACCATTCACACTTTATGACAGTAGTTCCCCTGTCTTGTCCTTTGGTTATATATAAACAAGAACAACAACGAAACATTGTATCTTTGTCTGGTACTTCACGGAAGAAGAAGAAGAAAGAAAGAAAGAAATGGACGCCGAGAAGGGTAGTGATAAAAACAATGCCCATCTCTCCTCGGACCACGAGCGTTGTCCCGTGGAGGAAGTGGCTCTGGTGGTGCCTGAGACGGACGATCCAAGCATACCGGTGATGACATTCAGAGCTTGGTTCTTGGGTCTGACCTCTTGTGTTCTGCTCATCTTTCTCAACACTTTCTTCACCTACCGCACGCAGCCACTCACCATCTCGGCCATCCTCATGCAGATCGCTGTCTTGCCCATCGGCAAGTTCATGGCTAGGACTCTTCCCACCACTTCCCGCAACCTTCTTGGGTTGAAGTTTAGCCTCAATCCTGGTCCTTTTAATATCAAGGAGCATGTCATTATCACCATCTTTGCCAATTGTGGCGTCGCTTACGGTGGTGGTGATGCTTACTCCATTGGGGCTATCACTGTTATGAAGGCTTACTATAAGCAGAGCCTTAGCTTCATCTGTGGTCTCTTCATCGTCTTGACCACTCAGGTATCTTTCTCTCTCTCTCTTAGGCTTTCAAGATTCGTTCTGGATCTGTTAGTTGACCAAGACTGGAAATGAAATTTTGTAGATTATCGGTTATGGTTGGGCTGGAATTTTGAGGAGGTACTTGGTTGATCCTGTTGACATGTGGTGGCCTTCTAATCTTGCTCAAGTGTCTCTCTTCAGGTTTTAAATCCAATCTTGATTTGTATATTACCTGCACTGCGAGAAAGCTGATTCCGTTGAAGTTGAATTTTTTTGTTTCTGTGTTTGTTTCAGGGCGTTGCACGAGAAGGAAGACAAGTCTAAAGGTTTTACGAGGATGCAGTTCTTTCTATTGGCTCTTGGTGCTAGCTTTCTTTACTATGCGCTTCCAGGCTACCTATTCCCAATCTTGACCTTCTTCTCATGGGTGTGTTGGGCTTGGCCTAACAGCATCACGGCTCAGCAAGTTGGCTCCGGGTACCATGGTCTTGGGGTTGGAGCCTTCACTCTTGACTGGGCTGGTATCTCTGCTTACCATGGTAGTCCCTTGGTGGCTCCATGGTCCTCTATCCTCAACGTTGGTGTTGGTTTCATCATGTTCATTTACATCATCGTCCCTGTTTGCTACTGGAAGTTCAACACTTTCGATGCCAGAAAGTTCCCAATTTTCTCTAATCAGCTCTTTACTACCACCGGCCAGAAATATGACACGACCAAGATCTTGACACCGAAGTTTGATTTGGATATTGGTGCATATGACAACTATGGGAAGCTTTACCTCAGCCCTCTTTTCGCACTCTCCATTGGATCCGGGTTTGCGAGATTCACTGCAACTCTAACTCATGTGGCATTGTTCAACGGCAGGTTGGTTACTTTTGTGACTCAGTTATCTTGAGTAGGTAGGCACTGTGAGTTGAGAATCATCACTTGGTGTGTTTTGTGCAGGGACATATGGAGGCAAACTTGGTCTGCAGTAAACACCAGAAAGCTGGATATCCACGGGAAATTGATGGAAAGCTACAAAAAAGTGCCTGAGTGGTGGTTTTATATATTGCTGGTAGGAAGTGTAGCTTTGTCTCTCCTCATGTCTTTTGTGTGGAAGGAGTCAGTGCAGCTTCCATGGTGGGGAATGCTCTTTGCTTTTGCATTGGCCTTTATTGTCACACTCCCTATTGGTGTCATTCAAGCAACTACAAATCAGGTTAACTAGTAGTTTATATAAGATAAGGCCTCCTCCAGTAACACTTGCTCATATCTTTGTATATTTTTCTTAACATTTGCAGCAACCAGGGTATGATATAATAGGGCAGTTCATAATCGGTTATATCCTGCCTGGAAAACCCATTGCAAACCTGATTTTCAAGATCTACGGGAGGATCAGCACAGTCCACGCTCTCTCATTCTTGGCAGACCTTAAGCTTGGCCATTACATGAAAATCCCACCACGCTGCATGTACACGGCTCAGCTGGTTGGCACTGTGGTAGCTGGTGTGGTGAATCTGGGAGTGGCCTGGTGGATGCTGGAGAGCATTCAAGACATATGCGACATCGAAGGAACCCACCCTAATAGCCCCTGGACTTGCCCCAAGTACAGAGTGACATTTGATGCTTCAGTTATTTGGGGGTTGATAGGTCCAAGACGGCTGTTTGGACCAGGAGGCATGTACCGTAACCTTGTCTGGCTCTTCCTCATTGGAGCTGTCCTGCCTGTTCCAGTGTGGGCGTTGAGCAAGGTCTTCCCAAACAAGAAGTGGATCCCTCTTATCAACATTCCCGTTATCTCCTACGGCTTTGCAGGAATGCCTCCAGCCACTCCAACCAACATTGCTAGCTGGCTGGTCACAGGAACCATCTTCAACTACTTTGTGTTCAATTACCACAAGAGATGGTGGCAGAAGTACAATTACGTACTCTCTGCAGCACTT
Source organism: Camelina laxa (assembly GCA_024034495.1). Taxonomy (NCBI): domain Eukaryota; kingdom Viridiplantae; phylum Streptophyta; class Magnoliopsida; order Brassicales; family Brassicaceae; genus Camelina; species Camelina laxa. Next base: position 18,683,118 of record CM043880.1, read on the forward strand.
GATGCAGGGACTGCGTTCATGGGGGTACTCTTGTTCTTCGCCCTGCAGAATGCTGGACACGACCTTAAATGGTGGGGCACAGAAGTAGACCACTGCCCTCTCGCCTCCTGTCCCACGGCTCCTGGAATCAAAGCCAAAGGCTGTCCCGTTTTCTAAATTCAACAACTTTGATTAGATTTAAACATTTAAAGCACATGTTTTGCCCTTTCTATTGCTTCTTTCTGTACAGCCTTCTACTCTTAGATAGTGGCCATCAGAATGCAATAAACTTATGATTTATTTGAGAAACAGTTCTCTCGTGCAGAAAGAGATGCTTTCTTACACATCTTTGTATATTCTGCTACATATATCTTTTGACCAATAATGTCAACGTTATAGATATAAGAACCAACCACCAGGAGACTCGAATCACGAGCAATAGGAAAATGATGAATTGGGACTCTAGCGAAAACATAACAAAAATGAGGAATTGGGACTCTAGCGAAAACATAACCAACATCTCCTAAACAAGAAGGGGATCCCTCTCATCAACATTCCAGTTCACACGGCTTCGCCAGCTTGGTTACAGGAACCATCTTCAGCTACTTTTTGTTCATTTACCACATGTGGTGGTAGAAGTACAATTACGTACACCGACCGCCGTAAGTGGGGGTGCTATTATTCTTTGTCCTGCAGAACGCCGGACGTGACATCAAACAGTGTCCATCAGAATGCTGCCAGCCTTCTACTGTTAGATAGTCGCCATCAGAATGCAATAAACTCGACTTTAGATTCTTTTGGGCCAATCAGAAATCTGTCATCTTCTGCTTTTCACCGGTATATAGTTGATCTGCAGATGCTTTGTTACACAAGTTGCAGAAGCATATGATCATCTGTCACAATCACACTTGACTTTGCTAGATTTGAAACCAAACAATAATTTAAGAAGACTGGCAGGTGACAACTGTTGTGAAAACTTGAAAGCCCCAAAACAAAACCATAAAAAAGATTTGCCGGTTTTACAAGTGAAGTCGTTCCTGCATTCTTCTTTTCTAAATTATACTAAAGCAAAAAAAAAGATGATGAAGTTTCGAATCAAAAGATTACACAGACACTGACTGAATACTGCATCTTCATTCTGTTGGTAAACCTTATTGACAACTTTAAAGACAACAAAATTCGCCGTATCGAGGGAATACTTTGCCTGCAAATATAACTCTCTTCGTGTGTCTCCTTCCTATAGCCTCACCCATTCTCCATGAGCTTAACTTTTAACACCAAATTAGATAGGGAGCATGTCGAGTTTCCACATGCTACCCATTCGGAGTTGGCATCATATCTTCTCACCTCTGCAATGACTTGTAGAGCACCACAGTAACATACTTTGCTAAAAAGCGGTGAGTGGAACCAAGCGCAACCACAGATGGACCACTTTTGCCCTTCTGCATGTAAAGGTGATTGAGGATGACATGCTGAGGTCTCGGCAGCGGAGATGGGATGTCAGGATTGGCTGCTGGCAAGTTCAGCAGTGTCATCTGTAGGTGCGGGGGAACGACAGGCGGTTCTTTTGAGTAGTCCTCAGCTCCCAGAAGCAAGTTGCTGTAACTATTCTCTGGAGATTGCGGAGGCTCAAACCCAGATATGCTTTGAATGTCTTCAGGAACATAGTCCTGCATACATCAAAGTATCTCTGCTGTTTTCACACGCAAAATCGAAAAAACGAACTACAAAGCCTTGTTTTGTTTTTAAACTTGCAAACCAACATAGATCTCTTTTCCATTCCCTATAATCCTGGTTATGCAGTTTCAATAGTCTCTAAGCAAATGTTACATTTCTCCACCTACTAACCGATTCGAAAAGCTAATGATATATGAAAAGGTACCTGAAGGTCCAAAATGTTGAAAGTGTTCCCAGCATCATCTCTTGCCAATGGGAGCTCAGGGGCATGCCTCCACTGTCCATCAACAATGAACCTGTACTCATAGACTCCTGAAGGCAACACTTTCATGATTGTGAAATCTTTCCCAGATCTCTGCAGCCGACTTCTGATCAAACCCCCACAACACAAGAACAACATAAGCTCAGATTCGAAATGATAAAAGAAGCCAAATTAAAATTGAAAACAAAACATTGAGCTAAAAAAAACCTTGTCTTCCAGTTGTCCCATGATCCCTCAACAGCAATCTCCTTGCCCCCATGGCACCATGTGATCATCGTAGGGATACCTTGCTCGTTACAAGCTTCTTCATACAACGAAGATGGCGTTTGCATCCACGACGGATTAGGGATGTGAATTTCATCAGGTCTTTGAAGTGGAAGCACCGGAACCTTTTTAAAAAAAACAAAGACACAAACTTTTTTAAGCTCCAGATCTCTCTCTCTTTTCAATTACATCCTTTACAGATAAAGACAGCGAGAGAAAAAGCGAATCTGAAAACCTGAGGAGCGAACATGAGAGGAGACTGAGTAGCACGAGGGCTATGAGGAGGAGATTGACCCATAAGCTCAGGAGGAGCTACATGGTGGTTGCCATCGGAAGCAGCAGACATGGCTTCACGGGAACAAATCTCAGCGTCGTCGTCTTCAACCGCAGAGGCGTTGTTACTATTCGCTTCTTCTCTCCCGTTCACGTTACCCATATCACACAAACAAAACAAAAGTGATAAATCTAATCTCAATCTCTCTCTATATCTCCCCCTAAAAAAAAGCTCTCTTTTTTTTTTTTTTTTTTTTTTAACAAAGAGGTAACTTCTCAAACGGATCTCAACAACACAAATTCATGAGTGACAAGAACACACTCGATTACAAGGACAGACCCGGGTTTGAAAAAAGATTCGAGCTTTATCGTTAGAAATTGATCAAAAGAGAAGAGAGTAGGGACGGAGAAATTGAGGGGGCAACACAACAATTATAAAAGCTTCTTCCTGACTGACTGAGAGAGAGATCAGAGAAAAACTAAAAAAGAAAGCAAAAAAAAGCAGGAAAGAGAGGAAAAAAGGACCAATCTTTTGATTTCAACTCAAGACTCTTCTTCTCTCTCTCTCTCTCACACATACACAAATATCATATTGAAACGATCCTTATATTTGTTGTTGTTGTTGTTTTGTCATTTCATCAATTGTTGTTGTTGTTGATGTTGTTCCCATACACTCTCCCATCTTCCCCCACTCACATTTTTTTCTCCCATCTCTTTTACTTTCATCTCTTCGTTTTTCTTTATTGTATTTTTTACCCTATAGTTTCATTTGGTTACATTTACCCCCCCCCCAACCAACATTTGGTCTCCAGTTAAATCAGTGGTGGTAATAATAGGCATATCAATCACCAAATACTTCAATAAGTCACTCATTGCTATGCTCCTACACCAAAATGAAAACAATGCAATTTAATACTTTTTTCTTTTTTTTGGCCACCAATTGCGTTTGTTTTGGCAAAGAGGCTGTGGCTAACAACAAGGTGAGTACATATACTTCAGCTTTTTACTTTATCAAATTTCTATTTTGGTTAATGTATGTTTCCCACTACTGAAAACTAGTGCTCAGTAGATGATGGATGGAATCAGATAATAATTCAGAGAAGAGATGGAGAGCCTAGCTAGCTAGCCTAACTAATATGTGTTTCAGTTTTTGAGAATGGAAGTGGGCATTGTGATGGTTCCTGACAGTGTAAGCTCGGATGTGGTTGCCAAAGGATGAAAAGGGTTTTAGCCTTTGCTGTGACTTGGGAGCACATTTTGAAGCTTATCACCTATTTTTACCTTTACATCATAAAGTCAAATGGTGGGTTGTTTGCTGTAAAAGAAAGCAAAGTCAATATCTTTACCATTCACTTTTGATTGACTTGTATTCAAAGCTAGAGGCGTTGTTTATCTTGGCCATATGCTCAACGCTTGAAAGTTTGAAACCCTTTGTCCTCTGTCTCACTCTTATATGTGAGTAGCCACATGTGCTCTTGGAACCTTAATTTTTTCAGGTTTACAAAGCGAAGCTGATACAAAGGCATGCGTTTATGATGAAGAGGTCAAAGAGAAGTAGCAGAGAGGATCAACAAAGTTTGAGATTGAAACATAGATCGTTGGTAGTCAGAAGGGCTGGATTCATTCTGTGCGAAAGTGTATCAACTTCAATGTGGTTCCCTGAAACCGACATTCTATGGTCTTGTGTATCTTCTTTCCTCTTCATCTTTCTCTCTCTGACTCGAAATGTCAACTTGTTAAAGTGGTCACCAACTAATTAGAGTTGACTTATTTAAGCCAACGAACTTTAGATCCTTTCCCATGTCTCAGCAGCCAACTACAAACTTTTATGGAGAGAGAGAAAGATAGATCGTGGCCAAAATAAGAAAAGACTCTTGGAAATAGTCGTAATCTGAAGCTTCTCTACACGTTAACGAGAGAAAATAAGGTATATTTTCTTGGTGCATCTCATCTTCTTCTCTTCTCTCAAAAGTCAATAATACTACATTCACTTGATGTCTGCATAGGATCGGCAAATTTATGTTCGATTCTTGAATTTTTTATTTTTATTGATCCAAAACTTTTAGAGGGTTTCTGTTGATGTTCAATGGGATTAACCATTTGTTTTTTTTTTTTTTTTTTTTTTTATGTTTGTGGTAGGCATGGAAATTGTGAGTTGTGGGAGAGACGATGATGCAATGTTTAGATGGATTAAAGCACTACACCTTAATTCTGTTGACTTGTTGTGATACTGATCCTCCCAAGGGTCGTCAGAACCCTAAGGATGTGGCTAGAGGCACTGTGTGTATGTTTATTAAACTTCCAAAAAGCTTTATTACTTTTAATTCTAGGATCATTACCCCAACAATGTCTTTCTGTACCAAATGCAGTTACTGTGAATGAGATTGAAGCTCTTTACGAACTGTTTAAGTACATTAGCAAAGACGGACTTATCGATAAGGTAAGCCATAATTCATCGTCGGTTATTATTACTATGTCTTTGTGGTCCTCTACATTCACTAGGATCCTTTCAAAAATAATTTCAGGAACAATTTCAATTCGTACTATTCAAGATGAACACAACAAGAAGCCTTTTTGCTGATAGGGTAAAAAGACTTGCAACTTACCCATTTCGATTTCCTTGCTGTACACTCATATTTAAGCTTTGCAGGTGTTTGACTTATTTGATACCAAGCAAACTGGGATTCTAGATTTTGAAGACTTTGCTCGTTCTCTTTCTGTCTTTCACCCCAACGCAAAATTTGAGGATAAGATTGAGTGTAAGTGGCATTGCCCTCACTTTTCTTTTATTTTCATATCCAAAAAGCTTGGCATGCTCATCTTTTGCCTCTGCAGTTTCTTTCAAGCTGTATGATCTGAAGCAGCAAGGGTATATAGAGCGACAGGAGGTGAAGCAAATGGTGGTGGCGACTCTAACTGAAACTGGCATGAATCTTTCTGATTATGTGATTGAGAGCATCATAGACAAGGTTGGTTTGGTAGTTGATCTCCCCTGACATTGACTAGGCCTTCTCATATTTATTTTTTGACATGAGATGTAAAAAATGATTGGTGTAGACTTTTGAAGACGCTGATACTAAAAAGGACGGCAAGATCGATAAGGAAGAGTGGCGGGCTCTTGTATTGCGCCATCCCTCTCTGATACAGAACATGAGCCTTCAACATCTCAAGTAAGTCATGTCTTTGCCTTGTTATCTTCTTTGGGTGCAAGGCTGATAGGTTTATGTGTTTGTGTAGGGACGTAACGAAGACGTTTCCAAATTTTGTATTTTACACTATAGTGTCAGACAATCCTAGTGAGCTGGAAGCATATGGATGTTCAGGGATATGAAGAAAGACCAAAACCTTTACAAGATTCATACTTTCTCCTATATTTCTTCTCCATTAGTCCATTATTTTTAACAAATACAAGATCACAAACGTTTTGAAAACTACATTGTCTCTTCACAGGTTTGTATTCGCAAACTTGTACCGTTTATCTTATCTGTTGGAGTGTGCAAGTTGATCATTTTACTTGGCATTAAGAGATTATGATATCCTTCTATGTATGTATAAACTTTGTTTTCACACCAATCTAATTGTACCTGAAAACTTGTCTGGTATTAAATTTTTGTAACACATACAAAGAGCAGTGTGATATTATGATTTTTGGAATCCACTTTTCAAGTTCAGTTCCTTCTCCAATAGCTTCTTTGCTCAAAGAAAGTGTAAGTTTTGAAACCGTACCTTTGTCGGTTAAATGAATCATTCAAGCAGCAGAGGCAGATTTTAATCTCCAAACCAAAGCCAACATTTTGTTGTTTTCATGAAAAAATGTCAATTTCGTTGAACCTTTTGACCGGTTCAGTTGGATTGGTCATTAACCGGTTTAGATCAAAATATTCGTACATGTTTTCAAGCTCGATTAGATGGAATTCTGTCAATTAATTTCGTTTGTCTTGTTTTTTTTGTTTCTTTTCTTAAGTCAAAAGAAATATGTTTTCAGACTTTCAGAATATGTAACACTTTTAAGGCTAGGATCTGGTAAATTACTGATTCCTGAATCTTAGTTTTAAGGAAAAATGTTTGTCAGCTACTTGAAATATACGTCAACACATTACCACACATACAAACAATATAAATGTTTTGTTAACTACGTCAACTATTGTCATCACATAGTGACATCCATAAACAAATATAGGTTATGTGTACAACACCATAAACATTCAATTCCGGTGTTTGGTTGACCGGAATCCAGCATTGACCAGTATTGATCGATATTGACCAGTGTAAACCGGCATTGACCAGTGTAAACCGGCATTGACCAGAAAAAATATTTAAAAAACAATATATATTTTTTTTCTTTTCTAAAAATAATAATTATTTTTTGTTTTCAAGTATTTTTGATAAATAAATAAAAAGATAAATGATTTGTATAATTTACAACAAAATATAACAACAAAACGTTATATAACAAAAAAATACAAAACAATTATATACCAAAAAAAAGTAAAAATTATATGACAAACAAAATTTGTGGTATATCTAGTAACTAATTTTCTTAATACAGAAAATATACCAAAAACAATATAATAAAATTATAACCAAAGTTTTATGTGTTGTAGATTTTTCAATAAAACTATAACAAATATATACTTTTTCCTTTCAAAAATTATTTTTTATTTTGTGTTTACAAATGTGGGGATTTTAAATATTTTTTATTTTTAATTATTTATAAGATTATGTCATTTGAAATATATCCAATACATTGCCAACTAGTTCTTTATTTTTAATAAGAAAAAGAAAGGAAGAAAATAATGAATATTCTATTTATTTACATAATGAAAGACATATATCTAGAAGATTATTAAAAAACAAAAGTTGATTTTGTAAAATCAAAGGTCGGTCTTGTAAAATCAAAGAAATCGTTGGCAATACCTTGGATATATTTCAAATGACATAATCTTATCAATAAGTAAAAAGAAAAAAAATATATTAAAAATCCTCACTTTTGAAAATACAAAACAAAAAATGATGGTTAAAAGGAAAAGGTATATATTTGTTATAGTGTTATGAAAAAAAATCTACTGCACATAAAATTTTGTTGTATTGTTGTTATATTTTGTTTTTGTAAATTATACAAATCATTTATCTTTTTTATTTATTTATTAAAAATACATGAAAAAATTATTATTTTAAAGAAAAAAGAAAAAAAATTGAATATTTTTATGGTCAACGCCGGTCAACACTGGTTAACGCCGGTTAACACTGGTCAATGTCGGTCAATACTGGTCAACGCCGGATTCTGGCCAACCAACCACTGGAGTTAAATGTTTATGGTGTTGCACACATAACCTATATTTGTTTATGGATGTTCTTATGTGATGACAATAGTTGATGTAGTTAACAAAATATTTATATTGTTTGTATGTGTGGCTATGTGCTCACGTATACTTCAATTAGCTGACAAACATTTTTCCTAGTTTTAAATCACTCTCCAAACTATATATATCAACCATCAACAAGGATGAGAATGAAGTACGCATGCAATAAAACAAAACGTGCTATGCAATGAAATAGACTGTGATGTATGCAAAAGGGACTCTAGACAATCTACTATATTATCACCACAAATGAGGTATCACGCAAGTTCACAATCCCATTCATATGTTGATATGTTCCAGATTCCCTTCTTTTGCAATCAATGGAGACTAGATTATATATATATATATATAAATAAATAAATTTGTAAAAAAAACGAATCAAACACTCAATGCCTAGTTGTCGGTCTCGGTTAACTCCTAAGTCTCATGCCTCAACATGGAAATAATTTACCTCGGCGAGATTGACATTTGCAGCTGCAGTCCGCCTTCCAATCAATCTTACAACTCTGACATAACGCCCTTTGGCTCGTACGATTTCACGAAGCTCGGGAAAATGCCGATTATAAAGGTTCTTGATTTTAGATATAGCAGGTGACCTTCTTTTTTAAAGACTTGAACAAGAGAACATGTCGGATGATGTTGGTATCGTCCTTCTAAAATGAATTAAAGAAAACGAAATACACAGTTAGTTAATAGATGGACTTATTCACGAAATCATATGAGATTGATTAGTAAGAAAGGAAAAAAATACATGAAAGTTCGTTCGGCCTATAGCAAGAGTGTGAGACGAAGAAAGGGTTGCGGCAGCGAGTTGTCCATCAGTATATCCCAGCGCAGGTGTGAGGCTGGTCCAGTGGCTTCTAATTCCTTGTAAGAGCTCTTTTGCAACTTCACCTTCAGCGTTGATACAATGAAATCCCAGCCAAACAGAGATTTTGTTTGCAAGAGCTGGATCGCCGACAGCTAAGGTTTCACCAGCATCACGATTACGTTGCAAAAAATGGCTCAGATGTATGTTTAGCTCCCCATCCCTCATGTCGCGCAGCTGAATGTTAACTCGATATGGGGTACTGCCATAACGTCTGAAAGCTGTGAACACCACCATCTGTGATGCTCCCTCATAAGAATTGAACTGTTGAGCCACAACCTCGACATCGACTATCTTTTCTTCATCCAGAACTCTAAAGAGGAGGGAAACCCACTGGTGATTCGAACAGTGTCTTCATCGAGTTGCGGCAGCGAGTTGTCCATCAGTATATCCTAACGCGGGTGTGAGGCTGGTCTAGTGGCTTCTAATGCCTCTTAAGAGCTTTTTTGCAACTTCACCTTCAGCGTCAATACAATTAAATACTTAGGTGACATAACAATGAACTAATCTTGCACTAATCTAATCGACCAAGGAGCAGAAGATTTTGATCTCCAAACCAAAGCCAGCATTTTGTTGTTTTGCGTGAACAAGTTCAATTTGATTAATTAATAGTTACTAACCGATTAAGATAAAAATAATCGTACATGCCTAAACAATTTTTTTGTGGACAATTTAAATTTAACAGAAAAAAAAACCTATAACACATGTTTTCAAGATAGATTATATATTCTGGAATTCTGTTCATCAAGTTAGTTAGTTTATTTTTTAACTCGTCAACTAAAATATTTAGAGGGGTTATTGGTTCTATGATTTAAATGGATTTGGAAATCCAAACAAAAATCATGTGTTATTCAATCATTGATTTTAAAATACTTATCAAAATTATGTGTTATTGGTTATATGATTTACAAATACTTGTTAAAATCCCCTGTAATTTATTTAATGATTTGATTTTGAATTTCAAAATTCACATTATGTTTTAAATAGATTAGAATGGATTTAAAAGTGTAAAATAGAAGGATTCAAATCCAAGGATAAAACATGTTATTTAAAAATTCATGTGTTTTGATTTTTAAAATTTACAATTCCATATGGATTTATAAATCACCTCTCTAATAACAACCCACTAGAATTTCATTCAACAATTTTAATTTATGTTTCTGTATGGTTATATTTTTGTATATACTGGATGGATGGTTAATGTTGTGGTAGCAAATTGATTGATAGTGTTCACCAGAAAACTGAAGATGCAGTCTCCGTAGCTGTGAGGAAACAGAACTCTGCATCAGACCACAGACATATGCTGTTCGACAAGGAAGTAGAGCTGCCGTGTCACAGTTGGATTGGTTAAGATGATGTGTCGTTAAAGTGCTGTGAGTTAAATATGAAGATAAAGCCGAGTCGGGAGATAAGATATTTGGAGAATATTCATCTCGACGTTTAAGGAATGATAAGACTTGGAGCACAAGCGATTAAGATAAGAAGAATATACAAAGATATTCTTGTTAAGGTTTAGGAAAGCTTAGTATAAATAGCTTAGGGGGAGCCGCATAATGTTTTTAAAACTTAGAAACTATTGTGTGAGATTGTAAAACTTCTTGGCTAGCAAAATGAGCTGAGAATGTGAGTATTGAGTTTCTTATCTTAGATCTACACTAAGGTGTGCTTAGATAGAAAAAGAAAAGAGTGCTTAGATTCAGTCTTGTATTCAATAACTTTGTTTAATAAGATTGAGTAGAAAAACGTTGCTTTGGCGTGTTTCCAAGCAAAACTCTGTGTTGTGATCTCTATACCCTTTTGTTGTGTTTTGAACCGATTTAGATGATGAACGTTTAGTAACTTGTTTGTTTGTGTGTGTAGAACAAGAACGAACGAGAGAGAGAGACGACACGAGGGTTTACAAGTTCCCAAGGTCAAGGTGACCAAGGTACGTCTTGGAGAGCTAAAATCAGCTCTCAAGGTTTATATCAAGTGTTAAACAGAGTACAAGAAACCAGAAAAGATGAACAACCCTAGAGAGATTTACACCAAGATAAAAAGGAAGAAGATAAGCTCTCAAACTTCTATCTTTCTCTCTAGATCTTTTCTGCTTGATACTCACACTCCTCTTACTCTTTTGTCTTCACCCTGTGCTCTCCTTATATATCCGTTGAATGTCTTTCTTTACAGCTCACATTCAACCTAAGGAGCAACAAACTTTGGAGTAGAGCTTATGTACGAAAACACGTCCACAAGGCGACACAACAACGAGTATTCCAGAACTTGTAACCGGGCCCTGAATGAGATAAGAAGCTTACCTGGCCTTCGCCTACCCAAAGGCCCATTAGTCTCATTCAAACATTTTGTCGGACTGAATCGACTCACAAATCTCCACCTCAATTCTTCCGACAATCCAAAGAGAACCCTGTCCGATCCTCTTCTTTGTCCCGATCATCTCGATCGAAACCCTAGCTCACTCAAGAGCTAGATCTAGTGCCTGTAAACACGTAGATCCCTTCTCCCATCCTCAAATTTCTTCACTGGTAGAGGTTTGGTAAGAAGGTCTACTGGATTGATCTATGTGTCGATCTTTGTCACAAACACATCCCCATATGCAATCACATCTCGGTTGAAAGGTATCGCGTCTGAATATGTTTTGTCCTCTCATGGAAGACACTATTCTTCGCTAGGCAGAGGGCACTCTGAGAGTCACTGAAGATCTCAACACTCTCTAGCTTGAATCCGAGCTCACATGTAATTCTTCTCAACCATAGAGCCTCCTTTACTGCTTCGGTTAAGGCCATATATTCTGCTTCTGTTGATGATAGTGCAACAATCTGTTGCAGGCCAGAACGCCAGCTAACGGTGTTTCCTCCAACTTGAAAGACATCTAGTAATGGATCTTCTCCGATCCAGGTCAGTAGCGTAGTCACTATCGCAGTAACCTACAATATCGAACTTGTCTGATTTCTTGAATGTCAGACAACAGTTTGAGCTTCCCTTTAAATATCTGAGTGTCCAGATAACTGCTTCCCAATGTGTCTTGTTAGGGGAGCTTATAAACCGACTCACCAGTCCCACAGCATGAGCAATTTCTGGTCTGGAGCCTACCATCGCGTACATGATGTTTCCGACTGCGCTTGAATAAGGTATGTTCCTCATCCTTGACTCGGTTTCTGCCTTCTCTTCTTTCTTTGTACTAGCAAGCTTGAAATGACAACCAATAGGCGTTTGAACCATCCTTGAATCTTCAACCCCAAAGGTCCTCAAAAATTTATCAATGTAGGCTTCCTGAGATAGAATTAGAGTTCTCTTCTGTCTATCCCTGATAATGTCCATTCGTAGGATCCTCTTGGCTGGTCCTAGGTCCTTCATTTCAAACTCCTTGCTTAGTAACGCCTTTACCTTACTGATCTCATGCGAATCTTTAGCTGCTATTAGCATGTCGTCCACATATAGAAGTAGGTAAACTTTCTTTCCTTCACCATAATCTCTGAAATACACACAAGTGTCAAACTGACTTCTTGAAAACTTTTGTGACTTCATAAACTTGTCAAATCTCAAATTCCATTGCCTTGGAGACTGTTTTAAACCGTATAGAGATTTATGAAGTAGACAAACTTGATTTCCTTTAGCATATCCCTCTGGCTGTTCCATGAGTATTCTCTCTTCCAAATCCCCATTTAGAAAGGCGGTCTTCACATCTAACTGTTCCAGCTCAAAATCTTGATCAACTACCATTGACAACATCAACCATATAGTAGTATGTTTCACAACTGGTGCAAACACTTCGTTGTAGTCAATACCCTCAACCTGAGCATAGCCTTTTGCTACTAACCTGGCTTTAAACCTTGGTTCTTCATCTTCGGATAACCCTGGTTTAAGCTTGAATATCCACTTACAGCCAATAACCTTTTGCCCTTCTGGTCTCTCTATTAGTCTCCACGTTTGACTCTTATCATGTGATGCCATTTCCTCATCTGCTGCTCCACCCCATTTCTCTTTATCTTTGTTGTTCATTGCCTCTTGAAATGTTCTCGGTTCTTCAACCTCAAAGAGCTCTGACATGGTCAAAGCATAAGCTGCTACATCACCGTCTTCAAACCTGCTAGGCGGTTTAATGGTTCTCCTTTCTCTATCTCTTGCCAGGAGATACGAATCAAGACCCGTTGGCGAAGATATTCCTTCAGAGTTTAACTCTGTTTCTTCTTCAGTGTTTCTTTCTGAGGTAGCTTCACCTCCAACTGAACTTTCTCCTTGTTCTCTAATCGCTACACCTTCCTGATTACTGTCTGTGAGAGTGACACCAACTTTTCTTTTATACGAGGCTTGTTCTTCAGCCTCACTCGACAGCTTTCCAATGTCCTTGTAGAGAGTTTCTTCCCAAAATGTTACATCCCGACTGATGACACATTTTTTCTCTTCATAACTCCAAATTCTATATCCTTTCACTCCTTGTGGATACCCCATGAATACTCCTTTCTTTGCTCGTGGTTTCAGTTTTCCTTGATCAACATGATAATACACAAGACAACCAAACCTCTTCATGTGCCCATACTCAGGTTTCGAACCCGTCTAGACCTTCTCTGGAACTTCAAAATTTAGAGGTGTTGACGGTGACCTGTTTATCATGTATACCACTGTGGAGGTCGCTTCAGCCCAAAAGACTTCTCCTAGTCCTGTTTCACTCAACAAACTTCTCACCTTTTCCAGAATAGTTCTGTTTAGCCTTTCAGCCACTCCATTTTGTTGTGGAGTGTAGGGACAAGTCATGTGTCTCATTATGCCATGAGACTTGCAATGATCATCGAAGATTTTGTTGCAATACTCAAGACCATTATTTGTCCTTAGTGTCTTTAGCTTCTTACCGCTTTGATTCTCCACCAAGGTTTTCCATTCCACAAACTTGCTGAATGCTTCGTCTTTTGTCTTTAGGAAATAGACCCAAAATTTTCTGGAGAAGTCATCAACAAATGAGATGTAATATTGGCATTTTCACAGACTTAGAGTGACGTTAGGAGATCCCCACAAGTCGGAGTGAACATACTCCAAACGGTCCTTGGAAGTATGCTTTCCACCTTTGAATGATGACCTGTGAAACTTTCCAAGAACACAGAATTCACAGTCTTCCAGCTCTGAGATTTCTTCTGTTTTTAACATTTCTTTCTTTGCTAGTAGCTGTAGACCTTTCTCACTCATGTGCCCCAACCTGCTGTGCCATAGCATGGTGCTATCTCCGTCTTTAATTGCTGAGTTTTCTTGCTCCACCACCGGTTTTCCATCAAGGATATACATGGTGTCTTTGTAGTCACCAGCCAAAGCCTCTTTATCCTTACAGAACACTTGCAGTCTAAAGTTTTTAGACTAGAACCAACATCCTTCTGATTCTAGTTGTCCCATAGAGATCAAGTTTCTCTTCGCGGTTGGTGAGTACCTGACTTTTGTCAATATGACAGTAGTGTTGTCATGATTGACGATCTTGATCTTCCCTATAGTTGTAATGTCGCAGGACAAATCATTTCCCACTAGGATCTTTCCTCCATCGACTTCTTCAACATCGAACATTAGATCCTTTCTATAGGTTAGATGGTAAGAACACCCTGTATCCAGAATCCACCCTTTTCTTGTTCTTTCAGATGCAGTTAGCACCAAGGGTTCATAATCTATGCCTTCTCCGACACCTGCTTCAGCGTTACTTGTTTGACCTTTCTTGGGACAGTCCTTTTTAAAATGTCCCTCTGCTCCACAAATCCAGCATGTCTTCTTACCCTTAGCCTTCTCTTTTCCCTTATTTGTTTGTTTTCCTTTCTGATTTGGCTTCTTATCAGTCTTCTTATACTGAACGTAGAGACCTTCCCCGCTGGACTTAGCCAAATAGTTTCCGCTTTGCTTCAACTCTGTCTCCAAGGAGTAGGCTGACTGAGTTATCTCCTTTAGCGTAATGGTTTCCTTACCTATACTTGAGAGTATGAACCAGCTGAGAAAACTTCGATGGTAAGCTGTTAAGGAGAATAACAGCCTGATCTTCATCACTTAGCTCCACATCTAGACTTCCCAAATCTTGAACCAGTTTGTTGAACACGTCCAGATTCTTGTCCAGATTCTTATCTTCCTCCATTTTAAAACTGTAGAATCTCTGCTTGAGGTAGAATCTATTCGGTAGAGACTTATCCTGATACTGAGACTCCAGTTCTTCCCACATACGTTGAGAAGTGGTGTGTTTCATGAGCTTTCTCAACACTGGATCCATTACACTCATACCCAGCAGATTTCTAACCCTTCTGTCCTTAGCTAACCACTTACGATCTGATTCACTTTCTTTCTCTCCTGAAGCTTCGGGTGAGTCCTCAGTCTTGATGACTAACTCTAGACCAAGTATTTCCAGTTGGCCTAACATCCTATGCTTCCAGATCGAGAAGTCACCTTCCCCATCAAACTTATCCACTTTGAACTTTCCCAGAGTAGGCTCCATCTACTCCTATCACCAGACTTGATCAGAATCTAGGGATACAAATATCAAGAACAAACCACTCAGAACACCAAACCAAACCCAGAAAACCATGATATGCAACTAGATCCAGAAAACCCAGATATTCTTCCCTTAGAGCTTCACACTAATAACCGGGATACAGAAGAAAACACCTAACCTCAGAAACCAGATAAGAACTTTTACCTGCTGAGATTAGATCTTCTGATGTATGAACTTCACGAAAGAATATCTCAAGCTGAAAGACACCAACTTTATGACCTCCAACCAAGCTCTGATACCATATGTTGTGTGTTTGAACCGATTTAGATGCAGAACGTTTAGTAGCTTGTTTGTTTGTGTGTGTAGAACAATATGAACGAGAGAGAGAGACGACACGAGGGTTTACAAGTTCCCAAGGTACGTCTTGGAGAGCTAAAACCAGCTCTCAAGGTTTATATCAAGTGTTAAACAGAGTACAAGAAACCAGAAAAGATGAACAACCCTAGAGAGATTTACACCAAGATAAGAAGGAAGAAGATAAGCTCTAAAACTTCTATCTTTCTCTCTAGATCTTTTCTGCTTGATACTCACACTCCTCTTACTCTTTTGTCTTCACCATGTGCTCTCCTTATATATCCGTTGAATGTCTTTCTTTACAGCTCACATTCAACCTAAAGAACAACAAACTTTGGAGCAGAGCTTTGTGTATGAAGACACGTCCACAAGGCAATACAACAACGAGTATTCCAGAATTTGTAACCGGGCCCTGAATGAAATAATAAGCTTACCGGGCCTTCGCCTACCCAAAGGCCCATTAGTCTCATTCCATGCCCAAAACATTTTGTCGGACTGAATCAACTCACACCTTTCAAAAACATATATATATATTTTTTTTGGTTGGGATTTTAACGACCACATTAAACAGTTTAAACCGCTATGTTAGCTAACATAATTTTATCCTTTTAATTTCAGTCAATTGGGCTTCCTATTCGATAAGTAAACGAGTCTAAGACAACAGCATGATCAGAACAACATCCGATAAAGAAAAAAAATATGAATTATCATCTTGGAAACAGTCATATACCCGAAATCAGAATATTAAGAGACTTTCTAACTACTAACCCTAATATGCGTGTAGATAAGCTAAAAAGAGTTTTTTTTTGAAAAGAAATTACAACCGGAGTTTGAACCTCAGGGATACTAATGGTAGGTACACTATAATGAAAAACCCTGAAACCATGGCTAAAGACTGAGAGTCACTGATTCAAAAAGAAACCAAAGGCACTGGTCTAAGCTCTTTTGACTATGAAATACGTTAATCCCTAACTTTAAATAGAGTGTGACAATTAAATTCTTTTACTGTGTACAATAACAGTCAATTGTCTAGTACAAAACATTTTGTTCGTGTGCGGAATATATTGTAGTCAGGTTGTTTTGGTATTGTGAGAGAATTGGTTACTTACTCCAATTCTATTTCATTTCTTTATAAGGTGGTTCAGGTGAGGGGATTTTCGTCTTGGTCGTCCCAATGATTGACTCTTAATTTAAAAAAACAAAAAAAAAGGACAGTGGAGTTGGACTCTTGTTGGAGGACTTGACGACTCCAGCTCGACTTGCTCTCTCTCTCTCTCTCTCTCTCTCTCTTTAGTTGAGTAATCTTCACACTTTTCCCCAACTGCTTCCTCTCTCTCACACGGATCTCTCTCCGTCTGCGTAAAGACAAAGATTCATCCTTTAAGCTCCACACCCCACTCAGATCTACACCACCAAAATGTACTTTTTCTAGGTTTTCACAGTTACCCAAAACCCCCCCAATTTGTTTTCCTCAGATGTTGTAGCGGACATTGTATTTAGATCTCTATCTCTTTGTCTCCGAATTCGGAAATGGAGAACAACAATCTTGGTCTCCGTTTTCGTAAGATACCTCGTCAACCTGTTGCTCTCCCTAAGCTCGATCCTTTGGTAAATGTGCCCTCGACCTTCTTTAATTGTCTTTTCTCTTGTCTTTTTCTTTTTTTTTGTTAACCTGATTGATGTGTGTTTCTCTTTTTTTTTTTTGTTTAGCTTGATGAGAATCTGGAACAATGGCCGCATTTGAACCAATTGGTTCAATGCTACGGCACTGAATGGGTTAAAGATGTTAATAAATATGGACACTACGAAAACACTCGACCTGATACTTTCCAGAGTCAGATTTTTGAAGGACCTGACACTGATACTGAGACTGGTAAGGTTGCATTGTTTTTGCCTTTTGTTCAAGTTTTGTGCTTCAGTCGTCAAGTACTGTTATTTACTTTCTTGCTTCTTCAGAAATTCGTCTTGCTAGTGCTAGGAGTGCAACTATTGAGGAGGATGTAGCCAGCATTTCTGGGAGGCCTTTTTCTGATTCTGGATCCTCCAAGGTGTCTTCTTCTTCTCAATTTCATTGCTCTATTCTATTTATCTCTCCTCGTTTGGTTCTTACTTTGAATTGCATGGGGGGTTTTTGCAGCACTTTGGACAACCTCCCCTCCCTGCTTATGAACCAGCTTTTGACTGGGAAAATGAAAGAGCTATGATATTTGGCCAGAGAACTCCCGAATCACCTGCAGCTAGCTATTCCAGGTTTTTTTTTTGCATGTCACTTTACTTGTTCTTTTTGTATGTTTGAAATCTTACTATGTTTGTCTGATATCATTCTGTTCCCTCTATTACACAGTGGATTGAAGATCTCGGTCAGAGTTTTGTCTCTAGCTTTTCAGTCTGGCTTAGTTGGTGAGAACACTAATTAACTGTTTGGGGGAATGCTGTCTATTCCCTGTCATTTTAAAATCCCTTTTTCCGCCCTTCCCTGCAGAACCATTTTTTGGCTCGATTGCATTGTACAATCAAGAGAGGAAGGAGAAACTCTCTGAGGATTTTTATTTCCATATTTTGCCGACGGAAATGCAGGATGTAAGTCACTGAATAGAGTAAACTGTCCTCTTTTCGGCTTTGTCCTTCTCAGGTTATATAAAAGTTGGTTCAGGTTTTATCTCACTTCATTTTTGCTAATTTGCACCGCCCCTTGTACATTATCTTGCAGGCTAGACTTTCTTCTGAAAATCGTGGAGTATTTTATCTAGATGCCCCATCAGCTTCAGTTTGCCTGCTTATTCAATTAGAAAAAACAGCAACAGAGGAGGGAGGCGTTACAACATCTGTCTATTCCCGTAAAGAGCCTGTAATTTCCAAAATCCTGACTTTTCCCTTACTGTCTCTAGAGTCTCTTGCTCATGTGAATGGTGATTGTGGCTTTCAAAATTGATTTCGATTAATTTGGAGACAGCCTGTGACTTATGATATCGGCTGTCTTTACCGCGTGTTTTGATTATATATTTTAGAGTAGTCATGGTGATAGCTGGATGTATATATCACAATTAGTAAGTACCCTGTTATTAGTAAGTTAGTAACTAAGTTGTCTGGCCATTTGTGAATCAGGTGCACTTAACTGAGAGGGAAAAGCAAAAGTTGCAGGTCTGGTCTCGCATCATGCCTTACCGAGAGTCTTTTGCTTGGGCAGTTGTTCCACTTTTTGAAAATAATATCACCACAAACACTGGTGAATCTGCTTCCCCTAGCAGTCCTCTTGCTCCCAGTATGACTGCGTCAAGTTCTCATGATGGTGTTTTTGAACCCATTGCAAAGATCACATCAGATGGAAAGCAAGGTCATTCAGGTGGAAGTTCTGTCGTAGTTGAAATATCTAATTTAAACAAAGTTAAAGAGAGCTACTCCGAAGAGTCAATTCAGGTAGGATGTTTAAATTTCAAACGCCACACAGTTTTTATCTTGTCTTTATAATTGTATTTACATTGCTTTGAACTTGAGATGGTGTGGAATAGTTTTCATATATTTTGTTCAATTTAATAATCCTGTTACGTCTGTTACTTGCTAAGGTACACTTCTGTTGGTTGACATGTATGTAAGCAAGTAGAGTTGCATGCACAGTCGATTGACTACATGCTTTGGTAATTTAATAGATGATATTTTTTTTGTTTCCTATTTGAATGAATCAATTTTGGTAGAATTTGACAATCACTTCATGGGGTTTAATTCATTAGTTCTGAGAAAGAGAAGTTTATTATTTTTTCCCCCTTTCTGAAGTGTAGTTAGTAACAGGTATATTTACTAAATACATCACAAGGAAACAAAATTTGCGAGCCGTCTCTTCTTTTACTCACATGAAAAGAATTCAGATACTAATTGTTTTGGTAACTTCATCAGTCATATAACAGGAATGCTTTTTATTGATATAACAACATACTGCATATTGTTGCTTTCATCTGGAGGAAACGCATATCTAAAATCCCTATGTCTTGATCAGTTGGACTCATGACATGTCCTAATGTGCTAATTATCTAATAAATTATTCTTTGGTTGTTACAGGACCCCAAACGGAAGGTTCACAAACCTGTCAAAGGGGTTCTAAGACTGGAAATTGAGAAACATCGGAATGGACATGGAGACTTTGAAGATCTATCTGAAAATGGAAGTATCATTAATGACTCCCTTGATCCGACTGACCGCCTCAGTGACCTGACACTTGTGAAGTGTCCCAGTTCTGGTTCTGGTGGACCTCGTAGTGGCTGCTCGAAGTGGAATTCAGAGGACGCAAAGGATGTTTCGAGAAACCTAACAAGTTCAAGTGGGACTCCTGACTTAAATTGTTATCATGTAAGCACATCAGCTTTATCATTCTTTCTACCAATTCCTTGATCTACTGCTTATTGTTTTACTTCGTCTTTAGCTCCCATCCCTTTTCATCAGCCTGTTTTCTCAATAGAGGATGAAAGAACAATAGAGATTTTCTTTTTTTTTCTAACTCTAGTTAGAAGCTGGAAATCTGTGTATAGTCTTTGGTATAATTTACTCGCAAATTGATATGTTTATCGTCTTCCAGGCTTTTGATTTCTGCTCTACGACAAGAAACGAGCCTTTTCAACATCTCTTCCATTGCCTTTATGTGTATCCTGTAGCTGTTACTTTAAGTCGGAAGAGGAATCCCTTTATTCGTGTAGAATTGAGAAAGGATGACACAGATGTCCGAAAACAACCACTCGAGGTAATTATTTTGATTACCACCAGTCCTGTAAACGATCTGACCTTTTTCTTGAGTCTTATTTGTTACTTACTATTGATTTGGCTAGGCAATTTATCCAAGAGAACCTGGTGTTTCACTTCAGAAGTGGGTTCATACACAGGTTGCTGTTGGTGCTAGGGCTGCTAGCTACCATGATGAAATTAAGGTGTCTCTTCCTGCCACATGGACGCCATCACATCATCTGTTGTTCACTTTTTTTCATGTTGATCTCCAGACAAAGCTAGAAGCTCCAAGACCAGTAAGATTTACATAAGTTGTGTGCTTGTTTCTCTCTGACGAATCTAGTCCCAGTGACTAACTATCTTTTCTTTTCAGGTAGTTGTTGGATATGCATCACTTCCATTATCTACCTATATTCAGTATGTATATGATATTCCCCATTTGGTCTCTGGAATCTTTATGTACTGCTGAAGGCTTCTCTTTTAGATTTCCTTATCACTAATTGTTAAGAGATGCGTTTTTTCATCTGTATGAGCGAAAATGCTAGTATACAAACAAAATTGAAATTTTGAAGATGCAGTATATAACTGATGTCAAACTTATCTGAACAACTAGATTGCTTAATAAGCTGGGAGAAGTGTATGCCTTGATTTATTCATTTTTTCTTGTTGCTGACAATTTGTTGATTACTAATGCAGCTCACGGTCTGATATTTCTCTACCAGTAATGAGAGAACTGGTTCCCCACTATCTTCAAGAAACCACCAAGGTATGTATACATAATATGAAAGCATCAGCTTTAGATATATTTTTTGCATGTTAAGCTAGTATAACGGTTCAAATCCGCATGAATGTTTGAAATTCGAAAGTTGGGAAAGGGACTATATTAAAAATTTCATACATGAAAGGAAGATAAAGAACAATAGGCTAGACTGTTAAGAAGGTTCTGTAGCTGATGACTAATTAAGGGGTTGTCACCTGCAAGCATAGCAAGCGTTTAAGAAATCAACAGAACTGACTAACAGGTTTTGGCGTTGTATTAATCTAGGCTGTAGCTTCTCACATTACAATAAGGATTTAACTTAGGTAGCTCAAAACTTTCCATCCTCAGAAAATTACCATTGTGCATATCCTTCAAGAGGTCGACGAAGAATGCAAGGGTGGTTGTAGATCATCTCACTGTGGCATCTATTGCTGGAAGTGTACATAATTACTGCATAGTGCTGGAGAATTGTGTATAATTTGGTATTATATCCTAGTAATGTTGGTTGGTGCACCTGATAATTAGTTCTAGTTCTCAACTTTGGTATAACTAGTGAGATAATTCTATCTTAGGTACTCAAGCTAGGAATTGTGTAATAATATTCTTACAACGTTTACTTCAAACATAATTTTACAATTATACTCTTTGACAATTACAGGAGAGGTTGGATTATTTGGAAGATGGCAAGAATATTTTTAAGTTGCGACTGAGACTTTGTTCATCTCTTTATCCAACCAATGAACGTGTCAGGGATTTCTGTCTAGAGTATGATAGACATACCCTCCGGACAAACCCTCCCTGGGGTTCAGAACTGTTGCAGGTATCCACAGGAACTCTGCCTCATTCGATTTATTTTCTCCACTTGTATTTTAACATGTTCTTTTTATATCTCTATAGGCAATAAACAGTTTGAAGCACGTTGATTCTACTGCCTTGCTTCAGTTTCTTTACCCAATTCTTAACATGCTCCTTCATCTTATTGGCAATGGTGGAGAAACTCTTCAGGTTTGTTTGAAATCTTCTAGCTCCTTTATCATGAATTTTTTACCATTCTTGACTCGTATTTCTGTCCATGTGACTATTTCGCACATCATTTAACAATCAAGTTTTTTTCAACTTGCTTCAGGTTGCAGCATTCAGAGCCATGGTGGATATATTAACTCGGTATGCATTTCTTAGTGTTATTCTCAGCTAGGTTTAATCTAGAAAGGGCTTGTCTAGTAGGATATATAATCGGCTCCAAATGAAAATTTAACCCAAAGGATTAGGAAAAACTATTATTAGAACATTTATATAACACGGGTTAGAGTTTAGCTAAATGACCAAAGAATGTTATGTCACAATGTCATTGGTCTTTAACTTTGAATGGTCTATTATCAGAATATCATTAGAGTTGGAAAAATGTGTCTAACTGGACGCTGGTAAATGTATTACAAGCACACGAACCCTTGTTCTTACTAGATCTTTCAATTTGGTAGGGTGCAGCAGGTGTCGTTTGATGATGCTGACCGAAATCGTTTTCTGGTCACCTATGTTGATTATTCTTTTGATGATTTTGGAGGCAATCAACCTCCAGTTTATCCTGGATTAGCAACTGTATGGGGAAGTTTAGCTAGAAGCAAGGTACAAATTGCCCATGTTGTATGGATGAAATTACTAGCTTATCTTTGTTCTATTGTCATATAAATTTTCATTATACTTTTCACCAAAGTTGAGCAATCTCCATGTTACCTATTCATTCTGCTATCTGCTGCGAAATTTCTTAGAAATTTCTTAGTTATTTCGCTTTTGGTTGATGAACACTTACTGACCTTACAGGCTAAAGGTTACCGGGTTGGACCTGTATATGACGACGTATTATCAATGGCGTGGTTTTTCCTTGAGTTGATTGTTAAATCAATGGCATTGGAGCAGGCACGTCTCTATGATCACAATCTACCTTCAGGTATTATTGGGATATCCACTTTCCATTTTCAAAAGTGGACATGCAATATTGTTTTAGGAATTGGTCTCTCCCCATTACAATGAAAAAATGGATGATTAAATTTAACGAAGAACCTGATGACCTGTAATATGAGTGTTGTTTTGAACTTAATGGCCACGAACTCAAGTATTTATTTGAACTTAAATGACGCATATGTTGACATAAAAGAAAAAATCGTTAGAGTTGCCCTCTGTTTTATATTCTCACTAATTATAAATGTATATAACTCGAATACAAGTTCCAATAATAATCACTTATCATGCCACAATGTAGTATGCTTATTTAGTGATTATAATTACAAAATACATTGTGGCCTTAGATTAATCATGGTCTATCTATTGCCCTACCCTTTTGCCTTAACTAGTTTCAGTGTGTGATTCAGGTATTATACGGTTACCAAGTAATGTGCTCATTTTTTCTTCTCTATCATAGGCGAGGATGTTCCACCCATGCAGCTCAAAGAAAGTGTATTCCGATGTATCATGCAATTGTTTGATTGCCTATTAACTGAAGTACATGAACGTTGTAAAAAAGGCTTAAGCTTGGCAAAACGTCTGAACAGCAGTTTGGCCTTCTTCTGTTATGATCTTTTATATATCATTGAGCCCTGCCAAGTCTATGAACTGGTATGTTTTTGTTTTGTATCTTTCAGATTATCATTCGTGGCAGAAACGCTTTGCATGACTAATTGATTGATCATGTGCATCTGTATGGTTTTCAGGTGTGGAAATTGTATGTTAATATTGTTCATGAAAAAATTCTTTAATTCAAAAACGTTTATTATCTTTCTACTGATTTTTAGGACATATTTTTGTCATCGGTAGTCAGTAGTTTAGAACATGGGAATAATTTTTCCTTCATATAGTTTTGATAGTGATAACTGTAACACGTCCTTCTCGCTCTCAACAGGTATCACTATACATGGACAAGTTTTCTGGTGTTTGTCAATCCGTTCTACATGAATGCAAGCTCACGTTTTTGCAAATTATCTCCGACCATGATCTTTTTGTAGAAATGCCTGGCAGAGACCCATCCGACAGGTACTCCCCCCTAGATACCCGTTAAACAGTTTGCATTGTCAAACATTTGCATTTTTTTTAGCACACTTGAGCACATGAAATAGAACATAAAGAGGCTACTTCTGCAGTAAGCATATGAAGTCTTGAAAAGATGCAGTAAACTGAACTATCTTCTTTTATGTGTGTGGGCATCATGATGACTTTTTTTATTCAGCTAACTCTATTTGTATGTTCTAGGAATTATTTATCATCCATATTAATACAAGAGTTATTTCTCTCCCTGGATCATGATGAGCTGCCTCTGCGGGCGAAGGTACTAATGATTCTAAATGTCTGTACGTATAAGATACATATCATGTAAGAATTTTACATTGTGAATCGTTTCCTTTTCTGGTATCCTTTCAGGGAGCAAGAATTTTAGTGATCCTCTTGTGCAAGCATGAATTTGATGCGCGGTACCAGAAAGCCGAAGATAAGCTGTATATTGCACAACTATATTTTCCTTTCGTCGGGCAGGTATGTTACAGTGGCTTAATAAAAAAAATGCATAATTTCTTTCATCCACTTCTGTTTTGAAATGTTTTGTGGTTAATGGTTATTTTCCAAGGCTAAAAAGCAGCCCCTCAATAATCGTGTCATAAGCATCCATTATTACAGGAACATTAGAAATGTGTTAGGAGTTAAATGGTCTGGCAACCTTTTGATTGATTGCTTTGTTTATAGTTTATACAATTATAGTTAAGGTCAGCTGAGAAATGTTTCTGACATTTAATGTTGTTTTCTTCCTTTTGCAGATTTTAGATGAAATGCCTGTTTTTTATAACCTAAATGCTACTGAAAAGCGTGAGGTTTTAATTGGTGTGCTGCAAATTGTTCGTAATCTGGATGACACATCACTTGTCAAGGCATGGCAGCAGAGCATCGCTCGTACTAGATTGTATTTCAAACTCATGGAAGAATGCCTCATACTTTTCGAGGTTCCTTTCCACAACCATTTCTTAAAATTTGGGAAAAGGCTCAACTATTTTATGTACTCACTGTTAAAGGAAGCCAAAGGAAATCTTTTATCCATAGAAATATGGATACTGGTGGTCTATGGTGGTTATTATATAACTTATCTACCATTCTCCTTTTTTCCTTTTTTGGGAGAAAATTTGATTTCAGCTAGTTGTGCGGATGTGATAGAATGATTTGGGGACTGCTTACAGCCTAGTAGAACTTAGATTTGATGTATTACCCAAAAACATTTGTATTTGTAGTCCACTTACTGTTCGAGTCCTAACGTCCTATGGTGATTTGAAAATGTTGAATTAAAATAAATTTCAGCACAAGAAGGCTGACAGCATCCTCGGAGGCAACAATTCTCGTGGGCCTATTAGTGAAGGAGCTGGATCACCAAAGTACTCCGAGCGACTTTCTCCTGCTATCAACAATTATCTGTCAGAGGCTTCTCGCCAAGAAGTCAGGGTGAGTTGCTAAATTTATCCTGTATGTTTGTTCCTCTCTTCTACTTTTTGGTATAAAGTATAAACCTACAAGTTCACCTAGAGTTCCATAACATTGTTGCTTTCTTTTTGGTGGGCTTCTCAAAACTAAGTTAGAAAGTCCGGCACTTTTTACTTATTTTATTTTAAACCTAAGGACCGCTCAAATGCCTTCTGAATGTTTACTGCAGCTAGAGGGAACACCTGATAATGGGTACCTGTGGCAGAGAGTTAATTCTCAGTTGGCCTCCCCTAGCCAACCTTATTCTCTAAGAGAAGCTTTAGCGCAAGCACAATCATCGCGGATTGGAGCTTCAGCCCAGGCACTAAGGGAATCGTTGCACCCTATTTTGAGGCAAAAACTGGTATAGTTTATGTTCCCTTCATACCTCTTCTGAATGTTACTCATAATTTTTGCTCGCATACTAACTGCATTCACTCTCACCAGGAACTTTGGGAAGAGAATGTAAGTGCCACAGTTAGCCTCCAGGTTTTAGAGATCACTGAGAAATTTTCATCAATGGCAGCCTCTCACAATATTGCGACGGACTATGGCAAATTGGACTGCGTTACTACAATATTGACGAGTTTCTTCTCTCGAAACCAGTCACTAGCCTTCTGGAAAGCCTTCTTTCCAATTTTCAACAGAATCTTTGATCTTCATGGGGCTACACTAATGGCCAGGGAAAATGATCGCTTCTTAAAACAGATAGCCTTCCATCTTCTCCGGCTTGCTGTTTACCGCAATGACAGTGTCAGGAAAAGGGCTGTTATTGGTCTTCAAATATTAGTTAAGGTGAGACATCTAGATACCTGTACAGACTTATCTGTTTCTTGCTAGTTGGTATGAATTCAGTTGCTTTTTTCTTGCAGAGCTCGCTATACTTTATGCAGACTGCTAGGCTGAGGGCTTTGCTGACAATTACACTGTCAGAACTGATGTCGGATGTTCAAGTGACTCATATGAAACCAGATAATACATTAGAAGAGAGTGGAGAGGCACGGCGGCTTCAACAGTCATTAAGCGAAATGGCTGATGAAGCTAAGAGTGTCAATTTGTTGAGGGAGTGTGGTCTCCCTGATGATACACTGATGATAATTCCCGAGAAATTTACTGAGAACCGCTGGTCATGGGATGAAGTGAAACATCTTTCTGACAGCCTTGTTCTTGCTCTTGATGCCAGCCTCGGGCATGCCCTTTTGGTATGGTTTTTAATCGACTTTGCATTTCGTAAAGATATTTTTCTGGTGTCAGTGAGGGAAGATATGTCTTCTGCTCGTCTGTCTTGATTGCAAAATTGATCCTTGCCTTGTTATGTGGTGGAAGTGTCATGTTTTTTACTCCCCGTCAACACCTTAATAGTATTTTCGGTTAATTGATAGGTATATAAGATAACACAGGATTTAATTTATGTGTGGAAGTTGGAAATTGACACTGATGGAACTTAAAGTGTGTCTGAGTACATCTGCATTTTGCTGTCATGATGGTGTGGTTTCATCACATATAGGGAGATAATTTTATGCTTATAGAGAGTTGATTCGTCTCCCTTCCTTCTCTTTCCTAATATTCCCTGAACTTCTAACTTGGGAATTTTGGGGAGCTCCCATATAGGTGAGTTCAGATATTACTGTGAATGACTGTTTTGACATCACTGGTCTAAAGTAAGTATCACAGACCGGCTTGCCAAACTTACTCAAGTTTGCTAATCCTGTTTTGTGGCATCACTTTCATGTTTGCACCATTTCCTGTTTCGTTTCTTCTTTATTCCTATCGTGATGAAGAAAAAACTATTAGACTCAACCAGTCTGTAAGTCATTCTGTACTTTTCCAATGCAAAATTCTGTTATTACAGGGATCTGTGATGGCTATGGATCGATATGCTGCGGCTGAGAGCTTCTACAAACTTGGAATGGCATTTGCTCCTGTTCCTGATCTTCACATAATGTGGTTGCTGCATCTATGTGATGCTCACCAGGAAATGCAGTCTTGGGCTGAAGCTGCACAGTGTGCTGTGGCGGTTGCAGGTGTTATAATGCAGGTAATAATAATATATAAATCTAGTATGTGTTTTAGATGTGCAGTGGATCATCTCTGCAGTATGGTTGGCTTTTAAGCTCTACAGTCTTCATTCTAGTCTTCCCGCCCACTAAATACTACTTCCAGAACTTATGTGCACGTTTTGGTTTTCGCCTTGTAGGCCTTGGTGGCTAGAAATGATGGTGTGTGGAGCAAGGATCATGTGTCTTCCTTGCGTAAGATTTGCCCGATGGTAAGTGGCGAGTTTACAACAGAGGCATCTGCAGCTGAAGTCGAGGGTTATGGTGCTTCAAAGCTAACAGTTGACTCCGCCGTCAAGTATCTACAGCTTGCTAATAAGCTTTTCTCTCAAGCTGAGCTCTACCATTTTTGTGCCAGCATTTTGGAACTTGTTATTCCAGTTTACAAGAGCAGGAAGGCTTATGGGCAGTTGGCTAAGTGTCACACTTTACTTACCAATATATACGAGTCCATTCTTGACCAAGAATCAAACCCAATCCCATTTATCGATGCTACATATTACCGGGTGGGATTTTACGGCGAAAAGTTTGGGAAGTTGGACAGGAAAGAATATGTATATCGAGAACCACGAGATGTGCGGCTAGGGGATATAATGGAAAAGCTGAGCCATATCTATGAATCAAGAATGGACAGCAACCATATTCTGCACATTATACCAGATTCGAGACAAGTGAAGGCAGAAGAATTGCAGGCAGGAGCGTGCTACCTGCAAATTACGGCTGTTGATGCAGTGATGGAAGATGAGGATCTTGGGAGCAGAAGAGAGAGGATATTTTCTCTCTCGACTGGAAGTGTTCGCGCACGAGTGTTTGATCGCTTCTTGTTTGACACACCATTTACAAAAAATGGTAAGACACAAGGAGGATTAGAAGATCAATGGAAGAGAAGAACAGTGCTGCAGACGGAGGGTTCATTCCCTGCCCTTGTGAATAGGCTGTTGGTTACCAAGTCTGAATCCCTTGAATTCTCGCCAGTGGAGAATGCGATCGGAATGATTGAAACGCGGACCACTGCTCTGAGAAATGAGCTAGAGGAGCCTCGTAGCTCAGATGGGGATCACCTACCACGGCTTCAAAGTCTGCAGAGGATTCTCCAAGGAAGTGTTGCAGTACAGGTGGGTTTTGTCCCATAATATCTGTAATAGATTGTGTTGTAAAACGTAGAAATGTTTATCATACGTCTTTCTATGAAAATATGCAGGTGAACAGTGGGGTGTTGAGCGTGTGCACAGCTTTCTTATCAGGAGAGCCCGCAACTAGACTG
Organism: Camelina laxa; assembly: GCA_024034495.1. NCBI lineage: Eukaryota > Viridiplantae > Streptophyta > Magnoliopsida > Brassicales > Brassicaceae > Camelina > Camelina laxa. The sequence goes on from CM043880.1 coordinate 18,711,885, forward strand.
CGTTCGCAGGAACTGCAGCAACTAATAGCAGCACTGCTTGAATTCATGGCAGTATGTAAGCGAGCCATTAGGGTTCACTTTAGATTAATTGGGGAAGAAGATCAGGAATTCCATACGCAGCTTGTCAATGGATTTCAGTCTCTCACCGCAGAACTCTCACATTACATTCCTGCTATCTTGTCCGAACTTTAGATTCTTTGTCAGGCTTTTTTTTTCTCTTTCTTTTGCTATGAGTTTTGTGCTTTTTCTTCCACTATTGGTTTGGCTATATGTTTGTCATTTTCTTATTTCTTTCTTTGAGAGAGTGATAAACAAAGAAAAAAAGAAAAAAGAGTCAATTCGGTAAATGACAGCGAATGAAAGAAAAACTAGAAAGGTAACAAATAGTTGACGTCAAATTCAGAAACATTTAAGAAAAGAAGAGACACATAAGAGACGTTGAAACACTAGGCATAGCTTGTAACTCGTCAATCATCTTCTGTTTCTCTTCAGGATTGCAGGTTGAATTCATCGTAATTTCCACCCTTTTTAGACACTCGGAGTTTTCCAGAATGTATCTCATGAGTTGTTTTCAACTTCTGATCCTTCGTATGCTTTTCATTTAAAGATCATGAGATGAGACGACAAGCATTTGGGAACAGAACCCGGTTGTAACGCATACGAAGGAACAATCTTATATTTGGAGTCGACCATTAAAACCTCTAGTTTAGGATAATGAGAGAGCAAAACCACAAGTGATTCACACAAGTCCGGGTGAAATCGATTTATGATACACTCTTTAAGTAGAGTGTAAATAACGGCGTTGCACCATGGAACGATTTTGTATGATCTTCACCAGGAGATAGCTCAAGATACTCGATCGATGAAAGAGAGAGATGTCAGAAAATTGTCATCAGGGTAAAAATCAACATCAAGAAGTGCTGCGAGGCATATGGTTAATCGAGCAAGAGGAGTTTTCCAATCCGTCAATAATGTCGAGATATACTAAATCTGGGGTGTCTATAACCAAGGACACATCGGTATCATCATCATCGTCTTCCTGAAAGAACAAACTCATATAAGTTAATCTCAGTAGAGAAGGCACTTTCACAGTGAAGTTTCTCACATTATCATCCACATTATTAGGTCGAGTCACATCCAGATCCTTGAGAACGGGGCAACTTGATAAAAGCCTGACATGAGAATCTTCGTATTTGAATACAACATTGTTAAGAACAAGCTTGTAAAGTGATGGGAGATCAGCCTCACAAGGAACATCCACAAGAATCTTACCCATGAGAGGATCAATTCCGTAAGCGTTTTGCACGTGTAAAGACTCTTCGGCATTGTGATCCGCTCCCTAAACCAGTCGAGCTGGAAGTATAGCTTACGCAAACAGCGATCAACTGCTTTTGCAACACACGTTGCAACATCAGCATCAACGGGACATTGTACACCGAGATTAATACGCAAATTTTCTACTGAAGGTGGATTGTGAAATCCCATTGACTCGTCAAGAAACCACCAGACGCTCTTGCTACTACTGTTACCCGTTTCTTTGTAGTCAAGTCTAGGCAACTTTCTCCAGACAAACCGCCATCGTTTTGACAAAAACGTTGTGGCCACTGCTTCTTTTGTCGGAAGAAACAATAATATCTCTACGAGTAGATCGTCCGACAACTCACTGATTCTGTCTTCACCGCCCATCACAATCTCTTCAACTTTGTTGGAGAACGTTCAGCTTCCTTCCGCCACACTTAATATCTTTTTACAAAAACCCTAATTAGAGAATTGGCTTTGTAGAGTGCCACGTCAGCACCATTTTATAATTATAATCTCCGCCGCTCGATTTCAGATCAGATCAGATTCAGCTATGGAAACAGCGGCGGCGTCGTCGAGAGTAGAATTGATTGTTAAAGGCAACTTACCGGAGGTTCCTTGTCAGTACATTCAGCCACCAGAAGCTCGACCTAATCTCCATAACTCCGTCGATGGAGCTTCAATCCCAACCGTCGATCTCTCGAGCTCCGATTCGGCGAGGGAAGCCATCGGTGACGCTTGTCGCAACTGGGGAGCCTTCCACGTGATCAACCATGGCGTTCCTATCCATCTCCTTGATCGGATGAGGTCTTTAGGTCTCTCTTTCTTCCGAGACTCCCCCATGGAAGATAAGCTCCGCTACGCCTGCGATTCCACCTCCGCCGCGTCCGAAGGCTACGGAAGCCGTATGTTGCTGGGAGGTAAAGACGACGTCGTTTTGGACTGGAGAGATTACTTTGATCACCACACGTTCCCTCTCTCTCGCCGTAACCCTTCTCGTTGGCCGACTCATCCTCCTGACTACAGGTACGGTTCATCTTTCACTAAAGTTCTCATCTTTCAGTTAAAGGTTTCATCTTTCTCTAAATTGATCATTGGGGTTTGGTAGACAAGTAGTTGGAGAATATGGTGATGAGATGAAGAAACTGGCTCAGATGCTTTTAGGTGTAATCTCAGAGAGTTTGGGTCTTCCTTGTTCGTCTATAGAAGAAGCTGTTGGAGAAATCTATCAGAACATCACTGTCAGCTATTACCCTCCTTGTCCTCAGCCAGAGCTCACTCTTGGTCTCCAGTCACATTCCGACATGGGTGCTATTACTCTCTTGATTCAAGATGATGTTGGAGGTCTTCAGCTTTACAAGGATGACCAATGGCTTACTGTTTCTCCTATCTCTGATGCGATTCTCGTTCTTGTAGCTGATCAAACCGAGGTAGTATCTATTCTATTTGATTGAGGTCACAGAACAAGATTAAGCTAGAAAAGCCTCTGACCATGTCTGTCCTTTGTGCAGATCATAACCAATGGGATTTACAAAAGTGCTCAACATAGAGCGGTAACTAATGCGAATCGGGCAAGGTTATCAGTGGCAACCTTTCATGATCCTTCCAAGACTGCAAGGATAGCACCAGTTTCTCAACTCTCACCACCGTCTTACAAGGAAGTTGTGTATGGTCAATACGTTTCTTCCTGGTACTCCAAAGGTCCTGAGGGTAAACGAAACCTCGATGCTCTCCTCTGCTGATCTTATCTCTGTTTCACTGGCCATCTTTTATTGTTCTTAAGTTTATGCTAGTGAGTGTGTGGATTGCAATTTGCCACGACACTGTTGTTTCACAATGTTTCTGTTATGATTATTGTTTACAACACAAGAAAGGGACACATTGGCTGTAAAAACTCAGATGATAAATAAATAAACTGAATGAATTGTAATCACAGTGTATTCAGTAGTAGACTTTTGCTTAATTTGCACAAAAATAAAAGAACAGATTTGAGGTAATAGACAATAAAGGTTAAAGATTGCTCAGACGACAGTCGGATATGAAGGAAAAGGGGAGGTCTTTGCAAAGCTGAATGCTCATCTATTTAAAATTGGCAATATAATGGAATGAACAATGGCATGAAATCATTAGAGACTACATTTGCAAATACCAAACCTGACGATCAAACTGAATTTTGATGATATGAATCCATCATAAATTTGATCCTTGATCAATGATCATATGTAAATGCAACTGAAAATTTATAAAAAAATATGGTAAGCATATATGTACCTCCCATCAACATGAATAAGTCCACCATAAAACACTAAATCATTACAGAAGGAATCCTACATATGGAAACGAAAGACAAAGCATGAAAATCTACAGTACAAGAACCTGACAAAGAGTGGATACTCTTGTAGGCTATATTACAAGCAAAGTACTCTCTTTCATGTGCGAAAATTTGTGATTTGATAGACATCAATTTTCTGAATTTTCACAGGTATTCGAGAGAGAGGAAACCGCGGATCCTTAGCCGTGATAACACTTCTGCAGCTTCCGAGTTTATTGGCAACACGCCGTTTCTGCGATTAGATAGAATATAACACATCACCGACTCTTACGACATTTGATTTTTCAGACAGCAAATGCAGTATTGAGGCTAGTTTGCTTGACAGTACCATTTTATGCATAACCATCATAAATTTCGTCCTTTATCAATGATCATATGTAAATGCAATTGAACATTTATAAAACAGTGGTAAAGCATATATCTACCTCCCATCAACAAGCAGAGTGATTCTTGAACCAAGGTTTCTACACCTTAACAGCTTCGATCACAATGATTCTAGCTCTCACCAACATGGGTTAAACTGTATTCAGCCAAGTCTTAAGTTTGCTCACCTGCTAAAGCCAGCATCAGACTTTCAGCTACATTGCGGACAAAGGCATCATTAAGAAAATGCTGAAGAAACACACACAAAGCAAAGAACCTGCATTGTTGCAGTTCCTGTTCCACAAGCTGCTTGTAAGTCTAAGGCCCCGAAGAACATTAATCCCGAAATGCCTGGGAGCTGAACCAATCGTTACTTTCCAATTTTTGATGATCCATCTTTTTACCTGCAAGAGTAAAAGTGATACACCTGCAGCAGTGGTATCTCAGACTTATCCTTTAGAAAGATAGGGAATGAACTTACCAACGGAAGTATGGCTGCTGCTAGTATAGGCAAATAAGAACATAAGATCATATTGGCATCTCTGACTCAATCCATATTATCACTGAAATTATAAAGTGAAAAATTTCTCTTGGGTTCAGAAAATGTCATATGAATCTCAAGAAATGAATTCAGATACCTAAAAGTAGAATTTGTCTAATGGGGGTTAACACTAAATCTTGAGCTCTATACAATTACTAAAAAAAACCAGCGTAAGTTGAGAACACGAAAGACGCATCCACTAGACGGAACCTTGATCAGAAAGTCCTCAGAACATTGCCCCCAGGAAGAGAGAAGATGCTTCACTCATACCTTCCAACATAGCAAAGACCAAATTCTTCATCATATCATGTTAGTGCCAAAAACTTGTCTCTGCCAATCTTATGGTATGACTTTCTCATGCAAAAACTCTCTTCTGTATCAAAGCATCTGCTTCTTTGAGATAACCTTCCTCATAAAATGAGCGATGATATGTGGTTTCTACAAAGGGGCTTTGCCATCCAATCGGATACCAACTCAACTACCATTGGACATTACTGTAGATCCCAACGGTCATTAAGGTTTTGGAACTTGAGCTATCGCCATATACTTGTCAACTTGTTTGTCCACAAAGTCACGAATCTGTATACACATCAATCAAATGAAGTGACAATTAATCAGAAACTGTTCTAACGTAGATGTAACTATTTATGAGAACCTGTGAACAAAATTATTCATCACAATAATAAAACGATATTTCGCCTACACCAGAGAGATGGATAAACTAGAAACTTAAGAGGCCATAACTGTGGCAAAATAAAAATCGGAAATTTTTGAAGCTTTTACAAACCTTGTTTTTCCGCTTTGAGTCGAGGAATTGCTGAACAGCCATGGCTTTCTCCACATCTGATGTATGTTGCATAACCTGATAAATGCATGAGTTTCAGAAAACTCCTTTTATAAACTCAAGAAGAAATAAGAATCGCAATATACTGGTTAAAGAATTTTGAGAAGAAGAAAACCACAAAGTTACAAACCTTTGTTGCGGTCTTCTTCATTATTGACTTGTATACATCTCTATCAATTTTCTTAGCTTTATAAGGGGCCATTAGCAGCGATGCAACAAAATCTACAACCCCCTGTTTCAAACGATCTGCACTCCGGATATGAGTTTTTTGTGACTCTTTATTCACTGTAACCTGTGACACAGAGCATTCATTCGCTTGTTGATCATTCTTCCAACTCGGAGGGCCTGTTGAACATGCAATCGAATCTTCATCATCCTTAATATGCAAAGTACGATTGAAGAATTCAGGATCAGCAGCAGCAGCTTGAGATTGCCATCTATCGATAGCCTGAGAATCCTTGAAACCATCACTACTACCACCAGTATCAACCCATGCCCCAGTTAAAAAACTGGTATCCGCAGCCCCACTTTCTCCAGAACATTCTCTTAACTTGGAATGAGATACAAGCTCATTCGAATGGCTACGCTGTGAATAGTTATCGACTGGAATCCTTGAATTGTCAAGGTCAAGACACGAGGCAGGAAAATCATACCAGTCCCGAACTTTGCAGTTCCTCGAGTCTATCTCTGACATACAATCTTGTCTTCCTAAGACATTGCCAGGAAACTTTTTCCTGAAATCAGATTCGTCCATCTTTGCATACTGCTCTCGCCTGGCAAACTTATGAAATGAGGGAATCTTAGGAAGCTGCAATGAAGTATTATGATAGGCCTCAGAAAATGCCTGCAAGATAAGAACATACAAATTATTTGTTAACAAACAAATAGAAAAAGAGTTGACTGAATAGGAAAGCACGTTAATAATCAGCAAGCATCGATCACTGCTTTCACTAATTTGAAGATTACAACACTTACCTTTGCAGCTGCTTCTGCTGCTGCACGAGCTGCCTCAGCTTCAGCAAACACAGCCTTCTCTTCCTCTGACATAGGTAGCTGGTTGTCTTCAAGCTCTCCATCTGTTTTCCCATCGTTGCCATTGCTCAGCATTCCCTTACTGTCTGTGTCAACACTATTCAGTTTTCTTCTTATTCTAGAGGTATTTGTAGTATTCGCTTGTCTCGATGATTTCTTTCCACTATTAGCTTTTTCTTTCCGGTATAGTTCCAGCCACACATTAACGAGCTGACTTGCAATGGCGCGGATATCACGGCTCGTGTGTGCACAAACCTTTTCTTTCACAGTCTTTCCAATGCCTGCATCAGAATGTGGAAAGTAAACAACTTAAAGAAAATTAAACAGGGCTAAAATCATGAAACAGATAACACATAATATCTAGTCTTAAGACAGAACTGATTGCATGTAATTTGAGACAGAAAGTGAACTTGGAAGAAATAACCAATACCTGAGAGCCTCACGGCAAAGAGATCACTCGTAACTCGAACAAGAATATGTACACAGTGACGTAAAAGTTGGGTTCCATTCTTCCCCATCGAATCCTAATAGAAAGATTTAAATAAGCAAGATTATATAAAAAGAGCCAATAGAAATTCGTGAAACAAACATATAAGCCAGGGAAAGTTGTACTATGTGCTTTGGGTAAAGAAACCATCTCACTGAGCTTACCAGGATCCAAGAGTTCAGTACTGCAAGCCCCTCTTTTGTACCTGCAAAGGATTTCAAGGCTTCACCAGGTAGATTAAGCAACTCCTTGGCTAAATGCAAACGCCCAACAGTTGTTTTAGCTGAGAAGAACATGTTCCGTAGCAATGATTGCCTGGCCAGCACATTAGAAAGCTCAACAACTTCAAGTCTCTTTATTAGGTCTTTGACTTCATCCCTTACAGGTACAGATTTCCTCTGCGCTTTTTCTAGTGTTTCTATTTCTGCTGTGTAATCGTTTCCACTAGAAAGTATATCAATTATACGCACAGCTTCCCGGACTCCAGTCATCATTGCACCACCAACAGTGTCAGGATGCTCTTTGCATGTTGCCTCACCAGCAAAAAACAAACAATTCTGAACAGGCCTTCCCAATACATCATAATCTTCACCAGAAGCACCAATAGCAACATATGAGTAGGCACCATAACTGTAAGGATCAGTGCCCCAGTCAGTAACAACCGAGGCAACAGGATCAGGAACCAGATCCCCACCAAAAAGCTTACGAAGTACCATCATTGCATGGTTCACGTGCTCAGACTTACTCTTGTTTGTATATTCAAAAGCAGCCTTCCCAACCACCAAAGCTATCAGGACAGGAGCACCAACAGTTTTTTTGACATTCCAAAACATAAAGCACTCACCTCTTAGATCTGTTTCCTCAGCCGTTGCCCCAAAATAATCAACACTATCATCCCAAAATACCTTTGGGAACTCCAACACAACTTTATTTAGAACTCCAAAACCAAGTTGTTTGATCGATGAATATTTCCAGTCCGGCAAGGATGGTGAAAACTTAATAGTTTCTGCTTTCAAGCATCCAAGAGGAACAGTAACCAGAACAGCATCTCCAAAATACTCACAGCCATTTGATGTACTAACTCGGACTTTATGCTTGCTGTTATGCACGGCAGATACATCAGAAGCGTAAGATACCTCAGAAACTATTTTGTTCAAATGAATGTCAAGTCCTTCTGCAAGCGACTCAACAACTCGGCTATAGCCACCCTTAATCATAGCATGTGGCCCTCCAAATCCGCCATAAAACTCATCTTGATTCCAGTGAGGAAGCGAAACTTCCTTGAGAACAGCAGCGCAACCATATTCTGTGTGAGCAAAATGCCAATTCATAACTCTTCGCTCCAAAGGATTCAAAATATCATCTTTCAAACAGGCATCAGTTTTTGAGCAGGAAGAATCAGTTGAATTGACAAGCCCAATTTTTTCAATGTTCACCTTGTCATGTGGCATTCTCAGCCGTTGAAGGCCAAATTCTAAACCATCCTCGAGGGACAATTTATCTGCTCTTTCCTTGCCTATTTCCTCAACAAGCAAATCCACATCATCAATTAGACTGTTGAACTCTGCTTGTAGAGCATCATCTAATTCTGCGGGAACCTTTTCCCCTGTTACAGTATCATAAAGAGGACAGAATCCATGCAACACGCTCAACTCCAGACCTAACTGGTTACAGACCAATACCGAAGGATCTGGCATTCTCTCAGATGGCACATCAGCCTCAATACCTGTAATTATGCTAGCCCCAAGATCCACAGGAACTGAAAGAGATGACCGGTCTGTATATACACGACCACCTACTCTACTCCTTGCCTCAAGAACGGTGACAGAAAACCCCTGGCGCTGTAAATGACGTGCTGCTGTTAATCCAGCAGGACCAGCCCCAATTACTATAATTTTCTTCTCATCTCTAACCTCACATTGAACCCAGTCCCTTCCTCTCGTTTGATTACTGTTTGCAGACGAGAGTGTGCTAGACAAAGCAGGTTTCGCTACTGAAAGTGTTTCAGGATGCTTTTCAACCTTAGATGCAGTACCATCCTGTAAAGCATTTATGCTCACAGAATGTTTGCAATCATCAACTATGTCTTCCTCGCATGTTTTGCTGGTAGATCCCAACAATTCCGAGGTCGCACATCCTACCAGGTCCCTTTCATCATTCTGGAGAGCACATTTCTTATCCTCACTAGTCGATTCAACGGCTTTGACCTGACCAAGGATAAAAGCAAATCCCTCTTCAGAGTCTGCCACAGAAGCCATATAATTTTCTTCACGCTTTTTCCCTTGGAGGAGATCATAGTCGTGATTTGTCGAAGATCCCTCTTTCCCCTTCACAGATGAAATTCCCGCATTTATATAACCCTGTCAAAAAAAATACCATTTCACATGTGGTCTATCAGAAACCAGCACTATACAATTATGCTTACAAACTGAAAAGAAAGTAAAGAAAAAAGTTAAGCATCACAAATTAATAGGAGACAGGATAGAACAACATAAATAAAGCAACATCACAGACTTACTCTCTGATCAAGAAACTTATAGACTTCTCTGATAAGGGAAGCTGATGGCAATTCACTTTCAGAAGGGCCACCAGTAACACCACACTCAGTGACAGGTAAGATTCGAGTGACATTTTTACTCCATAGGCCTAAGATATAATTCCTGTATAACAACATATATAAGTTCTAATAAATCAAAATAAGGGGGGTTAAGGTCTCAAGAGGATGAATGAAAAATAAAATAGAATAACTTCAAAAAATTCTTGAATTTCATTGCAACAATACAGTAAAGTAAATATTCAAGATTTCCAACAAATAAAGAAAGTGAAAACGGGATTGACATCTTAAGGTACACTCTTCTTATAAGATCATAAGAAAGATACAGTCTAAACAAAATACGAAACACTGAAACCATGTATTTGAATACATACAGCTACGAAAAAGGAAACTAACCTGCAAACTAGGTACTCCTGATGGCTACCTTTGCGCTTCAACACCTCTTTAAGTATAATCTTCTCAATTGGACTTACTGACTGGGCTTTAAGTCCAGCTGTCACCGCAGCTGCAATACCAATTTCAGTTTCCTTGGGAATAGATGGAACAAAATCACACTTGTCGCTTCCTTTAAAGGACCTGTCACTTTGAGAATCAAGAAAGCCTTGCTCATTCTCCCAATTCATGTCTCCTTCATACACCATGTTTCCAAGCTTACGCTTTCTAGCAATACGCTCTGGGCGTTGCAAGGTAGATTGCTTCCCAGAATTAGGTAAGGAAACTGCATCACCGCCCAAATTTTCATCTTCACAGGGAGTTACAGAAATCGGAGAAGCTTCAGCAGTTCCATCTTCTAGAGTATTAACTTGAATACCACTTCCATTAGGAGCATTATGGTGTGAAGAATACTTGCACTTATGACAAAGAGTAACCTGAGTATTAGACTCAAAGGAATGATCCTCAAAATTAACTTGGATGCCACAATCACACATAACTAAATTTTTCTCTCGCGAATAACCAGACTCTGAAGCTGGCTCTCTCAAGTGTCTGTGCTGATCAGGAGCAATAACTGCAACTTCTTTTCTATCAGTAGGAGAATAAACTTCGCCATGGACATCTGTCATGGGAACAGACACCCTGGATAGCTCCACAGCCTTCTCCGACAATGGCCTTTCGGATTCCTCATCTGTAATATGATGAACGACATTTGCTTCCTTCTCGCTGGATACTGTCATAGGTATTTCTACTTTTTCACGATCGGGGGAGGCTGCCTCATCCTTACCAGAAATTTTATGCAGGAGGGTTCCAGTTTCTGAAGCACACTTTTGAATAGAACTAGAAGCACCGTTTTCCGAGATGCAATCCACTCTTTTATTACTCGTGCCGGAATCTAAGAGAGTCCTATGAGTGTGACATTCTACTGTTGAATCAACCATCTTCTTGACAGATATGTTATTCAAACCTTCCCCAAGTAACACACTCTGCACCTCATTTGTGTTGCCTTCCTCAATCAGGTTCAAATCCGCATTTGTTACAGTATCAACAGGAGGAACCCGGGTTCCTGGTCCAACACCTTTCTTGGTGCCCTTCAATCTCTTCCTAAAACTGGCTAAGGTGTCATCCATATCTTCAGAACCCTTGTCCAAAGCACTCAGTTTCTTCTCCACAGCCTGTTTATGCCTCCGTTTACCAGTAATTTCTGTCTCAACCTTATTCTTCTTGGAAGTTTTATGCTTCATAACCTCTAAAAGAGATCCGATAGGTTCATCATCATCAGCATCATCCTCAAACTGAAAAATCTTGGATCCTCTGATGGAAGCAGATTTCCTCCCCTTACCATCCATATCTATCTTCTTCTTACTGCTTACAACCAATCTCAACTCCAATGTAACACTATCTAAAAGACTCAAAATTTGAACGCGGAATTAACAATAGCTACCTCTAAGCTTCTCACCTGAAAAATCAATCCCCGTATATCACAAATTCCTCCAAATCAACCTAGAAAAATGTGCGCCACTAAAAAAGACGAGCGCCAATTTAACAACACTTACCTTGATAAAATTCAAGTCAGCTCTGATTACAAATTCGCCAGGGGAAGTTTACAGCATCAAATTTTAGGGTTTTCTAGCAGAGTGAGCTCGAAACCTAAAACCAGAGTAAAAACGAAATGAGTAACGGCAGAGACGGATTGGGGGCAATCAAATACAAGAAAGACAAATGATAACGCAGAGATGAATACACTGATGCAGAACGCTAGAATCAGTGGATAGAGAAAAGGAAGCTACTTGTGAAAAGAGAGAGAGAGAGAGAGAGAGAGAGAGAGAGAGAGAGAGAGAGAGAGAGAGAGAGAGAGACGGGTTCAAGAAAACTGGATTTTAGGGTTTACAAAACACCCATTCCATAGGAGATTGATGGGATATAAATCGAGAAATTGAAATACCTTCCAGTAGCCGAAGAGCTTTTTTTTTTTTTTTTGAAATCTTCGTCGGAGATCTCAGAAGCTAATAAGAGAGCCACGCTTCAATGTTCACAAAAAAAAAAAAAAAAAAGAAAAAAAAAAACCCCAAACGAACATGGTGAAAGAACTAAATTAGGAAATCAACTGATTAAAGAGAAAAAAGAGTATTGCGACGTACCCCAAATCAAAGAAACGCTTCTAAACGCCGCGTTTAGTTTCGTATCGTATCGCCTGCGGCTGAGGCGTACGTTAGCATCGGCCTTGTTTATATCTTTAGTTTACAACCGTACGACGACGGGACAGCAATGGTTGGGTTGGGTTGGGTAATATATTTGATTGGTTGGGTCGGTAATATATTTGATTTGTAAAGGACGCGAAAATCTTTCCTTAATTTTTTTATTTGAAATTATTAATAACAAAATTCAGTTTAATAAGAAGGATCATTTGAGAATTTTTGTTGGACAGTAGAGAGCTTCCGAGATTAAAACCCTCGTTACAACATGTGTCACCCTTATTACATTTTTAAGGACTAACTCAAGTCATACCTTTTGAAAGATTTTTTTTTTTTTTTTTTGTTGTCATCTGGTTTTATATTATAACTTAGATCTGTTGAATACAAAAAGGTGAAAACAAAAAATCACCAAACATTTTTAAGGACTAACCCAAGTCATACCTTTTGAAAGATTTATTTATATACAAAAATCATTGAAAAATAATAATTTAAAACAAAGAGAAAGAGAATCAAAAAACAGCTTAATAAACCAACCATTTCCCTGAAATTCAAATAGCCTTATGAATTGAGCGTCGTAAGAATTGAGAAAAAGCAACCATTTGATGGTGATATACTTAAAATCTTGTATAAACAAAAATATTTAATATGTATCTAACAAAAGTATTCAACTTTTTTTACTTTTAGTGAATTATGGGATTACCTTAATTAATACTAATAGTCACAATATATATATATATATATATATATATATATTTAAGATCTATTTAGTTAAGTGACCTTTTAAATTTAATTTTCATTTATTCATTCAAACTCTATTGGAGATGTGATTTCTAAATGCATATGGAATTGTAAATCCTAAGAGGGGTTATTGGTTCTATGATTTTAATGAATTTGGAAATCCAAACAAAAATCATGTCTAATTCAATCATTGATTTTAAAATACTTATCAAAATGATGTGTTATTGGTTCTATGATTTACAAATACTTGTTAAAATACTCTGTTATTCATTTAATGATTTGTTTTTGGATTTCAAAATGCACATTATGTTTTAAATGGATTTGAAAGTGTAAGAAGGATTCAAATCCAAGGATAAAACATGTTATTTTAAAATTCATGTATTTGGATTTTTAGAATTTACAATTCCATATGCATTTAGAAATCAGATCTCCAATAACACCCCCTAAAAATCAAAATACATGGATTTTGAAATAACATGTTTTATCCTTGGATTTGAATCCTTCTATTTTACACTTTCAAATCCATTCAAATCCATTTAAAACATAATGTGGATTTTGAAATCCAAAAACAAATCGTTAAATGAATAACATGGTATTTTAACAAGTATTTGTAAATCATAGAACCAATAACACATTATTTTTTTATAAGTATTTTAAAATCAATGATTAAATAACACATGATTTTCGTTTGGATTTCCAAATCCATTAAAATCATAGAACCAATAGTCCCCTCTTCCTGACTGGTTCAAACGCTGCGGTTGCGGTTGCGGGAGATTGCGGAAGCAGGCGATTGCGGTTTCAAGCGTTATTAACCGTTTTGAACGACTGGTTTAGCGGTTTAAAATTGGTGCGTTTGCGGGAGGTTTACGATTGGTTGACCAGCGGGTGCAATAGCGGTTGGAACATAATAAATGTGATATATAATATATAAATGTTTTAAAAAACCAAAAATTTTATTAAACTTAATTTATAATTAAAAATTATTAAAAAAGACTAAAATAATTATTTAAAAACAAATAAATTTCATATTGAAATACTTATTTCTTTATGCATTTGGCTGTTCACCAAAAATTTAATCAAGTAATTTGATAAATGACAAAACATATACTTTAGATCTTAGATCTTTTCTCTTTTCTCTTAGATCGTGGGTCAGTAGTTACATAGGTAGGAATAGTCAAGTGAAAGTTAAGAAGAGTCACTAGTGATTTGTTTTAATACTTTTCACAAAAAATCTTATTTTCTTAAATTTCTGTTGAAATTTTATATTTATTTAGATTTTTTTGAACTTATGTGCGATGTGCCATTAAATTTACATCAAGTTTTCCGGATTATTGTTAATTGGAATATTATTTTCTTCTAATTTATTTTATAATCTATGCAATCGTATCCGTACTTCATTTTCTTCCATCTTTAAAGAGTAAAATGGTTAGATAGAAGGTATAACAAAAAAAATAAATTCATTATCATTGATTTCTTTTAAGTTTTTTACAAAAAAAAAAAAAAAAATTCAAACCACAATCGCCCGTAAACGCAAACGCTTGCGGGAAACAGCTTTTGGAATTCAGTGGTTTGGAGCGATTAGGAGCGATTAGGAGCGATTGGGAGCGTTTTGTGTGATTGGTTCCAATCGCTAGCAACCGCTACCAGCCGCAAACGCAGCGTTTACGGGAGGTAGCGGGAGAACCAGTCAACACCTTTGTCTTACCAATCTTTTAAGTATGCAAGTGTTGGAGTTTTTAAATGGGTTTTCTATTAGGGAAAAATTAGAAATAAAGGACACAAAAAGGTTTTTTAAATAAACTTTTTTTTTATTAGAAATAAATGGGGTTGTCATTTTTTATTAAGAGATAAAAAAATACAATTACTGTTTTCTCACATGTACTTGAGATGTTAATTTACATAACTTAATATCACACAAGTTAGAAAACACGCGCTTCTTTCTACCATCAGTCGTCGTAAGAGAAGATAATCTTCTTACCGCATAACTCAGCTACCTCCGGTTTCTTCAGTTTAGGTTTGGTCGCCACATCAAGGCTTCCTCCTCGAAGTTTGTATTCATACCTGGAATATATCAAAGACTCTTGTGATATCTCCATGTATATATATATATATATATATATATATATATATATACCAAAAATTCACCTAATGTGCTGATAACAAAATTCAAAATGAAAAATAGTTAAATCCCTTACCAAAGCTTCCCTACAAGGACGTACCTAATTAACAAAAATAAATAGCTTTAATTATTCTGTAATGACATCAAAACTATAGCAATAATTAACTTAGACAAACAAATCTCCTTGTGGGAAATTAATTTACTTGGGTGGGAGAGGGTATGGAGCTGCTGTCTCTGCCAGTTGAAGAGAAATCTTCAAGTAGCGCAAAGTTACGCCGTTCTTCTTTTCAACAGCCTGCGGTAATAAAAGGTTAAATCAGAAACCGTACTTTCAAATAACTACTTGTATAATTTTCATCATAGGTATAATGACTATTTTTCATCATTATATTAAACTACTCTCACCTTCTCTCCTTCCTCAGCAGAAGCAAACTCAATAAACCCAC
The DNA here is from genome assembly GCA_024034495.1 of Camelina laxa. Taxonomy (NCBI): domain Eukaryota; kingdom Viridiplantae; phylum Streptophyta; class Magnoliopsida; order Brassicales; family Brassicaceae; genus Camelina; species Camelina laxa. The sequence continues at coordinate 18,727,267 of CM043880.1, forward strand.
AGCCCACATGCTCACCCGTGTGGTCTACAAGAAGTCGAACACGAACAACTTCTCCAACATCTTCGAAGAAACTGATGCTGTAAAAATAGAAGATATATTACTCACTTATCAGACTATTAAAAAAATGCTCCGCAAACAAAAGTGGAAATTTAAGGTGCTACTTACATATCTGATAACTTAGTCTGGCGAGAGAGACCGGAAACAAAGAGCGTCTTCTTTGTTACGGCAAATGGTTGAATTTAACCGCCAAGTGTGTTAGCACAACTCAAAAGTAGAAAATGACTTAAATTAAAGTAGACTCATCTGAAGATGGCAACTGTTCTATTATGAAAGGGCTCATAATAAGAACAAGGTACCTTAACAAAATCGGGAGTTTCATCAAGTCCTTTCACTGCCTCGTTTTCTCCCGTCATAAGGCTTTCTTGTGTAAGGTAGTCTTCGTACCTGGAACATCAAAAACCCTAAGTGATCTCTCCATGTAGACCAAAAAATTCATCCAATATGCTCTAGGTAAGAAAAAAAAACTCAAGAGGCAAATAGTTAAAAACCCTTACCAAACATTGTAATCTATGCAATACCTAAGTAACAAAAACAATAGCGTTAGTCTTCTGTAATGGCATCAAAACTCTAGCAATAAGTTACAACCAGTACTGATACATAAACAAATCTCCATAACATGGAAAATCAATTTACTTGGGTGGATGGTTTAGAGCATGAAACACTTCAAGAACAATCTTGCGATCATGCAAATATTCACCGTTCTTTTCCAGCGCCTACAGCATAAAACATCTAATCAGCAATACTTTCAAATAACTACTTGTCTATATTCCATCATTACTTTAAAACTAGTCTCACTTTCTCTGCTTCGTTATCAGAAGAAAACTCAACAAAGCCATAACCCACATGCCTGCCATTGTTGTCTGCAATAAGTCGAACATGAACAACTTCTCCAACATCTTTGAAGAAACTGATGCTGCAAAAATGGAGGATATTAGTCAGTCATGAAAAACTTGCTCCAAGAGCGAAAGAGGAAATTAAAGGTGTTACTTACATATGTGATATATCAGTTTGGGGAGAGAAATGGGAGATAAAGATCGTCTTTTTTTCTACAGCAACTGCCTGAATTTAACAGCCAAGTTAAATTAGCAAGACTCCAAGGAGAAAAGGACTTAAGGACTTGAATTGTATAGAAACAAAAAGTAGCCTCATCAGTAGCAGAATAAGTCATATCTTTCGACTTTGTGGCAACAGTTGCTTGCGTTAGTAAACGCTAACGCAAGCTAAGCTGACATGTTTTGAAGATAGTAAGAGCAGGTATCTCAACATAATCAGGAATTTCATCATGTTCTCTCATCAGAAAAATCTTATGACCGTGCAAATATTCACCATTCTTCTTTTTCAGAGCCTACAGTAAAAATGATTTAATCAGCTATGGTGCTTTCAAATAACCACTAGTCATAAGCGTACACTAATTTTCAAATGAATACTTATATACTTTTCATTTTTATGTTTTTTTCTCATCATTAATACAAAACAGCTCTCACCTTGTTTGCAAGGTAAGCAGAAGCAAACTCAACAAATGCATAGGCCAAATGCTTGCCTTGGTTGTTCACAATAAGTCGAACACTAACAACTCCCATATATTTGAATAAACATTTGCAGCAAAAGTGGAGGATAAAATATGAGCCACGAAAAACTTGCTCCGAGAAGGAAAGTGGAAATTTTAAAGTGTTACTTACATATCTGGTAATTTAGTGTTGGGAGAGAGATTGGCGACAGCGAGTACTTTCTGAAATTAAAAGGCCAAGTGTGTTAGCACGACCCTAAGGAGAAGAGGATTTAAATTGCATACAGAAGACAAAAAAAAAAAAGTAGCCTCATCTAAAGATTCATCCCCAGAATAAATCATCTTTGGACTTTTGTGGGAGTTGTGTTGTTTTGAAGATAATAAGAACATGTACCTCAACGTCATCAAATCCTACGTCTTCTTCTGTAAGAAGGCTTTCTCCTCGAATGTAGTTTTCAAACCTGGAATATCAAAAACATGACTAGCTAGTGATCACTCCATGTATACCAACAAAATCGACCCAATGATAACAAACTCATCAAGAAGCAAATAGTTAAAAACCCTTACCAAGAGCCGTATTCTATGCAATACCTACGTAACAAAATAACAGAGTTAGTCTTACTGTAATGGCATCAAAAACTCTAGCAGATAAGTGACAACTAGAGTTACAATAATAAATCAATTTACTTGGGCAGAAGGTATGTAGATCTCTTGAAATCAGCCATATAAAGTAAAATCTTATGACCTAGCAGATATTCATCACACTTCTTTTCCAGTGCCTAGAATATAAAATATCTTCTTTTCTAGCCTCACCGGTCGCCCCAGCTCGTTGAAGGAGCAAAAGGGAAGACCCATAACTGGGAGGGGTCTTATTTTTTCTTGAAAGTGGTGCCGGGGGTTGTCGAGGATCCCGCGATTCCTTTATTTTCTGGGTGTAACCTTTCACCTCGTAATTAATCTTTCTTTGTAGTTTGTTTTGTTTGTTACGTTCGTTTTCTGGTTGGTCTCATCCGGTTTTTATCTCCTGCAGTTGTTGTTCCGAGGTGTCTTCTCCCCTACCCCCCCCCCCCCCCGCTTTTCGAGCTGAGATTGACGCGATCAGGGCAGCAGGTCCTTACGTTTGGCCGGGTTCCGGACAAAGAAAATGAGGTCGTCCAAGGAAACAACGAGCTTCTTCGGGAACGCGTACAGACTCTCGTCCCGCAGGTAAATCTTCCCTCTTCTTTTTTTTTTTTTTAAATATCCTGGCGATCCGTCTTAACGTTTGAGTTTTCGGTCGATATTATTTTTAGCTAGCACGATGGGAAGACTCAACTTTGATATTCCAAACGTTTCTACTCGTTACCGTCAAGCTGCCGATCCCCCTGCGACTGCTCAATCTTCTCACTCGGGAAGGCCGTCCGAATCTCGTCCTTCTGGAACTGGCTCGTTGCAGAGGTCTCCTTCAGCGCCCCAGGATCCTCGCTCGGCTGAGATCCGTGCTGGGAAAAGGCCGGAATCGGGTTTGCGACCGAATATCATGACTCTTCCTGCTAGAGTCGTTCCCCAAGGGAGGAAACCAACAGGCGATCTAAACCGCCGGAGCGTGTCGGCCCCGAATTCCTCGTCCAAGAGAGCAGATCGCCCTTTGGACCGGTCTGATCCCTCCAAAAAGCAGCGGATTTCGGACTATCGTTGGGATTTCTCGCATACTTCGGCCGCGCGAGCGTTCCCCAATGACTCGGGGGCGTGTACTGAATTATTTTGCAAGTTCATTTCGGGGCTGGCCGCTTGATGCCGATCGAAAGGATGAAAGAGGGTGACAAGATCATTGACGTGGCGAACTCTGCCTTTGAGGTTCGTAGCTCGTATATTTTTAGACTTGGGTTTGTATTTCATTGTTTTCTTTTTTTATTAAAAACCAGCCTTTTGCCGTGGCAGCTCATTGCTCGGATCAACCGTCTCGCTTCTGGCTATGAGAGACGTGTGTATGATATGGAGACCTCTGCTCCTGCGTCCTCCGGTCCATCAATCGACGAGATCAAGAAGCTTGAACGCCAGCTTGAGGAAGCAGTTCGTTCAAACAACAAGCTGAGCGAGACCATTTCCGAGCTTGAACGTCAGCGAGAAGAAGCTAATGCGGAAAAAGCCGATCTTCGTTTGAGGCTCAAGGCATCAGAGGATTCTTGTGCCAAACTTCGACTGACGCTGGATTCTGAAACGAAAAGGTTGAGGGCTCGTCGTCGCGAATTTGGTCACTTTCAGAAGATGACTGCATACCGCAACGTTGCCGACCGCGCTCAAAGGATGTTGAATCGTCATAGGGCACAAGCTATTGCGATCGATGAGTCTCGGCCAAAGCTACTTGAATACAATCAGGCCGTGGGGAATGCTCAAATGCTCGAGACGCTGGTAGCGGATGGCCAGATCACCCTTCTATCCGATGGAGTGAAAGAGAGGATCGATGCCGTGGTATCTGAGCTGAAGGGAGAGATTGAGAAGATTGAGATCCCGGATCTCAGCCCTGGTGATTTAAACATGTCTTCTATTTTCGCCGGTCCTCTCCCCCAACTGCCTGCTTGGATTCAGTCCCCTGGTGTTTCAAGTGACTCGGACTCGTCGTCTTCTGACGAAGGCGAGGTTAATAGGTCGGAGCACGAGTCCAGCGACGAAGTTCAGGAAGGAGGTACAGTTCCTGATGTCTCAACCAATGTTCTTGAGGTCGGCTGGAGTTCCCTGGTGGATGGTCTTGTTGCCCCTTAGCTTTTATCCTGTTTTTTTTTATATTCCGAACCTATTCCCGCTTGTCGCGGACGTTGGGCCTTAGAGGCATTGTTGTTTTTTTTTTTTGTTGAACCTTTACGTTTTTTTCTTTTTAAATGGACCAACTTAGCTTTGGATTCTCCGTCTTTGCTTGCCTCGCGTCAATCAATTAGTGGGTGTGATTCCCGAGGGACCGTGGTAGTGGTCACTTTGCCTCGAAAATTGCATCTTTCATTCTATAAAATTGGAATGTGCTATTCTTCACACCACTTCTCTTCTTTCCACTGAAATTCAGCTTTCCTCCGAGCGCTCTTCTTTCTCGTAAGTAACTTGGGATTGCCATAATGCCTGTAACGACGAGGTCGGTATGGCTGAAGAGGGCCCGTGAATACCTTGCTGAAAGACGTTCGCGAGACGACATGGTTCGCGACGAGATCGGGTTTTATCGTGCGAGGGTCCAGAGGTTGAGGGTATACATTGTGGCGGCCCGTCATAAATTTGAGCTTCGTGTTCAGTTTCATCATGTCGATGGGACGATTGAATATCTTGACCACATGATTGCAGACGGGTTCTTTTTGTCGAAGTGGAGAGGAGATCGGCTCATAGAGACGCGCTCGCACTATGAGGCGTTGTTGTCCGCGGCGGAAGATCCAAAGTGTGGGGAGGGCGACCTTGAGCCTCTTCCCCAGGGTCCCTTCGACGACCATGCGGAGATCGCAGAGTATCGGGCTCGGGTCGAGAGGCTCTGTCGCTACATCCTGCAGTTAGAGAACACGGAGCACCTCTTCATTGAGAGCAGTTGCGCTGAAGGAATTCTTGCGTACCTTGAAAAAATGGTCAGTAAAGGTACGAAGGTCTCAGCGTATACGTTAGAGAAGTTGCGAGAGGAGTGTCGGGCCTGGCGAGAGACGATAAGGGAGTCGGCGCTTGATGAGCCGACTAATTCCGACATGGCGGTCGGGCTTTGATCTTGGATCGTAATAATAATTTTCTGAATGTGGGGGTTGGGCTAGTTTTCCCTTCCCCCCCCCCTTTTTTAAAAAATAATAATAACTGCCGTTGTCTCGGGGTCGGCTCCTGTGTTCAACTTGTCGTGCTAGGGTTGGCACCCCATCCTTAATGATTTAACTTTATTTTACGGGTTTAGATTTACCTCGGCTTTATTTACTTATGTGCGACATTCGATGGTCGGCTTATATTATAATTTGCGAGTAGCGACTCGACTGTATTTATTTGTGTGCGACACGCGATGGTCGGCTTATAACATAATTTGCGAGTGGCGACTCGGCTTTTATTTAGGTGCGACTCGTGGCGATCGGCTTGTTCCTAAATTTGCGAGCAGCGACTCGGCTTTAGAGAGTATTGGAACCTTGAATCGTTACCTGGCCAGGGTAACGATCGCTCAAACCAACTATCAGTTTGTTCATAGAAGAACGAATTTTGTAGCAAAATATCTTGAGAAAGAAAATTTGTTTTATTTGCAGCTGTGTCCCGTGAACGGGACTGCCTACGTACCCTCCGATCAGGAAGGATTAAGCCGCTCGTAGTTCACATTACATAGCGAAAACTTAAAAATAGTCGAGCCATCTTTTTGTTCTTAATAATAAAAGCGCTTCAAATGCATCGAGTTCCAGGAACGTGGGACTGGTTCGCCATTCATGGTCAATAGCTCATATACGCCGGGATGAACTACCTTGGATATTTGATATGGTCCTTCCCAGTTGGCTCCCATCTTTCCAGCATTCGGTTCAGCGGTATTTTCAAAGACTTTTCGGAGAACGAGGTCGCCTTCATCGAAATGTCGATTGTGCACTTTCTTGTTGTAGTATTTAGCCGCGGCGAGTTGATAGTTCTGGATTCGTAGAAGAGCTTTGTCGTGTTCTTCCTCCAGTTCTTCGAGGCGATCCATGATCATGTCGTTATTGAGGCTTGTGTTGGTGACTAGCATTGTTCTTCGGAGACTGGTACTGCCAACCTCAGCGGGGGCCATGGCTTCCATCCCATAAGCTAGAGAGAAAGGGGTTTAGTTTGTGGCTTGTTGCGGGGTCGTCCGGTAAGACCAGAGTAATCCGTCAAGCTCGTCAGCCCATGCACCCTTCTTGGCGTCTATCCTTTTTTTAAGGCCGTCGAGTATTGTCTTGTTTGTCGCCTCTGCTTGCCCGTTACCTTGGGGGTATCGTTGCGTTGATTTCCTCAACTTAATCCGCCATTTGGCGCAGAAGTCTTCGAATTGGAGGGAAATGAACTGTGATCCGTTATCGGTTACTATTTCGTATGGCAGTTTGTGTCGGCAGATAATAAATTTTCAGACGAAAAGCTGCACATCTGGACGGGGGTAGCGGACCAATTATATCCATTGCCCAACGCATGAAAGGGTACGGGGCTACGCCGGCTCGTAGTAATTCGGTCGGCTGATGAATGATTGGAGCATGACGCTGACACTTCTCGCACTTGGCGACGAACTTCTCGCAGTTCGATATCATCGTTGGCCACTAGTGACCGTCCTTCTTGATACGTAGTGCCAAGGCTCTACCGCCCGAATGGTTCCCTCCAGCGCCCTCGTGAGTCTCCATCATGACTCGCTCCGTATCGTCTCCATGCAGACATAGCAATAGGGCCCCTGATGCGGTCCAACGAAGCAAATGTTCATTCATAAGAGTGTAATGGGCAGCCTTCGTTTTCAGTCGCCGCTTTGCCCACTTGTCTGTCAGTACGTCACCGTCTGCCAAATATGCGCGAATTTCGACTTGCCAGTTCGTCATATTTTTGTCGTCAGGGGGTTCGAATTGCTGTTCGGATGCTGTAGGCTGCCAGGCAGGTCGGGCTTCGGAGTTCGTCTGACAAAGTGCAAGGCAGGTCGCTGCTGATATTTCTTTTATGCTGGGCGTGTCTATGCTTTCGACTGGAATAATGCGTTTCAGATCTGGGTCGGACGTTGAAGCAAGTGCTGCCAAGGCGTCGGCCGGGGCGTTATCTCCCCTAGGGATTTTGATCAGCTCGAATTCGTCGAAACGCTTAGAGAGTAACCTAACGACGTCGAGGTAGGCGGCCATTGGCTCGCTTTTGGTACTGAATTCCCCGCTGAATTGGTTGGCAACGAGCTGCGAGTCGCAGTATGCCCGAATGCGTTTGATTTGCATGCCATTGGCAAGTTTGAGGCCTGCGATAAGTGCTTTGTATTCGGCAACATTATTAGTTGCCTGGAACCTCAGATGGAATGATTGCTCCAATACTTCTCCGCTTGGGGATATCAATCGGATTCCTACGCCGGATCCTAGGTGTGAAGATGCGCCGTCTACATATAGGGTCCATAGTCCATTGGATGGGTCGGCGTGTGCCGGGTCGATCCCTTCTGGAGGTAGTTCGACCAGAAAGTCGGCTAAAACTTGGGACTTAGCGGCCGGGCGGGCGCGATACTCGATGTCATATTCGCTTAGCTCAATTGCCCACTTGGTTAGTCGTCCCGACTGGTTCGGGCTATGCAGTATTGATCGCAACGGTTGATTAGTTTGGACAGCGATGGTATGAGACTAGAAGTATGGTCGGAGTTTTCTTGCAGAGGTAACGACGGCCAGGGTGACCTTTTCTACTGTTGGGTAGTGGGTTTCACTTTCGTCGAGCGACTTACTTATATAGAAGATGGGTCGATGTTCCCCACGATCGTCTTTAACTAGCAGCCCACTGACTGCCGATGTCGATACTGCGATGTAAAGAAATAAAACTTCTTTGTGCTCTGGTTTGGCTAGGACTGGAGGCGTTGAAAGGTAATCCTTCAGCTTTCTGAACGCATCGTGACAAGCTTCATTCCATTCGAATTTTCCTTTGGTTTTGAGGAGTTGGTAAAAGGGGAAGCACTTGTCCGTTGATCCTGATATGAAACGATTTAGGGCGGCGATTTGTCCGGTGAGGCGCTGCACTTCTCTGGCGCTTCTCGGAGAAGGCAGGTCGATGATCGCCTTTATTTGCTTTGGTTTGGCTTCGATCCCTCGCCGAGTTACTAAATATCCAAGGAATTCACCTGACTTGACTGCGAAAGTGCATTTTGCCGGGTTTAACTTCATCCCATATTTATTCAAGATATCGAAACACTGACGGAGATGACTAATGTGCTGGTTGGCGTGTTGCGATTTTACGAGCATGTCATCTATATATACCTCCATAGTTCTGCCGAGCTGTGCGGCGAACATTTTGTTAACCAATCTCTGGTATGTCGCGGCCGCGTTTTTTAAGCCGAATGGCATCACCTTGTAATAGTAAATTCCTCTATCGGTGATGAACGATGTCTTTTCTTGATCGTCCTTGTGCATGCGGATCTGATTGTACCCAGAGAAAGCGTCCATGAAGGTTAGAAGTTCGTTTCCCGCAGTTGCTTCGACGAGCTGATCTATGCGGGGCAAAGGGAAACTATCCTTTGGGCAGGCTTTATTTAGGTCGCTAAAGTCTACACAAACCCGCAATTTCCCGTTTTTCTTTTTGACGACCACAGGATTAGCCAGCCATTCTGGGTATTTCACCTCCACAATTGACCCGGCGCCCAGGAGCTTCTCGACTTCGTCATTTATTGCTTGCGACCTCTCGGGTCCTAACTTCCGTCGTTTCTGCTTTACTGGTTTATGAGTTGGATCAGCGTTAAGCTCGTGGGTTGTTACCGTCGGGTCAATCCCTTTCATATCGGTGACAGTCCAAGCAAATGTGGCGACGTTGACCTTGAGGAACTCGATCAACTCATCACGCATTTCCCGGGTTATTTCTGTTCCAATGTTCACGCATCGCTTAGCATTGGTTGCGTCAATATTGACCTCTTCCGTAGCAGTTACCCCTTGTTGGATCGGGGTTGGTCGCCCATCGGTCGGTGACGGCTGTTGTTGCCGACCTGGTGCTTTGATTGCTATAACTTCTTTGACGTACGAATCTTATGTTCGATAAGGAAGCATTGTCTCGCTGTCTGCTAGTTGCTACGTAGTGTGTATATCCCCTTTGTGGTTGGGAATTTGACGCACTGGTGGTAAGAGGATGGAAATGCGTTCATTTTATGGATCCACGGAGTTCCGAGGATGACGTTGTAGATGGTTGGTTTATCGATAATGGCGAACCGGGAATACCGAGCTGTTCCGCCAACGAAAATTGGAAGGTCGATGGTCCCAATTGACATGATATAATCTCCGTCGAAACCGGTTAGGGAGTTACAATCTGGTTTTATGTCGCACTCACCGATTTCCATTTGTGCCAAAACATTTCGGAAAATGACGTTTACTGAGCTTCCCGTGTCGATCAGGATCCGGGTAACTTGGCTTTCACTGATCAGGAGCTCGACTACCAAAGGATTGTTGTGAGGAAGATCCAATCCCTCTAGGTCGCTATTATCGAAAGAAATTGGCATGCTGGAGGGCTCGACTCTTGAGGGCCAGGACTTTTTCATTTCTGTCCTTTTTGTGTAATCCCTTATTGACCGTACTGAGTCGTTACACCCTGTTAACCCGCCCATAATCATGTTGATCCGGCGTCGCGGGTAGTTTTTCAGGTTGCCGTTCGATTCGCGTTCTTTCCTCGTGAGTGGTATTCCCTTTCATTTCGGTTTCGTCTTCACTCTGCTCGCTGAGCTGCTGCTGCTCCTTAAGGAATTTTTGAGCAATGCTCTCAGTTCGTTTGACGTTTAGTTTTTCCGATCGCGCCACCTTAGCCCTGTCTGACTCGACAACTATCGTGCCTTCCTTACACCGCTCCATTAAGACGTTCTGGAGGTAACGACATTCTTCGGTTGCGTGAGTATTGCTTTGGTGGTAGGTGCAAAACTGAGAGGCGCTACCTTCCCCAACTTCTTTTCTGATGTACTTGTTTGATGGCAGGCTTAGTGTATCGCTACTGATCGCGAAAGTTTGGTGGTTTCAGTCCAGATTGCAAACGAAATGTTGTCGTGGTTCGACGTGATCGAACTTCTGGGCTGCAGGCGCTGGTTCTTTGGTTACAGCACTTTTTTCTGGCGCATGTTTCTTGGCGTGAACAGCTTTTTCTTCCTCCACTTCGATATGCTTTGCGGCTCGGCTTAGTGCGTCCGCGATTGTCTCGACGTGTGTCAAGGACAACTCTTCCTTAAATCGTGATTCGTACCATAACGCTTTCTTCAGTGCTACGATTGCTGCTGCATCCGGTATTGATACGTTGACGACGACTTCTCTGAATCGTGCAATAAATGAACGAAGTGATTCCTGTCGAGACTGAGTTAGCGAGTACAGGTCGGCATGTGAATTTTTATTTTCTACTAAAACCGAAAACTGCTTCATGAATTCAGTCATTAAATCTTTTATGCTATCAATTGATCCGGACGGGAGCCGCGAGAATTAACTCAGGGCCGTTCCCGCCAGATGCTCGGCAAAAACTTGACATGCCCCCGCGTCATACTCTTCTAGGCTGAATTGCAAGGGGGCAAGTGCTGCTCCGAATGTGAGTGGAAAGTCCCTTGGATCAACTGTTCCATCATAATAACCCAATCTAGGCTTGATCGCTCGACGAACTGTCGTAGTGGCGAGCCTCTTAGAGAATGGGGTTCGTTGTGTTGCTTCGAGCACAAGGTCCACATCCGGTGCTTTGTTTGTTAGCTTGTGGAATCTTGCTTCCATTTTTTCCCTAATCTGTTTTAACTCCGCCGCTTTCGTTTCGTCAGTTGTCTCGTCAGTTTGCACGATCAGGTTTCGTTCTGTTTGGTCAGCTCGCGCCTGGGGCCTCCTGCCCATCGCTTCGACAGGGAGGTTACCTGCTGTGGCACGCTGGAAGGTACGGAGGTGGTCGATTTCTTCCTGAGAGCTAGCCTGAGCCACGGTTAGCGCATCCAGACGAGTGCTGGTTCTCTGTTTTTGTTGGTCGAGGCGCATTAGTATCCCACGAAAGAGCTCGTCGATACTGGTAATGGGCTGTGCATTGAAAGTGGTGAGTGGAACAGGGTTCTGCGTTGCCTCCACACTCGACGGACTCGTCAAATTGGTTGCAATGACGAAGGTATCCGGACTTTCAGCTGCAACGGTTTTCCTGGGAGCATCCGGGGTTGGAAGGGCAGAGCTCGGCTTGTTCCGTTCCCGGAATTGTCGTTCCACTCGATGTGCTTGTATTCTTGTGGTGGAACGACAACTCCGGGAACGGAACAAGCCGAGCTCACTGCCCTTCCAACCCCGGATGCTCCCAGGAAAACCGTTGCAGCTGAAAGTCCGGATACCTTCGTCATTGCAACCAATTTGACGAGTCCGTCGAGTGTGGAGGCAACGTAGAACCCTGTTCAACTCACCACTTTCAATGCACAGCCCATTACCAGTATTAACGAGCTCTTTCGTGGGATACTGATGCGCCTCGACCAACAAGAACAGAGAACCAGCACTCGTCTGGATGCGCTAACCGTGGCTCAGGCTAGCTCTCAGGAAGAAATCGACCACCTCCATACCTTCCAGCGTGCCACAGCAGGTAAGCTCCCTGTCGAAGCGATGGGCAGGAGACCCCAGGCGCGAGCTGACCAAACAGAACGAAACCCGATCGTGCAAACTGACGAGACAACTGACGAAACGAAAGCGGCGGAGTTAAAACAGATTAAGGAAAAAATGCAAGAAATTGAAGTAAGATTCCACAAGGTAACAAGCAAAGCACCGGATGTGGACCTTGTGCTCGAAGCAACACAACGAACCCCATTCTCTAAGAGGCTCACCACTACGACAGTTCGTCGAGCGATCAAGCCTAGATTGGGTTATTATGATGGAACAGTTGATCCAAGGGACTTTCTACTCACATTCGGAGTAGCGCTTGCCCCCTTGCAATTCAGCCCAGAAGAGTATGACGAGGGGGCATGTCAAGTTTTTGCCGAGCATCTGACAGGAACAGCCCTGAGTTGGTTCTCGCGGCTCCCGTCCGGATCAATTGATAGCATAAAAGATTTAATGACTGAATTCATGAAGCAAATTTCGGTTTTAGTAGAAAATAAAAATTCGCATGCCGACCTGTACTCGCTAACTCAGTCTCGACAGGAATCACTTCGTTCATTTATTGCACGATTCAGAGAAGTCGTCGTCAACGTATCATTACCGGATGCAGCAGCATTCGTAGCACTGAAGAACGCGTTATGGTACGAATCACGATTTAAGGAAGAGTTGTCCTTGACACACGTCGAGACAATCGCGGACGCACTAAGCCGAGCCGCAACGCATATCGAAGTTGAGGAAGAAAAAGCTGTTCACGCCAAGAAACATGCGCCAGAAAAAGTGCCGTAACCAAAGAACCAGCGCCTGCAGCCCAGAAGTTCGATCACGTCGAACCACGACAACATTTCGTTCGCAATCAGGACCGAAACCGCCGAACTTTCGCGATCACTAGCGATACACTAAGTCTGCCATCAAACAAGTACATCAGAAAAGAAGTTGGGGAAGGTAGCGCCTCTCAGTTTTGCACCTACCACCAAAGCAATAATCACGCAACCGTAGAATGTCGTTACATCCAGAACGTCTTAATGGAGCGGTATAAGAAAGGCATGATAGTTGTCTAGTCAGACAGGGCTAAGGTGGCGCGATCGGGAAAACCAAACGTCAAATGAACTGAGAGCATTGCTCGAAAATTCCTTAAGGACCAGCAGCAGCTCAGCGAGCAGAGTGAAGACAAAACCGAAATGGAAGGGAATACCACTCACGAGAAAAGAGCGCGAATCGAACGGCAACCCAAAAAACTACCCCCAACACCGCGATGCCGGATCAACATGATTATGGGCGGGTTAACAGGGTGTAGCGACTCAGTACGGTCAATAAGGGATTACACAAAAAGGGCAGAAATGAAAAAGTCCTGGCCCTCAAGAGTCGAGCCCTCCAGCATGCCAATTTCTTTTGATAATAGCGACCTAGAGGGATTGAATCTTCCTCACAACGATCCTTTGATAGTCGAGCTCCTGATCAGTGAAAGCCAAGTTACCCGGATCCTGATCGACACGGAAAGCTCAGTAAATGTCATTTTCCGAAATGTTTTGGCACAAATGAAAATCGGTGAGTGCGACATAAAACCATATTGTAACTCCCTAACCGGTTTCAACGGAGATCATATCATGTCAATTGGAACCATCGACCTTCCAATTTTCGTTGGCAGAACAGCTCGGTATTCCCGGTTCGCCATTATCGATAAACCAACCATCTACAACGTCATCCTCGGAACTCCGTGGATCCATAAAATGGACGCAGTTCCATCCTCTTACCATCAGTGCGTCAAATTCCCAACCACAAAGGGGATATACACACTACGTAGCAACTAGCAGACAGCGAGACAATGCTTCCTTATCGAACAGAAGATTCATACGTCAAAGAAGTTATAGCAATCAAAGCACCAGGTCGGTAACAGCAGCCCGTCACCGACCGATGGGTGACCAACCCCGATCCAACAATGGGTTACTGCAACGGAAGAGGGCAATATTGACGCAACCAATGCTAAGCGATGCGTGAACATTGGAACAGAAATAACTCGGGAAATGCGTGATGAGTTGATCGAGTTCCTCAAGGTCAACCTCGCCACATTTGCTTGGACTGTCATCGATATGAAAGGGATTGACCCGACGGTAACAACCCACGAGCTTAACGCCGATCCAACTCATAAACCAGTAAAGCAGAAACGACGGAAGTTAGGACCCGAGAGGTCGCAAGCAGTAAATGACGAAGTCGAAAAGCTCCTGGACGCCGGGTTAATTGTGGAGGTGAAAAACCCAGAATGGCTGGCTAATCCAGTGGTCGTCAAAAAGAAAAACGGGAAATGGCGGGTTTGTGTAGACTTTACCGACCTAAATAAAGCCTACCCAAAGGATAGTTTCCCTTTGCCCCGCATAGATCAGCTCGTCGAAGCAACTGCGGGAAACGAACTTCTAACCTTCATGGACGCTTTCTCTGGGTACAATCAGATCTGCATGCACAAGAACGATCAAGAAAAGACATCGTTCATCACAGATAGAGGAATTTACTGTTACAAGGTGATGCCATTCGGCTTAAAAAACGCGGGCACGACATACCAGAGATTGGTTAACAAAATGTTCGCCGCACACCTCGGCAGAACTATGGAGATATATATAGATGACATGCTCGTCAAATCGCAACACGCCAACCAGCACATTAGTCATCTCCGTCAGTGTTTCGATATCTTGAATAAATATGGGATGAAGTTGAACCCGACAAAATGCATTTTCGCAGTCAAGTCAGGTGAATTCCTTGGATATTTAGTAACTCGGCGAGGGATCGAAGCCAAACCAAAGCAAATAAAGGCGATCATCGACCTGCCTTCTCCGAGAAGCGCCAGAGAAGTGCAGCGCCTCACCGGACGAATCGCCGCCCTAAATCGTTTCATATCAAGATCAACGGACAAGTGCCTCCCCTTTTACCAACTCCTCAAAACCAAAGGAAAATTCGAATGGGATGAAGCTTGTTACGATGCGTTCAGAAAGCTGAAGGATTACCTTTCAACGCCTCCAGTCCTAGCCAAACCAGAGCACGGAGAAGTTTTATTTCTTTACATCGCAGTATCGACATCGGCAGTCAGTGGGGTGCTAGTTAAAGACGATCGTGGGGGAACAGTGACCCATCTTCTATATAAGTAAGTCGCTCGACGAAACTGAAACCCACTACCCAACAGTAGAAAAGGTCACCCTGGCCGTCGTTACCTCTGCAAGAAAACTCCGACCATACTTCCAGTCTCATACCATCGCTGTCCTAACTAATCAACCGTTGCGATCAATACTGCATAGCCCGAACCAGTGGGGACGACTAACCAAGTGGGCGATTGAGCTAAGCGAATATGACATCGAGTATTTTGCCCGCCCGACCGCTAAGTCCCAAGTAATAGCCGACTTTCTGGTCGAACTACCTCCAGAAGGGATCGACCCGGCACACGCAGACCCATCCAATGGACTATGGACCCTATATGTAGACGGCGCATCTTCACACCTAGGATCCGGCGTAGGAATCCGATTGACATCCCCAACCAGAGAAGTATTGGAGCAATCATTCCGTCTGAGGTTCCAGACAACTAACAATGTAGCCGAATACGAAGCACTTATCGCAGGCCTCAAACTTGCCAATGGCATGCAAATCAAACGCATTCGGGCATACTGCGACTCGCAGCTCGTTGCCAACCAATTCAGCGGGGAATTCAGTACCAAAAGCGAGCCAATGGCCGCCTACCTCGACGTCGTTAGGTTACTCCCTAGGGGAGATAACGCTCCGGCCGACGCCTTGGCAGCACTTGCTTCAACGTCTGACCCAGATCTGAAACGCATTATTCCAGTCGAAAGCATAGACACGCCCAGCATAAAAGAAATATTAGCAGCGACCTGCCTTGAACTTCGTCATACAAACTCCGAAACCCGACCTGCCTGGCAGCCTACAACATCCGAACAGCAATTCGAACCCCCTGACGACAAAAATAAGACGGACTGGCGAGTCGAAATTCGCGCATATTTGGCAGACGGTGACGTACTGACAGACAAGTGGGCAAAGCGGCGACTGAAAACGAAGGCTGCCCATTACACTCTTATGAAGGAACATTTGCTTCGTTGGACCGTATCAGGGGCCCTATTGCTATGTCTGCATGGCGACGATACGGAGCGAGTCATGATGGAGACTCACGAGGGCGCTGGAGGGAACCATTCAGGAGGTAGAGCCTTGGCACTACGAATCAAGAAGCACAGTCACTACTGGCCAACGATGATATCGAACTGCGAGAAGTTCGTCGCCAAGTGCGAGAAGTGTCAGCGTCATGCTCCAATCATTCATCAGCCGACCGAATTACTAAGAGACCGGCGTAGCTCCGTACCCTTTCATGCGTTGGGCAATGGATATAATTGGTCCGCTACCCCTGTCGAGACAGAATCGTTACATTCTCGTCCTTACCGATTATTTCACCAAATAGGTCGAAGCCGAGTCCTATACCCTGATCAAGGCCAGAGATGTGCAGCTTTTCGTCTGGAAATTTATTATCTGCTGACACGGACTGCCATACGAAATAGTAACCGATAACGGATCACAGTTCATTTCCCTCCAATTCGAAGACTTCTGCGCCAAATGGCGGATTAAGTTGAGGAAATCAACGCCACGATACCCCCAAGGTAACGGGCAAGCAGAGGCGACAAACAAGACAATACTCGACGGCCTTAAAAAAAGGATGGACGCCAAGAAGGGTGCAAGGGCTGACGAGCTTGACGGACTACTCTGGTCTTACCGGACGACCCCGCGGCAAGCCACAAACCAAACCCCTTTCTCTCTAGCTTATGGGATGGAAGCCATGGCCCCCGCTGAGGTTGGCAATACCAGTCTCCGAAGAACAATGCTAGTCACCAACACAAGCCTCAACAACGACATGATCATGGATCGCCTCGACGAACTAAAGGAAGAACGCGATAAAGCTCTTCTACGAATCCAGAACTATCAACTCGCTGCGGCTAAATACTACAACAAGAAAGTGCACAATCGACATTTCGATGAAGGCGACCTCGTTCTCCGAAAAGTCTTTGAAAATACCGCTGAACCGAATGCTGGAAAGATGGGAGCCAACTGGGAAGGACCATATCAAATATCCAAGGTAGTTCATCACGGCGTATATGAGCTATTGACCATGAATGGCGAACCAGTCCCACGTTCCTGGAACTCGATGCATTTGAAGCGCTTTTATTATTAAGAACAAAAAGATGGCTCGACTATTTTTAAGTTTTCGCTATGTAATGTGAACTACGAGCGGCTTAATCCTTCCTGATCGGAGGGTACGTAGGCAGTCTCGTTCACGGGACACAGCTGCAAATAAAACAAATTTTCTTTCTCAAGATTTTTGCTACAAAATTCGTTCTTCTATGAACAAACTGATAGTTGGTTTGAGCGATCGTTACCCCGGCCCGGTAACGATTCAAGGTTCCAATACTCTCTAAAGCCGAGTCGCTGCTCGCAAATTTAGGAACAAGCCGATCGCCACGAGTCGCACCTAAATAAAAGCCGAGTCGCCACTCGCAAAAATGTTATAAGCCGACCTTCGCGTGTCGCACACAAATAAATACGGTCGAGTCGCTACTCGCAAATTATAATATAAGCCGACCATCGAATGTCGCACATAAGTAAATAAAGCCGAGGTAAATCTAAACCCGCAACATAAAGTTAAATCATTAAGGATGGGGTGCCAACCCTAGCACGGCAAGTTGAACACAGGAGCCGACCCCGAGACAACGGCAGTTATTATTATTTTTTTAAAAAGGGGGGGAAGGAAAAACTAGCCCAACCCCCACATTCAGAAATTTATTATTACGATCCAAGATCAAAGCCCGACCGCCATGTCGAAATTAGTCGGCTCATCAAGCTCCGACTCCCTTATCGTCTCTCACCTGGCCCGGCACTCCTCTCGCAACTTCTCTAACGTATACACGGAGACCGCCGTACCTTTACTGACCATTTTTTCAAGGTACGCAAGAATCCGTTCAGCGCGACTGCTCTCAATGAAGAGGTGCTCCGTGTTCTCCAACTGCAGGATGTAGCGACAGAGCCTCTCGACCCGAGCCCGATACTGTGCAATCTCCGCATGCTCGTCGAAGGGACCCTGGGGAAGAGGCTCAAGGTCGCCCTCCTCACACTTTGGATTTTACGCCGTAGACAACAACGCCTCATAGCGCGAGCGCGTCTCTATGAGCCGATCTCCTCTCCACTTCGACAAAAAGAACCCGTCTGCAATCATGTGGTCAAGATATTCAATCGTCCCATCGACATGATGAAACTGAACACGAAGCTCAAATTTATGACGGGCCGCCATGATGTATGCCCTCAACCTCTGGACCCTCGCACGATAAAACCCGATCTCCTCGCGAACCATGTCGTCTCGCGAACGTCTTTCAGCAAGGTATTCATGGGCCCTCTTCAGCCATACCGATCTCGTCGTTACAGGCATTATGGCAATCCCAAGTTACTTACGAGAAAGAAGAGCGCTCGGAAGAAAGTTGAATTTCAGTGGAAAGAAGAGAAGTGGTGTGAAGAATAGCACATTCCGATTTTATAGAATGAAAGATGCTATTTTCGAGGCAAAGTGACCACTACCACGGTCCCTCGGGAATCACACCCACTAATTGATTGACGCGAAGCAAGCAAAGACGGAGAATCCAAAGCAAAGTTGGTCCATTTTAAAAGAAAAAAACGTAAAGGTTCAAAAAAAAAAACAACAATGCCTCTAAGGCCAAACATCCGCGACAAGCGGGAATAGGTTCGGAATATAAAAAAAAATAGGATAAAAGCTAAGGGCCAACAAGACCATCCACCGGGGAACTCCCGCCGACCTCAGGAACACTGGTTGAGACATCAGGAACTGTCCCGACAACCGACTCATCCAGCACAGGAGGGTTAGTACCTCCTTCCTGAACTTCGTCGCTAGACTTGTGCTCCGACCTATTAATCTCGCCTTCGTCAGAAGACGACGAGTCCGAGTCACTTGAAACACCAGGAGACGGAATCCAAGCAGGCAGTAGAGGGAGAGGACCGGCGAAAATAGAAGACATATTGAAATCACCACGGCTGAGATTTGGGATCTCAATCTTCTCAATCTCTCCCTTCAGCTCGGATACCACGACATAGATCCTCTCTTTCACTCCATCGGATAGAAGGGTGATCTGGCCATCCGCTACCAGCGTCTCGAGCATTTGAGCATTCCCCACGGCCTGAATGTATTCAAGTAGCTTTGGCCGAGACTCATCGATCGCAATAGCTTGTGCCCTATGACGATTCAACATCCTTTGAGCGCGGTCGGCAACGTTGCGGTATGCAGTCATCTTCTGAAAGTGACCAAATTCGCGACGACGAGCCCTCAACCTTTTTGTTTCAAAATCCAGCGTCAGTCGAAGTTTGGCACAAGAATCCTCTGATGCCTTGAGCCTCAAACGAAGATAGGCTTTTTCCGCATTAGCTTCTTCTCGCTGACGTTCAAGCTCGGAAATGTTCTCGCTCAGCTTGTTGTTTGAACGAACTGCTTCCTCAAGCTGGCCTTCAAGCTTCTTGATCTCGTCGATCGATGGACCGGAGGACGCAGGAGCAGAGGTCTCTATGTCATACACACGTCTCTCATAGCTAGAAGCGAGACGGTTGATCCGAGCAATGAGCTGCCACAGCAAAAGACCAGTTTTTAATAAAAAAAAGAAAAAAAACGAAACACAAACCCAAGTCTAAAAATATACGAGCTACGAACCTCAAAGGCAGAGTTCGCCACGTCAATGATTTTGTCACCCTCTTTCATCCTTTCGATCGGCATCAGGCGGCCAGCCCCGAAATGAATCTTGCGAAATAATTCAGTACACGCCCCCGAGTCATTGGGGAACGCTCGCGCGGCCGAAGTATGCGAGAAATCCCAACGATAGTGCGCAGTCCGCTGCTTTTTGGAGGGATCAGACCGGTCCAAAGGGCGATCTGCTCTCTTGGACGAGGAATTCGGGGCAGACACGCTCCGGCGGTTTAGATCGCCTGTTGGTTTCCTCCCTTGGGGAACGACTCCAGCAGGAAGAGTCATGATATTCGGTCGCGAACCCGAGGCCGGCCTTTTCCCAGCACGGATCTCAGCCGAGCGATGATCCTGGGGTGCCGAAGGAGACCTCTACAACGAGCCAGTTCCAGAAGGACGAGATTCGGACGGCCTTCCCGAGTGAGAAGACTAAGCAGTCGCAGGGGGATCGACAGCTTGACGGTAACAAGCAGAAACGTTTTTGGAATATCAAAGTTGAGTCTTCCCATCTTGCTAGCTAAAAATAATATCGACCGAAAACTCAAACGTTTTAACGGATCGCCAGGATATTTAAAAAAAAAAAAAAAAAAAAGAGGGAAGAATTACCTGCGGGACGACAGTCTGTTCGCGTTCCCGAAGAAGCTCGTTGTTTCCTTGGACGACCTCCTTTTCTTTGTCCGGAACCCGGCCAAACGTAAGGACAATACCAACTGTGAGATCAACTCCAGCTCTCTTCGCCAAAATCGCAATACCAACCGCATTCCTAAATGTGGCAGGCGCGAACTGGGATATTGCCGCTTCGCGTTTGGCAAAATACGACATGAGAAAGGAAGGGAGGGGAAAGGTAACCCCACATTTAGAAAATAATTTTTCTCAAAGACAGATGAACCCCTGGGGGACATCCCAGGGACGCTGAATCTCGCTAGGAATTATTATCGTTGGTTCGGCGGATAAAGCGCCGATTTGAACCGCTTCTACAGTCGAGTCGCGGGTAGAGGAAGTTCTTGGAACAAAATGGAGAGAATGTTCTCCGGCTCTTAACGAGGTAGCGACCATTGGAGTAGGGTCGCGCCCGAAAACGCGATCTTCCAGAAGTGTCATATCGTCCAAATCTTCGTCGATAAGAGAGGGGATTTCGCACGGAAGAGCATACGAACTCGGTGCGGCCGCCTCGGAAGAAATACGACGCTGGAGCTCAGCCAAATTCGTATCGTCATAACTAGTCGAAGAACCCGACGAGACGAGGCTACCCACTGGAGATCTAACCCTACGACGATCTAATCTGCTAGAACCACTGGAATTCGACGAGGTGTTCTGACGAAGATGGCTCCCCGCATAAGAGTCAGACGAAGTGGGTCCGGGGGAAGCCATAGAAAATTCAGAAAGATAAAAGTATAGAGACGAGCTAGAGAGCAGGGAAGAAGGATACCTGGAGCAGCGAGCTGAGGAAACAGCGATGGAAGGAAACGAAATGAAAATGTGGAAGGGAGGGTAGTATTTATAGGCAAGAGAAGGAAGGATCTCAAGCCATCATTACAAACCTAGAATCGGCGCGACGTTACAACTTTCGGACGTCACGGCGTTAAAAATAACGCGTGATGAAGAGAGCTCTCCCCAAAAAACCGGACATCTCACGCGCGACTCTCTGTTTTCCTGATATTTGTCCACCATACTTAGCAATCCAGAGTTATTATTAAAGCAACACAGAGTTCTTCGCATAAGCTACGAACTGAAGGCGGGGGGAATACTGTTAGGGGTGGATCTCTCCTACAAGAGGCCCGGCCCAAAGACAGGCCCAAATGGATTTTTATCCCTAAAGGGTATAATAGTCTTTTCGGGAAACGAACCGACACAATAACCTATAAATAGTGGGTTACTGTGTATGGCAAAAGGAAGGGTTTTTCGAGAAAAAGTACAAGAAAAACCGTTTACAGAGAATCGAATCTACGAGCTCGCAGCTCGTCTTTTCCGCTTTATATCGCCTTTTAGCTCGTCAATCCGGATTGTAGCTCGACCTTTCAGTTTAATAAAGAGAATTTCGACCCCCATTTAATACCGAACTAAATATCTTAATTGTCCCGATCTGAACATCAACATAGAATATAAAAGATTTTTATCAGTAAGCTTACTTGTTTTAAAATGACAACTTAAAATACATTTCTAATCATTAGAACAAAACTAATCTCACCATCTTTACTTCGTTTGCAGAAGCAAGCTCGACAAAGGCATAGTCACAATGCTTGCCTTGGTGGCCTACTATAAGTCGAACATGAACAACGTCTCCAACATCACTGAAGAAAGAGATGATGTAGTAAAAGCGGAGGAGTATAAGTCACGCTCTGAGAAGGACAGTGGAAATTAAAGCCAATAGCACCTATACTTACATATCTGGTATTTGTGCTTTGCGAGAGAGACGGCGAAGCAAGAGCGTATTATTTGTTACGGAAACTGCTTGAATTTATCAGACAAGTTGTCTTTGTTAACACGACAACCGACTGAAAGGACTTAGATTGCAATAATAACAATAAGTTGCCTTCATCTGAACAAGGTACCTCGGGAATGAGAATGCCATCATCCACTGTCGTCTCCTATTAAATTGAGTAGACATTGAACATAAACTTTGTAGTACAATATAATATCTAACAAACAGTTTTTTTAAAAAAACTTCAAAAGTTATACCTTAACTGAGATTAAATTAGCCTGCTCAAGACTATCAGCCGTTGTCTCATCCTGTTACATACATAGAGTAGCCACTAGAGCAGCTAGTGTAAAGAAAATTCAGAAGAGAAATCCGACCATCTTAGCTGGTTACCTTCTCGTCGGATGTTTCCTTATGTCTCTTCAGAATCGGTTTGTTCTCCAAATCATCCTCAAGGTTTCGCTTTCCTAAATGAGAGGAAGAGCAGGAAAAAATGAAAACAAAAACAAAAACTAGAGTTAAAATCAGCTAACAGCCAAGTATGTATGTGGGTTTAATGAAAAAAAAAACAGATAAAGAGAGAGCCACAGAAAACAAAACCAAATAAATTAGCTTTGGCGGCCGATTCCTTGCTAGAACTGGCCATGGATGGATGAATATGAAAACAGCGACGGTCGTTTATTTTCCGGGAAGGGTTCAGAGCAGAGCAAGCGCCAAAAATAAGTTATATAGATAATGAACCCTGCCTAGAGAACTCATGTGTCTTTGAGATTAATAATCTATATTAACATTTTTGAAAAATCGATTTAATATACCTAAAACTATACATTGAAAAATCGATTTAATATACAACATTGAAAAAATCAGTTAGATTCCTAAACTATATTTACCAATTTGGTTTATAATTACCTAAAACTTTAAGTATTTAACATCATATTCCAAAAATATCTATACAATATTTTTTTTAGTTTCCTTTAAAAACACTTAATCTCAAACTTTCATTGGGCATATAGTTTATAATTATGAATTATATCCTTTGGATCTTCGGATTATTTGAGAGCTTTGGGTTTACGGAACTATATTTAAATTATGTATAATTCATTGATTGATATAATATATATTTATTATACGTTTATTTTATGCAACAAACTTTTATAAAACCATAAAAAACTATACATAATATTCCGACAAAAGAAGATATAGCGCTTCTACCATCGGTCGTCGCAAGAGAAGAGATATAGTCTTCTTACCCTTTTAACAAAATCACGTTTTTCATACTAGTGCAATTGTGCAAATGCTCATACACTACGCATCAATAGTTTTGTTATCTACGCAGATTCCTAAAAACTCTCCTATTCATTTACCTCTCCAACCTTTTCTCCTACATAAGCTCTGTAGTGAAGCCCCATTTCATTAGCTACGCCATAGTCTCCCGCATCAAACCTAGCTGCAAGAATGCACTTCGCAGCTAAGGACCGGGAGATATGTTTGATGAATTTTTTTTTGGATGAAAAAGAAAACAGTTCCCTTTATTTTATCAACCCCAATATTTTAAATAAGGCTTAAGAGAAAGAATCCAGTTCATCAACGTGATTGCGCAATACCTGTCTTCAAAGAGAAACTTTCTGCTCGCCTAATCTAGTCAACAAAAGCTTCATATGCCGCCTCACCTGCTCTTTTGTATATATGTTCATTTAAGACCATGAACTCTAGCAACTAGTTCGAATGTTCACAAATATAAACCACAGTTTTACAAGCAAAATCAATGATCATGGATAAGAGTAAAAGCACCAGATTTTAAAAAAGTGAGCCAATGAAATTAAAAAAAAAAGGTGAGATTAGACTAACTAACCACCCATCCTGAGACCTTGCACCTTCAGCACACATCTTTCACCAAACCTTGTAGGGAGCCAAAGTGAGTGTCAATAGCGCTGCTGCCAAGAGATCCCTTCATCCTCACTAGCACAGAACAGAATCAAAAACTTATTTCCCCATACCTTATCAAAACAAACCAATCCAACCCAAAGTAGCCCTAAGCCAGCTAGTTTTTGATTGACTCTGATACAAACCTTCATTCCTATTTCAGACTCTATTCATCAAAACTAATCATCAGCTTCATTACTCAAAACCAAAATTTCTCCACTAATCAACTGATTAAATTCCTTACGCTCAATTCAATGGATCACGAGGCCGTAACATGCAACTTATTCTAAATTTCAACAAACAATAACCCCATCGAAAGACGATCCAACACAAGCAAATCCATCGAACTCACCAAAATCATCGAGATCGGAACAAAAAAGTCAGACACAGACACCCCCGCCGTTGAATTTGATAGCGCTCCGCAACTTAACAACAGCAGAAGCATCACCCTTGTTCACAGCCTTTCGTCGTCGAACCAATCGCCAAACCATCATTGGAGCTGCTCTAAAAGGTTCAATAAAATCATCCGGTCCAAATTTCAACCTCATAACCGGTCCAAATTTCAACCTAGACCGCTTTTATTTACATTTTAGACCCGGTCAGAGTACGTTTGTTACTTTCTTCGGTTCATCCTCCAACCGTAAAAGT
Source organism: Camelina laxa (assembly GCA_024034495.1). Classification (NCBI taxonomy): domain Eukaryota; kingdom Viridiplantae; phylum Streptophyta; class Magnoliopsida; order Brassicales; family Brassicaceae; genus Camelina; species Camelina laxa. Next base: position 18,751,797 of record CM043880.1, read on the forward strand.
TCAATAAAACCCACAGGTCCAATAACCGCTTTTACTTTTTTTTTTTTTTTTTTTTTTTTTTCTGTTACTTAAACCGGTCAGAGGACGTTTGTTAGTTTCTTCACACTTGGACCAAAAAAATCAAAAATTTGATATTGGAATTCTCTCAGCTTCGGTATTCTTCTTTTTTTTTTTGTTTTTCATTCAGATCCCAAATTCTAGGGCTCACCAAAGTCCTTTAATTGATTCGCCTGGATTTGCAATTTTTTTTTCCTGAATTCCCCCTAAATTCTTCAAGCTGGATAGGCACCGAAGGGATCGCCACGAGAGTGGCGGCTACGATGATTCCTACCATAACCACCGATCTCATCCTAGAGGTCCGCCTCGTCCACCAGATTCACGCTTCGAGGAGGATGATGATGACTTTAGTCGACGTCGTCGTCGTCGTGGAAGCAGCCCTAGCAATTATCGAATTGGAACCGTGGGTCAGGGTAGAGGTGGAGGTCGACGCTGGGAAGGTGACAGCCCTACGGATTTTGATGTTCCCGGAGATGGAGGTTTCCGTCAGATGAATGGTCCTTCTGATAGAGTAGATTTTAAGCAGCCCATGGGTCCTCCTCGCCATGGTGGTGGTAGTTTCCGTCCTATGGGTTTTGGTGGTTTTCGTCCCATGGGTCCTAACGGTCGCGTAGGAGGAGAAGGGACGCGGTCAATTGCTGGAGCTGGCGTTGGCAGAGGTGGATTTCGGTCTAGCGGGCCTGTGAAGTTTCCGCCTTCAAAGAGTCCTGACGGAAGGAGATTTATAGGTAAACCAGTGGAGTCTGATTATTCTGTTAGACCGTCTCCACCGCCGGTTCAACAATCTCTTTCTGGTCAGAAGAGAGGGTATCCTAACTCAGACCATGGCAGCTTTACTGGAACTGGTAAGAATGAGTTCACTCTTCTTTCTTCTATATGTCTTTTATTCTTGTAGTCTTTTAAGGTTCCCGAGGATCTCTTGATTTTGTGGGAATCAATGATTAGAGTTTTGTAGATTTTGTGGAAATCAGTTATTTCCCATGTATGTATCCTTAGCTCGGTAATTTTGATTTGCAGATGTCTCTGATCGTAGCTGTGTAGTCAAGCTTTTTGTTGGCTCTGTACCAAGGACAGCTGTAGAAGAAGAAGTGAGTCACTCTGGGATATTTCTTTAATTTGCTATCTATATATGCACATTGCTGAGATATTTTACACCTGACTCTTTTCGTACCTAGATAGTTCTTAGTGAGATTTTACCTTTCTAATATCTATCTGTTGGGTTTTTTACATTTCAGGTCCGTCCCTATTTCGAACGACATGGAGATGTTCTGGAGGTTGCTCTAATCAAGGACAAGAAAACAGGACAGCAGCAAGGTATGTTACTCTCAATTGTACTAGGAAATAGTCGTGATTTATACTTTTTTTAAATTTCAGGTCTCCCTGAAAAGACTGATGGGAAGCAACCCCAGTCTCATCAATGGTCTCCATTTGTTTGCAACACTTTTCGGGCTTATTGCTTATGCTTACCAGCGTCTTATCTGTGTTCGATTCTGTCACAGAAGAAGGCTACCTGTGTAGTTTGTTACGAAAGGGTTTATGTACTGACCTTGGGCAAATAGTTTGTGCTCCTTGTGTCTATTCTAGAACTTTAGATGTGTTTCAAAAGTGTAGCAGACTTTATTGAGGGTGTTTTAGAGTTGGAATTAATGTACAGAAAACTGAAAAGATGGTTTGCTGTTGCCTTTATAGTGGGTGTTGGTTAAAAGAACAACGCTATTTTCCTCTCCTATTGAATGCATATATCTTTACTCTTCCCTTACATGATTTGATATGTCGTGTATGGTCTTGACAGAATGAATGTATTCTTAGGCTGGTAGTCCAAAAGATGGTTTACCTTATTTGCTACACATACGGGTCAAGATTTGGCCGATTCTTATTAATTATAGAATGTTGGATGTTTGGCGTCTTTATTTCTTTTTATCCATTTTTGGATGTGCTGTCGATTGGTTGATGATGGAGTTCCCCTTTTACCTTTTTGGATGCTTGATGCCGGAATGAATGTTTTTCTTTTCCTTTTCCTGTGTTGATGACCTGAGGAACTATAATGACTGTTTTTCTTTCCCCTCTCTCTGAATGGTCTGAGATATCATTTTTATGTATGGTCTTCCCTCTCTCTATTTTTTGGATGGTTGTGATATGATATACCACATCCCGTCATAGATGAATGAATGTTTTGTTGGTAGCTCTTATTTTTCTGTATGTTCCTTGTACTACTGATCGTTATTTATGTGGAAGAGATGTTTGATGGTAGATTTTTTTGTTGCTCCCTTTCTGCCAACCAAGCCTTTCTGCTTGCTGCAACTATTCTTTTTACATTGAATTTCCTCTTGTACAATTACATTTAGTTCTGTCTTTATTTTATCAGAGTGAAGAATTACTAGATGATGAATGGGCCAAATGGCGTGATTGTATGTGTTGCATAGTTATTTATTAATTCTTGACTTTCCAAGAAGTTATTGTATCTCTAACTGCTACACCTTTGTGGGTGGCATAACAAGTGCATCTGATTGTGGGTGACATAAAAATTTTGATCTCAGTTTGAATGTATCCATCTTTCTTCGGTCATGTGAAATGCTAGGTGGTGCGAACACATGGAAGGAAATTGATTGTTTTTGTTCTTAGAATATTTTTTAGAATGATATCTTGACTTTCACTTGCTCTCCCTGGATCGAGCATCAGACAGGACTCTAATTATGTATCACATGAAGCATGGTTATTCTTTTCTGAATTGCAATTATTTTCAATGAACACTGTTAAATTGTGGTTATCTTGCTCATAACTGTAGTTTATTTTTTGGGTCTTCGAACGCTTGATATATTGTGACGAAATGTGATATATGTTCTGGTTATAATTATTTGTTACTTATCAATGGTTGTGATTCTACATGGTGAATCCTTTACCTTGGGCATGTAGTCAAATTATATGTTGGTATTAACTTGTACATCGTTCTAGATTTTTTCCCCAATGTATAGATCTTGTTTGCACAAAATCAGCCACCCTATGTCTGAAAGTCATGAAAGTCCCTCTTGTAGATACGTTATTTGCAGATAGCGATTGTGCTATTTAAAAAGTATTTTATTGCCATACGCACCATTAGAAAACATTAATTTATTCTCTCCAACAACAAATTGTACATTTGTAATGCAGTTTTTAGTAGTACCACTTTGTTGATAGGTGGAAAAGTTGAACCTTAAAACACTTAAGTATCAATATTTAATGCAGGCTGTTGTTTTGTAAAATATGCAACGTCTAAAGATGCGGATAGAGCCATTACAGCACTGCACAATCAGATCACTCTTCCGGGGGTAATTACAAAACGAGGCTTTCTCTTATCAAGAACAAGAAATTACAGGTTGTTTCACCTTTTATAATTTGTTGATTTTCAGGGAACTGGTCCTGTTCAAGTTCGATATGCTGATGGGGAGAAAGAACGCGTTGGTAATCAACTGTCGCACATATTATATTTATGTGGCTGTCATTGTCTGGTGTTCATAGTGATGACCATACGCTGTATAATTTCAGCTTACAAGAATTGAGATTATGTGGAAAATGCTATGATTTTCAAGCATGTGGATCTTTGTTTTTTTTGTTGTCTTTGCCTCATTCTCAAGTCTCAACTGATTTAGTTCTCTTCTTCTGAAGGTGCGCTAGAGTTTAAGCTTTTCGTTGGTTCACTAAACAAGCAAGCCACTGAAAAAGAAGTTGAGGAGGTATGTCTCATATTCCTACCTTTTGAAGTTGGTACTTACTTATGGCAGATTAACAGAAGATGGAATAATTTTAAATTTCGATATTATAATGTCCCTTGTTGCAATGCTGATAATTCTAAATGATTTGATTATGCTTTAATTCTTAATGATTTTATGATAATTCTAAAGGGTAAGTGGCTGGAAAAATTATGTCAATAATGCAAGCGCTTACCTATTTTACTAACTGAGTAATCTCTTCCTCCAAGTGGATCCAATTGTTTTACTGTCAGGAATCTTTTCTTACTCAATAAAATTAATGAAGATGTGCACGGCTACTCAATTCAACTCATTCTTTTCAGTTCTTCCTATACTTTTTTGACAAACCATTGAATTGTTTTTTCGTTAACAGATCTTCTTACAATTTGGTCGCGTTGAAGATGTCTATCTCATGCGTGATGAATATAGACAGAGTCGTGGTATGTCTTGTCACTGCTACTAGATTCTATAACTGTTTTGATGAATGCTGGTTGCGAAGATGGTCATACTGTTTTTCACTCATGTAGGTTGTGGGTTTGTTAAATATTTAAGCAAAGAGACGGCGATGGCAGCTATTGATGGTCTCAATGGAATTTACACCATGAGAGTAAGCTGTGAAACACATAAGTATTTAACTTTTTTGCATTATAACCCTTTGGACCTGTTTTCTTTACTGGCCTCTATCCCTTCCCCAGGGTTGCAATCAGCCACTAATTGTTCGGTTTGCTGATCCAAAGAGGCCTAAACCTGGCGAGTCAAGGTATTGCCTTGCAGACTATGTTTTGATTAATAATAATTCTCTTATCAGGAAAATTGTAATGTACCTTTATTCTTTGTTCTGTCCGAGTTACATTTCTATACGTATCAACAAGTAGTTTCTATTTCCAGGGACATGGCACCTCCTGTTGGACTTGGTTCACGGCCTCGATTTCAAGCTTCAGGACCAAGGTAACTGTGAAAGAGATCTTATGCTCATCAAGTAATTATATATTTTGATTAACCCTGGTCTCCTCACCTCTATTTGTTAGGCCTACCTCTAACCTTGGTGACCTTAGTGGGGACGTAAGCCACACAAATCCTTGGCATCCGCCGAATTCTCCGAAGATTGTCCCTCGTAGTAACACTGGGATCCGTGGTATCGGAAGTGACTTTTCCCCTAGACCATGTCAAGCATCGTTGCCTTCAAATCAGGTGAGAACAGCTTGGTGATCATATATATCATCATCTTAAATCTACAGACTCATACAAGTAACCGCTTGCGTGGTTGTTCATATAATGGAACAAACATGATATGTGCTGCAGTTAAATGATATTGCCTTGGTTTGCAGTTTGTCAGTTACTGAGGCAATTTTTTGTTTTCAATAATTTGGGCTTTTGATGTGAGATTTGTTATATGTGACATTTATAATGTTAGGGTGGTCCATTGGATGGTTACGGTGTTCCTCCCCTTAATCCTCTTCCAGTCTCTGGAGTATCATCTTCTGCCACATTGCAACAGGTAATTTAGCTAACTTTTTCCAGTCAAGCAAATCTGAAAATGTTGTGATGATTAACTTGGAGTTCCAACTGTTTCTAGCAAAAAAGGGCAGCTGGCCAGCAAATATCACCATTACAAAAACCTCTTCACGGTCCACAGGATCTCCCCCGCCGTCCACAAACTAATTTCCGTGGGGGCCAGGCACCCTTGCAGAATCCTTATGGTTTTAGCAACCAGTTGCCTACCTCTCAGCTGCCGCCACAGCAAAATGTCACTCGTGCAACTGCTCCTCAAACTCCATTGAACATTAATCTACGACCTCCAGCTTTGTCCTCTGCAACTGATCAATTTCCCCCTCGTTCCCAGCAGCAACCGCTACAAAAGATGCAAGATCCTCCTTCGCAGCTAGCTCAGCTCTTATCACAGCAAACTCAGAGTCTACAAGCAACATTCCAATCATCTCAGCAAGCAATTTCTCAGCTGCAGCAGAAGGTGCAGTCCATGCATCAAATAAACCAAAATTTACCACTCTCACAGAATGGCCAAGCTGGTAAACAGCAGGTACGTATATAATCTCTCAGTTTTGTCTGCCCTGCCGGGTTCTTTAGCTGCTGCTGCTGTAGTGTTGTTTTAACTTACGATTATTTCCTGATAGGCATCAGTTTTTTATCCTTCTTGTGATAGTATTCTCTCCCGTTTATAATATTCCTCCGTACTACTTCTTTATCAGTGGGATGGATCTGCACTTCCAACAGTTGTTAGTACCACTGCTTCGACACCAGTTAGCTATGTGCAAACAGCTGCACCTGCAGCAAGTCAGAGCGTGGTTTCTGACAAATGTAATTGGACCGAGCATACCTCGCCTGATGGATTTAAATATTATTACAACGGTGTAACGGGTGAAAGCAAGGTGAGAACTGTTTGTTCTGCAATTTATAATCCTTAAACAGGCAATACATGTATATATGAAGTTCGTCAATATGTGTGCCATAACATGTGTATAATTTGACTTTTTCAGTGGGAAAAACCTGAGGAAATGGTAGTGTTCGAACGAGAGCAACAAGAACAGCAACAGCATCAACAGAAGCCAACTATACAGCAGCCCCAGACCCAATTACAGCCGATGCAGCAACAACCACAACAAGTTCACCAACATTATCAGGGCCAGCAGCAAGAACAGCGACAGCATCAACAGAAGCCAACTATACAGCAGCCTCAGACCCAATTACAGCCGATGCAGCAACAACCACAACAAGTTCACCAACAGTATCAGGGCCAGCAACAAGAACAGCAACAGCAGCGACAGAAACCAACTATACAGCAGGCCCAGACCCAATTACAGCCGATGCAGCAACAACCACAACAAGTTCACCAACAATATCAGGGCCAGCAATTACAGCAGCCGTTTTATTCTTCACTGGTTGGTTTCGTTTTCATGCTGGTTACATTCATATAGTTGTCTCACATGGTCTCTAACATGCATATTTACTCTTTCCAATTGGAGTTGCAGTATCCAACTCCAGGGGCCAACCATAGTTTTACCAACTCGTTCAAATACAGATAATAATCTCTAACGTAAATGTCTGTTTTCCATTTCAAAATGCAGTATCCATCATTGCCAGTTGGTCAAAATAGCCAGGTACATATCTGAATCTGTGAATTTATTTTCACATTGAACTGATTGATCGAAAGTCATTTTTTCTTTTCTGGGATGCAGTTTCCTATGTCAGCAATTGGTAAAAATACTCAGGTATATATCTTATTATGTATAGCAATCTCTCAGATCTTCTGATTACCTTTAAAATTTAATCGAAGAACATACATGAATTTAATGACATTTCGAAAAGAAACATAATTGATATGACTTCCTTGGTTGGAAATGGTAAGGGTACAGATTATTTTCTAATCTGTTTGGATTGTCTAGGAATATGGTCGGACACATATACCCATGGGAGCTGCTTCAGTAAATGATCTGTCAAGAACTCAACAGGTGATTATACCCATGGGAGCTGCTTCAGTAAATGATCTGTCAAGAACTCAACAGGTGATTATAATTTTGTCTTCCTTCGGTATTCAGATGTTCTTTTTTCTTGAAACCTTTTTCTTATTCTCTTACAATCATATCTCTGTTTCCAGAACCGTCAATCTCCCCAAGAAATCATGTGGAAAAATATAGCTTGAGGTTCATATCTTCCGTGTCTCTCCTGTCTTGTATCATTTTTTGTACCGAAACACAATCCACCGGTATGATGTTTTTCTAGTTTGAAGTTGCATCTATTTCTCTGTGTTGATCATTACTGTGCAGGTACATGAAACGAGGAGCTAAAATATCTCAGTAACTAGATAGAAGAAACTTCTGGAACTAATTAGTCAAGCAGAGGAAAAACAGCAACGGCAGTGGTCTTAGTATATGTATTTCTAAGTTAACCCCTTCAGGTATTATAGATAGGTGATTCGACGACCATCTGCATTCTATCTTTTCTCTAATCAGATATTTTCTTCTTTTTCATTTCAAGAGTTGCCAAACAACGGCTGTTGTAACATAGCTATTGCAAGTCATGTCTCATGTTATGATAGTATTAGTAACTTAGCTGGAGAAACCACACTTTGATCCAGTTAGGGGTCGTATAATTATATAAATATAAATATGTACATTCATTATCCATGTGTTCGTTCCTTCCATAAATTTTGTAAAACCAGAGTCCTACGTAGTCTTCTTTAATTTTTATATAGATACCAAATAAGTCTGGAGTTGGATATACATAGTTCAATACATTTATTTTTAGTTAATCATTCTACAATTCCGCCTAATCTCGCTATTACTACCACCAGTTATCCCTCCCATTTTAACCATAGCATTCTTAAAATCCTCAAAGAAAACAGACTGATCCGCTGCGTATGTTTCAACAATTGCCCTCGTTCCTGGGTCTTGAACCGCCAAAGCTTGGTCTGATGGAAGCAATCCCTCACCTGAGAGGAGGTTAACATAGTACTGGTTGTCAAATGTTGATGGCGTCACCAAGTCAAGCTGAGTGATAGCTACAGCGGGGTCAACGGTTGAGCACAGCTGCTGTAGTGACTCGAGGAAGTCAAGGTTGTCTCCATGGTTAGCCGGTTCTCCAGTTTGTAGCGGCAACAATCGAGCTGTAAACGAAGTGCAACGTGCCTTTCCCAATGTATGTCCACCTGGTTTAGATTGTACATGGTAAAGTCTCATTATCTTGGGTTTCTTCCAAAACGAATGGTCTAGGTAAAGAGAAAGAAGAGTATTGAAGAATGTATACCGGAAAGAGCAACCATGTCGGTTTGCGAAAGGCCGAGCTTTTGGAAGATAGAGATGAGAGTTGGTACGGTTGAGTTTGGTGAGGGCAATCCAGTTGTTGCCGCCTGTTTGCTCGCTGTTCTACTGTCTTTTCTGCCTACTTCCACCTCCCAGCTTGGTCCACCCGACTTCAAAAACCCAATTTAGAGGTAACCAACCAAAACGTTAAAATGGAGTTCAACCGGTTTATAAGAGTATATGACTATTAAATGCTGAAGATAGTTACCACAACGACTGAATCTCTAGCAGCCATAGCAAGAATGTCTGCGCATGAGACGGTCTCTGGACATACAGATTCAAGATCAGACTTTATCGAATCTATCACTTCGAATCCTCGGAGAGAATTTAGATTAGGAGGGGCCGTCTTTTCACCAACCAGTCCTTCTGTGTCATCCAACAACACCGAAGCATCACATCCCTGTAATGCAATGTAAGTCAAAACACACACACACTGGTTCGTATGCCTGCTCTACTTAACCGGCATAATTAATACATATCCGGTTCAACGGTATTTAAAAGACGGAGATTAGATGAGACTTGCATTAACAAAACAGTCGTGAAAATGAAGACGGAGAAGAGAAGCTGCCATTCTTGGATCCTGTAACACCGCTGTTTGGACCCAGGAGTAGACGATAGACTCTGCTTCAGGGCAGCTGTTTCGGTACAAACCGAAATCAAGAACCAAACCAAATCCTATACCAAAGCTAGAGCCGGTTTCTCCACTTCCGTCTTCGCAAGTCTCGCTGAAGTTGGTTGGATTAGACTCGGAGAGTGAGAGAATCGGCATTGCAGCGGAAAACATAAGGAACAAGTTAAAGAGCTTCTTCATTATTGCCGTTATAAGATGATCTCTCCACTTTCTTCTAAGTTTTAATATTCAATGGAGTTGGTACTATTTTAAAAAGCTAGTGAATGTGTGTCCATATTTATAGAAACAACCCAACCATACACTGATACACATACATATATAACACGTATATATTGTTATGTATGTTATGTATGTGTGACTGCATGACTGCATGTGCACTTCAACAACCCAATTACATATTATGTCCTCGTCAAATTTATTCATATATATATATATATATATATACGTCAATTTATAATTAATGTATGTATATAAAACAAATTGCAAACCTGAGATGTTATGATATAGGATTGTACAGATTCGCATAATACAATCTATGATCATCATGTATGATGACAATGTATTATACTTGATAAAAAGCCTTAAATTATGTTTTTTTTTTTCATGCAATATAGTATAATGTATAAGAAATGGCAAGGTAAAATTTGAAACCAAATTTGCAAAAGGTGGGTCTCTCTGTTCTTCACTTTTTATATATACTTATTGAAAATAAAATAAAAATAAATAAAAAAGGAACAAAAGAGTTGTACTGTAATGAATGAAGAGGAAAAAACACAAATAAACCATGTTGTTATACTAGACAGAGAGAGAGAGAGATGTGTCGGTGAACATTGTAGAGTCAAGAGTAGTTAAAACTTGAACAGAGAGACCAATTCAATAGTTGGAATCTGAATGAGGTAATAAATAAGCTAGTTTTATGAACGAACGTTTATGATTTTAACTTTACAAAAGTAATGAAATGGTTATATAATTACAGAATGATGATATGATATAAGGTGCATGTGGTTGTTCATTTCAGAAAAGAAAGAAAAAAAAAAAAAGTACATTACACTTCAATGAAAGGAAAGGGTCAAATTTATTTCGTCTTGTCCTCTCTCTTCGTATTTCTCTATTTATTTGTTTTACCGGTACAATTTATATGGGCCGGCCCATGGGCTTTACGTAATTGTCCGAGAAAGTTTGTGAAATTACATGCGATTGCCACTACACAGTCTTGTTTTACTAGAGCTTGACCTCTTTCTCTAATGTCCGAGTGAACGATTGATCCCGCCAAAGACACTTAGCTGAGGAGAGTGAGAAATCAACAAAACTCGTTTAGCTAAAGGAAAGATTCTGCGAAGATGAGTACTATGAAATTTTGTCGCGAATGGTACGAATCTGTTCCCTTTGTTTTTTTGTTGTTGTTGTTGTTGTTGTTGGTATAAAACGAATCTGTTCGTCTTCTTTTACACTAATCTCTTAGTTCATATTGAATTTTGTATCGCATCCAGTTCGTATAAGTCCATAAACTTCTGAAATTTCATCGAAAGTTTTTGTTTTTTTTTTGTTGTTTGGGGTTTTGCTTATGTTGTCAAATTCGATTTAAGTTCCAATTTTTTGTGTGGTCTACTTTGATATTTGTGTATTGGGAAATATGCAGTAATAACATTCTATATCCCAAGGAAGACAAGGAGCAGTCGATTCTACTCTACGCTTGCCGTAATTGTGATCACCAGGTACCAAAAAGACTTGGGTTTTAATATGCTGCTGCCTTTGTTAAAATTAGGGTTCCATAGTAACAAAGCTAGGGCTGTAACCAATCGACTTTAGTTGTTCATTTATAGATTTGTTTAAGCTTTTAATAAAACTAATGCTCTCACTCTTGTAATCTCTTCTACGGTTAAGATCGAATATCTGAACTTGAAATTAGACCAAGGAGTGAAATTTTAACGACTTTAGATCCATAATCTAGCTCATTGTCCTTGTCTCTCAGATCATAACTTGATTAGTTAAGTTAGTGCTCATCAAGAAAGAGTTCTTTCAGACCTTCCTGAGTAAATGCAAGAGTTCAAACTGTCTCTGCAACTTAAAAGTTAGAAAACTATTTTGAGTTTCAACAATATCCATTGGGTGCACAAGATTTTCCTGTTATGTAACTTCTTAGTGTTTCTGAGCCTTTTCTTTTTTGCTTCATGTGTTTTGTGGTGTGTTTATTAATACAGACATCAAGCCTTTGTTAGATTCTGAATACCATGAGATTCCACATGAATCTGTATGGCATCTTTAGCTTAATACTGGACTGGCTAGCCAAAAGTAGTTATCAATGTATGTACAAGATCTTGAAATTTGTATTCTTTTTGAGCATTTGGCTTTGCAGGAAGCAGCGGATAACAACTGTGTTTACAGAAACGAGGTTCATCACTCTGTCAGTGAACAAACTCAGATCCTATCGGACGTTGCTTCCGACCCTACTCTTCCACGTACCAAGGCAGTGCGTTGTGCCAAGTGTCAACACGGGGAAGCTGTCTTCTTCCAGGTGAATCATTAACTTGAAAGCTTAATCGTTATTTCGTCATCATTCAAGACTTTAACTGATCTAACTTAAAATATCAAAAGAGATCTCTTTCTCTTGCTTATCCTATTTGGTTATGCTACTGCTACACTCAACATCTGGCCATTCGGTTTATTAAATAGCTTGTGTGTATCGTTGAATTTTGCAGGCCACGGCTAGAGGCGAGGAAGGAATGACGCTGTTTTTCGTTTGCTGCAACCCGAACTGTAGTCACCGCTGGAGAGAATAGGAACTATGGAAGGTTACATTTTTTCAAATATAATTTGGAGTTTGATGCAATCCAATTTGGAGTTTTATGTGTACAAACATGAATATTGTTGAGGAATGTTCTCGGGTTCTTGAACTTTCAGGGGGTCTTTTGTGATCATTTCAGTTTTTAATTGGGTCTAATTATAAATATATTGGTATCTTGGGGGGTCCGATCCGAAAGTTCGTCGTTATCCATGGATACGTGGAAACTTGAAATCGTCAGAGAGATTAGTAGTAGCTTCTAGTTAGTCTAAGCCGCCGGCTGCTCTATCTTTGCAATAACGTGTGATATTATTTATAGTAAGTTGATTAATTTAATCTTCTAAATAAAATTATTATCATAATGCTGTGTTTAAAACTTCAATTTCAATATTGACTAAGTAAACACAGCATTATCAAATCGTGAAATGGAGGAGTCTCCTAGGGCTGCTCTCAACTCTCATCAGTCATCATATGTGAAAAAAACATACGGTAACTAAGTGGCCAACTTGGTCCACCACAAAGTCAAATAATCAGTTAAGAAACTCATGAGTGGAATTATACTTGCTTTGATTCAATGACACTGATTAGGAGCTTATCCTTTTGTTGGGCAGCGATTAGGAGATTATCAAATGTTATATTTTGTGATTGAAGTTATTTTACGAATTCGATCTGTCCGTTGTTTAATCGAGTGATGTTTCTCGTCATTCATTATAAACATTAATGTAGACATAGAGTCAAAAAAATTACAAAACAGAATATATATAGCTAGTTTGATTTTGTCAATGTTTAGAAAATATAAGCAATGTCTTAATTTCTCAAGTTAGAAAGAGACATTTCTCTACCCAATTTTTTGATAAGATCTTCTCTTTTGCATAGATTTTTATATTGACCATATGCTTGCACTCAAGCTAACATTATGTACTCAATTACTTGACCTGACTAATGACTCATACAATTTGAATTAATAAACAAAGATATTTGTCACACACTTCTACGTATATGACACAACCTATACCCATCCATATTTTCAAATAAATAAAAGAACTTAACGTACGTACCAATGTTAAATAGTATATAAAGAACAAATCTAATTAGACAAAAAACACGTACAACACTGAATCTTTGTTCAAGATGTCACAAATGACCCCATTATTTCTCCTTATTGCTCTCTTCACAACCATCCTCACTCCAACATGTCTCTCTCTTAAATCCCACATATGATCTATTCTCATTTTTACTTGAAGATTATAAACTTAATTAACCTTAGTTACGTTTTATGATGAAACCAGGTGGAGAACCAGTAGGTGTGTGCTATGGAATGATGGGGAACAACCTACCTTCAAAATCAGACACAATCGCTCTCTTCAGAGAAAAAAACATCAGACGTGTTAGACTTTACGACCCAAACCAAGCCGCTTTAAACGCACTTAAAAACACCGGCATCGAAGTCATCGTCGGCGTTCCAAACCCCGATCTCCGTTCACTCACTAACCCTTCTTCCGCTAAGTCGTGGGTCCAAAACAACGTGCTTAACTTTTACCCCGCCGTTAGCTTCAAGTACATCGCCGTCGGTAACGAGGTTTCTCCCGGGAACGGCGGAGATCTTGTGCTCCCTGCCATGCGTAACGTTTACGATGCTCTAAGAGGTGCGAATCTTCAAGATCGCATAAAAGTGTCAACGGCCGTTGATATGACCTTGATTGGAAACTCTTTCCCTCCTTCCTTGGGAGAGTTTCGTGGTGACGTTAGGTGGTATACCGATCCCATCATCGGGTAATATTCATCACTTAACTCTTCTTCGTCAATTCCTTTAATTATTATACTTCCTTTTATGTGGCGTCGACTCTAGAAGTCTAGAACGGTAACCAAACCAAGTCTTTTTTTTAGTCTAATGGTTTTTATATCAAACAAACCAAATAACTTTATAACCGTGCAACGAGTTAATGCAAATATTCACTACAAAATAGCTGAACTAAAATGGATATGGTATCACTTGTATCAAAACATTACATATACTTTTTTTATTTTTTCACATAAAGCGATTCTGAGAAATGAAAAAGGTTCAAATATGAGAAATTACCTAAACTCTTAATAATCAAATCCTATATAGCATGTCACGCTCGCAATACTATTTATATTGGATTTCTTGTAGCTTTGGCCATCAAATCACCTATTATGCCATACTATTTTGTTTTACAACATGTTATTTACAAATACTTTTCTTAAGGGTTTTTTTTATTTGATAAATATATGTATTTAATAGGTTCTTGCTTCTTAGAGTTCATGCTTGTTTGAATAATTATTTCCTCTTACGTACGTAGGTTTCTAACGAGTACAAACTCAGCGTTACTAGCCAACATCTATCCTTACTTCAGCTACGTAGACAATCCACGTGACATATCTCTCTCTTACGCTCTCTTCACATCGCCTTCCGTTGTCGTATGGGACGGCTCTCGCGGCTACCAAAACCTCTTCGACGCCTTGCTTGACGTCGTATACTCCGCTGTCGAACGATCAGGGAGTGGATCTCTTCCCGTGGTCGTCTCCGAGAGCGGATGGCCTTCGAATGGAGGAAACGCGGCTAGTTTCGACAACGCGCGAGCTTATTACACGAATCTTGCGGCCCGAGTGAGAGAGAACAGAGGAACGCCGAAGAGACCTGGAAGAGGAGTTGAGACGTACTTGTTCGCTATGTTTGATGAGAATCAGAAGAGTCCTGAGATCGAAAAGAACTTTGGTTTGTTTTTCCCAAATAAACAGCCGAAATTTCCGATCACGTTCTCCGCCGTGAGAGCTGGTACGGCTGTTGAGTGATGATGATTTTTATATGTAAGCTCGTCTGAGATTTATGTGAATGTTTGCACTACTATCGACTTGGGAGAGATAATCCCATATAGATAAATTCCAAATAAAAATAAAGTTTCAAGATCATGCACAAACTTAATTCGTCATGCTAGAAAAGCAAAGTTGAAGATTTCTTTTTTCTTTGAAACTGAACAACAAAATCAAGAGAGAGTTGTGAAGATACGTAGAGAAACAGTACTCGTCTTTGAGGCAAACGTATCATGTTTACAAGAATATTTCCCAATTCCTCAATCATATAATAAACCTTCTCATCATTAATTCTTTGTTTTATATACTAGGATGTCGGCCCGTGCGTTGCCGCACGGGAAAGTGAAAACTTGAAATGACTAACATTGTTAATTTCATATTTCGAGTAAAAAATATATGATAATTTTTAACTATATAATATAAAAATCATAAATAATGACTAATTAAGATGAATTAACAAAATTAGTTAAATAAAATATTTGTTGTATATATAAAAATAAAAAATCGATTCAGTGACAATAAGAGAATAATATTAAAGGTATAAAAATCTAGGTTTACTGAATCATATTCAGATAATCAATTTTGAAAGATATTTACATAAAATAAAATTTAACTCATTGTTCTATCGAAATTTATAAAAAGTAATATGAGAATCAGGGAGAAAGAGCTTATAGCTGCAATTGCAACCAACCAAATTGACTAAAAGATAAATCTATGAAAAATTAGAAATCACAATTAATTACCTAAATTAATACTTGAAAGAGATGATCAATACGGTGAGATGGAAAACCACACCAAACAAAAGTTAGATGAATGAGTCAATAAATAAAACAATCCAATTTTTAAAACAAAGATGAGTGAATCAATGTTAATTAATAAATTATAAGAAAATAATACTCAGAATTTTTAAATTTGTAGGTGTTAAACAATACTCAAAGAACAAAAACTCTTTTTAAAGTTCATATATATATTTATATAACATATATATATAAAAACAAAGAGTGTGAAACAAAAATGTGTGAAACAAAAATGTGCGAAAACTAACAAGTGCAACCATTAAAAGCTAATGGTATGGCGAAGAAACACAATTGTTGGATCAAAATATCATAACTTTATATAAACAAAGAGGTGTAAAACAAAAAGGTGTGAAAGTAACGGGTGCCAACATGAAAATTTGGGAGTGCAACGAAGAAACACAATTGTTGGACCGCAACTTTTGAGATCATTAACAAAGGGTGAGATCATTAATAATACTCAAAGAACAAAAACTCTTTTCAAAATCTATAAAAATATGTATATATATATATATATATATATAAACAAAGAGGTGTGAAAATATAGAGGTGTGAAGCAAAAAGATGTAAAAATTAATAGGTGCGATTTTTAAAAGATAGGGGTACGACGAAGAAACACGATTATTAAAAAAAAAAACTTGCAACTGTTGGGATCATTAATAATTCTAAACCGTTAGATGAGATAATAGAAACAATCTCATCTATTAGATTAAAGATGACTCCCAAATTTCATAAAATTCTACTTCAAAATTAAAACTATGAAAATTTAGATATTTGCATTTTTTTAACGAAAGAAATCTTAGAAGAAATTATTAATTGACACACTATTTTACTCTTGCTACGTCGTAATACTAATTACAATGCATAGCATTATTTTACTCATGCTACGTTTTAAATGATAAAGAAAAAAATCATTTGAGACAAAACTTCCTATAATTGTATTGTAAAAAAACTTCTCATTAAAAATTAAAACGAACAGGCCCATTATTTAAAAAATTACGCCCCTTTGTTACGCCCCTTTGTTACGCCCCTTTGTGCTATAGATATTGATATCATGTCCTTTTGTTAGTCTATTTAACTTGAAGAAATTAAATGTAAGTGCTATCTTGAGTAAATAATTAAATGTAATTGTTATCTTGAGTAAATTATCTAACCGACAACATAAAGACAAACAAAGTACTTAAGAAAAACCAAACTTTTCGTTAATCTATAATCTAATATATGAGAACAAATGGAGGAGGGAACAAAACCAATTTTTTGGAATGGACACTAACTTGTTAGTTCATAAAAATACCTTGATATAGATATTGATGCAGGTTAATTTAAAAACACTCCAATAAAAAAAATTTGTTTTATTTTTTACTTTTAAAAATACTCTAAAACAATAAATTTGAAACTTGTTTTTGTAGTCCATAAAAATTTATATATAATAAACAAAGAGGTGTAAAATATAAATGTGTAAAACATATAGCTGTAAAACACTGAGATGTGAAACAAAAAGGTGCAACAAAAAAAAGGTGCAATTCTAAAAAGATGGGGGTACAACGAAGAGATGCAAAAGTGAAAAGGTGCGATAAAAGATGGAGGTACGACGAAGAGATGCAAAAGCTAAAAGGTGCAATTTTTGAAAGATGGGGGTGCGACGAAAAGAAATGATTTGAGAGAAAAAGCTTGCAACTGTTGGAATCATTAATAAGTTTCAACCGTTAGATGAAATAATAGAACCAATCTCAACCGTTGGATTAAAGATGACACAAAAAAGTGGGTTTGCTATTATATATAGATACTAGTTTGTTTCTTATCATTATTTTCCAAAAGTTGAATAACAGGACCATTGGTCCATTGGAATATTCCCATTTATATATAGCATTTGTTTTTACAACTCTACCCATAACAATTCTACCATATTTGGATAGAGCAAACAAATAAAAATAAAATAAACTAGACCTTAGAATCATTCTATTATCGAGTAAAAGTTGAAAATAACTCCATAGTTCTGAAGTAATTCCAATTGAGCATAATAAAAACTGTAAAATAATTATTCAATACATTCAATGGAATTTGATTTTAATATTTTACCCATTTACAGATTATATATATAATTATTCTTTTTTTTTTTGGTTTCTAAAATAACCAATCAATGTTAAATATGAATAAAGTTTAGCAATTTTTTTTTTTTGTATGATATGAGATGTTATACAACTATTTTCACAGCTCCAAAATATATATACAGATTTTTCATTTTTTCTTATTTTCTATTTGGATACAAGATTGATTATTTAATTTTATACATTTACTAAAGTTTTTGATGAATAATTTTATTATATAGTATCTTATTATGTTAGTTTTCAAAGCTAATAATTCATATAATCGCGACATGTGTCAAATATATCGATAATATTTTGACATGTGTCAAATATATCGATAATATTTTGACATGTGTCAAATATATCGATTATATTTTGACATGTATGAAAGAAAATTTATTTAATAATTATAGAAATACTAATTTATATAATCGCGACATGTGTTAAATATATCGATAATATTTTGACATGTGTGAAAAGAAAATTTATTTAATAATTATAGGAAAATTAAAAAAATCCTAATAAATAAAAGGATTACAATTAATATTTTTGAAAGTACATAAAACCAAAAATAATCTATTATATCACTAATTCTAATAGGAAAGTTATCTATTAAATTACTAATTTCAATAGAAAAATATGTGCAACTAATAAGAAAAACATTTGCAATATTATTTATTATAATCATATAGTAAAAAGAAATTTATACAGAAAAGTGATTAAAATATGAAAAGATTTAATGTAAAATTAGTGATTAACATAATGTAAGTATTTTCATATTTCCACTTGGCACTCAACTGTTATGTACTCACATTTACAGAAACAAATAATTTTCTCATAATAACGTCTTTGAATTTTTGATTAATTTATGATAATGTTGGACAACTATTAAAACTATTACTTATAAGATTAAAAAATATAAAACAAATAATTTTAAAATATTGTTACTTTTATTTAAGGTAGAATTTAATGCTCATCTTTGTCATTCTTCTCCAGGGTTTCCCATGTTTCTATATATATATATAAGAGTATATACTCGCCACCTCTCTGTAGATTGGTTTTCTTAACGAAATTCAGGGTAATAAATCTCTTTCATCTGTTTGTTTAATGCATTCCAACATTTTCAACAATTTTAACATTTTTAATCACATCTCTTGTTCTCAAGATTTTTCTGCAGAGATGTGTTAAGGCCTCTCAACGAAATTACGTCTTCAGTTGTGATTATGGTATGTTTCCATTACTAAGTCTTTAAATTATTGAATTTGCGAAATTTGCCTTGTTACTGCAATTACAATAGGAACTTGATCAAAGAGAATAAATGATCTATTGGCAAACTAGTCATTGTTGCGAATATAAGTGTAGATTCATCACTCTTGGGATCCATGTGAAATCGTGATGACCAGTAAATTTTTAATGTACCTCATATATAATTATTTAAGTCTTGAAATGTTGCTATTTGTGTTTATCTCTCTTTTTTTCTTAGGAGTTGGATTTGAGTTTTGATGGTGCTTGCGAATATTATTTGGGTGATCTCATTAGTCTGCCAGTATGAATTCACTGCCAAGTGCCTTGAGTTTTTGCCTGTTAGTCAGACTCTTTCTGTTCAAGAGCTCTTGAACATTAGTCCCACGGAGTTTTTTGTCATTCTTTTCCATTGGAATCGAAGTTCTTTATGGGGACGATACCATTAATGATGGATCAAAGGGTTTGATTAATAAATTTAGGTGACAACGATTATTAGTTTGAAAGGTTCAAAATATTATTAGATTTGATAGGTGAATTTGTTTTAAAAGTACTCTCTATGGAAAAAGATTAATTAAGAGAAAAAATTCATTTGTAGATGTTTTTGGTATTGGTGTATTATGTTTATGTACTTCTTATAAACGAAAAATCCTATAATTCAATTACATAATACAACAACATAAAGAGGTAAAGGAATTCTTCAAATACTAAGTTTGTTTTTCAAAAATACCATATAGTTTTTTGAAAATACAAAAAATAAAAAATTGACTTTTAAGGATGTATGATCCATTTCTTTTAGGTTTGTGTTTACTCTCTATATTTGGAGATCACTTGATGACATATGATGTTCATATAATTTACCTTGTTTTTTCTTAGTATTTTCACTTCTTTTGCATCATTTACCATATAGTTTGGCCCTTTTTTATATATAATTTGAATCAAGAGCATCACAATCTCTAAACAAAAAAATTGACCAACTTATTTAGGATTCTTTAAAACAAATTAATATTTTCTTAGACTGTTTTTTTTTGTCCTTTCAAAACCATATATATATATATATATATATAGAATTTGAATCAAGAGCATCATAATCTCTTGGATCATAGATGTCAAGAAAAATACAGTTATTTCAATAATTCATTTGATCCAATGTTCTCTCACTTGTCTCTTGTCAATTTTAGCAACATAGATCTAAATAATTCTTATTATTCAAAAGTTTTACTCATTGAACAGTAGTTTGATCTCATAAATGGACTAAATTCCAAAACTATATTTATGTGATATGAATGTTCAACACTATATATCACTTTTGTCATGATGTTTTTTCTGTACAAAAATTTATTTGAGGTTATTGGTAATTTGAAGATATTCGTTGATAATCATAAATCTAAAATAGTTAAGTCTTTTTCTCAGTCAATAAATTCATGTAATCTGATTATTTGATGGGGACGATACCGCTAAACGATCAAAGGGTTTGATTAATAAATCTAGGTGACAGTGATTATTAGTTTGAAAGATTCAAAATACTATTTATATTTGATTGGTGATTTTGTTTAAAAATATACTACCCATAGTAAAAGAGTATTTAGGAGAAGAAAAAAAAATCATTCATTTATAGACATTTTTTTGGTATTGGTGTATTTATGTTCATGTATTTCTTATAAACGAAAATCCTATAAATCAATTATATAATACAATAAGTCAATAACATAAAAGAGGTAGAGGAATTCCTCAAATACCAAGTTTTGTTTTTGAAAAATACCACAAATAATTCCAAAAATACCACATTTTACCAAAAATATTTTTTTTTTGACTTTTGAGGATGTATAATTTATTTATTATAGGTTTGAGTTTACTATCTATATTTGGAGATCACTTGATAATATATGAGATCAAAAATATTAAAATGATCATTACTATTTTGATATCATTTTTAGTTGTGTAACAAAATTCTAAAATATGATTTGAAATAAGAGGTTTCGTTTATAATAATAAACAAGCCAATATTTTTTAAATTCATCGATGTAGAATCAATGTGTGGCTTCAACTAGTACAAGTAAGAGAGGAGGAATACATAGATGAAAACAAAAAAAATTTGATCAACTTATTTAAGATTCTTTAAAATAAATAAATTGTTTTTAAAATTTTTTTTTTCTTTTTCAAAACTATCTATATATATAGAATTTGAATCAAGAGCATCAGAATCTCTTGCATCTTAATAATTCATTTCATTTCTGCTCATCTCCTCATCGATACATTATCATTAACATCATCATGATTAATTTTAGTTTCACTTATTTGAGAATTTTTAATAACTTAATGGGCGTGATGTGTTTCTGGATTAAGGCCCGTTAATACTACGACTCTGTATTCTGTTGACGTGGCAATTTGATACATATCTCTTATTATTATTTTTTCGTCATCTTAATGAACCAAGCGCCAATCAATGGTTGTCACGTAATCAATCTTGAAGGACGATGACGTGGTGAAAAGCATAACTACTACTTCTACTTTCTATTAATTCCTAAATTGGGTAGTTAACTTATTTCTGTTGACATTTCGACCTTAGCGAACATTTGGCGGTGGTTTTGATTTTTTTTGTTGCCCAGGTGAGGAGGTCGGCGCTAAACAATGGCGGATGAGAGATTTAACCGGAAGAATCCGGCGGTGAAGAGGATTTTGCAAGAGGTTAAGGAGATGCAAGCTAATCCTTCTGATGATTTCATGTCTCTTCCCCTCGAGGTACAACATAATTTCGAAACACCTTCCTCCTCCTCTTATCTCCATGTTTGATCTCACGAGATTTTATTATCTCTGTATTAGTATCCATGTTTCCATTTGAATTAAGGTTAATCAGAGTTTATGTGGCCCGATTTGAATTTATGCGTTTCGTATTGATTAGCTCCATATATTGTTTCTTCTATTCAATCATTAGTCTTTCAGATTGGAATTTGAAAAGTTTTGGTATGCTTTATCAATGGTTGTTTTGTAATGTTATTGTTCAATCTTGTGCTGTTCAAATAGTTACCTTTGGTTGCTTTATATGTTCTTCTAACTCCAGGAGAATATATTTGAGTGGCAATTCGCGATCCGAGGTCCTAGTGATACTGAATTTGAAGGTGGGATTTATCATGGGAGGATTCAGTTGCCTTCAGACTATCCTTTCAAACCTCCTTCATTCATGTTATTGACCGTAAGGGTTCTTTTTTTTCTCTTCTTTAGCGTCTCTCTCTTCTGTTCTTCAAAGGAGACTATATATATATATATATATATCTCTAATGAATCTTTCTTTGTCCTCTTTTTTTTTCAGCCTAGTGGTCGTTTTGAAACCAATACCAAGATTTGCTTGAGCATTTCTGATTACCATCCCGAGCATTGGCAACCATCATGGAGTGGTAATGTCACAAACTCTTAAAGTGGACCTTTTTCCTACTATCTATCCGAACTTGTTATGAAAGACTGAACTAAACATTTTAACTAACACCGAATTGAACAGTTAAAAGCATTTTATCATTAGCAACTTCGATCATGATTTTGTTCTTGTTTATTTGTAGTTCGGACTGCTTTGGTGGCTCTCATTGCGTTCATGCCTTCAAACCCTAATGGAGCACTAGGCTCAGTAGATTATCCAAAGGAGGAGAGACGTTCACTTGCCACTAAGTCACGCGAGACACCACCCAAATATGGTTCTCCTGAGCGTCAAAAAATAATTGATGAGGTACTCCACTAGATCACTCTTCTTGTAGAGCAATGTTTGAACTTTTGATTAACTAGGCACATTATTCCGATGGAGATATGTGATTCTGGCTATATATTTAGAATGCTTTTGATTATTGAACCAATAAATTGGATATGTGGATATACTTCTTTTTAATGAACGACATGGAGAGCCCTTGATCAGTTTAAGCGACAAGTTGCTCTGCAGATTATTCATCCTAAATGTGTTTTGATTACTTATGATGTGTTTAGAATGAAAAATTGTGATGCCATCTCTCATTAGAAATTTGTTAGATATTGATCCTAAGATGCTAGAATAACTATTGTTGATCTTGAAGCAAAATGAACCGATTGTAAGGAATCTTTGAAAGTTAGTAACTTTAAAATACACCATTTCTGGAACTCTTATTATCAACCAAAACTAGTGTTAAGAATCTCATTTGATTTTAATATATTGACTAATTGTTTACATTTTTGACACGGTTAAGTATGGCTTATCTAGAATCCTGTCATAACATTATTTGATCTTTTCCTTTTGATTGATATACGCAGATTCATCAATATATGCTCAGCAAGACACCATCTGCTCCCAAACCTAATCCTCAGGAATGTAGCAAAACGCCTTTGGCTGATTCTGACAATCAGTCCCAGATCGAGCCACAGGACTCTGCAACGGTTATATCAGAATCTGATACAGTGGCTGAAGAGAGAGTAGTTGGTCAAATCGTTGAAGAGGCAGCTCAGAGCGTTTTTCCAGGAGCGAATGCAGCAGTAGTAGAGGTTGCAGAGGGAGGTAGTGGAGGAAGCGGCTTGGTGAGGCAGCAGGAGCGACGTACATCTGTTGTCAGGACAGCTCAAAAGCCGGGTGATGACAGGCTGTTCACTTGGGCGGCGGTTGGACTCACGATCGCGATTGTGGTTCTCCTGCTGAAGAAATTCGTAAGATCAAGTGGTCATGGCGCTGTGTTTATGGACGAGTCGTGAACGCTGAACTCAAACTGTGGTCCAAGAAAAAAAAGCATCAAAAGTGAAAGTGTTTATATATCATATACGACTGAGAAATGGGGAAATAAGTAATTAATTAGTTATGTTAAGGTATTTTGATCATGTGTTGATAACTCCTGTAAGATGAATGTGTCATGTACACGCATTGGACCCGTTTCCAAAGCTACTTCACGTCACAAACTCAAAACTTGTTTTATATTTGTAAAGTAGAGAAACAAATCATGGATACGTAGCACAAACATTTATAATGCTTTGCGTCTACACCTAGATCCTATCCTAACTGAGATTCCACATTATTGCCGCTTCACGTTGGTAGAGCTTTAGTGATGCAATAAAGTATGGACACTTCTTCTTCATACTTTAACTCTGAGATGATCAAGTTATCAGCCATTGCAACTCAAATACTCGACATCTATTTGGTCCACGTTAAACTTTGGTAAATTCGTTATTCACCTTTTGTCTTTTGATTCGCAGATATTTTTTTTCCGAAAAGCACCTACAATGATGATACTATTATTAGAAGATTTTTTTATCCTATCTCACCACAAAAGTATAGATAGATCGAAGAGAATTTGATTTGATATTAGATACACCACCCTTGGGAACTCTCACAAGTCACAACCATAGGCCCACTGCCCACATATATCGATCTCCTCCTCTAGTAATCCCTCGTGCGCCCCCACTAGCCGGGATATTCCAGAAAAAACCCACGTGATCTCGGTCCCTCTTAAAACACAGACAAGGAGAGTTCAAAATCACGCCGAAATGTAACCGTAATCTGGGTCAATTTGATAATAAAACAAGTTTTGGGGTTTTTTTAAAAGAAAATCTGATAAGTAAAGGAGTCAAATCAGCAAAGCAAAGAAAGCGACACCAGCGTCTTCTTTAACCTCTCACCTCACTTGCCTCTTCTTCTTCGTTTTAATTGGTTTTGAGAGAGCCCAAAGAAAATTTCAAATTGGTTTCTGTTTTTATCAAGTTGAGAAAGAAACTTCTCCGTTAAGCTATAGACAGTGATAATTCCAGGCTTCTCAAAATCCTTATCGTAATCTTATCAGAGTATCATTTTCGATTTTAAGCATAATTACGCAAAATTGCTCTTTCCAGGTTCCTCCGAATCCGATATTTAACGACGATCTTCTTCGTCTCTCGTTGTAATTCTACGAAATTTTCAAAAACGAGTAACTGAGAAAAATGGTCTCCGGAGGCGGTAGCAAAACCAACGGCGGAGAAGCAGCTTCGTCAAGCCATCGCGTCAATCGTAGTAGCCGTCACACTCACACCAGCGGAGAACAAGCTCAGTCTTCGACAAGCAGAGCCCTTAGGTCACAGAATCATAAGCCGCAAAGCCACGGCGGCGGAACGGAGTCCGTTAGCAAAGCTATTCAACAGTTCACTGTCGACGCCAGACTCCACGCCGTCTTTGAGCAATCAGGAGAATCCGGCAAGTCGTTCGACTACTCGCAGTCCCTTAAAACGACGTCGTACGATCCTTCCGTACGGGAGCAGCAGATCACGGCTTATCTCTCGCGGATCCAGCGCGGTGGCTTTATCCAGCCTTTTGGTTGCTTGATCGCCGTCGATGAATCCATCTTCACAATCATCGGTTACAGCGAAAATGCGCGGGAAATGCTGGGGCTCATGTCTCAGTCTGTACCGAGCATCGATGACAAATCAGAGGTTCTTACCATCGGCACGGATTTGCGATCTCTCTTCAAGCCATCGAGCATCGTTCTCCTGGAACGCGCGTTCGTGGCTCGAGAAATCACGCTCCTGAATCCGGTTTGGATTCATTCTAAGAACACTGGTAAACCTTTCTACGCGATTCTCCACAGGGTCGATGTTGGGATTTTGATTGATTTAGAGCCAGCTCGAACCGAGGACCCGGCTCTTTCTATCGCTGGTGCAGTCCAATCGCAGAAACTCGCAGTCCGTGCGATTTCTCATTTACAGTCGTTGCCTGGCGGAGACATCAAGCTTCTTTGTGACACTGTTGTTGAAAGCGTTAGAGATCTTACTGGCTACGACCGTGTTATGGTGTACAAGTTTCATGAAGATGAACATGGCGAAGTAGTTGCGGAGAGTAAACGGAATGATTTAGAGCCTTACATTGGTCTGCATTATCCTGCTACTGATATTCCTCAGGCATCTCGGTTCTTGTTTAAGCAGAACCGTGTTAGGATGATTGTAGATTGCCATGCGTCACCGGTTCGTGTGGTCCAAGATGATAGGCTGACGCAGCCTATTTGCTTGGTGGGTTCGACTTTACGAGCTCCTCATGGCTGTCATGCTCAATACATGGCTAACATGGGATCTATTGCGTCGTTAGCTATGGCGGTTATAATTAATGGAAACGAAGAAGACAGTGTTAATACTAGCGGAAGACACTCGATGAGGCTTTGGGGTTTAGTCGTTTGCCATCACACATCGGCTCGTTCCATACCTTTTCCTCTGAGGTACGCTTGCGAGTTTCTTATGCAGGCCTTTGGCTTACAGCTAAACATGGAGTTGCAGTTAGCTTTGCAGGTGTCTGAAAAACGCGTTCTGAGAATGCAGACGCTGTTATGCGATATGCTACTGCGTGATTCACCAGCGGGTATTGTAATGCAGAGGCCTAGTATCATGGATTTAGTAAAATGTAATGGCGCGGCATTTCTTTACCAAGGGAGGTATTATCCATTGGGTGTGGCTCCGACTGAGGCTCAGATAAATGATATTGTGAAGTGGTTGCTTGCTAACCATTCTGATTCAACCGGGTTAAGCACAGATAGTTTAAGCGATGCGGGCTATCCTGGGGCAGCTACTTTGGGAGATGCTGTGTGTGGTATGGCAGTCGCGTATATCACAAAAAGGGACTTCCTTTTCTGGTTTCGGTCTCATACCGAGAAAGAAATCAAATGGGGAGGGGCTAAGCACCATCCTGAGGACAAAGATGATGGCCAGCGGATGCATCCACGTTCTTCTTTCCAGGCTTTTCTCGAAGTTGTTAAGAGCCGATGTCAGCCATGGGAAACTGCTGAAATGGACGCCATTCACTCGCTCCAACTTATTCTAAGAGACTCTTTCAAAGAGTCCGAAGCAATGGACTCTAAAGCTGCTGCAGCTGGGGCGGTTCAGCCACATAGAGATGATATGGCAGAGCAAGGGATGCAGGAGATTGGTGCAGTTGCGAGAGAGATGGTTAGGCTGATTGAGACTGCGACTGTCCCTATATTTGCTGTGGACATTGACGGTTGCATCAATGGGTGGAACGACAAAATCGCGGAGCTGACCGGTCTCTCTGTTGAAGAAGCTATGGGAAAGTCTCTGGTTCGGGATTTAATATACAAAGAGTACGAAGAAACAGTTGATAGGCTTCTTTCTTGTGCTCTAAAAGGTTTATGCAGTTCTTAAGACTTCCAATCTGTGCAAGGCTCTAACATGCAAATTCTTATAATGTCTTGCGTTTTCAATTATGCAGGGGATGAAGGCAAGAATGTGGAGGTCAAGCTGAAAACTTTTAGTCCTGAGCTGCAAGGGAAAGCAGTGTTCGTGGTTGTCAACTCATGCTCAAGCAAGGACTACTCAAACAACATCGTTGGGGTCTGCTTTGTTGGACAAGATGTAACTGGTCATAAAATTGTTATGGACAAGTTCATCAACATACAAGGCGACTACAAGGCCATCATCCATAGCCCGAACCCTTTGATCCCTCCAATCTTTGCAGCAGATGAGAATACATGTTGCCTTGAGTGGAACACTGCAATGGAAAAGCTCACAGGCTGGCCTCGTAGCGAAGTGATTGGAAAAATGCTTGTTAGGGAAGTGTTTGGGAGCTGTTGCAGACTAAAGGGTCCTGATGCGTTAACTAAGTTCATGATCGTTTTGCACAACGCGATCGGTGGTCAAGAAACAGAAAAATTCCCATTCCCGTTCTTTGACCGTAATGGGAAATTCATCCAGGCTCTCCTGACTTTGAACAAACGGGTCAACCCAGATGGTCAAGTCACTGGGGCTTTCTGTTTCTTGCAGATACCAAGTCCCGAGCTCCAGCAAGCTCTAGAAGTCCAGAGGAGACAGGAGAGCGAATGCGTCTCGAGGAGGAAAGAGTTGGCTTACATTTTTCATGTTATAAAGAATCCATTGAGCGGATTGCGTTACACAAATTCATTGCTCGAAGCCACAGATTTAAACGAAGATCAGAAGCAGCTTTTTGAAACAAGTGTTTCATGCGAGAAGCAGATTTCAAAGATTGTAGGAGACATGGACGTCAAAAGCATTGAAGATGGGTGAGAGTTTGATTCGTCTTTATAAATACTTAATTGTTCTGTAAAGCTTCATCGCACTACTGAACAAACAACCTCTATTTGTGCTCATCAGTTCATTTGTTCTAGAGAGAACAGAGTTCTTCATTGGCAGCGTCATTGACGCAGTGGAAAGCCAAGTCATGTTGGTGGTGAGAGAGAGAAATCTTCAGCTGATCCGTAACATTCCCACGGAGATCAAATCCATGGCTGTCTACGGTGACCATATAAGGATCCAACAGGTTCTGGCAGAATTTCTTCTAAGTATGGTCCGTTATGCACCCATGGAAGGCTCAGTGGAGTTCCATCTACGCCCGACTCTTAAAAAAATGGCTGACGGGTTCTCCGCTATACGCTTGGAGTTCAGGTACATAGCTATAACCATCCATTGGATGATATTTCTTTTCAAAAATGTGACTGCTGCGGATAAATTACAGTTTTTGGTAGCTATCCCGCATTAAGATGCTTGTGACTGCTGCGGATAAACTAAAAACGTAGTCTTGACCGAGTGCGTTATCAAATTTTAAAGCCTTATCAAGGATTGATTAGCAAACAACAAACACTCTGACTCATTTTGTCAATGTATGTTAGAATGGCGCGTGCAGGGGAAGGTATACCGCCAGAGAACGTGCAGGACATGTTCCATAGTAGTCGATGGACGAGTCCAGAAGGGTTAGGGCTAAGCGTTTGCAGAAAGATTCTGAAGCTGATGAACGGAGAGGTTCAGTACATAAGGGAATTCGAACGCTCTTATTTTCTAATCGTTATCGAACTCCCGGTTCGTCTGATGATGATGATGCCTTCTTAGTGATTGGCGGTGAAAGTTTTGACTCTGTTCCAGGTAGGTTTAGAAGGAATGGTGAGGTTTTGCGGCTGGAAAAACGTAAGAGGAGTTATAGTTTTCGTACACCGTATATATTGTTATAGTCTTATAGAATGTGATGGGAGCTCTTTTGATCATAATAATGTAATTAGGAATGTAAGATAACATTTGAGCGTCAGAGATATCAAATTTGCGCAGATCTCTGTTAATTAGCAAAATTTGCCAAGAAAATTATTGTGTACGTTCATTCAATGTTCAAGGTACTATATGCTGAGTTCAAGTTTGAGCGAACTTATAATTACCAAAAAAAAAAAAAAAAAGTTTGAGCGAACTTATTAGCCTTAGGGTACTTCGTTCTGTATTCTGAAGCTCTGTTTTATCAAATTCCAAGCTTACGGTTTTGGTTGTAACTGAACCATTTTGTCAGATGTGTCGTAATTCCAACAAAAGCAAGGATTCAAGTCCAGGTAAGGTAAAACACTATTCATATTCTTGGCGAAACACCTTCTAAGCACCTTTGTTCATCATAGGTTTTTTAAAAAATTGGTTCTCCAATAAAAACTGCTAATAATGATGATCCCGGACTTGTTTGATAACATTTAGCTTCGACTTTAAAAACTTTTGGTACTGTACATATTTGGAAAGTGTATACACGTCAATCCAAATCGAACTGTGGCCATCACATAATTTGATTGTCTCCCAGAGACCAAACAAAATATCTCTTGACGACAACCTTTCTTGTTCTTCATAGTAAAAAACTAAAAACAAAGAATACTTTCTAAACATTATGTAAATAGTATTTTAAATTTATAGCAATATAGTGACATATTTTTCTAACATCTTCATCAAATTAATGAAAAATTTGATACATTAGTATTTTAGATGTCTCAAATTTAAGCATAGTATACCTAAAAAAGTCAAAATTCTGATATACATTTTGTGTAAGTCCTTATAGAAATTAGCATATGTATATCCATATTCAGAAAATTATAATAAAAAGATATGTATATAGATTAATATAATATATATATATATATATAGATTAGAAATTTACTGAAAAAGAAAAAGAGAACACTACTCGATGGCTGATGGAGAAAAACAAAGATGATCGACTATATAATTTTACTATTTCAGTTCTATGTTGATCGTTCTTGATTGGTTTTTTTTTTTTTTTTTTTTTTTTTGATGACATCGATTGTTCTTGATTAATCGGCCAACCGATATATTGACTTCAAAACTTCGGATCGAAGTCTAAATATATTAATTTGAGACATAAATTTCAAAATAATTGTAACATTTTTTTTTTTTTTTATCATAATAAGAACGATCTTCATATGTACTGAACTTTGAGATTGCCGTAGTTTGTCGTGAAGTACTCGATCTAGTACACCTGCGTCTTTCCCAAATGACTTAATTTTGTAGTAACGAATAGGTAATTAACTTAATCAGAGAATATCCGAAACAGAAACAAATTGACTTATATACGTGCTACGTTATGTATGAAATTTACGCATGGACTTATTAATTGGACCGTCTTCATTGCAAGAAAAGAAGAAGAAGATGAGAATTAAATTAATACATATAATCTGGTGGTCCAAGAAACCTTCATATTCATCTCGCAAAGTTTAAGGAAGATCCCAAATGGAAGAGGGCAACAAATGGTTTAAATTCCTGGACATTGCAGCATAACTCGTCTGAAACATGCATATGTAAACATTTATTCCCTAACAAACATTTTACGTCTGAAATATATGTATATGCAATCTCTTTGCAACATCAGCATCAACGGGACATATATATATTTTAATTACACTATCATACCATATTTTATTACTAGTATTTTATATAATGAGGTTTCTCTATATATAGAAAAACATGTACATTACTTACTTGGTAAGAATATTATAGACCATGCGATTCAGAATCTGTAGGCATTAACCCCCCTTTCTTTCATTACGTCTAGATCTGTCAGTAAAACCCATACTGGTATGTATTATGTATACATATAACACCATTGTGTAATGGGAACAATATTGATTGAAATAGGAAAATCAATAGTAAAACCTTAATTATAATGCCGGTAAGAGCCAGCGCCGATTTCTCCAATTGCTCTTTTTCCTTTTTCTTCCAGTCATATTTACATCTTTGAAATGTACTTATGTTACACGCAAGACAAGCCACATCACTTTTGACTTTTGAGGTTTGAGTTAATCACTAGTACTTTAGTAAGTACTGTAGTAACTAACTAACAAGTAAACTTATTGGTAATGGCCTAATGGGCATTCAATATAGAGAGTTATGAGACATTTCTAAAATAATATAACGTACGTTTTAGTTGACGTTTAGAAAAGAATTCGTATTTTTTTTTTTTTTTGGTGGTGAAAACTAACTTATTTTCTTGTTAAATTTTATTCTTGTACACAACTCGACATGTGCCATTCATGTTTCTCAAGAAAAACATTTGAAGTAGTCTCCTATATCTTCATCTTCGTTATAAGGTAGTCTTGTGTATCGGTCCATTAGAAGAGAGAGAGATACACAACCGAATAAGAAAATGACAAATCGAGGTCGATGATTATTGCTCATATAGTCATACCTATCTACATACATGTTTTGGTGGTGGTGTGTTAAGGCAAGGTAGTGCGCTAAACTTACTTTATGTAGGTGACTCATTCAAGACAAAGACACATTGATAACCCATATATACACCACATCAAATTATCCCTAGACACATCAAATAAATTTTCATCGAATGAAACTATATTTCTTTTGTTAAAAAGTTTAAACACATTTGAATTTTGTAGTTATTTGTGTAAAACATTCTCAAAACGATCAGCATTTTTATTTATGATATTACCAGAGCATTAATTTTCTCTGAAAAATGATATAGGACTCAATAATCATGTAGATTTATTTTGAAAGGTAAAATCTTCATTTCAATAGAAGAATATATATATTTGTAAAGCGCAATTTAAAACTCGACACACGATAACAAACCTTTAAGTCAAATATTTTAAATTTGTCGGCAGAACATGATAACGATTTGTGGATGAATATAAACTGCATGATTAGGATAAAAGAGATCAAATGTTTTTATAAACCAAATGGTAAAGTAGTTGGGACGCTGGAAAAAAAAAAGAGGAATCTCAATTAATTTCACTACCTGCCTTGCCCTACTCTTTTTTAAACCATGTTGAATTTCTCGTTAATTTGTCTTTTTAAAAAAAAAAAAAAAAAAAAAAACAATGAGGTACACTTTTAATTTGTTTTCTACAACTCATACATCATAGGAAAAAATCGAAAATTAAGCTTCAATGATAACATTTAAAAGAAAGAAAAAAGGTAAATTTGAAATCTTGAGTACTGTCTTTTTAGTTAATACGTTGTAATCCTTTTTGTTCTATATTCGTAGTTTCCATCCATGTATAACACATTAGCTCATGTTTGGATAGTTTAACAAATTATTTAGCGCGGGAACACTTTTTCAAAAAAAAAAAAAAATGTGTGTCTCATACTTTAAAGACCTTCGCATTTTGTGTGTGTTTGATCAAATAACTTTGTATATAGACACATAAAGTCGTAGTTTAATATTGTATCTTAAGTATATAGAAACATAAATGAATATATTTAATAGATACGTATTATGTATATGGCCTTATGTTAAAACTCGTGTATATATTTATTTTAAAAATAAGAAATTCCTGCATATATAATATTAATATAAGATTGGTACGGTGAAATATTTTTGAGTTTTAGTAAGCTTGATTATCCTGCGTAGGAATACGTCAAAACGACATTAATCAAGGTATACATAGTCTATATTTAGACTGAAAATTCATTTTGAAATTAAAGTTCGAAAAACATTACATGTTATAACTTATGACTCTACCTTTGGACTATTGACTTAGTCGGTGATAAAAAATACTCTAGCTAGGCATGTATTTTTTGTTATGATTAAAGAAAACGATATATATAGGGTTGAAAAAACATGATAGGCAATTTGAAAAAGAAACGCTTGCGTCGCACTCAGTAATTACCTTGAAGAAAATTGTATCATAGATTGCGAAATGAGGAACTGTATGAGAAATTCAAACTAGTGTATGATGAATATATAAAAGGCCTCAACCAATTCTCATTAATGCTCATTTTTGCTCCTATAAATAGATTTAGTAAGGTGAGTAACCAATTGCACTGAACAAAGAAGTGAAGAACGGGTTAACTCTGAGAGTAGAAAGAAAAAAATGGGGAAAGTTTCTAGGCGATTAGGGTTTTTGGGTTTGATGCTTGTGGTGCTCATTATTGGAGTTGCGGAATGTAGGAGACTTGAGAAAGAGACTTTGGGAGGAGGTGCTGGAGGAGGATTCGGTGGTGGAAAAGGCGGTGGTGGGGGTGTTGGCGGAGGAGCTGGTGGAGGGTTTGGTGGTGGTCACGGTGGAGGATTTGGCGGTGGTGCTGGAGGAGGTCACGGTGGGGGTGCTGGAGGAGGATTAGGTGGTGGTGCTGGTGGAGGCCATGGTGGCGGTGCTGGAGGAGGATTTGGTGGTGGTGCCGGAGGTGGCCACGGCAGTGGTGCTGGAGGAGGATTAGGTGGCGGTGGTGGTCATGGCAGTGGTGCAGGAGGAGGATTTGGCGGTGGTGCTGGAGGAGGACACGGTGGTGGTGCTGGAGGAGGATTTGGCGGTGGTGCTGGAGGAGGCCACGGTGGCGGTGCAGGAGGAGGATTTGGCGGTGGTGCTGGAGGAGGCCACGGTGGCGGTGCTGGAGGAGGATTTGGTGGTGGGGCTGGTGGAGGTCACGGTGGTGGTGCTGGAGGAGGCTTTGGTGGTGGTGCAGGCGGAGGTCACGGTGGTGGTGGTGGTGCAGGAGGAGGATTTGGTGGTGGGGCTGGTGGAGGTCACGGTGGCGGTGCTGGAGGAGGCTTTGGTGGTGGTGCAGGCGGAGGTCACGGTGGAGGTGTTGGTGGAGGATTTGGTGGTGGAGCTGGAGGGGGCTTTGGTGGTGGAGCAGGAGGTGGAGGCGGTCATGGTGGTGGAGCTGGTGGCGGTGCAGGTGGAGGAGGCCATGGCGGAGGGTTTGGTGGTGGTGCTGGAGGAGGCCATGGTCGTGGATTTTAAATGTAGCTTTATAGGTTACTTACTTGTGTCCCAAGCCAGATTAAAAGGAAGAGATTATATATTTGCTGGAGAATTTTATTATGATGAAATAAATGATATTTACAATATAATAGCTATCTGATGTTCATTTATTCACTCTAATGAACAGAACAGATCTCATAGAATATATATATATATATATTTTTCACGTCTTGAGATAAACTGTTTGCTTTTTCGTTTTATAGATTTGGGTTGAGTAGAAGTCAATAGGTCATCATGAAGATCAACTACATAAAAGTCGAGAGAATGTACATGGATTTTTAACTTAACCATCTACATAAAAGTGATAACGATTATGTTTTAATTTCTAATCATTTATGCCACAGACAGATGCATGACAAGTCGTTGTGGTTAAGAGTATTAACTTTCAGGAAACAAAGAAACAACTCACCAAAAATACATGTAACTATTTAATCTGAGCAAATAAGTATTGGTTTGATTTGTAAACAAGCTAACTGCAAAAAGTTGACAATATTTGAAATCAAACAAAGCAGGGAAATAAAGCAAACATGTTTAAATCAAAGAAAGAAAGACGAACTTTTGAAATATAGTAATTGACTAAGAGTCTAGGATGATTACTTGCTGACTAGTGGAATTCATACAATTTAACAAAGCTAATTCTTAGGCCCTAGATCACAAATCTACACTAATTCATTTCTATGATACTAATCTCTTCGTTAATCATCTAATCATCAATAACTTTTATTCACGATCAAAATGATCAATAAGCATGAATAACTAGCATAAATAGCCACTAAACAACCATAATCACCAATGGATAAATTCGTAAAACTTTTAGTATTTTGGTTCACGAATTTCATTTAACACATTCCTAGCTAGTATGAAATTGCCTAAAATCTAAATCAATATGATCAAAGTCAATCTAGCTTTAAGAATACATTCTAAACAAGGACATAAGATATTCTAACCTTTAATTCCAA
Source organism: Camelina laxa (assembly GCA_024034495.1). Classification (NCBI taxonomy): domain Eukaryota; kingdom Viridiplantae; phylum Streptophyta; class Magnoliopsida; order Brassicales; family Brassicaceae; genus Camelina; species Camelina laxa. Next base: position 18,786,686 of record CM043880.1, read on the forward strand.
TAATCAACTCATAATCAATACAATAAAACTACAATGTATCTCTCCAACACTGACAACTCAGCATTTTAAACTCTTCTCAGCTTAACACCTCAGTAAAATTTTCAGCCAATGAAAACATTTCAAATAATACAACTCATATATGTCAACCTATAATAAGTCTACTTTAGTCCATCTCATTTTTCTCTTAAAACTTTCTCATTTTTTGGGTTTATATTAAAATAAGTGGACTTAAAATCACCCATAAAGAATAATGAAATGATGCAAGATGTATTAATGTTCTATCTCCGATGGGAACCGATACGGATCATGATGATCTATGATTCTAATGAAAAGATGTAATCTTAAGGGAAAGTGGGAATCTAATCGATCTCAAGAACTAAAGTCGTTGTGTCGAACCCTATTCATCTCTGGAAAAAACATTTCACGCACTTTGGAGGGGAGACGAATCTAGATCGGTATATTTACTAGGGTAGCAAAATTCTGAGATACTCTTGAGGACGAAATGAAGAAAGCACGCTATTCTCTGAGAGTATAAGGAATATCTAATAAGAGAAAAAAAAACAAAAAGAAACGAAATGATTACGGAAAGAAATTGAGTGTGAGAGAGAGAGGAGAGGAGCGAACTAGAGGAGGATGACGACGAAGAAAAGAGGAAGGAGGAGATTTATGAGTGGGTTTATTTGAAAGCTGCGGAGGTGGAAATCAATAGAAAGGTTGCAAGTCCATTGCATCAAGCTTCGGAGTTCAGAAGTCAAAATATCCATTGAACCGAGTAGATTAGTCTTGTCGGAAACTAAAATTGCTTCTGCAAAAGTGTAGGATCGATGAACATGTACGTTTACTAAGGTTTATTTCAAAATTGCTATGTTTGTTTCTATTGTTATATATTTTGTGAGGCTAATCAAAAATCTGAATACTTTGATGATGTATTTTTTTGGAAAGAAGTGTGAAAGCACCGTGATTATTGACAAACAGAGAAGCTATTTTTGCATTTTTACGTATTTGAATACTTTAAAGACGGTTTAGTCATCATCCTACTTATCTCGGTAAAACCAAGTTAGATTTGTTTTTTTCTTATGCATCACAATCCAGATCTTAATGATTTGACATTATTCTAACTATAAAATATAATTTGTTAGTATCATCTTTAGAGCAAAGTAAAAAGTAATAATATAGCTGAAGTAGTGAATGTTGTGAGGATTAACTTTGTATGCAGAGTTGGGATACAAAAGGTGACTATAGAGCGGAGCTACATAATTTTAGTGTGTGATAACAATTTACACTAACCAAAAAACTTGGATCAATGACTTTGGATTTCGTAGATTCATAGTTGTAGTCAATATAAAGCTTGACTTGTTCCCTCCATCTCTTATTAATTTTTCCTACGTAGCTTCTTGGCAATGGTTTCAAACTTTTCAAGAAGAATATTTCCAGTTTGTTTAGTTCATAAAAAACCTACGTTGTCCAGTTGCTTTATGTGATAATGTTGTGGTGATTACTTGAATGTTTACAGACTATTGATTTGGTGGCTAAATTTACTGTATACTCAGATACATGAAACTCTGTATTCTACTATTAAACCTAATGATATCTGCCAAGTTAATGAGCTCTATAGCCAACAAGGCAATAAAGAAGAGTTTGTGAAGAGAAAAACCCAAGTATGGCAAAAGAGAATGAGACTCAGAATGACTATGTATCTAGCAAAAGAGATGTTTTTGAGATTGAGGAAAAATATCACTTAGATGAAAAAATAAAAAACTGATAAAAGTTGTGAATTGATTCATCTTGTGAATTGAAATCTCGGATCTCATATCCTGAATTATACTACCATCTCATATTGTTTAGGTTAGCAACTTGAGTCGCTATAAAATTCTTATAATTGATGAAGCGGTTATCGAAATTGTATGTCTGATTTATTCTTTTGTTTGTATTATATTCTTGGTGAGTTGTTTCCTCTGGTTTTTTCTGATTTATTCGACAAAAGTAAAAATAACGTTGTTTGTATATTTTACTTATGATTGTTTGATTAAAATAATTTATAAAATGTTATGATAAATATAGGAAAAAAAAAAAGATAAAAACTTGCACTGAAATTTTAATAATTTTGCTACTTGATATCAAACAACTTACATTGAATTAGGATTTCAAAAAAATCAAACTATATTTTGTATTAAATAAAAATTTCTAATACAATCCTGCGGCGTAGCGCGGATATTAACCTAGTCATCCTAAATCTATCATATCGAAGAAGTCAAGAATCCTAAAAAGACTACTCACTCATGAGGAATGAGTGAATGACCATGATAAGACAAATCATAGAGTTTGATCTTTGCATTATATAAATACAGTAGTAGTTAAAAGGAAAATAGATTTGAATATGAAAACTATAAGATTCATAAAAAGTTTGTTTGGAGTAAACCTTAAAGAGGCAAAGAGATTTATGCGAATTATCAATTTTGATTTTTAAATGATACTCACATGGGTATTGGTATCTAAAGTTGCACTAATTCTTATAATGACTACAATTTTGCTACTAGATTTTTGTCACTAATCGTCGCAAATATTTGCTTCAAATTATATATCTAACATATGGCTAACCTATATCATCTAAAATCTGTAGTGCCCTCCCACTTATATTATACGCAAATTACACAAACAAAAACATATGTTTTTTTTTTCTGAGCATCATCAGTCATCCTTAAAGTCGAATCACATATAATTTTGCATGGGTTAACTAAAAAAGTAGAACAAAATATTAATATAAATGATTCTGCCCAGGATCGAACTGGAGACCTTTTGCGTGTAAGGCAAACGTGATAACCACTACACCACAGAATCGCTATATTAACTCTGACATCATTATAATATCTGACGCTATACGTTTACCGTCTTCATTCTAGATTCTAGTATAAAGTTTCGAACTACACATATTTGATAATTTCTTACATTTTGAACAATACTAATGGTGAACCTCTCTATTCATCCCCTTATAAAATAAGGAAATAAAATCTGTATACATTATTATACAATTAAAAAACTTAAACCGCTTTTTAATAAACCCAAACCGACATATATAAAATCTAAACCCTAACTATCTCATTTGTGAACCCAAACCGATATATAATTTCGTTCTACTTGTAAAATCTAAACTCTAACCATCTCATTTGTGAACCCAAACCGACATATAATTTCGTTCTAAGTGTGAAATTTAAACCCTAACATCTCATTTGTGAACCCAAACCAACATATAATTTTGTTCTACTTGTAAAATCTAAACCCTAGCCATCTCATTTGTGAACCCAAACCGACATATAATTTTGTTCTAATTGTAAAATCTAAACCCTAATCACTTCATTTGTAAACCCAAACCGACATATAATTTCGTTTTAATTGTAAAATATAAACTCTAACCACTTCATTTGTAAACCCAAACCGATATATAATTTTATTCTAATTTTAAAAATCTAAACCAACCCAATATTTAACTTTCCTTAATTAAAAGTATACATAATTTGTTTCCTTAATTTAGTTTGCTATTTAATTTAATTTTGATTTATTTTTTAAATGAAATATTAGATAGAAGATTCTGATTGGCTGAGAGAATAAGGGGTGAATGGAAAAGTTCACCCCTAGGGGTGAACCTAAGTATTTTTTTTACATTTTATATTACTGGTCGATTCCTTAAATATAGTATTTGTTTTGGAATCTCATCAAATCTTGTAGTGTAGGAGACTCAAACCTTCTCCCATGTACGTAAGTAGGTCTCTTCCTAGAACCTTTTTTCAATTCCCATCTAAATTTCAAGAAAAGTTACAAAGCTTCTACCCATAAAATTGGTTGTTCTAGAATATATATACTATGATATATGAAATTTCTGTTGTTAAAAAGTAATGAAATATTCCAACATATTCTTACGTCATTATATATTATATTATAGTAAATTAATTACTTATAATTACATTCAAAAGTGACGAAATAATAATGACATATCACTACTGCATGAGACGCATTCATCCTTTGAAATTTGGAGCATGCAAGTTTAGTTAACCTCGAAACACTATAATTTACATTTGAAAATGCTTTCTAAAACAAGACAAGACAACTAAATATATTTCATTACCATTTGGAAAGAATGGAATGCAAGGATTCATACGTCTTCCACGCGTACCGAAAATCAGATAAAGAGAGAAATTCACTTACTTCTCAAAACGAAAGCTCACTGCCCTTGATAAAAAGACTATTCTCACAAAACCACTCTCAGGAATCATTTTCTCACACTCTGGTTCTCAAATTTTCATGAGCTTTAAAAACTATTTCTCTCTCTCTCTCTCTCTCTCTTATTCCTTATCAACTCCACTTCCCAAGCACCTGTCCTTGGAAATGTTTTTTCCAAATTCTGAAAAAATTGTAACTCTACTTTGTAATATATATTTCATTTCTCTCCTTAGTGCAGCAGATGCATGTCTGTCATTCCTTTTGTTGTTTAAAGAATGATTTTCTAGAGTTTTCATATATATTAAAAATAATAACTACTTATATCTACATTATTCTTTCACACTAAACAATATACAATAGCGATGAACCAATAAAAATTTAATTATTTCTTATACGTCTTAAGTTTACAATTTATTAATAGCCAGCCACCAATAAAACATAAAGAAAATTTTTGTTGAACATGATAAATAGCTAATAATCAAACTTTTTAAGAACAGATGGAGTTAAAATACTAAGAAATCTAATGTCTCAACATTCTAAACTAAAAGTTAGCTACACCAAGCCTTACACACACACAAAATCACAATAAGGAGCATATCAATGTGTCATAGAAATAAAAATAACTTTATCAAAATGCAAACGCCAATAGCCAAAAACCAACGCAACCCTATATAGATGACTTTTTTTTTTTTTTTCCCACGGTTCATGCGTTTATCTTGAGGTTAGCGAGTTGCCGGATATTGATAGGAAAAATATCGGAGGTGTCGCCAGAGAGGAGACGCCGGGCAATGATGATGTTAGCAGCTTCTGAAGGATGGTAAGGATCCCAAAAAACGTATTTGGAACGGTCCATACACACTTTTGAAGTCGGGCCACATGGAATCAGCCCACCTACTTTCCCAACTAACGAACAACACGGAATCTTCTCACTCTCAAAACCTACAATATCGATACATTAGAATCTTAAAATAAGTATCATAGCATTGCTAAATTAAAACATATAAAATGGTTAAAGTTGCGTACCATAAGATGAATAATTTTGGAGAATATCATAAACAATGCGAAAAACATCAGCGTAGACGAATCTTGAACCTTGTAGATTCCTGTTTAAATCCTCAACGAGGGTTTTAAGCTTGAGATTGTACATTTGTGCCATTTCATTAGGTTCCACTGAACATTCATTTCCAGCCGTTGGATCAGATGACTCTCTCGAGAACGGTATGCAACCAACTGGACCAATATTAGTCACCACGATTTTCCTCGCGCCCAATTGGTACAATCTCTGCCAAAACCAGATACAGTAGTAAAATAAATTAGTTTGTCAAACCGGTTTGATTTAAATCCGGTTTAGTTGAAATTAGAGAAGAAATTAGTTACGGTGAGTTGTAATCGGAATCTTGAGATCATTGTATCAACGAAGACTTCTAGAGATACGACTTTACGTTGAACGCTTGATACGACGGGTGTGAAATAATTGTTGATTAGATCATTAGAACCGGTCGTAACCGAGAAAATTGCAGACCGGACTAATTTAGCCGCATCGAATTCACCAATCAAAGAAATTATGTCTTGTCTCGTGGTTGCAAAATTGTCTAGTTGTGCATCCACATTTACACGTTCCCCCTATGATAAAAATTTTATAACAATGAATAACAAAACATGTGAAAAAATAATAAAAAAAAAAATTAAAAATATGCTTACAAATAACTTCCCGGTGGAATTGAGGATTCCACTTCCGCCGGAAGCGTAGTTGACACCGTTGAGAATGAGGGATCCTCTTGTTGTTGGTGCTAAGTAAGGTGGAGTTAATTCATCTGACCCCAATGCTTGATCTGCGGTTTACCAAAAATATCCGGTTATCTAGCTAGCCGTAAAAGATACTAACCAAAATTTGGTTTAAAAACAAACCGGTCCAAAAATGCAAGAACATTGTTACATGTTGGAAGTCAACTCAGTTTGAATAATGTTTTCACAATAAATACAATCTTTATTATTACGGCTTGACGCTTGACCATTGCATTGCATGGAAACTTGTGTCATAATTATTATAGAAAATTCTACATAAGAAAATTACTCATTAATAACAAATTACTTACATACGATATCAACGATTGTTCTTCCATTGGTGAATCTCCCAGTAGGCGATCCAAAATCGATCCCATTAGGAACATAATTAGCTTTAGACAATGTGGCTAAGTAGTTGTTGTTTCCGGCGTCTACCAACGAATCTCCAAAGACAAAATTCGCCGGAATGTTTCTACTACCGGCAAGACACAGTATCTCGGTGAAGAACAAGAACAATAATGCTATAACTTGGCAAAGAGAAACAAGAAACGACATTACTGATTTTTTTTTTTTTCAGTTTAAAAATGGGTATCTCGAGACAAAATATCAATTACTAGAAAACAGGACTCTTTTTGTGTATAACCAAAGACGAATATTAATTTGAAGAAGAGAGGTGCGTATCAGAATAAAAGATAAAGAAGGAAAGGTTTATATAAGGGTTTTTGTTTTGTTGTTTGTTCCACAAGTGGAGTCCTTCATTGAGAATAGCACAGAACCACTGTTAGTTTGATTGCGAACTTTCATAACTAAAAAGACATTGGAAACAAACGATAAAGATTTGAGTGTGTATATATAGATCCACTAATTTTAATACTATTTTTTATACTATATGAAAAGGTTAGAGTCTAAAATAGTTGGCACGTTTAGCATTAATGGCCCATACCTACAAAGCTACATGCATGAGCGTGTACGTAGGATTAAATAATTATAATGAATAATGTTATCATCCAAATGCAAATTAATCTATACGAAAGCTTTTGTATTTGTCAAAAATGTCCGATGCAATTTGGACTCAGAGCGAATGGAGAGACATTTGAGTAAAATTCTATTTATATACATTTTTTTTTTTTTTTTTTTTTTTTTTTCTATTTATATACATAACGGTGAAGGACTCACTGATGATTGATTTGTGTTTGATCATGATATGAAAAATTATTGTTGTTCATGATATGAAAAATAAAACGACTCACTTTATATATGAGGTTGTTAACCGTATATACATTCATACCCTACACGGTTTTGTCATGAGACTCGATTTTTATTTATTTTTTGATAATATAATTTGTTTCTTAATTTTATATTGTGACGATATTAATCATAACTGATAAACCCAATAATTATTAGATTTTTTTTTTTTTTTTTTGTTGTAAACTCTCATTTTTAATCTATTCATGAATCTTACATGTCACTTCATATATACACAAACCCCATACTGTTAATAATAATGAGACGAACGTGGGAATATTTTGATTTTGCAGCAATAGCGAAGTTAATATTGTACTCTGCAACTGCGGTGCAACGTCCACCAAACTCTGGGTCATATAATAGAAACAGCAAAGAAAACACAAATGAATAAAAGCTTCGCAAAATTTAATATTGTGTCTGGATAATACAATCTGTTGTATAAAAATATGTCAATAGGAGTATTGAATAGAGTTTAAGGAAAAAAAAAAGAAAAAAAAAATTCGAAGCAAGTAATTGTTTTGAATTATATATGTAGACAACTTCTTGTTGAGATACGCCTATTAATTGTACCACATAGAGAGTCGAGAGAACGTGTCATTGGATAACTAAAGCTGCTCCAATGGAACTCTAAAGTTCAATTGTAGTAAATTATAAAAACTCTAAGATTCCTATCCTAAATATCAGTACTGTGTTATGCTGTGATATTGTGTGATTAAAAATAAATCTTGAGTGAAATGGTTCGTGAACGATAAGTTTGTCAAAAACAAAAGATTGTTAGTGAACGAAATGAAATAAAACATTTGACGGAACGACCCGTATAGAAAAACAAATGTTTTGTTTCAATAGTCATAATTAAGCCACGAATTTTGGTGAGGATTTTTCAGTTTTGGTGCATTTGCATAATCTTTTCCAAGTTTCCAACATTTGGCGGAACATCCATTATGTCCTATATTTGTTTTCGACCAAAAGTTTTCTTATGTTTTAAGTTTTAACGATGAAGTTTTTGAATTAGTTAACTTTGCACATTGTGTGGATCGGATTATTTGATGTTGTATATTAAAATTTTATGAAAGGAAAAATGAATTGTACGACTAATTAATACGTGGTTAGACGATTGCATTTTGTTATCTTTGATCTAATGTATGATAGATTGGTGACTAAAACTAATGTCTAACAAAGTGTTGGCTGGTATCCTCCAAAGGATGTTTAACTCGGCTTCTCTAGTTTGATCTTTGCTTCGGAGGGGTCTTCACTTTGCTGATAATAGAAAAATAGGTAACAAAAAACTAACATCGGCGAAAGTGAGAAACTACGGGCTTCGGTCCAAAAAACGTTTTTGAAAAAAAAATGTGAAAAGAAATCAAACATTTAAATGGCGGAAGGAGTTGTTTTTGATGAAAAAAAAACTAGTAGCTGTAAACCAGAATTGAACCCGTCTCAGTTGTGTTCATCGGCTTAGAATTGTTTCTTTGGTTTTTTTTATTTCATATAGACATAGTAGTTGACATAATATGATCCACTAAAACCTCTCTACATTATAATAACAAATCTCTCCAAGTCAAGTTAGTGTAAAATTAACACAATTTGATATGTTAATTTAATAAGATAATAAATATAGGTTCTATCAAAATCACCTTTTTGTGAAAAGTTTAATCAATATTACTCCCTCCGTTTCATTTTAAGTGTCATTTTTGATTGTAAATCTCTATTATAGTAAAAGAGAAGTACAACTTCCCTTTCAACCAAATTTGCCCCTACGCCTACAACAGAACATTAAGTAGATTAAGGATAAATTAAGGATAAATATGACTTTACAATTATTTGGGTCGGATCAAAATTTCACAATTAACCCGAAATACAAGAGTCGGATCATTAAATCCTCATTAATCGGTTTTCAATGGATTTTGGTTATTGGTATATTGCAACCCAAAAATTATTGACGATTTTTTGGCTAATGTCTAATGATATCTCTCAACCAGAAAATTAAAATGAGATCAGAAATTACCTTCTTATCACGCAAACATAGCCGAAAATTATTAGCCATTATTCGTCTCAATCTCATCAATTTATTATGCAAATATCAAAATCATAACAACAGAAGGAAATCTTACTAAACTGTTTCTCAATACACCTACTACATTTCCTAAACAGTATATCCTAAAATTCATTCGTTACCCACAAAATATTCTCCAAAATATTATCCTACACGATTTTGCTTAATTATCGGCTAACACGGAATATTTTCGAACTTATATCACTAGAAAATCCCGGCCTTGAGATACGTCTAGCCATCTCTATAAATACCATCTTAGTAAGCAAAGGTTCAATCCATACCCAAAATCTTTCAACTTTTTTAGCCATCTCTTCTATCAACTTTTCTAAGATGGCTGCTGTCCTCGCTGCTACCACAGATTTACTGTCAATCAGACCATTCAAAACAAGTTGGAAAATACAAGTCAAAATCGTTCATTCTTGGAAGCAGAATACAGTCTTCTCTGGAGATACAATCGAAATGGTTTTAGCAGATATTTCTGTAAGCTTAATAAACTCTTTATTCGTTAAACTCTTTATTCGTTATATATTTACGTACAACTCTATTGTAGTCTACAATAAATGCGATAGTTTCCAATAGTAATACCTTCATTTGTTTGAACAGGGTACTCTCATTCATGCAACAATTAAGAAACCACAGTTTGGGAAGTTCCAGAGGCTGATTATCCCTGGACAGTGGGTAAACATTGAAACTTTCTCATTGACTAAATTAGTGGGGAAATATAGGGTTACAAACCATGTTTATCGCATGTCTTTGATCAACACGAGCTCTATCTTCCCATGTGCGTCGTTGTCTGATGACATATTCCTGAAACTGGTAGACTTTGGAGATATTAGGGACGACACTAAACTGAATGAGAACATTTTGGTTGGTAAGTATGCTCAGAAATTTGAAAATTAAATACTCAAAAAAATATTAGATATATATATATATATATATGTCATCTTTAACCACTACTATGTTACAGATGTTGTTGGTCAAGTCGTTAATGTCGGGGAACTGAAAATTCATCAAGTCAAAGAGAAGGATACAAAGAAAGTTGAGTTTGAACTCAGAGACATACGGTAATTTCTTATCCTACTATAACAACTTATATTTTAAGAAAATTCATGTTGTATTTTCTTATATGTAGCGACGTACGTCTATCATGTACTCTTTGGGATGAATTTGCTGAGAGAATTCTAGCTGCTTGCCAAAACAATGGAGAGACTATGGTCATTTGTCTGTTACGTTTTGCTAAAATCAATTCTTTCAAAGGTAATCATTTTAACGCGGTATCTTCCTAGCATACAATAGTGAACTTACACTGCTTCTTTGTAATAGGTCAAAGATCTGTTTCTAATGCTTATGCCATATCACTAATGGAACTAAATCCAGACTTGCCTCAGATTGTCGAATTTCGTGAAAAGTAAGTTATAGTTCTTCTTCTACAAATTAAGTTATTATTCGTGACATTGTGATTTCCTAATTTTGACATTTCGTGAAACAGGCTGCCTAAAGATGGCCTTGCCTTGACTATCAAAGAAGTTGTGCCTAAGGAGGAAAAAGCTGTGTTGAAGGCTGAATTTTACAAACATTTTGAAAGAAGAACAATTGCAGAAATCATTGAGTACAATGAGGTACATATCATTTTTCAAACTTTAATTTACTTACTACTAGATAAGGCATTCATATTTATAGTTCGTAATTTATATATTTGTAGGAAGGAAAATTCAAAATTTTTGGAGCAATCTATGCGATTGATACGGAGTTTGCCTGGTATTACTTTTCCTATTTAAAGTGTACTGCCACCGTATTCAAAGTTCCAAAAGTTGAGGATGAGGTTGTGAAAAAAAAAACAAAAAAACTTTGTTTTGGTGTGCTGGTTGTAATGAAAGTCATACTAAGGTTGAACCCAGGTAAATAGATGACATGTTTATTTATCATAACGATTTTTTTTTAATAATATGGCTAGCAACTTATATCTAATAAATCTGAGATAAATAGGTATAGGTTGACTGTTTGTGTAATGGATTCAACTTCCTAGATTAAGTGTCTTCTTTTAGAGAAGGATGCTAAAATGTTACTACAACAGTCTTCTCTTCAGATTCTGGATGGTCGTTTAGAGGAGGTATTTTAGTTTACTGTTTCATGTTATGTTTTACACACAAAAAAAACATGTCACTACAATATATTGTTGTTTGACCAAATGTAGATTCAAGATCCAACAAACATCCCAAAAGAACTTAGATCTTTGGTAGGCAAGACCTATCAGTTTGTTGTGGCTATTGGGAAGGATAACATTCGAGATGGAAGTGATGTTTACAAGGTTTCTCATGTTTGTGTTGGCCTTGAGTCAGATCAAGAGGACTCTATTGAGCAATCTCAAGTTGCCGACGATTTAACGACTACTTTAAGTTGTGATCAGGTATCATATAGTTGGAAAACCAATTCAATTTATATAAGATGTTTTCCTATTTTTTTTACTCTGCCTAATCCATTTTTGTATAAATATTTTAAACAGGGGACATTAATGTTATCCAACAGTTCTGTAGAAACTGATGCTTCAACAACACCTTCCACTACTCCATCTTCTAAAAGGAAAGATGATGTTTTCGATGAGAATTCCGATCAATCATCTTCCTCAAAGAAGCTGTGCATTGGATCGATCAAGGGTGCTCTAGAAGATGCACATGTTTCGAGTGGCTAAGAACATGTTTTCATAGAAGGATTTTTGGATGCTTTAATACTTTTTCTCATCTTCAATTTCAGTTTTATTCTAAACTATGGTATTATTTATTTTCATATTTTGGATTCCCTTTCCTTCTACTTATTTAAAGTTTTCATGATTTAAGAAATAAAAAAGCATCATTTTTGGTTATTGATTTAAATGTTTAAATATACTATAAAAAAAATTTATAGTATAAAAAATAAAATCCCTTTCCAAATAAACAATTATTGAAAACAGATTTTTAAAATCCTATCCGATAAAATAAAAGCATTTAAAGTTAACAATTGTGATGTGGTAATAAAGTTTTAAATATATTAGAGTTGAGTTCGTGAAGACTAAAGTTTTGATTAAAAATACAGAAATGTTGCATGAAATTACTTAACTTAAACTAAACTACGAACTATGTAATTTGGCTGAAAAAAATGTGTTACCTTAAATATGGATGAGAACCCGGAAAGTCCAGACAACATCTTCTCCATCAAATTCTTGCAAAATCAAAAATCAAAAAAGCAATATCTTATAAGATCGTATTAACAACCATATCATTTAAATTAAAACAAATTCCTTTTGATTGAATCAATTTATTTACAAATTTACTCACAGAATAGGTAACAAATCGAAATGAGAAACACATATATATAAATTTTATATATGATGTTCCTAAATATCTGCTAACCATTAACAGAAGATTATAAATAATTGGATTACACGTTTTTCAAGTTTTAAACATTTATGTTCTTAGCAAAAGATTTACACACAATTAATATATAGCCTATGAGTGTCACAGTCAAATCAATAGAACAAACACATCCAATAGTAAAAGAAAACAAAATTAGAAGTGTATTTTCATATTCTTCCTCAGTCTACTTAGTAATAAAGTAGAAATGTATGAGGAAGAGATCTCATAAACCAATTTTTGGTGACCAAAATCAACAAAATCATAAGAGGAATAAATTTTTATCATCAACTACTCCACAAAGTGTGCTAAGCAACGCATCTCAGCCTACTGCCAATTCTTCTATTCCACTAAATTCTGTTTTTTCTAGAGTTTTGAAAGATATTACAAACTTACCTTTACCAAGCCATTCAAAATCTCAAACACCTACGAGTCAACATTAATCTTCCTCCAACACATTTGTGCGTCAATCTGGTAAGAAATTAGTACATTAGTTAGAGAAATTATACAGTAAAGAATTTGTTAATTAATTAAAATTCCATATATATAGGTATTTTAACAGGTTCAGAGAATGTCTATCAAGAAAACTATTCAAATAGTCAAGTTAGGCCAATTAATTCTACTATATCTTCTGGTGCCGTTTTCAAAAAAGCTAAAGAACGATTACATGCTTTTAGAAGAAACAGTGTCACGAACCAATGCCCAACGACTTCCCAAAAGAAAACAAATTGTTAGTGTAAACTGTTTACCATAACTTATATATTATCTACATGTATTTACTATCTCATGCTTAACTATTAGATGTTCGTTTTTTGTAGCTGAAGATGATCATTCATCGTGTTCATATGATCAGACTTCTACTATCTTCACAGAGTCATCTAATTGTAATGTCCCAATTCAACCAAGAATTTTAGAAAACGAATTTAATGACTCAATGTTGATGAACACCTCTGAAGGTATAGTTTTAACTACATTAACATTGAATCATTCCTTTTTATTTGTATTGTTAATGTAACTAATGTTCATATATGCAGATGAATGTGTTTATGAGGAGGAGCAGTCATATTATTTTACTAGCAGCGATGAAGAGATGTCTACTGCTTCTATCTCTGACCATGAAGAACCTTCCAATGCAGATGAAACACATGAACCAATTACACTAATGGGGCGGGATACAAACAAAGGCAAGAGATCTAAAACAAAATCAAATACAATAGGTACTATAACTTATTATTGATTATGCGAATATTAATATCACGAACAAGGCCGACTTACTCTTAATTTTTAAAATTGCAGAATATTTAGATCATGGTGATCCAGTTCATATATGTCAGTATTGTGGTGCATTGTTGTGGTATGATGAGAGGCTTAACAAGAGAAGAAATACTAATAATCCAACATTCTCCCTATGTTGTCTTCAAGGAACTGTCAAACTCCCACTTTTCAAGAAATCTCCTGATTTTATTACCAAGCTCCTTACGGGTACAGATACACGTAGCAGGCATTTTCAAAACAATACTAGAGGTTATGAAATGGTGTTTGCAATGACGTCTGTAGGAGGAAGAGTAGATAAAACTGTACATCAAGGAAAAGGACAAAACATGTTCCAGCTACAAGGAGCTAACTACCATCTAATGGGTAGTATGAAGCCAAAAGAGTATGACTATGCTAAGTTCTCACAGCTATACATTGTCGATACAGAAAACGAAGTAACAAACAGAGAAACAGTTTTGAGGTCTGGTCACTTCCAAATTATTATTAGAGTTTATTATAATTGTTTCAACCTTACTCCATTCGAATTAAATTTTCTTATTTGTAACGTGCAGCAAATAAAAAAACCACAAAACAACCCTTGGGAAGAACAATTTGAGGAAGGATATAATAGAGCCATTAATCAAGATGTTGGATGAAGTGAATCCTTATGTAGCACATTTTAGGGCAGCTAGAGATAGATTTGCCATGGATGCAGACCAAACTTTTCATATGAGGATAGTTAGTGACCGTGTTGGGTTGGATGGTAGGAATTACACTAACCCTACAGTTTCAGAGATAGCTGCTCTAATACCCGGTGATTTTGTTAAGGAAATGCCTGAACGTGATATTATTATTGAAGAAAAAAGCACTGGACTTCTACAGAGAATTAGTGAAATTCACCCTTCCTATTTGGCATTACAATATCCACTGATTCACATTTATGGGGAAGATGCTTATAGACCAGGAATTCAGAAGGGATACACAGAGAAAACCAAAACTAAGAAGATCAAGTGTATTAGTATGCGACAGTGGTTTGCATACATGATTCAAGAGAGATCTTCTGAGTCTAATACACTTTTATTATCTAGGAGGTTGTTCCAACAATATGTAGTTGATGCATACTCGACAATAGAGTCCAATAGACTCAAATATATCAAGGTCAATCAATCGAAGCTAAGATGTCAAAACTACAGTGCCGTAAAGGAAGCAGCTGATTCTGGGTGAACAAGGGAATCCTATTTCTATTCCTGCGTCTTTCACTGGTGGTCCACGATATATGGTTCAAAGCTACTACGATGCCATGGCTATATGCAAACATTATGGCTTTCCTGATATTTTCATCATATAATCCTAAATGGCCAGAGATAACAAGGTATGTCAAAGCTCGAGGACTCACAGCGAATGATAGACCAGATATAATATGTCGAATATTCAAGATGAAGCTTGATTCATTGATGTTCGATTTGACACAAAAAAAACTGCTGGGGAAAACTGTGGCAGGTAATATATACTTTATGCATCGTACAATATATAATAACGCTTATGTTAATTGTTATAACTCAAAATTTTTTTTGTTTTTGCTCAGCTATGTATACTGTGGAGTTTCAGAAACGAGGGTTACCTCATGCTCATATACTATTGTTCATGGACAAGAAGAGTAAATTACCTACAGCTGATGATATCAACAAGATTATATGTGCAGAGATTCCAAACAAAGATGAAAAGCCTGAGCTGTATGAAATCATTAAAGATTCCATGATTCATGGACCTTGTGGAGCTGCAAATCGGAATTCACCATGTATAGTTGATGGTAGATGCTCAAAGATGTATCCAAAGGCACATGCGGAATTAACAAAAGTTGGGAAAGATGGTTATCCAATATATAGGAGAAGGAATGGAATGAATTTTATTGAGAATGGAGGTATCAAGTGTGATAACAGATATGTGGTGCCATTTAATGAGAAGTTATGTCTGAGATACCGTGCTCACATCAACGTTGAATGGTGCAACCAAACTGGCTCTATTAAATATCTGTTCAAGTACATTAACAAGGGATCTGATCGTGTTGCTGTAGTTGTCGAGCCAGTGAACAAAAGTGGTGGATCGAGTACAACTAATGTTAAAAATACAACTCAGAATCAGAAAAAGAAAAATGAAATCAAAGATTACTTTGATTGAAGGTATTTAAAATATTTTTATACTTTCAGCAATCTTATTCGTAAAACTACTTCATCATTTACAAATGTGTTTAATAAAATTATTTTGATAGGTATGTCTCGGCCTCTGAAGCTATTTGGCGAATATTCAAGTTCCCAATACAGTTCATGACAACACCAGTGCAAAGGCTTTCGTTCCATGTAGAAAGGAAAAAACCATGTTATTTCAAGATGAATGCTGATATACAAGAAGTATTGGAGAAGGCTGTCAATGAGGATTCACAATTGACAGCTTGGTTCTACTTGAATATTGTCAACCCTGATGCTAATCAGTATCTTTATGCCGAGATCCCAGCTCACTTTACTTGGCAGGGTAATAAGAAACAATGGAGTGATAGGAAGAGAGGGTTTTCACTTGGTAGGATTGATTATGTTCCTAGACGAATGGAGCCTGAGTATTTTATGAGAATCCTTTTAAATGTTGTTCGTGGACCTAAATCGTTTAACGATTTGAAAACTTACCAGGGTGTAGTGTATAAAACTTATAAAGAAGCATGTTTCGCAAGGGGTATTCTAGATGATGATCAGATCTTTATAAACAGCATTGTGGATGCATCACAGTGGTGTTTCGGTCCTCAGCTACGTAATCTATTTGCGAATATGATTTTTTCAGACTCTCTATCACAACCAGAACATGTTTGGGAAGAAACATGTATACATCTTTCTGAAGACATTGAGACAATGAAAAGAGAAGAATATAACAATCCAGGTTTGTATTTATTGTACTGGTTTAAGTTTATTTTTATTTCACTACAATATCTGTTGATTGTTATGTGCTGATTCTCCTCATTTATTTCAGTGAACATTTGCAGATTTAAACTTGTCAGATGCATATAAAAGGAATTATACTTTGACTGAAATAGAGAAGCTAATGTTGATGAATGGTGGGTCATTATCTACCATTGAAAACATGCCGCAGCCGTCAAGAGAAACAATTGATAAATCCAATCAATTGATTGTAGAAGAGATGAAATACAACCAGGAGAATGAGAAACGAAATCATGATAAATGGGTGAAGATGTTAACTTCAGAACAAAAAGAAGTTTATGATGAGATTTTGGATGTTGTATTGAATGATAAAGGAGGAGTGTTTTTCGTTTATGGTTCTGATGGTACAGGTAAAACATTCATCTGGAAGACTTTATCTGCAGCTGTTAGGTAGAGGGGAATGATTGTCATTAATACAGATTCAAGTGGAATTGCTTCTCTTTTACTTCCTGGTGGTAGGACAGCACATTCAAGGTTTTGACTTAAAATCACTCCTGATGATAGTACAACATGTAACATGTCTCCTAATGATGATGTTGCAAATCTAATGGATGTGGCTTCTCTTATTATTTGGGATGAAGCTCCAATGATGAGCAAGTATTGTTTTGAGAATCTGGATAGAAGCCTCAATGATTGTATTGGAAAAGGGCACAAAAAACCTTTTGGTGGTAAGGTGGTTGTTTTTGGTGGAGATTTCAGACAAATCCTACCTGTGATTAATGGTGCAGGGCGAGCAGAGATTGTTTTGGCCTCCTTGAATTCATCTTATTTATGGGAGCATTGCAAAGTATTAAAGCTAACCAAGAACATGCGTCTACTAAGCAAGAACTTGACAGAAGAAGAGGGAAGAAATATTGAGGAATTTTCAAACTGGATATTAGATGTGGGAGATGGAAATATTGGAGAGACTAATGATGGAGAGGCTCTAATAGATATCCCTGATGAGTTTTTAATAACAGTGTTGATGATCCCATCGAAGCAATCAGCAGAGCAATATATGGGGATGTTAAGTTGTTGCAAACAAAGAAAGATCCTAAATTCTTTCAAGAGAGAGCTATTTTAGCACCAAGGAATGATGACGTCAATACTATCAATCAAATCATGCTAGATAAGTTACCTGGTACTATCTTCTTCTTTTAGATTCATATAAAGATTATAAATTTTTAATTTTACTCGATCCACCACTCAATTTTACTTAATAGTTATAATACATTTACAATTACATAAATAAAAGTCATGAATTAAAAACATATATCTAAACTATGGTCATGTATATGATGTCTAAAAGAATAAATACATATTAGTATCTCTATACACTATAGATTTTTAATATGTGCATAATTTTTTCTTCTGTTCGTGTTTTGACAACCACATATTAAGTTTATTAATTTTTTATGGTATTAAAATTCCGTCTCATTGTATATTTTCCTTTTTTGTTCCATTTTAATTGTACCTAACCCTCAATACTCATGTGTATATTAATATTATTCAAAACAGTACAAAACTGTGGTAAAATGTACTCGGGAAGGAAAAATGTATTCATTAGATAAATCTCGAAACAGCAGTACAAGGTAGATTGAAACATAAATAATATAATCACATGATAATATATCACTATAATAATATGAGAATTTTCTCCCGCGCTGTAGCGTGGGTCCGTCCCTAGTTTTGTTTTAAAATAAGTGTCACTTTGTATTTCCAATGTAGATGTTTGGTAAATTTTCCAATTTTATCCCTACTGATTTAATGTATTGACTAATAGAAAAAATTGTATACTATATTAATAAGGGGTAAAATAGAAAATTTAATAATTTTCTTAATATGTGTGAAAAATCCGAAAACGACACTTAATATGAAATAGAGTATAAACTAATAATTACAAATAGATATCTTATTATATAATTACAAATGAAATTTTAATGAAATATTATGATGTAATGTTGGTTACTTTTTCTTGAATTTGCATTTTGGTTGAAGCTGCCGTTTTCATGTTCCAGAAACAAAATACGAAGCGTCCAAAGAGCGGCCAAAAACGGGACGCAGTTTACTAACGACAAAAGAATGGCACACCAACCCAAGCAAGTTCTTCTTCTTCTTCATCTCTTCCTCATTGACTAATTTTTTTAAAAAAACCCAAACAGAAAACTCGAATACGTAATCGGAATCGTCGAAGAAATGGATCAAACAGTACCGGAAAATCTCATCATAGTGAAGAAAGAATCAGGCGGGATCGCCGTCATCACAATCAACCGTCCGAAATCTCTCAATTCTCTCACGAGAGCGATGATGGTGGATCTCGCCAAGGCATTCAAGGACATGGACTCCGACGAATCTGTCCAGGTGGTAATTTTCACCGGATCGGGTCGATCTTTCTGCTCCGGCGTTGATTTGACTGCTGCGGAATCTGTTTTCAAAGGAGACGTGAAGGATCCGGAAACCGACCCGGTTGTGCAGATGGAGCGGTTACGTAAACCGATCATCGGAGCTATCAACGGTTTCGCTATAACCGCCGGGTTTGAACTCGCCTTGGCCTGTGATATTTTGGTCGCTTCTAGAGGAGCTAAGTTCATGGATACTCACGCCAGGTTCATCTCTTCTCTTACGATGTCGTTTCAACGTTTATAGATCATATTGTTCTGAAGCTCGCATTTCAACATTGTGAAAAGTAGTGTTGCCTTGTGATGAATCTTTCTGAATGATATGAATGTGAATCCTCTGTTTTTGGTTGTGAAGGTTTGGGATATTTCCTTCATGGGGTTTGTCTCAGAAGCTGTCGAGGATCATTGGAGCAAACAAAGCTAGGGAAGTTTCTTTAACATCGTTGCCATTAACAGCTGACGTAGCTGGGAAGTTAGGGTTTGTGAACCATGTGGTTGAAGAAGGAGAAGCTTTCAAGAAAGCTAGAGAGATCGCAGAGGCTATAATCAAGAATGAACAAAGCATGGTTCTGAGGATTAAATCTGTTATCAATGATGGACTAAAGCTTGATCTTGGACATGCTCTCGCACTCGAAAAGGTTATTAAACCTTTATTTTTACCATTTTTTTTTTTATCAGTTCTTGATTGAGAGAGAGTCTAAAACTGTATTTCGAATTGACAGGATCGAGCTCACGCGTATTACAGTGGGATGACGAAGGAACAGTTTAAGAAAATGCAGGAGTTTATAGCTGGACGTGGATCCAAGAAACCTTCTTCCAAGTTGTAGACAGTTTCTCTTCTATGGATCTTAAAATATTACTACGTACTACTTTGTACCATTAACTTAATTCACGTTTTGATTACTATCTTCAATAATAATATCTTTGTTTGTTTCAGAAGTCTAACGCAAATCTAGTAATTAAAGTTGGGTTACTCAATGTAGTTTAAGATTCGCATATATGTATGTCTCAGACAGAACAAGCTGCAAATATCCAAAACATAACTTTTAAGTTAGTAAATAAATCCTTCATCTAGCATATGCATAAGCCTTGTCCATCTCTTTGTCTCACACCACCGCTTACATAGAAGCCATGACTGAGTGGCATGCTTCTGTGTCCAATGATTTTGACTGCACGTTAGTGTCTTCTATGTAAGCGGCACTCTTACTCAGCTTTTCTTTCAAATATTTGGGAGGATTCAAGACTTGCGAGTAGGCCACGACAAACTCGTTGTAAAAACTGAACCTGTAATCAGTTGGCTTCATAAACTCAAACTGATGGTTGGCCATCACTCTTTCCATGAGACGCCCCTGAAAATTATCCCCATACCACCCCACAAACTGCGCTGTGACCTTAGCGGTATCAAGTTCCTCAAGCGTCATCCCTTTAAGAATTCTACACTGTAGAAATTTAGGCAGAACAAGTCTTTCATCACGGTGAACAACACTGGATTGAGACTGATGAGGATAGGGCGCAACACGAGGAAGTCTATCACGATCCTCTACACAGTATTTATCAAGCTTGCAATGGTAAGCTGCGTGATCACGACTCATTGGTGAGGTCCAACAAAAGTTGAATCTTGCGTCATTCTTATTAGAGGCCATGGCCATCAACTTAAACTCTGTCCCATATTTGGAAGCCAGAAATGCCAATCTGTCGATAATGGTTGAAGTTGTGACATCTGGAAGGGCATGAAAGATTTTGATATCCATCTGTATAGTAGCTCCAGCACCATTTGGATCCTGATTCCTTTCAAGCGATTCAGTGAGCTTTTGACGGTAGTATTCGGCGACGTTAAAGGACTACTTACTAGGGCTTTGAAGAGAAATAAGAAAACACCGTACCTTAGCTGCGAGAACCACCGAGAATTAAGAAGCGGACAAAGAACGAACAACTTCGAGGTTTTGAAGCTTTATAAATCGACACAACCGACCTAATAACCAAGTAGATTCTCAAGCCCTAATGCTATATTTATATGTGTGAAATAAACTCTTTGGCCCAAAAAGAAAAAGGCTATAACGATATTGTTTAAACCAAAAGAGTTATTTTTTTTTTTAATATTCCTTTTTCTAAAGCTCTGCTCAATTCTATTGCACTCATGCATGAGCATAGATTTGGGAGCTGTCAGTTTGGGAGTATTCACTTTCATGAAACAAAGAAATAACTCACCAAAAATACATGTAATCGAAGCAAATAAGTATTGGTTTGATTTGTAACAAGCTAATTGCAAAAAGCTGACAATATTTTGAAATCAAACAAAGCGGGGAAATTAAGCAAACATGTTTAAATCAAAGAAAGAAAGAAAGACGAGCATTTGAAATATAGTACTAGGATGCCGGCCACGAAAGCAACATTCTGGTTACCAACGATCCACCATCAACAAATTCTGTGTTTCTAACCGGGAAAATAACTGTGGAAATCACAAACGATGTCGGTAATCAGCTAACGTTATTTTATCACTGTAGATCAAAAGACGATGATTTTGGCAACAAGACTTTGCAGCCAGGTGAGTCGTGGTCTTTCAGATTTCGGCGTCAATACTTTGGAAGGACATTGTTTTGTTTTGTGATTTTGGATGGCCGAGGTTGCCAAATAAATGGTATTCGTTCGATACATATAAAGACCATCGAGATAATTCAGGTGATAAGTGTATGTGGAAGATAAGACAAACCGGACCTTGTAGGTTCAGCGATGTAACTAAGCACTTTGAAAGATATTTATACATTGAGAAATTATCCAAGCCTCAACCAAGAAGGAAAAAAAATTAAGAGAGAGATTTATGAAAACTTTGGGGCGTCCTAACAGCAAAATTCTCCCCTCATCGTGACCATAAGAAATGACTGCGGACTCCAAATGACAAACTTGATCTAGTTCATCAACGTTAGATTGGATAGTATTGACATGATTGTCGTATGAGATTTTGTGCACCCTTTCTCCGTTTACAAACAGACTTATTCACACACTACATCTTGCAATACAATTTCTTTGTAAAATTAGATTTTAATTTTGTGCACTTTATCTCAATAAGTAATATTTATAATTTTTATATCAAAAAACGTGCATTGTATCAAATTTATATCTTACTTAATATTTTTTAACAACTAAAAAGTACTAAAATATAATTATTAAAGAAAAACTGAGAACTAATTTTATCTCATATTTGAAAAAGTAATAATATTTTAAATATTTGTTTCATAGTTTGTAATCTCATACGTAATAGTTTTAATACTTGTCCAACTAATTTTAAATAAAACTATATAGCATTATCATAAATTAATCAAAAACATCAAAGACGTTATTATGAAAAAAATCATTTGTTTATGTAAAGATGAGTATCTACAATCCTTTTTTTAGGATTAATAATTGACAGTATAATTTATTTAATTATGATATTACAGTAATTAATTGTATAATTTTCTTAATTCTTTTTTCTTATAGAATTAGTAATTTAAAATTAGAATTAGTATTATTATATATATATATATATATATATATATATATATGAGCTATCTTTTATATGTATTAAGTTGTTTAAATTTTTATTTCTTATAATTAACAAATACGTTAAAACAAAGTTTTTATATAACACATGGCAAATCTTTAATTGTTAAAATTGACATGTGGTGCGATCACATGAGTTACTAACTTTGAAAACCAAGGTTTATAAAACATAATAATAATATTGAATACGCTATTTAAATATTCACCGATTAAAAAATTTAAGAAAATTACATTAATTTCTTATTTTGATTATATTATGTTAATCACTAATTTTAACACACTGAACCTTTTATACTTTAATCACTCTTCTGTATAAATTTATTTTTACTCTATGATTAAAATAAATCATAATCGCATTTAAATTGCAAATATTTTCCTTATTAATTGCAAATATTTTCCTATTGAAATAAGTAATTTAATAGATAACTTTCTTATTATAATTAGTGATATAATAGATTACTTTTGATTTTATATACTTTCAAAAATATTAATTATAATGCTTTTATTTGTAGGATTTTTTAATTTTCTTATAATTATTAAATAAATTTTCTTTCTATACACGTCAAAATATATCGATATACTTGACACATGTCGCGATTCTTTGAATTTCTAAATTTGAAAACTAAGGTTTATATAATAAGATAAAATTATATATTACAAGAGTTTACTAAATTATAATGATTGCAAATATATAAATATCTAAATAATGATTACAACCATCTATATGCTATTTGTACTAATGGATTGCATTTTTAATAAATAAAACATAAGATTTCTATTATTCCCAACTTTTATGTTGGTAACCAATATTACCTTCAGCATTCGATGCTACAAAGATAATATACCCAAGCTATTTTACATTAAAGCTGAAACAGAGAGACAATACTAACAATAACAGTTCATAGTATTGTTAGTATATACACAAGGACATGTAAAATCCAGTTGTTTCCTAATAATTCTACTTGGTTGTGGTATGAACTGCTGCAACATATTTTGAGGTCGTCTGCAGATTTTGTAGTAACCATGCTAGCCGTGCCATAGTGAGAAGAAAAGAAACATTTGGCTTATGGCATATATTTATTCTTAATAGGGTTATACAAATATGTTTATATGGGGCTTATGCTGAAAATAATGTGTTAATAAAGAAATATTGGGCTTCAACAATTCTATGAATTAAAGAATTAGTTAAAAACAAACTATTACTTAAAATAATTGATGTAATGAAAAGAATTCGGGAAATTCTTTTTTTTGAACTTATAAAGTTTTTAAAAAGCTTTACCAAAAAAAAATTAATAGACTTTTTGAAGTATTAAATTTTCTGAAAACAGTCGAAGATTATTATCCAAATTCATGAATCGCTTATCAATTATTGTTGACGATCGGTTGCATCTGCTAAAGCAGTTTTTAAACGCTGACGTTGATCAAATCATATCTTTGTCCGAGTATGTCATCAAAAAAAAATCGAGTGACTTGTCTAACTTATCATATTCGTTGAAATAAAATTGGTTAGAAATGTTGATTTTGAAAGTTTGGTTCCTTATATTGTGGAGAAAAAGAGAAGAAAAAATGTTTTTAAACTAATATTTTGTTGGACAATACTTGGATTCACTTTTAGGTGTGAACCTCTTTATTTACCCTATTATAAAATAAGAAAACAAAATTTGTATACATCATTGTAAAATTAAAAAACTCAAACTGCTCTTTTAAAAACTAAACCGATATATAATTCCATTCTAATTGTAAAATCTAACCGCTAACCATCCAAGTGTAAATCCAAACCGATATAATTTTGTTCTAATTATAAAATCTAAACCCTAACCACTTCATCTGTAAACCCAAATCGACATATAATTTCGTTATAACTGTAAAATCTAAACACTAACCACCTCATTTGTAAACCCAAATTTCGACATATAATTTTGTTCTAATTGTAAAATTTAAACCCTAACTACCTTATTTGTGAACCCAAACCAACATATAATTTTGTTTTAATTATAAAATCTAAACCCTAATCACTTCATTTGTAAACCCAAACCGATATATAACCTCGTTTAATTGTAAAATCTAAACCAAGCCAATAAACAATTTCCTAAAATAACAGTACACAGACTTTGTTTCCTTAATTTGTTTTGCTTTTTAATTTAATTTTGATTTATTTTTTAAATGAAATATTAGATAGAATATTTTGATTGGTTGAGAGAAGAGAGGATGAATACAAATGTTCATCCTAGGAACCTAAATATTTTTCTATTTTGTTAGTTAGTTTAGTTCTTCTACTAGATTAGGACCCGTGCTAGAGCACGAGTTACAATTCTTTTATTTATATTATAATTTTAAAATAAAATATAATTTATATGATTATTTTCAAAAGTTTTTTTGGATAAAACATTATGCAATAAAATTATATGCTAAATATGATGATTGAAAAACACATATTTTTTAAGTTTTATATTATTAATTTTGTAATTTTATGTATGAGAAATGGTTATGTTTGTTGTTTGTTTTTATTTTAGTTTTTGAACATGCTTGGTGGAAGTTTTTTAATATGACCGTGCTTAGGTTTTTTTTTTTTGGACAAACAGCCCGTGCTTAGATAAGATTTTATTTTCAACTGCACAATAAGATCTCGGAAATCACGATTAAGTGTGATAAATTGCCAAGATTTTATTCCTTTTTATATCTAATAATATATTTTATATCTAACAGAATATATTTTGTAACACGGGTTCTCTGAAGATTCTTATTAAGGTTTAATTTTTAATTTCAGAATTATTTTCCGAAGATCATGATTAATCTTGTTAAATTAGCAAGATTTGATTCCTTTTGTATGATTGAGAGTATATTTTTATCCCTTTAATAACTTGGTTAACGATGTGGAAAATAAATTGGTAATATTGTGATTCTAGATATTTGGAAACAATGTGATCTTCCGAAAATAAAGTTTGGAATATTCATGAACTATCAATATGGAATAACCCGTTTAAGATTTTCGGTTACAATTAAGGTTTTATTTGTTACAATTAAAGTTTTATTTGTTACAATTAACATATGTATTAATCTATAACCTATGTATAACCTATTTGTAACTATTTGTAATCATTTATTAAAATTATAAAGTCTACCAAAACAATGTTGTGTACTTCCATTTTATGAAAAAAAAGATTTGTTTTCATTTTATGACAATGGTGTTTATTTTTGTAAACGATTTCTTAATTTGGGGCATTTATTTTAGTCGCTTTTATACAATGTTTTTAAACCCGACCCGGAAAGCAACCCGGACAACTTTCCGGGTCACCGGGTCGACCCAGTCCAACTGTAGGTCACTAATTTGCTGAATTTTAATACATATCATATATATATATATATATATGTTCATCCTTTGGTTTTATGAATATTCAAACAAAATTTTCCATATCTATCAATTATTAATTAGTATATATTTTTGAACTATAATTATAAAATTCTATTTCTTATAATTTTAAATCCAAATAAGAACAGCAAAATGTAATAGGAGAATATCAGAATACTAATTAAAAAATTATTTCTATCATCCATATAAATTAATATTATAAAAAGATTGTGATTGAATAGAAAAAAAAGAGGAAGCCACGTACACTCCAAGTTTGTCCCACATCGAGAGAGAATAGAGGAAGTAGTGCATGATTTCTTATTTATATATATGCTCGTCTAACTGTCTAACTTAAAATTGACCCGGACCGCCGGTTAAACCGCCGGTTAGCAGGTTTTAGTCGGGTTTTTTCCGGTCCGGGTTTTTAAGTAATACCCGGACCGGGATAATTTCCGGTTTGCGGTTAAACCGGTTCGACCGGCCGGTCCGGTCCGGGTTTCAAAACATTGCTTTTATATCATTTAGTGTTGGCACGGCTCTGCATTCTCTCCCCACACCGATCCCATGAGTTCTTGATTATCCAATAAGGCTTCTCCTTAAGACGGATTGGTGCATAACCCGCCGAACCAAACTTAACCAAGAGCACTCCATGGTCTTGGCTCTTTGAGCATACACATCGCATTGATAGCAACTGTTTTTGAGCAATAAAGATTAAATTAATCTCTAGCTAATTCTTAAATCAGTAACAAGGAAAAAAGAGTTTTCAAACTTTCTAGCTAGAGGTCCGTGCTTGACTAGATTAGCAGCGATCTGATCTTCATCAGCAGAGACAACGCTGAAATTAAACACGCTCGCAGCGATCTTGCTCTTGTCAAAGTTGCAGGCGGAATGATCACGTCCTGTATAGGGATGTTCTTCTTCCTTCATAAGACCACCAGCTTTGAGAGTGTACTCAAAATCTGTATTGGACATCCTAATTCTCAGGTATTTGGAATGTGTAATAATATTACTATGATGTAAATTCAATCCTTACGATATTTACATTTATGCATGAGTTTGGTTTATGTGTGTGATTTTGTGAATCAAAGATTAAACTTAAACGGGGGAGGAATGTTGGTGATTTAAGTTGTTAATCAACGGTTATTTCACTAATTAACTATCACAACTTTTGGTGAATGGTTACATTGTTTAAACGTATGGTTGCAGACGTACGTCGAAACCATCGAACATTATCAATACTATCTTTCTCCACATCAAAAACTGAGTTAGAAAAGTGAGAAAAAAGAGAGAAAAATCAGATTCACTAAACCAAAAGCTTGAGAAAACCTTTGGTGAAAAACACAAAATCTCTATCTGTTTGTCTTGTATCTTACCCTAGAACAAGAGAGAAAACTTTGATTGTCATATCCTATAAGGAATTTCGTGTAACCCAAAACTTTAGAAAAATGTCGAAATATTCTTTAAGGAAAGTGCTCATGTGCACGTTTCAATCATTATCCAAGTTCATCGTATGATCAGGAGTTACATCGCATATACAACATGCATGAGCATAGGTTTGGGATAATTCCATCATGGGGTTTGTCTCAGAAGCTGTCGAGGGATCATCGGATCAAACAAAGCTCGGGTTGTTTCTTTAACCTCAATGTTATTTACAGCAGACGTGGCTAGAAAGTTAGGGTTAGTAAACCATTTGGTTGAAAGAAGAAGAAGCCTTGAACAAAGCTAGGGAAATCGCAAAGGCTATACCCAAGAATGAACAAGGCATGGTTCTGACTTCTGAGGATTAAATCCGTTATCAATGTATGGATGACTAAAGCTTTTGATCTTGGACGTGATCTCACTCTCAAATAGTCTGATCAGTTTTTGATTGAGAGAAATGTCACTTTAACTCGTAGGAGCGAGCCAATGGGATTACAAAACGAACATCAAGAAATATTTTTCCTAGTTGTAGACAATTTCTATGGATGTTAATTAAAATAATTCTAGTTTGTACCATTATTATCTTGGTTAACATTTTGATTACTCTCTTCAATAAGAATATATATTTTTGTTTGTTTCGGAAGTGTAACAAAAATCCTTGTTACAGATTTTTTAACTAAAACGTAAAAAGTCATTCAAAGTCTCCCAAATCAATGTTCAATGTCTCTTTTTTTTTAAGTTAAGTTTGAATAACAGTGGATTTAATATGATTTTTGACAGAAATTAACATCTCTTTCAAAGTAACTTAATTTGATCACATGCATTCATTTTAAGAAACGGTATATTCGGATAGAATATATGGAACAACAAATTATATTAGAACCCATTTCAATGAGCACAAACAATATATAATGTTAGCTTAAACTCCTATCTACTAGTCAAAAAAAAAAAAAAAAATGGATACTCCAAAGCAATACCTTCCACCACTGTTCGTATTGATCATCTTCTTGACTACAACATCATCACATGCCGGCCATGAAAGCAACATTCTTGTTACCAACGATCCACCATCAACAAAATCTGTGTTTCCAACCGGGAAACTAACTGTGGAAATCATAAACGATCTCGGTAATCAGCTAACGTTATTGTATCACTGTAGATCAAAAGACGATGATCTTGGCAACAAGACTTTGCAGCCAGGTGAGTCGTGGTCTTTTAGATTTAAGCGTCAATTCTTTGGAAGGACACTGTTTTATTGTGATTTTCGATGGCCGAGATCTCCGAATAAATTGTATTGGTTCGATATATATAAAGACCATCGAGATAGTTCCGGTGATAACTGGTGCGAGAAGTGTGTGTGGAAGATAAGGCAAAGCGGACCTTGTAGGTTCAACCATGAAACTAAGAAGTTTGATATTTGTTATTCTTGGAATAAGTCTTTGTCTTGACAACCATCGATATGCTATTTGTACTAAAGGATTGCATTTTTTTAATAAATAAAACATAAGATTTCTGTTATTCCCAACTTTTAATATGTTGGTAACCAATATTACCTTCAGCATTCGATGCTACAAAGATAATATACCCAAGCTATTTTACATTAAAGCTGAAACAGAGAGACAATACTAACAATAACGGTTCATAGTATTGTTTATGCATCCATACATACATACATACATATATATATACACAAGGACATGAAAATCCAGCTGTGTCCTAATAATTCTACTTGGTTGTGGTGTGAACAGCAGCAACAGTAGATACCATTGAGTCCATACCACACATATTGTGAGGTCCTCTGCATATTTTGTAGTAACCATGCTCTCCCCACATCGATCCCCATGAGTTCTTGATAATCCAATAAGGCTTCTCCTTAAGACGGATTGGTGCATAACCAGCCGAACCAAACCCAACCAAGAGCACTCCATGGTCTTGGCTCTTTGAGCATACATACGGGCACGAGACTCCTCCTATGTATGTTTGCATCCACATCGCATTGATAGCAACTGTTTTTGAGCAACAAAGATTAAATTAATCTCTAGCTAATTCTTAAATCAGTAACAAGGAAAAAAGAGTTTTCAAACTTACTAGCTAGAGGTCCGTGCTTGACCAGATTAGCAGCGATCTGATCTTCATCAGAAGAGACAACGCTGAAGTTAAACACGCTGGCAGCGATCTTGCTCTTGTCGAACTTGCAGGCGGAATGGTCACGTCCTGTATAGGGATATTCTTCTTCCTTCATAAGACCACCAGCTTTGAGAGTGTACTCAAAAGCGTTGTTCATTAGTCCTCCACTACAACCAGAGTCACATGAGTTGGCTTGTGCAGGATCACACTGTAGGAAGAGCAAAAGAATCATATATATAACCAAAACACATCAAATGGATCCTAATATAAAGAAACAATCGATGATGGAAACAAACCTCATGGTCACAATCTATGAGCTGCTGCTCACTGAGGCTAACAAGCTCTTTAGTCGCAAGAAAATGAGCCCCTTCAAGAGCTCCAGTTGCACTAAACGACCAGCATGAACCACACATACCCTACTCTCAATAAAAACACACACAGACTCAGTTCCCTCTCTACGAAATTCAAAGACGCATCCATGAACAATTACAAAAGCTTAAACCACACGAATTCGAAATCTCTATCTACAAACCTGGTTTTTAACAGGAGTGACGGCTCCTTGTTCACGCCAATCGAACTCCGTGGGGAGATCGGTAGTGGGAAGAATCGGCGCGGTCTCAGTGTCAGTAGGAAGACGAAACTTGCGGCGTTTCAGCCCCAGGAACTGGCGGCGGAACTCCTTGGGAGTAAGATCTGAGAACTGCGTGACGCCGTGAACAGCAGACGGATCCAGAAGCTGGTTACGTCTAGCTCGCCTTAGGTTAGCCTTGAACACACGGAGGCGACGATCGTGCTCTTCCTGAGTAGCGTAAGTCTTCTGGTACTTGGATTTGAACAGAGAGAAGTGATGCTCTGCGTTGAGGAGTTCATCGTTCTCCTCCGGGACGACTTGCCTGATCGGATTATCGGAACCTTCGCCGGATCCGAGAGAAACTGCTAGTAACGCGGCTGCGATGAGGAAGAAGAAGACCACACGATCCATCCCTTACTTCTTTTCTTGGCTTTTCCGAGAGATAAGGAAGAAGTAAGAAAAAAACTGTTACGAGCCTTTGTTTAAAGGAGTGTGAGTAAACACGTGGCGTGTCGTAGTTGGTTGCTTAGTTTGGATATTTCTTGGGGTAAACGACGACATGACAAGCGACACGTTGCTTGTTGCTCCTTCTTCTTCGTAAGCTATGACGATATTTCCCCCCCCCCTCCCTCCTCCTCTCTGTTGTAATTTTGGCTAAAATCTGAGGGTATAATAATAATTTAGGATTATTCATTCTCAAAGGGTAATTTTTTTTTGGTTGCTTCTTTTTCATTTGGAGAAGATTGCCGAACGCCACATTGTAAAGGTGAATGCATATCATGAGTTGAAACATATATAGAAGCCATGTTTTGAACGGATGAAAAAAATGCAAGACCATGGAGGAGCCAGCGGCTGTTAGTCATCAATTAGCTTTTGAGCACAAGCGTCTTTTGCAACTGATAGCTAGCGAAAGGGAGAGCAGAGGTGGACCTTTATCAAAAGAGGTTGAGGATCTACTTGCTGGGTGGTTTTGATCATCACATCTCAATAACTTTTCTTTGCTATATATGGATAAGTTAATATTTGAGTCAATAGGACATGATGAGTATCTTAACCATTGCATATTCTCTTAAGAATTGACTTTTTTTTTTTTTTTTTTGACGATCAAACCCATATATTAAATTATCGGAGATGACTCTCTTCGAGAGAGAGCCAATTAGGTACCGACGAGCTTACATGGGAAAAACAGAAACCTCGTGCTCTTGCACATTTCGCAAGTTTTCGGCACGGATATTATCCTCTCGGGGAATA
The DNA here is from genome assembly GCA_024034495.1 of Camelina laxa. Taxonomy (NCBI): domain Eukaryota; kingdom Viridiplantae; phylum Streptophyta; class Magnoliopsida; order Brassicales; family Brassicaceae; genus Camelina; species Camelina laxa. Next base: position 18,818,243 of record CM043880.1, read on the forward strand.
TATCTAATACTAAAATTAGCAAATCTATCTCTGAAATGAATAAAATCCTTCAATTCTGATGAAAAGGTCGGCCAATCCTCGATATTAGACGTCATCCTTAGGAGGTCTGAACAATCCGTAGCAAAAAGAGCTTTATCCAAGTCCAACGCTAATAAGCACTCCATAGCCCAAATAAGGGTATCTAACTCTGCATGTAATGGGGATAAGCTTCTGCGCGATCCTTTTAGCCCCATGTGCAGGATTCTATCACCGATAGACACAATCCAGCCATGCCCACTCCTATCCACCTCTGTATGCCAAGATCCATCTATAAAGCATACAAGAGATTCTTGAGGAATTGGGATCGAAGGTATGCATGCTTCTACTACTGCTGGTGCTAAGTCTATGTTATTTGCTCTTCTCCAAACTTCTTCTTCTTGGATAGCTTTCACCAGTGTATCTTGTGGAGATTCAGAGATATTTTCAAACAATTTCTTATTTCTTGCCTTCCAAATGTACCACATCATCCACGGGAACGTTCTCAAGTTTTGATCAGTTGCACCAGAGTCTCTACCACGCCCATATAGAAAATCGAGGTTGCTATATAGGGAAGATGAAGGGAACACCATAGGATGGGAAGGGATTGTCGATAAAGCCCATACTTGACGTGCTGGGGGGCATTCAAATAGCATATGGTTTATAGTTTCCTCCTCCGCTCCACATCTAGGACAATCTTTATCTCTACCAATATGGCGATAATGCAGGCGTTGACATGTTGCCAAGCACCCAGTCACACATTGCCACACGAAATGCTTAAGCTTCCGTGATGTTTTTAACTTCCATGCTTGCGCCTTAAGTGTCGTAATACTAGTTCCCTGAGAAGGGAAGTCGCAAGCAGGGCGAGAGATAGCTCTCGCGGCTTCGTATCCAGATTTAACGGTATAGTTTCCAGACTTTGTCAGAGTCCAAGAATAGCCATCCCTCGAGGCATTCAAGCTCGGTTTAATCCCCAAAATAAGGGTAATTTCTTTCGGGGGGAAGAGTTCCCGAAGACGTTCAATTTTCCATTTTTTTGTGTTAAAATCTATCAAGGTGTTAACACAAATCAAGGGATTTCTCTCATTAGTTAAACTTTGGGGTGGCCGTGCTGGCGTATCTGGGATCCATGGTTCAGTCCAGATGCACGTATTAAAACCCGAGCTTATGGTCTTACGAATTCCGTACGAAAGAACATGCTTTGCTGCCAACATGCTCCTCCAGCCATATGAAGGTCGATTTGATACTTGTATCTCTAATGGACTACAGTATCGAAAGTATCTCCCTTTTAGAACTCGGCTAAGAAGGGAATCTGGATATCTTAGCAATCTCCATAGTTGCTTTGCCAAAAGGGCAAGATTAAATTCTTCTAGTGTTCTAAAGCCTAGCCCACCTTCCGAAAGTTGAGTACACATTTGCTCCCATGACATCCAGTGTAGTCCTTTACTGTATGCTTTATTGCTCCACCAGAAATTGGCTATCGCGCTAGTTAGTTTTGAGCATATAGCTTTTGGTAAGAGAAAACACGACATTACATATGTCGGAATTGCTTGTGCCACTGATTTGATCAGGACTTCCTTGCCTCCCTTGGATAGAGATTTCGAAGTCCATAAGTTTACCTTCTTATGGAGTCTATCCCTCACGAAAGCAAAGACTTGTGCCTTTGACCCATGAATCTTCTCAGGGAGACCCAAGTATGTACCCATGCCTCCTTGTGATATCCCAACAATAGATTTGATTTCTTGACGTATATGGGATGGGACCTCGGTTCCAAACATGATGGAAGATTTGGAGAAGTTAATTTCTTGTCCAGACGCCTCGCCATAAAAGCGTATTATATCGATAACTTCCTTGCATTGCTGAGGATCGGCTCTGCAGAAGAATAAACTGTCGTCAGCAAAAAGTAAGTGGGAAACACGTGGGCTTGCGTTCGAAATACGTAAACCCTGGATCTTTCCCTCTCTTTCTGCGTTCCTAATTTGAGCAATTAAGGCCTCAGTACAAAGTATAAATAGGTATGGGGAAATTGGGTCTCCTTGGCGAATCCCCCGTGTTGGCCTAATTCGTCCTTTGGGATCCCCATTGATCAAAATACGGTACGAGACGGAAGTAATGCATTGCATTATCCATCCCACCCATTTTTGATCAAACCCCATTTTTTCCATCAAAGCTCTAAGAAAATTCCATTCCACCCTATCATAAGCTTTACTCATGTCCGTCTTAATTGCCATAAATTTTTTCCGGTTGGCCTGGTTAGAACGGAGGGCGTGAAAATTTTCTTGAGCAATGAGGATATTATCTGTGATTAATCTTCCTGCCACAAAGGCAGATTGGGTCTCGGATATAAGTTCTGACAGAAACCTCTTGAGTCGTAAACTCAAAATTTTTGAGATCACCTTATAGCTCACATTACAGAGGCTGATAGGGCGAAATCTTGACATTTCACGAGGTCGTTCTCCTTTCGGGATTAAACATATATTTGTTTCATTTAGCTTGCCATCAAAAATTCCGGAGCTAAAGAAATTCTTCACCATCTTAGTGAGATCGCCTTTTATGGTTTCCCAAAATTTTTGGAAGAACAAAGCAGTCATCCCATCTGGACCTGGAGCCTTTTCCGAATTCAGGGAAAACAATGCTCGTCTGACTTCCTCTTCTGAGATTTCTTTCGTGAGATGCTCGTTCATAGCAGGTGTGACCAAAGTAGGTACGTCTTTAATGGCCAATGTAGGGTCGCTCGCATTCGAGGATGAAAAGAGGTTGCTAAAGTAGTCCACTGCTACTTTTTCTATTCCTTCTTCTGTGTCAACCCAGACTCCAAGCTGACTAAGGATGCCAGTGATCTTGTTCCTCGCCCTCCTTTGTTTTGTGGAAGCGTGGAAGAAATTTGTATTTTTGTCTCCTTCTGCAAGCCAAAGTTCTCTACTTTTTTGGTGCCAGTATGCTTCCTCTTCCCTATAGGCCTCACAGAGCTGCCATTTTAGGTTGAGGAGAGTTTCCGACGATGCTTGATCATCTTCGCAGGTCTCATCAATCTTTTCTTGGAGTTCTTTAATCAGCTTTTCTGAATTTGTTTTATTCTTTTTCTTCCAACTGGATATAGCTCGTTTGCAATTTTGGATTTTTTTCATGATGGATCGTTCGACGAAAGTATCATCACCTCCCCATCCGTCCAACACCACCTCTTTGAGGCCTGGCTTATCAATCCACCTCTTGTCAAACATAAATCTTCTCAAAAACTTCTTTGGACGTGTTAGTATTGATGCAAGGAGAGGACGATGGTCTGAACCCCACATCTTCAAATACTCGACATTAGTGTGGGAAAAAATATTATGCCACTCTTCGTTTCCCATGGCTCTATCCAGGCGACACCGAATCTTACCACTTGACCGTTGACCAATCCACGAAAATTGATTTCCTTGGAAAGGAAAATCAATTAAACCACATGAATCAATCATAGCACGGAAAGGTAGAAAGGAGGATTCTGATCTTTTTTTTCCTCCTCTTTTCTCATGATTCCCTGTTATTTCGTTGAAATCTCCAATAATAAACCAAGCTTCAGATCGAGTAACTCCGATACGCATTAATCTTTCCCACACATATTTGCGATTTGCGGGGACAGGATCACCATAGATAAAAGTCATAAAAACTCGGTTTCCATTAATGATAGTTTCGATGTCGATTAAACGATCATCTAACAACAAAAATTTAACCGGATAATCTTTTGAATAGAACAGAGCTAAGCCTCCACTAGTACCATCAGGCTCAACGGTTTGGAGATTATCAAATCCTAGCTCAACTTGCAAAGTTTGCAGAAATGTTTTATTATTCTTGGTCTCAGATAAAAACATAAAACCTGGAGAGTACATGCGGCACATCTCTCTCAGTCGACGAGAAGTTTCTTTAGCTCTCGCCCCTTGACAATTCCATGCTAAAGTCCTCATAAATTAGTTCCGGAGGGAGATTGATACCCCACCGTACTAATGTTGTGTTGAGTGATTTTTGATTCTGAGAGTATATGCTCCTCAGAACGAGGGATGCAAACTGAAATTCTATGATTCCTCAATTTTAACAGATCGAGATTATTGTCTTCACTATTCCGTGAAAAATGTTTTCTCTCATGAAATGAGGACATTGATAACTCGCATAACACCATCAAAAATAAAGGTGACACGTATGATGGCATGAGTAAACATTCCATGTAGGAAGATTGTTGGAATAAACTCTCTTTAAAATAGGAACAAGTTATTTTCGCTTGTAATAGAAAATTCATTGATCTCTTCATATAGAAGGAGATAGCTAAATAAGATGGTTGGTCCTTTGCAAAGAATCCTAATCTGATTTGAGTAGATGAACTCAAAATCAAATCCACGAGATACTTTTTGGCCCAAACCCAGGCCCACCATATAAAACTTCTATGGTTTATCGTGACTAATTTTGAGAGGCACCTCGAGACGTCATCGATGTCGCCGGAGATGATGGCACGGCAGTAACCGGAAAAGGCACGACAGCCGGAAGGCATCAATAACCTTTGTTTTTCAAATCTGGTGCAATGGTGAAACGTTACCAATAAAATCTCTTCCGCCATAGAAACCGAGGAGGAGAACAATAGGCCTTTAGTTCTAGAGTGGTTGTCGGAGGTTGGAATAGCATCAAATGGCGTTGGCTGATGGTGAAGGTGGGTGAATCTTCGGAGTAAGCCCGAGAAGTTCTCTACACTAGTGCCAAGTAGAACAGAATCAGGATCTGTGTTGGAGGAGCCAGAACGTCGAAGCCACTCGCAGACGAAGTCGATGTCAACCAGATCTATGTTCTTCGAATGGTCACGATGTTCAGAAAATGAGGAAAGGATCGAGATGGAGGATGCAGAGGAGATGTCGGCAGTGATACACGCTGGTAAGAGTCTTTGGGAAACTCCCAAGAGAGGTCTAACGCCGACAGTGCAAGCGAGACCAGGCTGGGATTTGAATGTGTGAGGAAGGATGAACCAAGGTAAGATAAATCTCAGTCGCAGCGGATCTTGAGAACCCACTGCCGGATCTTGAACGCCGACCACAGACAGCCACCGCCAAAGAGATTTCCTCAGAGACATTGATTGTCGACTTTTCTTCACAAGTGTGAGAATGGTTATGTAAAAAACACATAAAAAGCTAAGCCGGCGTAGAGGAAGAAGAGACTGAAGCTTCTGCCGTGATTGAGGAATCTCAGTGCTCACTGCAGGAAGAGGAGCTGGGAGTAAGGCTTGAGAAGAGTTAAACCAAGCTTCTAATGAACTTAGCATGAAACTAGAATTTGCAAGTGAGGCTCTGCAATTAGCAGGAAAAATCTCCAAGAGAAGTGAAGCTTGGGAAAAAGAGACTGGAATAGGGAGAGGTGTTTGAAGATGATGAATATTCATCAGGCCTAGAAGGATAAAAACTCAGCTTCGAGATCCAGATTCAAAGAAATTGAACTGGGTAGATCTCCGGCAAGAATTGACTTTACTTCAATTATAAAGTGTACTTTTTATGCAATCAAAGTTCAGATCACACCATCTTAACTTAACCAAATCAACTTGTTATTATAGCCATCCAAACCAGAACTTGGGTCTGACGATTTGCTAGAGCCTAACGATGTTGTAGCAGTCTCTCATAATAGTCCAACAGCCCGTGATACACTGACCATATAATGTTTTAGTCATGTTCACTTTCTCTCTGATTTTCCACCTGAAAATCAAAGAATGTTGGGACAAGACCAGATCCATTGATAATAGAAGTTATGAACTGCATGCCTGATTCTGCTAAATCCCCAAGCCATCATACACGCAAAGCATATGATTACACAAGTATAAGTAACTGACATATAAAAAGAGTTGGGCACTTGGAATTTTTCATCAAAATAAGGGAGAGGGGCAGATAACATATACTCAAAATTGTAGAAACCTTTTAGAATAATAACTTGAGGGGTATGTTAGTAATTAGCTTTCATCTTTCAGTTCTCTCCTCCCTCGCCGTAAGCGACTTGTAGCGACTCTTCCCTCTCCAGTCCAGTCCAAATTGAGAGGTGAGCGAAATCTCCGGTTGTTTTTTTTTTCCCAGTCATGGAGTTGAGATCGGATTCACGATCGACTTCGTTTTCTTCTCTCCTATTCGTCGTGCTTCTATCGGTTATAAGCGGACTCGTTTCCCGTACCGACTCAGCTCAGCAACCTTTCCGCCGCGAGCCTGGTCATCCTCACTGGCATCACAGCGCTTTCCTAGACGTACGAGAGAGTGTTCGATCCGATGTCCGCCGTATGCTTCACTCCCGTGCCGAGGTAATATCTCAACCTTTAATAATGTGAATCATCATCATCACTCAGTCTGGATTTGCTATAGAATAAGAAGAAGAAATCGTTGATTAATTTGGCTTTGTGGAGTCACCGAATTGCAATTGAAAGTGTCTAGCTCATGCCTATGATCATAGCTTTGTTCTTGCATATGGTTTATTAGATTGGCTGATTTTGGGTGACACATTGAGAATTAAATTTCAAAATTGTGAAACTTATTTTGTTTATGCTCCATTCTACTTTTTGTTTTGGCAGGTACCGTTTCAGGTTCCTCTGGAAGTGAATATAGTGCTCGTAGGTCTGAATGGGGATGGAGGATACAGGTACTCCATGGATCATCATAAATTAGAGGAGTTCTTAAGAGCTAGTTTCTCAACTCATAGGCCCTCATGCCAAGAGACGGGAGAGCCACTTGATATTGAGCATCGACTTGTTTACAATATCTTTCCTGTGAGTATATATATATCTTAAACCAGTCTTCACGAATTTATATCGCTTCTGCCTTCCCTGTTTCAAGATCCGTTTATTCTATATGTAGGATAGTATCTCTTCGTATTTTTGAATTGTTCACAAACGAATCTATGCAAGTTCTGGAATCGTGTATTTGCTTTAGCTGAAATGCATTTTGCATCTCGAGCAGATTATTACTGTACATGCACTTGTTTGCGCTTGATATTATGTTTTAGTGACTCCTGAAGCCATGATTTTCCCATTGACTTATTAAATATTCGTCATTTTTCTTATGTTAGAGTGGGCAACCCGAATTAATAGCTCTAGAGAAGGCAGTGAAAGAAGCCATGGTGTATGCTGGAACTGCACTAGAGGTTGCTGTGATCTTACCATATCTATTTTTTTCTCATAACCCACCTAATTACATGTCAAATATGTTGATGAAGTGTAAATTTCATTGCTGTAAAATCTGCATCTTAATGTAAATGTTGCTAAGTTGCATTTTTCTTTTGTGCATTTAGACTGATTTTGGAAGACACTTACCTGCCTATGACGTAGAGGCAACAAAAGTTGAGTCCGCATTTAACCAGCTTTACTCGTATATATTTGATATGGATGTGGGAGCTGGATCAGCAGCAACGGCAGATAAACCTATACCAAGTGCCATATTTGTAGTGAATTTTGATAAGGTATGGCTTCCAGTGCTCTTCTTACTTCTTGTATCTTGCATATGGTATGCAGAATGTCTAAATACGTTACCTGTGTTGTTTGGAAATTTTTTTTTTTTATGCTTTCTTGGGTTTATAACCCCATATTTCTCTTTGTTCTTGAAATAGCTTTTGTCTTCTCATGTTTGGGCAAATGATTATATCCTGCTGTATTTCCTGACTGACCCTTTCTTTTCTTAACTCATTATTCAGGTAAGAATGGATCCTCGAAATACAGAGATCAATCTTGACAGTTTGATGTTTTCAAAGCTACAAGAGCTTAGTGATGCAGACAAACAGAAACAAGAGGCAGATTATATTTATCGATATAGATACAATGGTGGAGGAGCATCCCAAGTTTGGCTTGGATCAGGCAGGTAAACTTATCTTTGTTTTTCTTTCCTCGTTGCAGTAAATAAGTTTATGTACTAGGATTCACAAAACAGTACGTACCGGGGTTGGTATAGTATAAGGACAAAATTACTCAGTGGTTTTCATTGGTATCTCTTTGTTATCCCTATGAGTGATTGTGCCATAAATTTGATCAACCAAAATTTATTACAAATTATGCATAAGCAAGATGTGAGATATCATGGTCCCTTATTCAAGATATTGTTGGCGAACTGTTTCTGTTCTTATCTGCTACAATTTTTCATTGAAGCTCTCAACATGATTTTATCTTCCCTTCTTGATAGATATGTTGTCATCGATTTGTCTGCGGGACCTTGTACATATGGGAAGATTGAAACTGAAGAGGGAAGTGTTAGTCCCAGAACAGTGCCAAGGATACGAAACATTGTCCTTCCAGGAAACGTTAGCCCTGTTGGTCATCAGTCTACCAATGATATCTTTTCTGGTCAGTTAGCAGCGTTAGTAGCTACTACAATTGAGCACGTCATAGCTCCTGATGTCAGGTAATATGATATGTGAAACTTTACTTTCTTCTAGCAATGAAAATTGTGCTTAGATGATTCATTCCGAGTGCAACCAGGTTTGAGACGGTTGATCTAGCAACTAGAGTGCTGGTACCTATCATTGTGCTCCAAAACCACAATCGATACAATATCATGGAAAGAGGACAAAACTACAGCATAAATATTGAAGAGATAAAATCCGAGGTAAAGACTTCTTGTGTTAAATGAATGATGTTCAAGAAATACTAGAAGTTCTTATATTTTCTTTTGTTCTCCGAATAATGTTTTCGCCCCTATGAGTCAATGTGATTAGTAAAAATACATGTTTGCCTAGTTTAAGGCTATCAGAAAATTAGCACCCAAAATATTTTCCAAAGTACACTAAAAGATTTGACTCTGTTGGTTTTCACATGCTAACTGTCCTGAGTCTTTACAGGTAAAGAAAATGATTCATCATGGACAAGAGGTAGTGATCGTTGGAGGGGTTCATCCATTACATCGTCATGAGAAGTTAGCTATTGCCGTCTCAAAAGCCATGCGTGGGCATTCCCTTCAGGAAACTAAAAATGACGGAAGATTTCATGTGCATACCAAAACATACCTAGATGGTGCTATTCTCAAAGAAGTGAGTTTCGGTATTTCGGTAACTGTGGTTTGCGAGTTAGGTTAAGCTGGGAATAAATAGTTCTTAACCTGCTGTTACTGTTCCAACGATTGAAGTCTCTTGTGATTGTTTATTGGGTATTGCAGGAGATGGAAAGGTCTACCGATGTTCTAGCTGCTGGTTTGCTCGACGTGTCTGACCCTGGGCTTTCTAATCAATATTTTCTCCGCCAGGTAATCTCAGAAAATTTCATGCAAATTTGTTTCACAAATTTTGTTCCTTTCATGGCAAAGATTCAATATGTTTTTGTACTCAGAGCTGGGATGATGAATCTGAAGGTTCGGGTGATTCCATAGTAAAACATAGGCCTCTCTGGTCATCTTATAACTCGAAACTTCAGAAGGGAAAGAAGAAGAAAGCAGTTAAGAAAAAAGGCGATCTTTACCGCACTTATGGAACAAGAGTTATTCCAGTGTGAGTTGATTAATATAAACCACCTGATCAGATTATGCATTACACTTCAGATTATTCATTACACTGGCCAAGCTATATCCAAAAATTAAGTGTGAATTACTCTTTCAAACTAAACAGCAACTAATACAATCTTTCATCAATATATAGGTTTATCCTCTCATTAGCTGATGTGGATCCAATGCTCATGATGGAAGATGAGAGCCTTGTGTGGGCGAGTAGTGATGTAGTCATTGTGCTTCAGCATCTAAACGAGAACATACCTTTGAGGTGAGCAAAACACAAGAACGATAAAAGTATAAAACAATGATAAACCTGCTACTCTTTTCATCATATTGATATTAATTTCTTGTTTCTGCAGTTATGTTTCTGAAACAGAGAGGCAGCACGCTGTTCCAGCACAGGTACAGCGGCACATACTTGCTGGCATAGCTTCTGCTTTAGGCGGTGTAAGTGCACCGTATGAAAAGACCTCTCATGCGCATGAAAGACCTATCACCAATTGGCTTTGGGCAGCTGGTTGTCACCCGTTTGGACCATTCTCAAACGTTTCCCTGATCAGTCAAATGCTTCAAGATGTTGCACTGGTGAGCCTGAGTCCAATCATAATGAATTCTGAATATATATTTGCATTGAAATCCTTCTGAATCTCGTGAGATATTTGTATGTTAAATCCGCAGAGGAATACTATTTATGCACGGGTTGATTCTGCTCTACGCAAAATCCGTGAAACCTCAGAGGTCAGCCAACTGAAACATTTAAATTCTTTTAGTCTCCTCCGCAGAGACTGCATCAATTGTGGTTGGTGTATTAATGTGCAGGCAGTACAAAACTTTGCATCTGAATACCTCAAGACTCCACTTGGAGAGCCCGTGAAAGATAAAAAGAACAAAACCAAAACGGAGCTATGGGTGGAGAAGTTCTACAAAAAGACAACCACATTGCCGGAGCCTTTCCCACACGAGCTAGTTGAAAGACTGGAGAAATATCTAGACGTAAGTAAAGAACACTCCACGATTTCAGTTCTCTTACCAGAATGGGATTATATTCTTACACTCTGTTTTTTGTGTCTATTTCTTATAAAAACAGACTGTAGAAGAACAACTGGTAGATCTATCTTCTTTGTTATACGACCACAAGCTATACGATGCACATCTCAACAGCTCAGAGATTCTTCAGACCACCATGTTTACACAACAGTAAGTTTTAAAACCTTTTGTTTTCTTTCCTTCTGTTTACCAAACAAAATGTAACATTACAGAATAAACGTGGTTGCAGGTACGTAGAACATGTATTGGAAACAGAAAGGGAGAACATGAGATGCTGTAAGATAGAGTACAAATACACAGTTGGAGTAAAGTCTTATCAAACGTTGGTGTATGGAGGAATACTTGTAGCTGGTTTTCTCGTATATTTTCTTGTCATTTTCTTCTCTTCTCCTCCTTCTCGCTAACTTATTTACTCGGCCTCATAGATTCTGTAACTTGTTGAAGAGATGTATTTTTATAAGATACTAACTTCTTGGTTACTTGATAATTTTTCTTTATTTTTTTTTTTTGTGCACCCAAACTTTCATCAACTTAAGAACTAACTTGCTCAAATATGAAATAACAACAGAGATTGTTTCGCAAGAGAGTCCGCTACAGAATTAGCAGCTCTAGGAATAAACCGGCTAACAAAAGAACTAAGCCGAGAGATAGCAATAAAAATATCTGATACAACTCCGTGAACTTCGATTCCACCAGGAGATGAGTAACTCATGACCTGATCGCATCCAGAGCAGCAGCTCTACAGGCCAAAGCTCCCGCCATAAGAGGTGATGATACATATTCACAAACCGCCGAGTGGTGAGAAGTGATCCCCACAGGATTTGTAACGGTCCAGCCAATACCTGCGACCTTTATAGATTGTCTCCACGCTCCATCAGTCCTGCACAAGACAAAGTTAGAGTACTCGGGCAGGGAGTACAAAGTACCCCGGATTAGCGTTCGAGTGGGTGAGAGGGGAAGCTTCGACTGCGCCAACGTCCACTCCTTAGCTTCCAGGATAGCTCGCAGCAAAGTATCCTCCACACTAAGGGAGGATGACCTGAAAAATCTTTGATTATGAGATTTCCATAGGCTCCAACAAATCCAGGGAGCCAAGAGGTCTGAAGTAAGACCTATGGGTGGGAGACATTTTAGCTTATTGACCAACACTAGTCCATCCCTGACTGAAGTGATATCCCGACGGAGCTCCGACGGTTGGAAGGGAGCTTTTCCCCACACTGCCACTGCAAAAGGACATTGGAATAACAGGTGCAATGCGGTTTCAGGCCTACCACAGAAACTACAAGCCTCCTCTGCAGGAACACCTCTGAGAATAGGTCTTTTTTCTTTCTACCAAAATGTTCAGGGAGACCCAAATACTTCCCCACCCCTCCTTCCTTGGAAATCCCAAGAGCCTGTTTCACCCTGAGTCTTTTGTCAGCTCCTGTCTTCTTGGAAAATGAGATTGAGGACTTAGCTGCATTTATTCGTTGGCCAGAAGCTCTTTCAGTTTTATATTTAGATGCATAAAATTAATCCACCATTCACCGTGTTAGGAGTATGCAAGGTTTTTCTTATTTTGTTTTTACAACTTTTTAGTATGTTAGCATTGGGAACATTTACTTCCATTAGCAAATATATTTTCTTACATAATATTTGTTAATAAGTCTGTACCAATGTGCAAATATATTTTCTTAAATAATCTACGGATTCAAGTATCAATGTTAGGTTTGATCAAAAACTCGAAATCCAAACCTCAACCAAAACATTCATTAGTAATAATATTTGAATGGGGGTTATATTGATCAAGGATATGAGATCAGTGACATGTGATCGAGTATCCGTACGACTGTCCGTGCAAGTCACTAATGGGCTATGGACCGAATAAGAGAATGGTGAACACAGAGGCCTTATGAATATCAAGTGACATTGGAAGAGAAGGATCCAAAAGATAGGAATTGCAGACTGTCACAGAGAAGTCACATGTTGTCTAGATGAGCGAGGTAGGCGAGTCAAACAAGGCACAAGTCTCTTTCAGTTGAGATGCTTTGTAACAAGTCTATGTTCAGTCCTTTTCATTCTTAATGTCTATGTAACAACTATATGTTGCAGTAGTAGCCATATATGTCATGTACAATTGATCTTTGCTAATCTAAGAATTCTATTATGTTCTTTGTTTATTCTCTTCTCTTTCTCTGCATTTCTACTTCCGCAATTCTAACATGGTATCAGAGCATGTTTTTCGATTCTTGATTCTCTAAACCTACTCTTTCTATACTCGATATTCTCCTTGTTTACTCAGTATAATTTCTCTCATACTCGGTTTCTACAACGATCTCTACGGTTAAAACTCTGCTCAAAGAGCTATACTACTCAAACATGGAAAACTCAAAACCTCTCGTGTTACCAACTATTCTTAAGGGAGGAAACTACCTCTTGTGGTCAAGGACCACCAAAACTGCACTATGTGGCCGCGGACTTTGGAGCCATATTGAAGGAACAAGTGCTCCAAAGAAAGTCACCAAAGAAGATGGTAGAGAAACTACCAAAGAAGGCAAAGAAGAAGCTAAGCTCGAAGAAGAAGCCAAATGGTTTCAAGAAGACCAGACTGTACTCTCCATACTCCAAAACTCTCTTGAGGCTCCTATTCTCGAAGCTTATTCGTACTGTGAAACGGCTAGTGAATTATGGGAGACACTGAAGACTGTATTTGGAAACATATCCAATCTTACTCGAGTTTTTGAGGTTAAGAATGCTATCAATGACCTAACTCAAGAAGATATGGAGTTCAACAAGCAATTTGGGTAGTTTAGGTCTCTGTGGGCAGAGTTCGAGATGCTCCGACCAAACACCATGGACCCTGCGGTTCTTAATGAGAGAAGGGAATAAGATAAGGTCTTTGCTCTCCTCCTAACTCTCAATCCGACCTTTAATGACCTCATTAAGCATATCCTTCGGGCAGAAAACTACCTAGTCTCGATGACGTCTGCTCACAAATTCAGAAGGAACGGGGTCACTCGGTCTGTTTACGGGAAAAGGTGAAATTTCAATGGCAAACAAAGGAACCTACCGACCTGATGAGAGAAGATCAAAGGGAGGATGTGAACACTGAAAGCGTTAAAACCACACTAAAGATAAGTGTTGGTTTCAGCATCCTTATTTAAGACCCAGTGTGACCAACAAGGAGCCCAAAGCCAACATAACCAGAGTTAAAGACGAACAAAGTGACGCATGTGCGTCAAAGAATGGAGAAGGAATGGTGTCAGGAGATTATGTGAAGAAATCAGACCTGGGAAGCCTTCTTCAAATCTCTAGCTGCCAATAAAGACTCTGGTAAAACCTTCTTCACCCATAGTTCAAATAGGTCTCTTGTTGTTGACTCTGGTGCATCACACCACATGATTAGTAACTCGAACCTACTTGACAATATAAAACCGGCTAGAGGTAACGTTATAATAGCTAATGGAGATAGCATTCCAGTTCAAGGAATTGGTAGTTTAAGGTTATTTGATAAGGAATCAAAAGCTTTCTACATGCCTAAGTTTACTTCCAATCTTCTCTCTGTAAAAAGGGCAACAACTGATCTAAACTGTTATGCAATATTTGGGCCTAATGATGTTCAATTTCAGGATATTGAGTCTGGAAAATTACTTGGAGAAGGTGGTACCTAATATGACCTTTACATTCTTGATGACACCTCACCAAGTGCTTCCAAATCTACCTTTGCTAGCTGTTTGAATGTTTCGTTTAACGCTATGATTAGGCCATCCTCACTCTCGAGCTCTTGAGTTAATGCTTCCAAATGTTTTGTTTGATCACTCTAGATATGAAGCCTGTATTCTCGATAAACATTGTAAAACTGTTTTTCCTAAGTCCACTACTATCTATGAAAAATGCTTTAATCTAGTTCATTCAGATGTGTGGACATCACCTTGCTTATCTAGGGACAATAACAATTACTTTGTGACTTTTATTGATGAGAAATCCAAATATACTTGGATTACTTTGCTTCCATCAAAAGATGTGATTGATGCATTCATAAACTTTCAAAGTTATGTATCTAACCAATTTAACGCTAAGATCAAAGTATATATATAGAACATATAATGGAGGCGAATATACAAGTACTCGGTTCAAAGAACACCTATCCAAACAAGGCATCGTGCACCAAACAAGTTGTCCGTACACTCCGCAACAAAATGGAGTTGCAGAGAGGAAGAACAGGCACTTGATGGAGGTTGCACGCTCAATGATGTTTCACACTAATGTTCCTAAAAGATATTGGGGAGATGCAGTGATGATTGCATGCTATCTCATCAACCGAATACCAACGAAAGTGTTAGGCGATGTGTCACCATTCGAGGTACTAAACACGGTAAAACCACCCATTGATCACCTAAAAGTATTTGGTTGTGTTTGCTTTGTGTTTATACCAGGAGAACTGCGAAACAAATTGGATGCTAAAAGCACCAAGTGCATGTTCCTTGTCTACTCAACTACGCAAAAGGGATACAAATGCTTTGATCCCACCAACAACCGTATATTGGTTTCAAGGGATGTTAATTTTCTGGAAAACCAAGGCTACTTCGACAAAAGGGGCTGGAATGACTTGGAAAACTTGGCAACACCGACTGATAGATCGGCTAGTCTCAAGTTTCTTCTTGATCATCTTGGAGCTCAGTCAGGAACTGAAACATCACTGCATATACAAGACGAAACGGCTCCTGAAAACGTACAAGAAACCTCGACAGAGACTCCAGAACCTCCACAGAATCCTCCTGCAGCTCTGCTCGACTTAACGGCCAGTGAGTCAGAGGGGGAGAATACGAATCCACCAGAAGAAGCAGAAGAGGTGGAGACGACTCACCAACCATTAAGACGTAGTGCTCGTACGAGACCTCTTATGTCTACTTTGAGAGATAAAGATTTTTACTATAACAACCAAGCCGTTGCTCATCCAATCCAAGCAGTATGTTCACTCGCACGACTACCAGCTGATCATCAAGCATTTCTTAACAAAATAGAGGAACATAGCATCCCAAACACTTATGAGGAAGCTAAAGAAAGCAAAGAATGGTTAAACGCGGTAGACGATGAAGTGGGAGCCATGAAACGCAACCATACATGGGACGAAGCTGATCTTCCACCAAGAAAAAGGACAGTAAGCTCTAAATGAGTTTTCACGATCAAATACCTAAGCAATGGAGACACTGAAAGATATAAGGCTCGACTGGTGGCGCGTGGATTCGCACAAACTTATGGGGAAGACTACAAGGACACTTTTGCACCAGTAGCCAAACTCCATAGGGTAAGAGTCGTGTTATCTCTTGCTACTAAACTATCTTGGGAGTTATGGCAGATGGACGTCAAAAATGCCTTCTTACAAGGAGAGCTAGAAGAAGAGGTGTATATGACACCTCCACCGGGTCTTGAAGACACCATTGCTCCTAGAAAAGTGTTGCAACTAAGGTAAGCTATATATGGTCTAAAACAATCCCCAAGAGCTTGGTACCACAAGCTAAGCAGTACACTCCTAAATCATGGCTTTAAGAAATCTCATATGGACAATACTCTGTTTACTCTCGAAAGTGCTTAAGGTATTGTTGTTGTTCTCATTTATGTTGATGATTTAATCATCTCTGGAGATAACAAAGAAGGTATTAAAGAGGTTAAGGCTCATCTTAAGTCTGTTTTCGATATAAAAGATCTTGGAGAACTTAAATATTTTCTTGGGATTGAAGTATGTCGCTCTCCAGAAGGTCTATTTTTTTCACAAAGAAAGTATACTCTTGACTTGTTATATGAGACAAGAAAACTCGGAGCTAAGCCAGTAGACACACCACTTCCTGATGGATACCAAGTTAATAGAAAGGGGGACAGGAAAGATCCACCTTATAAAGATCCCTCTCGCTACCGACGACTTGTAGGTAAGTTAATATATTTGACTCTAACTAGGCCTGATCTCTGCTATGCTGTTAACCAGGTGAGTCATTATATGAAAGTCCCTACAACGTATCATTGGAGCCTTTTGGAGACAATCCTTCACTATCTTAAAGGGAGCCCTGGAAAAGGAATTTGGATGGGAAAGAACGCTAAAACTGAACTTGTGGGTTATTGTGATGCTGACTGGGGTGGTGAAAAGACGGATAGAAGATCTATCACAGGCTACTGCACTTTCATCGGAGGTAATCTAGTCACGTGGAAGACAAAGAAGCAAAAGGTGGTCTCGATGTCAAGTGCAGAATCAGAATATAGAGCAATAAGGAAGCTTACAACCGAGCTCACATGGCTAAAGGCACTACTCGAAGACTTAGGCATCAAGACTTCTGCTCCTATCACTATGCATTATGACAATCAAGCAGCTATCCACATCGCAACCAACTCTATGTTTCATGAGAGAACCAAACACATTGAGTTAGACTGCCACAAAGTTCGAGAAACGATTGAGGAAGGCGTTACTCTCCCCTGCTACACGCCGAGTGAAGATCAACTAGACAATATTTTTACTAAGGCTGCAAGTCACAAGGTTTTCTCACATATCTATAGCAAACTTGGACTTGTGGACCTTACTCGTCCCTGATCACAAATCCTCTCTCTCCGTGATGATCACACTCTTTTTCCCGGGATATAGTTTTGTCCTACTAGGTTTTCTATATCAAAGTTTTTAACGAGGTGATATATCACAGAGGTCCAAGTTTAGTCATTACTTCGACTAAACTTGAGGGGGAGTATTGATCAAGGATATGAGATCAGTGACATGTGATCGAGTATCCTTACGACTGTCCGTACGACTGTCCGTACAAGTCACTAATGGGCTATGGACCGAATAAGAGAATGGTGAACACAGAGGCCTTATGAATCTCAAATGACGTTGGAAGAGAAGGATCCAGAAGATAGGAATTGCAGACTGCCACAGAAAAGTCACATGTTGTCTAGATGAGCGAGATAGGCGAGTCAAACAAGGCACAAGTCGCTTTCAGTTGAGATGCTCTGTAACAAGTCTATGGCCTTGATTGGAACAACTGTTAGTGAAGCATTAGCATTATTCAGCATGAGCAGTATGGTGCATAAGCTGTATGCTATTATTTATTAACAATGATATGTGATTGGTACAGCTGTTAGTATGTAGACATAAAATTACAAAATTAGACATTTTAAATATACAAATATAGTAAACTCTAGGTGATTAGTGAGGGTAAAATAGTATTTTAATAACTTTAAAACCATTATGCTTGGGAAAGGTTTCGTTTAGGAGCATCGGACTATGGTGCATTTAAAAGCCTTTTATGCTGCCTTTATGCTTTCTAAACAAAACGTGATTGGCTTTCTAAAATCTATATGCTCACTTATATACACTACCAATCAAGGCCTATGTTCAGTCCTTTTCATTCTTAATGTCTATGTAACGGCTATATGTTGCAGTAGTAGCTATATATGTCATGTAACCTACAATTGATCTTTGCTAATCTAAGAATTCTATTCTGTTCTTTGTTCATTCTCTTTCTCTTTCTCTGCATTTCTACCTCCGCAATTCTAACAGGCTAGTGTCTTGGTGGTTTGGGTTTGGTTCGGATAATATTCGAAAACCTGTTGACATGTGTAATTTCTATAAATTTTCTTATTTTTTCTCCATCCCATCATTTGAAAGTTAAAACAAAAATCAAACTATATTAAGCTAAATATTAATTTGTATAAAAATACACAAAATTAGTATCTTAGATACATATATATTTTTTTTTTTTGACAACAAAATATAGGATTGGCTCAAACAAGCCAATACGTAGGAACATTGTTTACATAGGTAGCTGTACATTGTTTACTTATCTTAGATACATATCATCCTACATTATTTGTTTGTTTTCTTTTTCATCATCTCAAGTGAAAACGCAAATCAAAATTATATTATACTAAATAAGTAGATTGTCACCTAAATTTTTTATTATACGAAATATGAAAGGGATTGTTTAAATGAGGAGGGGCATGTTTGCAACAAAATTATTTATTGCATCATTATAAGCTTCATTGATCAAGACCAAATCAGATGAATAATGTAACTTTGTAACTCCAATAAGCGAACATGAAGATTTGTGGATAAAATTTTTCCAAAGATCATTTGTATTCTACAAGCATCTTCTCAATTACCCAAAAAAAATACGTCTTGTTCTTATCCAAAATCATGGATTTGATTTGGTAACTAAATATTCTAACATTTTAATTCTCTTAGGTTTGTGTTAAATTTTAAAACATTACATTAACAAAATTTCAGTTACCTTTTGTTTCTCTAATAAAAAATTCAAACCTCATCCCAGAATTTAAATTTAAACTGTAAAATTTAATCAGTTTATCTATTTTAATGTAATTGTCACTATTTATAGTATTATGCATAAATTTATTATACTAAAATTCAATTAGTTTATACATTTATTATAGTCAGGTTAGAATTTCTGACTATGTAAATATGTGTGTGATTTTTTAGCAAATTGTGTGCATGTGTTATGAAAAAATAGAGCATTTTTGTGGTTGTTTGTCTTCATCTCCTAGTCCAAATATAAACCACTAAATCAATAGAGTTGTTATAGCTAGTGCAAATGGGTAAAATATATCGATCAAAACATAATAAATAGAGTGGACATCATTTTGACAATGTGTAAAATATAAATAACACAAATTTGCCTCATATTCGCCTTCTTCCTCCTTCATACTCTCTCTCTCTCTCAATGGAGGTTTTCGTGTTCATGATTCTACTTCTTGGTGTTTCTGGCTCTGCATCGCAACCACCGACGCTGCCCAAAGAAGAATGCATGATCTTTTTTGGTTTTACGGTTATAGTTACATATAAATATATGTTAATTAGGTCATTTTTGATTTAGGTTCTTCCTTGCAGTGGATGTCTTACAAATTGTAGGGCAAAAACTTATGAAACAAAATTGGAACATCACAGTGGATCCATGTGACATCTCAAAGACTGAAGGGGATGGAGAAATCTTACAGCTTCTGAAGGATCGGAAGACATCGTCAGCTGCATCTGCTTGTTCATTAACGGGACTGTTTGCCAAGTCACAAGCATGTAAATTTTTTTTCTTTCTAATATCCCAAAAAAGCAGATAGATAATAATTGCTGACACTTCTTGTTTAAGTTGGTACTAAATTAGGAACTGTGATAAAGCACCGTTTATACTTTTTTTTTTGTTATTTTGTAACTTTTAATAAATATAGCATATATGTTTTGTTTTATTGGTTTTAAAAGTTTTTTTTTTTTTTTTTTTGAAAAAATAATGTTATTTATAGCTAATTTGTCATAGTTGGAAAGTAAATTCTTTTTTTGACACTAATTTTTTTTGTTACATCATATCATATTTTGAATCTGCCTATGAAAATTTCATTTATGTTACAAGATTTATATTGTTATCTTTTTTATCATGTCATTTAAATTTGTTTATGTATGTCAATATTATTTTTTGTAAACATGTATGTTTATGTTGTTTGGTAAACTCTCTTAGTCAAGATGATTTTGACAAACATACGTTACGGTGCTAAGAGATTATGCGGGTTCTAAAAATGGGAAGTTTTATGAATAGTTAAGGCTTACCTATTTATGGAAAGTGCGGTTGCAAACGAATAAAAAGTTCTATGAATAGTTAGAACTTGTACTTTTTTTTTTGGAAAGGGCGTTTGTAAACACCCGAATGGTTGAAATGTTTTAGATTTGGCCTGAAGAGTGGTAATAGTGGTGGTGATATTCCAGTGAGGGATATGGTGGTGGGTAGGACATTGCAATGTTTTACGCGAACCACGGGAGGTAGTTCCGGTCGGGAGATGCTTATAGACGTTAGGACTTGTTTGCTCATGAGGAGATGATTAGTTCACCTGGGGAGATGATTAGTTCTCCGGAGGAAATGATTAGTTCTCCTGGGGAGATTAGTTCTCTTGAGGGGATGATTAGTTCTCCTGATGCACCGCGGGCTTGACGGGTTGCGACCCTTAGAGCGGCAGAGGAGATGATTAGTTCTCCTAGGGGATGATTTGTTCTCTGGAGGGGATGAGTAGTACCGATATCTCGAGGGTGACGATCCGAGAGTGAAATGGTATGGCTTGAGGACGACGGTCTGAGTGTGCAGGCGGTGCATTTCAAAGGTTGCGACATGAGAATGTATGAGTGAGGAAGCAAACAATGTCTAGGACGTGGATATGAGCATAGTGATTGGATGTAGACCTCGGAGATCGGGAGTGATCTCTGATTTTTGTTTTACTGGCCGATGAGGTCAGGGTGTTGTGAACCGTTAGGTCGGGTTGTGGTGTGTATCGTTGCAACAGTGGTTGGAGGTTTTTAGGAGATAGGCTGCGGTAGTTTCAGATTCGAGGACGAATCTATTGTTAGAGGGGGAGAATTGTAACACCCGTGTCCTTGAATTAAATTGGAAGAACCGATCAATTTATGTTAAATCATGAAATTGACCAGTTTGGTTTAAGTTCACCCAGTTTAGAGCCGGCTTTAGGAAGCCCTAAGTGATGGTCTTTGTAATGGTTTGGACGCCTCTTTTCTCTTATTCCGTGGCTGCTCTTCATTGCTGATGTTGAAAGAAAGAAAGGTAGGAAGAAGGAGAGAAGCTTGTTGTGGTGTGAAAGAGATTTAAGGAGGAAGCAGAATCGTTAGGGTTTGGTAGGAAACAGTTTCGACATATCAAATCGTTTTCAAAGGTAACGAAATTTGGTAGGGTTATTTCAAAGTCTTTTATCGTCATTCTCCTTTTTACAGAAGTGGATTTGGATTTAAAATCGATGAGTTATTGGCAGTTTCGTGATAAACGTTTTTTCAGACTCGAGTTGGGACCATCGAAGATTGTAACTGAGTCGTGGTCTCTTCTGGTTTCTGATCGGCATGAGATTTTGTGGGAAGCTTCGTGACGTCTAGAGGTAGCTTTTCACCGGAGGGATTTGATAGTTAACGGTTGGTTTTTAGTTTAGAGTTTTGTCTTTGAGACTGTTCTTTTCTGATATTTCTGTCCGTTTTGCTTTAAGGTTGCTTTTGGTTGTGTGATCTGTTGTAGGACGTTTCTGGACTGTTTCAGATGCAAGGAGAGTTTCTCCTGGTTGTTTTTGTGTTAGAATCAGCTTGTTAAGGTGAGTGCCGGACCATGAGCTTATCTAAGCGATTGGGTTGTATGACTTTTTTTGTGTGATGATGTGTAGGTGTGATGAATGTGTTATTGGATGTTCTATTCAATGACTGGTTTGTTATGTTTTATTTGTGGTTGTACTCCTGATTTGCTTATGTGTATAGCTCGTAGATGGGAAGATCGCCTCACTGGGTATTTCTGGTAATACTCATGCATCTCATTGTGTTTGTGGTGCAGGTAATGCATGTGTAGCGTGAAATCATGGTGATGAAGAGGAGGATGATCTAAGATCTCGGTTGTTGTGTTGTGTTTAAGTTATTTTGTTGTTGGAACCTTGTTAGAAGTATGCTAGGTTGATGGTTTATATTGGTTATGATTGGTATTGTATTTAAATTAAATTGAAGTTTGTTTGGTTTGTCTTCCACCGTGCATGTTGATTTGTTGTTGGTTTATTGTTTGAGTTATAATTAAATATTATGGGGTATTCAATTATATATTTATTTAAAAAAAAAAACGGGTCGGTTGTTTCAGAAAATAATCAAACTATATATATCTCCATATATGACAAACAAGATGAATAAATGATTTCATATGTTTTTTCAGTCATAAATACTTTCTTATGTTTATTAACATGCCATAATTTTAATTTATTCTTTTTGTCATCCAACAATCTAATATAATGACATGATGTTGTTGAAAACCTTGATGTTTTGTTTAGTAAAAATATAGTGTTACATACTACATGAAATGTATATTATAACAACATTTCTTCTCAAGCTTCTTTTATTGTAGCTCTTTAGGTAGTTGCAATTTTTTTCGTTAGATAAGTATTTTCAATTAGTTAAACCAAAATTTGATATTACAAAACAATAAAATTTAGTTACCCTATTTTCATAGTCAAAATTTAAGTTCCACTTGTCAAATGCATTATTTTAATTCATAACATTATAGATACAAATATTTTGATACAATTATTTTGTCTTAGAAGCTACTAGATATTTTTTTACTCTAAATTATATAAAATACAAAATAATCAATTTCAAAAAACATTAAATATATCTCAATAATTATACTCCATATTTCACTATTAATGTTAATTCCACGCAACAGTTGAGATACTCCCTAGTATATTATATATAAAAGTTATACTACTTATTAAGTTAATACAAACAGTTGAGCTATTACTATTCCATTTGATTATAAGATCATTTGATTTTTAATTTGATGTAATATGATCTAAAAGAAGGTTTATGGATTTGTATGTGTTAATACCTTATGCTATAATATTAATACAAGGTAATAATATTATAGTTTCATATTTGTCCAGTTATTACAATTACTATTTGGTTCCAAGATCATTTTATTTTTAAATTTAATGTAACAAGATTTAAGAGAAGGTTCATGGACGTGTTTTTTCTTTCTTATTTGCGGACTTGGATTTCTCTTTCATTAGCTACATGAAAGTTGTGTTCTTTATTAGTTTATAGTTTGAATCTCTCTTTTATTAGCTTCCTAGACTTGTGTAAACTATGAATTATTGGACTTTGAACAAAATTTGGTTTGAAAAAGAATAACTATTTTGGGTTGTAACACCTGTGAACCGAATTGTGGAAATTTGGTAAGTGTCTCGATCGAGGCAGGTGTTGGTGTCGATTGATGCTTTATCCTGATGGGTTAACCGGTTCAATTTTAATTCTCCGTTTTGCGTGTTCGGTTTAGGAACACCTTAAGACTCGAGTTTATTAGGGAAAACTCAACTTTCCAAGTCTTTTAACCATTTTTTGACATTCCAGAAAGAAAAGAAGAAAAGAACAAAGTCTATGTGAGTGTTCTTGAGGTTTTGGTGATTTCTCTGTTTGGTGAGTTTCTTCCTAGAGAGTGAGGATTCAAGGCTAAAGATAGGGCTGGGCAAAATAACCGGTAACCAAATAACAGACCGAAATCGAATCGAAAAAATTAAACCAAAACCGAACCAAAATTTCTCAAATAACCGAATGGTTAGTAAAATCCTAAATCCAAACTAACCGAAACCGAACCGAACCGACAATTAAATGGTTAACCGAAATGTCTGAATAATTAGAAGATACCAAAAATAATATACTTAATATTATGCAAAACTATAAAATAAACTTAAAATATTAATTATTTCTAAATACTTTAAATAATCAATATATCTAAATGTTATTATTTTGAATTTACAAAGTTAAATACTATTTTTAAAATCAAATCAATATTTTTTCCCCTTTTTGTATTTTTTAATGTATTATTAGTTAATTCGGTTATATTCGGTTACTTTTGATTATATTAGTTTTATTTGGTTAATTTCAATATAATTTATGTTATTTATGGTTACCTCTTCAACTAACCGAACCGAAACCGAACCGAAAGAAACCGTACCGAACCGAACCGAAATTTCTAAAATATCCAAATGGTTATTATATTACTATATCCAAACTAACCAAAACCGAACACAACCGAAACCGAACACAACCGAACCGAAACCGAATGGTTAACCGAATGCCCAGGCCTAGCTAAAGACGTGGTGGGAAGGTTGCTGTGGTGTTAGCTTCGTCGTTTGGGCTTAGATCTCGTTGTTTGGCTAAGGTGAGTGCATGACCATGGCTTATCTAAGCTAAGATATTTGATTCTGTGATTTTGTATGTGTTATGTGACTGTTTCCTTTGAGTTCTATGCATTTTTTGTGGCTCCTGAGGTTTGGATTCGTTCCTAAGATCGTGTGGGACGAATAGGAGAAGTTTGGAGGCGAGATACAAAGTTACTGATCAAGAAGAAGCAATATTTGTCATGAGTGTCGACCGACACAAGACATGTGTCGGTCGACACCAATGCGAGGACAGCGCGAGAAACCTATAAGCATCGATCATGTGGAGGCGTCGGTCAAGGCAATTAGGGATTTTGGAAAATGTCGAGTAGGCGTCGATACATAAGGTGTGTGTCGATCGATACCAGGGGACTGCATCGATCGACACATGTCGTGTAGGTCGACACAACCTTCGCCAGGGGTCAGTGGCGATCGACACCAGGCGGGTGTCGGCCGACACCAACCTTCAGCAGCGGCTGATGATGTTTTTGCTCTGTGTATTGCATGTTTGTCTTATTGTATGTTGATTGTGGCATGATAGATCTTATTGCTTGTGTGTATAGTCCAGTAGATGGAAGGATTGTCTCATTAAGTATTTTTGGTAATACTTACACCTCTGTTTTGTGTTGTGGCGCATGTAAAGACAAAGTATGACTGTGGGATCAAGGCTATGAAGAAGAGGATGTTCTAGTAGAGACTTGGTTGATTGCTCTGTGTCATTGATAGAATGCTAAAGTGGAACTTAGTTGTCTAGAACGGATGTTAGGTTGCAGATTCTATGATTTCGTTTTATGTTTTGGTTTGTTGCTGGAATTGGTATGATGTTATTCGTTTATTTTTTATTAGTTTATTGGAATTGTTTTGTGTTATCCGCTGTTATTGATTGAGGTTAGGTTGCTAGTGAATATGGGATCACTAGTTATTAGGATATTAAACAAAAAAAAATGGGTCGAGTGCTTCATTGGTTAACCCAACCAAAACATATAAAATACTCTGAGGGCTAAAACTCTAGCTAAACCAAAAAAAAACTAAACCAAACTGGTATATGAACGTCCAAACATTATCAAGGTAATCATCTTCTTGTAATTAGTGTATATGAAAATGATCTGAATATTACACTAAAAAACATACAAAAAAATATTTTCCATTTACTTTCTTTCTCTCAAGTCAAAGTTTCCAAATCTCATCCATACAAAATATTCGCTCACTTTACATATTATGAAATTTAGGTTTATGAGTTTTTACATAATCATATATGTGTGCATGTTGTAGACATTTTGGGCATTTTGTGATTTTTTTCTACTTTTCTAACTGATATGATTGTTTATTCATTTAATAAGGCATAAATATTAACAACATTTACTTGAAACAATAATATTGGAACATTAAATTATATTAGAACATAATGGTTTGCTAACAATATGTCCCACCATATAAGTTGTGGTGGGGATGAAATGACAAATTACATGACTACTTATGATTCTCACAAGTATATGAAAGTACTCTCAAATTATGACACTTCTTAGACCATGTCATGTTTGTGAAGACTTAACCATACCAAAAATCATGTCTCTTAGCTAAATGTACTTGAAGAAGTAACGAATCTTAGAAAAATAAATACAAAAGTGTATTTTAACTTTAGAAAATGACCAAACAAACAAGAAAAGTTATCAAAGTATGAAGGGTAAGTTGGTTATTGAACAAAGCTTCGGCAAATTTCTCAAAACTCACTGGTGAGACAAATCATGGTTGTGTGCTTAATATGTGTCTCGGCCACCTCATTCATCTACTATAAAATGTGTCTTCAAAGTGGAGATTATAATGTAAACCTTCATTTTACCAATAATATATTTAATAGTAACAAACTTTAAATGGTAAAATCGACTCTTTTAGTTTGTATATACTTGTAATTAGAGTAATTTATAATAGTATGAATCTAGTGGAAGTGAAGTCGTAAATAGTAGAAGTAATAAAATAAATAGAAAAATGCCAAAATATTGGTAAAACAAAAGTCATTACAAGCTATTACATCAAAATGAAAAACAGGATAGAAAACAATTTAGGAAAAATAGGAAATGGACATATTAAGTGGATCCGATTTGGTCCATCAAAAGACAAATATCTTATCGTATAGTAAAACTTGGCCGAAACGTGGATGATGTCTTCTGGAGGTGAATCACTTATGTAATCTTCTGGTCTATTACTTGCAGTGTTCAAGAAAGCGTTAGGCGGTATTTGGACGGTGACCAAACGCTTAGCGCCTAGAACGCTTAATCGGAGACTAAACGTTTTTAGGCGGTTTAAACGTTTACAACATAAACCATCATATATATAAAATTATGTACAAATATATGTTAGACAAATATTAAAAAATTATAAATTATAAACAAAAGTAAGAAAATACATTTATTTAAGTTATATTAACAGCATATAAGCATTTATAATTATATATACAGATATAAAACTTGATAATTTAAATATTTGTAATTAAAAATAAAAAATATATATTAAAATTAAATTAATGTAATTTTAAACGGTTCAGGCGGCCATCTAAACGTCTGCTGAGCGCCTAGCGCCTAGACGGCGCCTAGACGGCCGCCTAGACTGCTTTCTTGAACATTGATCACTTGTGGTAGTATATCTGCATAATTGACAACAAGTTAGAAAACAGAAATGTACTTATATACCACCGGATCTGGTTTATCGAAAAAAATCCGGATCAGATAATAGATATGGTCCATTAAAGTTATATAGAGAAGAAAACAAAGAGAAGAAACTTCAAATTGAGAAATATCATATTTACCATTAAGGGGAGCATTTCCATAACGAACAACAGAGGTATGCAGATTAGATGGAGTTTGTGATTTTGAAAGGATTTCTTTGTTGTTGAAGAAAGACAAAGGATAGAAGAGGAGAGATGAGAGATCAAGAAATGAGAAAGAAATAGGAGAGAAGAAAGAGAGATTTTGTCATTTTTAATGGATCAAAGCAATCCTATGATAATTTTAAAAATATTTAATTTAAAGTGACATTTACATTTCAGAATGTTATTATATATGGTAGATATGACATATTTCTCAAATTTTATCTCGATGTTAACGGATTAAATAAACCCAAAAATAACATATACGAGACGAGAGCCCGTATTTTGGGTTAATGAAAACTACAATACTATTAATATTACATTTGGATAATTAACTACATCTATATTGTAAAAAAAAATTAGCGGTTTAATGATTGTGATAAATTTAATCTTATTTAATAAACATATTTTTCTAAGAAATCATAATAGTATTTTTTTTTAACCTTTTTTTTTTGCCTAATTCATTCTAATATTTTAAATATTAGACACCTAATGCATCCATAACTCAATATAAAACTATTTCAAACTGTAGATTGATATCACACAATCATACAAAGTTGAAACTGGTTGGTGCTAATATGGGTACTATGATTATTAATACTCAAACATTTCATGTCAAATTTTTGAATTCAGAACAAATATCTCTCATAAAATAATTTTTATCATTAAATCAAATAATCTTGGCTACTAAAATTTGATATAAAAAATATTTCGGAAATAATTAGAAGTATTTAAATTACTACTTAAGTTATATAGTTTTGGAATGTCATGTATGCCTGAAATAATAAATATAAAAGATATCAAATAAAGAGTATAAGAAACATATAATCTATACATGCACTTAATCAATGATGACAATGGAACAATTTTTTATGCTCAAATTACATACTAACACAATTAAATTGTAAATACATCAAATAATAACTCAAATTTCTCCAAACCTCAAACAATAAATATATCTTTCTATAAACCAAGCGAAAAAACTATCTATATTATGCCCATTAGTCCATTATAATTTACAAATAGAAGAAAGCATTTAAATTTGAATTGAAAAATATGATAAAATAATTTTTCTACCCAAATATAAGGGTCTCTTATCCTAGTCAAAGTTGAAAACAGTGGTAAAAAAAATCTTTATTCATATTCTGAACTTATTTAGAAGTTTGAAATAGAATTAGAATCACATGTACATGTAACGAAATTTGAAACTTATTTAGAAGTTTCTACGTTTCAAATTTATTTCTAACAAATTTATTTAGAAGTTTGAAATAGAATTAGAAGTTTGAAAACGAAACACTAACGTTTGTTAAAAAAAAAAACGCTCTCTCTCGGGCATCAGTATCGAGGCAACCAAGGTGCTCTCTCTCAACGACGCCGGTGAAGCTTATGCTCGCCGGCGTCGCACAGTGCCTTCTCCCTTCTGCCTCTTTGTTGTTTCTTGGGTGATTCCAACTTCATGGCTGTCTCGTGTTTCCCGTTACGGCGAAGCATTGCTCTCCTTTAGAGAAAATTTCTTCTCGGTTTATAGCCGAAGTTCTTTTCCCAACCACTATGCTTCCTTTAGAGGTTCAGATCTGGTGGTCGGAGACTTTATATCCAAAGAATTTTTGAGTGTGCGGCTTCATGAGCTCTCAGCCTTCGATGCTGGTGTGAGAGAATCTTACTCTTCCTTTTTGTCTCCCACCGTTCATTTGATTGATCTTGCGCAGTTCAACCTCTCCCACGACTTGGCTGAGTCTTCAGATCTGGCTTCTAACAGTCTTGCTTTCGGTCAGATTTGGTCGACAGGCTCTTCCGGCAAGATCTATAATGTCTATTGGCTCTCCTTCGATGTGAATGCCCTAGCTTCGTCTTCCTCCTGCTTGGGAAGAGATTTTCAGATTTCTTTTCTATGGGAGAGTTCTTTCTCACGCTCCTCCTTTATGGAGAGAAATATCTCATCTCCGATGAGAACCATCTCCAACACCAGTCTGCTCGGAATAACTACCTCTTCTCTTCAGTTGCAACGAACATCCAAGTGATGCTGGTGCTAGTAGTTGATTCGCCTCCTCTCTCAGCCTCAAAGGCTAAAGAGCAGTTAACTCCCACCTTCTACCGCCGCGTTTCCAGATCTAGTCTAAGGTGTTGCCAGAAACGTTGGAAACTTAGTCCATGGGCTGACATAGTTACATGATGGACTTTTTATCCACTTTATCTCAACGACCCTCCATTCAACGGTCGATCTGTGGCACTCCGTCAGACTATTTGGTTGGCGAGAATCCCACTTTTACTCCACCGTTTGACGCCTTCAACAGAGAGACCCTTTGTGCTGTCAGCATATCGAAGTTCTAGACCGGTCATCGGCTTGCCGTCAACCATCAGCCGCACATCCCTCTACTTCCGTGACGTTGCTTCGATGCTAGGGTTTCAGGCGATGGAAAAGTTTTGGGCTGGACATTTAATGGGCCAATATTTGTTTTTAAAGTTATTGGACCTTGTCTCTCAAAAAAACATACGAAGTTCTCCTTGTTGCAGCCCAACAACAAATAAATCAGTGTCCGGCTTATGGGCCGAGATTATAATGTGTTTTATAATTGACTCCGACTTAATTAATTCCTTCTATATGGAGAGACCACTCTCGGGTTTCCTCTTCTCTATAAATGAGAATGTTTTAAAGCGGTTAGCTGTGAAGGTATTAAGAGCAAATAGATGTGTAACACCATTATTTCATTCTTTCTATGTGATGAAATTTTTCTCATGTTTCCTCTTTTTAAAAAGAGAGACTTCCGCCTTACCATGGAATATGCCTATTAATTCTTCCCGGCGGATTAGATGCGCAAGCCGAGACCCTCTAGTCAGCGTCAGTGACACTCCGGTGACACCAATGACAAATAACCAAATTCGTACTTTGGAGAATCCACTATCACCAATGCCCTTCACTAACGAGGGCCATCTTTTTGGGTTTGTGATACCTAACTCCTCCCTTTGGGAGAGCTCCTTCCTCTTCTATACCTCAGGTGGAAGAGTGTGTATCCATCTTTTTAAAAAGCCACTATAATGGTAGACATATGGTTTTTACAACTAATTAAGGAATTTGTTTCTTCTCCTCTCCGATTGTGTCTTATGGAAGGCCTAGTAATGGCAATTACAGCTTTATGCAATACAACACTTTCTCCAAGTTTCCTTTCAGGTTCTTGGTTTTCAAGACTCTCGTCTTGTCCAACGTGTGACCACCCTTTTCAGGGACTTTTGGCGCACGTACGGAATCTTAACACCGTGTTCGTTCTTTTGCAACGGTTATCAAAGTGGCTGACTATGTGGCAGTGGTCAGTCATCCTTCACCACGAGTGGTCTCACTTTGTGGGGCAACTCCTTACCTTCAGGACTTGTTGTCCTCTTTGTTTATCTTGTAACTTTTATGGTTTCAAGTCAAGCCTTAGAGCTTGTTTTATTTACGTTTTAAGATTATTGATTGTAGTTTATCTTATCCTCCTGTGTAAGTTTATTGGTGTATTTGGCTTCTCTCCAAAAGAAGCTTGTAAACCTTTAATCTAATATAATGGAGATGGAGTGTTTGAAGGAAAAAAAAAAAAAACATAACACAATGTAACAACTTAATTTCAGCAATAACAGAAAATGAACTCCCATATTTTCTTCATATTTATAGTGCTTTTGCTGCGCCGATAGAAACGTAGAAAGTTTGTTAGAAATAAATACTATTAATGTACCTGGATTAAAAAAAAAAAAAAAAAAATAGGTACCTGGGTCCACGGATATAGCCGATATGAGTGGACCGTAAACACCTTTGTCGGGAATAGCTACAGTTCCTTTCCCCGCCCAGGACAACCGTATCTCCAACTTACCATCTGCAATCGTAACTGGAATTGTCTTGATGACAACTTTTCCGACACCTCCTGCCTCCTCTACGATGTTGAAATCCTTCACCATGAGCTTTCCCTGGATTATTATCATTACGTTGGAAAGGGCATCAAATTCACATTTAAGCTATGATTCAAACTCTTTAATGGAAGTTCTTCGAGTTACCTGGATGTATATGTCGAAGATACGTCTACCCAAACTTTTAAAACTTTGGCCATCCTTCAACATGATCTCAGCGAAATGAAGATTAACATTGTAATCTCCATTAACAATACACATTGCATAATAAGTGAGTGAGACGGCTGAGAGGCGAGCTTGTGCATAGAGTTGAGGATCTATCATCTTGAGCTCAGATGTACTATTCCATATATTTCCTGATCCCTCGGGAACTCGATGGTCATCTATAAAGTTTCCTGTGTTGCTTGATACCCAACCATTTATTGTGCTTTCGAAAAAATGTGGGGCTCTATCATATGTATCAGCATTGTACTTAGTACCATTGATTATCACCTCATCCCCACCACAGTTTATATGAAGACCATAAAAATCTATTTTAAAAGAGAAATCATGTAGAGAATGAATGAGTCAGACACATGCATGTAAATAGAATTATAGGATTAGGGTTATATGCATGTTCTTACTTTTAGCGCACTGGTAGCTCTTCAAACAGTAAACATTCAAGCTGTAAGAAATTAAGCATAGTATCATGCATCTATCCATGTGTCTGAAGTAGAACACTCGACGGTCATTAATTATATTAGAAAGCAAAAACTTACGAGTTGTTTGCCATTGAAGAAGAACTTGCGAAGAGATTCCTATAAGCCACATGATGATGAACAAGAAACCGTGAGATTCCTTCTGAAGTATCATAATGACAATTTTCGAGAACTCGGAAGGTAATTACATTCTTTCAAAAAAACATTCCTGAGTGTTTGTGTCTTCGGAGAAATTGTTGTAGGTCAGATCACTGGGAAACAAAAAAAATAAAGAATCGGAACAGAGAAGATTTTGTGTGTATCACACAAACGTATTAAAAAAAAAAAATGAGGGTAACACAGGTGAGTGTGAAAACTCACATTGTATCTCCATCTCTTTCCTTTACCATCCAATTTGGGACTGAGCCATTTAACTTATTCCCCGTCAGATATCTGCATGCAAGAAAACCATTAATTAATTCAACAGAGAAATTCTCAATCATGACAAAACCACTAAGAAAAGAGAAGACTGCCATACAGATGTGCCACATCTTTAAATGCAGTATATGCGCTGGGGATTGGTCCACTCAATTGATTAAAGCTAAGATCTCTGCAAATGGTTCATCATACTTTTAAGTTAGTAACTTTTTACCACTGTACAAATCATCTGATACTTGAATATCGTAAGGTATATATATAATATGCTAACAAGTTTTCCAAGAGAGTAGTATTGGTTCCAAGGAATGAAGGTAGCTCTCCGGTAAGATTACAATTCCGAAGAACCCTATAAAATAAACAATGGACGAATGAGTGTTTTTTAACAAGCAAGATCAGTATTCCTTCCGTTTTATATAATTATTATTTCAAAATATATAAACACAAATATTTAATTATCTAAAATATAAAACTAAAAAGAAAATTATTTTTCTAAAACTTGATTGACCGGCCTTAAAATATCGAACTGGTACCTGTTTTAAAAACTAAAATATATATAAATAACAGAACATAAGTATAACAGAAATTTTTTTTTTAAACTAACTCACGTGAAAACTGTTAAAACCGGAAGAATCAAATCTAGTCGGAGACTTACAATGTTTTCATCATTGAAATGTTTTGTAGCGAGGGAACTGGAGATCCTGGTCCAGGCAAGTCGCTGATTCTCAGCTCCTCCAACTTTGTGAGACCAGCAATAGAAACAGGTATGGGTCCTGCTAAACCACTTGCATGGCTAACCCTGAGGAAGTCACAAACATATAAGCTATCATAAACACCTAATTAATGAAAAAAATGTGATCGGATATAGCAGCTACAAATAAATTGGTCTTACAAACGCTCAAGGTCTGTCCAATTCCCGATGAAATCTGGAATAGTTCCTGTGAGACTGTTGTCGCTTATACGGCTGTTTATAAAACCCAAAGAATCAGAATTGTTCATACATACATATATATAGATTAAGCAAACTAGAACTTGTTAGTGCAAGGATATTACAAGTCGGTCAAGTTGGTCAGTTTGCCAAAGGTAGTTGGTATATCCCCGCTGAAGTTATTTGAGCTAAGAAACCTAAAAAAAGTGAACAAGGAGGCAAAACATGGATTAATTTATGTTTCAACACAACATAACTAACACCAAAAATGGACTGACGACGACTCTTACAGTCGTTGAAGGTTTGATAGATTCCCAAGCTCTTGAGGTAATATCCCGGATAGCTGATTGTATTCCAAGACACTAACATAGCCGCCTAAGTCAGTAATTACCATTTAACATAAACTATCTCAATCACTAAAGATTTAAAGTAACAATCAACTCACAGACTTCTTAGAGTAGTAATGTTTCCGATCTCTTTGGGAATTGGACCACTTAGACGGTTTCCAAGAAGTGTGCTGTGTTTCATCAACATCAAAAATGATACTATGCATTATTTTACATACTATAATATTCCACATAAAAATAAGTCCTTACATGTTGACAAGTGGCAAAACTCCCCATTCTGGAGGTAGTGAACCGTTGAGATAGTTTCTCGCGAGATTACTGTAACGGGAGATTGACAATTAATTAAGTTACTTTGACAAAGGATGCAGATTATGGTAACAACTTGTAAAACGATTATTTCTCGGGTTTTGCTTACATCTCTTGGAGGTAAGGAAGCCCTACACACTCCTTCGGAAGAGACCCTTGAAGGTCTTGTGTCTTCAAAAGTCTATGAAAAAAAAAAAAAATCAAATATAATATAATGGCTTTCATTAGACCTATTGAAAAAAAAAAACCATAAGACCCATCAAATTAACGTACATGCTTGTGACATGGCAAACGGTTCCATTAAGGAAAGAGCAATCGCAAGTGACGGCGTCTTCAGACCCTTCAACAGGATTAGGGTTTCTCCATCCACCTACATTCGATGCAACGTCGCATGGGTTCACGCTAAAATTCCATGTCTTCTTCTTTAAGGTGTTCCCTATAATCCTCAAGGCCTCCACTACAAAAAGAACCACACGCATAAAAAATCATTTAACACATAAATGAATGAATGGGTATGTATATAACCTAATCAGGTCAATGTATACCTTCTTGCGTGGGCAAAGTTGCGGAAAATGCAAAACCACAGAAGGGAGATACTATAAGGCAAATGAAAAGAAATCCGACGAGAGATCTTGTTTGTGAAACCATTTCTTTTGGTCAAGTAAAGTTTAGATATAACTATAAAAACATTTTCTACTTAGTACTTATATAGTGCCTTTGGATTTAATTGCAATATCTTATCAGATAATCTTTAACCTGACATACAGAATTATTTCCTTTTTCAAATTCTATAAATGGAGAAGGAATAAACACGTGTGCTGACAATGGAAAAAATGAGACCAAGAGATATTTAATTAAATATCTCTTTTGCCTTTTTTAGCTTTATTTGCGCTCATATGTATTATTATCTCATTTAAAGATTTTTAAGATATGAGGGAAACGTTAAGTCTGATTTGAAGCCGTTGAATATCCCCTATAGGAATGATTTGAAGAGGAGTTATACTTTTTGAATTATTATAATCATCAAATAAAATCTACTTACCATATATACATAACGATATTAACTCGATTATCATATATGGATAATGGATTTATAAATTAAATTAGTTGGGCTCTCCTGTTAATCCGTTTAACACGGGGTTGATATTTTCCATTTTGAAGTAATATGAATTAATTCATTAATTAATTAATAAAAAGTACGGTTGAACTATCATATTTGGTAATACAATTTGTATATATGTTTATTTTCAAATTTCATATGTCGTCATTAACTCATGAAAATTTTTTGGGTTGATATTTTCCATTTTGAAGTAATATGAATTAATTCATTAATTAATTAATAAAAAGTACGGTTCATCTCTTTTATTCACCCCTCTTAATTAACCAATCAAAATACAAAAAAACGCCATGTCATATCATATCATATTTATAAAATAAATCAAAATTAAAATAAAAATACAAAATAAATTAAGAAAAAAAATTATGTAGATTTTTTAATAAGGAAATAATATCAGTTTGGGTTTATAAAAAAATTGAATGATTAGAGTGTAGATTTACAATTAAACAAAATTATATGTCGGTTTGGCTTTACAAAAGAGTGATTAGGGTTTAAATTTTATAATTAAACGAAATTATTTGTCGGTTTGGGTTTACAAAATAGTAGTTAGGATTTAGATTTTATAATTAAACAAAACTATATATCGGTTTGGGTTTACAAAAGAGTGGTTAGAGTTTTTTTTTATTTATTTTTTTGCAGCAAAAGTAATTTATTTAGAATAAAATTTATCAAGATACAAAGTTTCCATCAACCATGAGGGAGGATTTATCGAATCAGAATAATAATCCAAATAATTGCAACCCTGTCTTGCTAATAAGTGAGCTACCTCATTGTTTGATCTATAAACAAAGGAAAATTTCACCTTTGTAAACTGATTGGACCAAAATCTAATGTCTTGAATTAGACCATATATGGAAACATCTACCATAGCTCCATTTAAACAGTCTATTAAGGTTTTACAATCTCCTTCAAAACAGACTTGTGTATAGCCCATGCATAAGGTTTGTTGCATTGAGAATAATAAGGCTTGTGCCTCTCCCTCCAAAGGACTGTTTGCAGCTCTCAGTAAGCTTGATCCCCAGAATATTTCCGTGCCTAAGTGATTTCGAACCATCCAACCCCCAATTGTCTTCTTTGTGCTAGCTGTATAACAGACATCGAAATTGCATTTAACCATTGAGTCATCTGGTCTAGCCCAATTAGGGTTGGTCGCCGAATAGGAAGAAGTAATCATCTGTCTCGACTTCATTTTCATAATCCTTGTCTATTCAGAGACATCAGCCTGTGATTGTGAAAGAGTTTGATGATGATCCTCTACTCTATTATTAAAAACAAAGTTGTTGCGCCCTTTCCAAATATTCCAAATAAGCCAAAATGGTAGTAGTTTGTGTTCCAACGATAAGGAACTGTCCTTGGATAAGTTTAGCAAATGTGATATATTTAACTCATGGTCAGTACTGTCAAACGAACTCTGCAGTTGAGCATTTGCCTGCAGCCATACAGTTTGAGACGCAGGACAAGTAAATAATGTGTGGTTAATTGTTTCGTCCGACTGTTTACATCTTTTGCAGATTTTGTCCATGGCTACACCTCGTGTAATAAGTCTTGTTGCAGAGCCTATTGATTGAGATAACACATTCCAGAGGAAATGTTTGATCTTTGGTAAAATCTTTAATTTCCAAATTTTATTTTTTAACTCCACAGAACCATGAGGGATATTAGGAGCAGGGGTCATATCAGAAGGATCATGTGTAGCTAACCAATAGCCAGAACGAACAGTGTAAACTCCAGAAGGATTATAATGCCAGATGAACTTATCCATCACAGAAGTTTGAGGAATATATAATTGCAATAGAGCATCAAAATCATTTGGTTCAAGGAGATTTGCTGCAGTGTGGTTGTTCCAGGATTTAACCGAACCTTGTGATTGAATAAATACAGACAGAGTACACTGCATACGAGGATCCCGAGAATAGATCGGTCTAGGAGGATGCACAGCTATTACATTGTCAATGTTGACACGAATAGATGAACCATCACCAACCACAATACGTAGACCTTTTTTGAGTAAATCAAGACCAGTAAGGATTGAAGACCAACCATATGATTGAATTTTCTTGGGGGAAGCATCTGTAATTGAGCTGTCTGGAAAGTATCTAGCCTTCATAATTTTTGCAAACAAGCTGTTAGGGTACTGAATTATTCGCCACGCTTGTTTCGCTAATAAAGCATCATTAAATTTTGCCAAATCTCTAATGCCTAGACCACCGTCTTTCTTGGAGTACTGCAGTCTTTCCCAAGCAATCCAGGATATACCTCTTGAAGATGCATTCTTTTTCCACCAGAAATTCATTAGTATAGATTCCAACACTGAAATTATACCCAATGGGAGTTTAAAGCAAGACATAGCATAAACGGGCATAGCTGCTGCCACAGATTTCAGTAAGACTTCTTTCCCGGCTGGAGATAAAAACTTTCCACTCCAGTTTGATGTACGCTTCCGAACTCGTTCAACAATATACTCAAACATCTCTTTTTTTTTCCTACCAAATTGCTCTGGCAGGCCGAGATACTTACCCCCACCCCCTTTGTTTGGAATATTCAATATCTGTTGTAACGCACTTTGACGATGACCATACACACGAGTTCCAAACGTAATAAGAGATTTTGATGTGTTAATGATTTGGCCCGAATAGTACTCATAAACATCGAAAGCATCCTTTAAAGCTTGGCAGTTGCGTGCATTTGCGCGACAAAAAATAAACTGTCGTCTGCAAATTGTAGGTGAGTGATGGGAGGAACTCCATTACCAATTTTTATTCCTTGTAGGTGTCTAGATGAAACTTGAGATTGTATTAGATGACTGAGAATATCTGCACAGAGTATAAACAGATACGGTGAAAGAGGATCGCCTTGCCTTATTCCACAACTTGGTAAGACTTTTCCATATGGGGTGCCATTGATAAGTACTGCATACTCCACCGAACGAACTGTTGCCATGATCCAAGATATCCATGTAGCAGAGAAACCAAAAACTTTCATTGTTGTTTCCAAAAAATTCCACTCAACACGGTCATAGGCTTTGCTAACATCGGTTTTAATAGCCATATATGTTTGAGAGACACGTTTTCTTGTCTTGAGTGATGCATTAGCTCGTGTGCTATGAGAATGTTATCGGGGACCAGACGCCCAGGGATAAAAGCAGCTTGAGAAGTCGATACAATTGTGTCTAAATGTCTCTTTAGTCGATTTACCAAACACTTTGAGATGATCTTGTAAATAACATTACAAAGACCAATAGGGCGGTAGTCTGAGAGAGTAACTGGCTCAGGAATTTTTGGTATCATGCATATATTAGTGTTATTCAGCCCTTGTTTCATGGTGGATGTAGCAAAAAATTATTTTACCTCTTTGGTTATATCCTGTCCGACGACGTCCCAACATTGTTTGTAGAATCTGGCCGTTAAACCATCCGGACCCGGGGCCTTGTCATCACCAATCATAGATAGTGCTTTGAAAATTTCCTCAGAAGTGAATTCTTTTGTTAGTTCGTCATTGATCGATTGAGTAACAGTCGGTTGAAAGTTTGCAAATTCTAGTGGAGTGATCGGATGACCATTTGATGTGTATAGTTTTTGAAAAAACTCTGCAGCATGCTTGCCTATAGATGTATCACCACAAAAGGAGTTGCCCTGAGCATCTTGTATGGACGTTATAACGTTTTGTGCAAAACGGTTTTTTGTTGAAGCATGAAAAAATTTTGTGTTTCGATCTCCAACTTGTAACCACAAATTTCTACTTTTCTGTTTCCAATAAATTTCTTCATTCTTATATGCAACAGCTAAGTCTTGTCTTAGGCGTGGGATAAGGTCTCTATCAGAACGATGAAGACTAGACATAGCTTTATTGAGACGAAATTGAAGAACATCGATCTGTTTGGCCGAGTTTAGGTTGTGTTTTCGCTTACACCGTGCCATATAAGTACGGCAATGGCTGATTTGGTCGACAATGGTATGATCTCTTTGTGTTTTACAAACATTCCAACCTTCTTTGACATAGCTCTTAAAACTGGCAACATCTAAAAGCCTTTTGTCAAATCGAAAAGGTTTTCGATATTTTGGCTCATGAACTCCAAACCAGAGCAGAACCGGTCTGTGGTCAGATCCATTGAAGTCCAGAAAAACTGATTCACTCTGGGGGAAAGTAGCGCTCCATTCAGAGTTAATAAGGACTCTGTCAAGGCAGCATTTAACCGTATGATTATGTCGTTCCCCGACCCAAGAGAAACTATCACCTGTGCTCCTTATGTCCGTGAGATCAGAAAAGGACAAAAGATGTCGAAAGTTTCGAAAAGTCCACTCAGCTCTGGCCGGACCTCCCATTTTTTCATTGTTAGAGAGTATTTCGTTGAAATCACCCACTAAAACCCAAGGGCCATCTCTTGTTAATGAAATTTGTTTGAGACGATCCCAAAGGTGGTGTCGTTGATCAGGGTTTGGATGACCATACACACAAGACAAATGAAAAGAAAAGTTATAGTACTTAACGTTTACATCAATGATTCTAGGGTCCTTACTGTTTAAGGACACAGAAACATTGTTTTTCCAAAGCAAAGCAATCCCACCACTCCTACCAACAGGGGGTACAGTAATTACATTGGGAAATCCTAAAGAAAGTGCATAGTCATACACCTTAGCACACTTATTTAGAGTTTCGACTAAAAATATCATATTAGGTTTATATATACAACAGAGCCTGTGTAATCGATTTTGAGTAGAGGATGCACATAGACCCTGACAATTCCAGGAGATGATCGTCATGGGAACAGTGGGGGTACCGGGCCCCCCGCGCCTCTGTCTATTTCATATGGTGCAGAACACGACCCTGCAGACTCCACCTTCTCCTTCTTCTTGATCTGGCACAGGACCGCCTGATCTTCAGCCGCCTCCCATTGTTGGTAGAAAGCTTCAATTTCCACACGTTTACGCTTTGCTCCCCCTTCAACCGTAGTTGCAAGCGGACTTGCACTCTCTTGAATGGGTGAGAAGGTGTCAACGAACTCCTTGGAGAATTTTGCGTGCAAGTATCGAAGCCGTTCAGCAGTTAAGTCAGTGTCCTCAAAAACACTTGGTGAGGAACTTGGCGTAGAACTGGGACCCGCCCCCGGAGTAGAGTAATGACGTTGCATGCCTGGTATTGTCGCAAACGGATCAATAGTCTGCAAGGTATTGGTGTCAGACACATAATCTTGGTCCACAGGGGGTTCATCTCTCTGATTCTCATCATTTGGTGGAACAGCAGGGTGAATCTCTTCTTCCTCATTGTTTAGACCACATTCAGACACATCATGTTTAAGAGACCCACAGTTCGAACAGAATTTCCTCAGACGCTCAAAGCGGTACTTGATGATAGTATTATCACCCGCAGTAAACTGGAAATTTCGTTGAAAACGTAAAGGCCAATCTACATTCCAGTCTATGCTAACCCTTACAAACTCTACCAGATGATTATTTTCATCGAAATCAACTGTGTCCACAGGCCCTAATTGATCCCCAACATACCTGCCCATGGCATTCGAGAGGTAGAGAAGAGGGATACCCCTGATTTGTACCCAAAAGGGGATTACCTTCAAAGTTTCGTCAGTGATGTGTGGGTGCCAGCGATGAACCGTCAGCATCCACTCATTGAAAGACCAAGGTCCTCGTCGAAGTACCATATTCAGAGATTCTTCAGATTGAAACACGAACAGAGCCTTACCAGCCCCCAGAATTCGTCCCACAACCGATCCTTCAAAGCCCCAAATCCGTGGCATATGTCCAATCATTGCCCTCATATTTTGTTTTCGGGGATTGATGGTTTGAACTATCAGAGAGAAACGATTCGCAGCCACCGCATTTGCAAGAAATTGAGGGGGCAACGGGACTGGCGTATCCGTGATTCCCGAGTCCAGATCTTGGATAGACTTCCTTATGTAATCACTCATTGTGACTAAATTGGATGCACAGTAATGAGTCGGGAAAAGTGAAGACAGACACAACGGAGAAAGATTGTCGGGAAAGAGGGTTTTATACTTTGGTGGCCATGGCGGTTTCTTCAAACGGTTATCCAACGAGATAAACGGGAATCGAAAACTGCCAAAAAACCGTTTGGGCAGAGAGAAACCGAACGAATTCATAGTCTCAACACTATAAATTCTTTCGGAAAGCAAACTCCGGCAAGGAGACAG
The DNA here is from genome assembly GCA_024034495.1 of Camelina laxa. Classification (NCBI taxonomy): domain Eukaryota; kingdom Viridiplantae; phylum Streptophyta; class Magnoliopsida; order Brassicales; family Brassicaceae; genus Camelina; species Camelina laxa. The sequence continues at coordinate 18,859,170 of CM043880.1, forward strand.
GAAACTCCGGGCAATAACTGTCAATCGCACAAAAATCGCCTTCAGAGAGAAAACTATTTTTTTTTTGTAATTGGATTTATCTTTTTCAATTAAAAAAAATTGTATTTCAATTTAGGTTTATAAAAGAGTGGTTAGGGTTTAAATTACACAATTAAATAAAATTATATGTCAGTTTAGGTTTATAAAAAAAGTAATTTAGATTTAGATGTTATTATTAAAAACTATAATTTATATTAATTCCTGAAGTTCTATATCATCAGGAACCTTCTTACCAAACATGATAGAGGATTTAGCCAGATTAACCTCCTGTCCTGAGGCTTTACCATAGTTTCCGATTATATCCATTACCGTCCTACACTCATTCGCATTTGCTTTACAAAAAAACAGGCTGTCATCCGCGAATAACAAATGCGAAACAGTAGGACTGCTAGAGGCAATGGTAATACCCGTTAATTTCTTCTCCCTTTCAGCCTTTTTAATATTCGCTATTAAGACCTCTGTACAGAGTATAATCAAGTATGGTGACAAAGGATCTCCTTGGCGTAATCCTCGCTGTGGTTTAATAGAACCCAAGAAATGTTTTTCTTATTTGCAAAAATTTCAAAATAAGTTTGGTTATAATAAATTGTTTATTGTGGAACCCCGTGGGGCTAGCGGTGGTTTGGCTTTATTTTTTAAGGATGAATTAAAAACTTTCTATTCTTTTTGATAATGATCGTATTATTGATACACAGGCCTACATTGGGCAACAAATGATATTTCTGTCTTTTGTTTATGCGGATCAAATTCCTAAACAACGCAGAAAAGTTTGGGATAAATTAACGGAAATTGGATCATTTCGCATCGATCCCTGGTTTATAATTGGAGATTTTAAGGAATTAATTGGCAATCATGAAAAGCAGGGTGGGGCTACGCGATCTGATGCATCCTTTAGGCCTTTTAAGTCAATGCTTAAACATTGTGGGATGCTAGAATTTTTTTATTATGGGGAACAATTATTTTGGAGAGGGAATCATTGTAATAATCAGGTGATTCGGTGTCGTCTTGATCGGGCTTTAGGGAATGAGGATTGGCATGGTTATTTTCCAAACTCGAAGGTAGATTACCTGGAGACGATTGGTTAGGATCATTGTCCAATTTTAGCTACTTGTTTGACGGCAGTCCGGAGAAGGCAGAGACAGTTCCGGTTTGATAAGCGATGGTTGGGGAAAGAGGGACTAGTGGGTGCGCTGGAGTCAGGGTGGAATCGGACAAGGAATTTTCAGATTCCGGGCTTCGTTGATAAATTAAGGAATTGTAGGAACTCGATTTCTTGGTGGAGGAAAAATAATGTCACTACCGGCCCATCGATTATTTCATCTTTGAAGACTGCGCTGCAGGATGCAAAGATGTATGATTCGATCTCGCATGAGGAAATTCGGGATATTGAGAGGAAATTAAAGGAGGCATATCGTGATGAGGAAATTTATTGGCAACAAAAGAGCAGAAAATTTTGGTTAAGGGTGGGGGATAAAAATACCGCCTATTTTCATGCATCTACTAAACAAAGGCGGGTGCGTAATAGGATTATTGGATTATTTGATAACAATAATGTTTGGGATGAATCACCCTCGGGTATGGAGCATATTGCCACAACATATTTTGGGGATCTTTTTAAGAAATCAGATGGGGTGGGGTATTACAGAGATGCTTCAAGCAATTGATCCGATTATTACGGATAGCATGAACAGAGCTTTAACTCAGGATATCTCGGAGGGGGAAGTCCGAAAAGCTCTGTTTGCCATGCATCGGAGAAAACCCCAGGTCCTGATGGGATGACAGCTCTTTTCTTCCAAAGGTTCTGGCCCTCTCTCAAGGGGGATCTAGTTTTATTGGTTAAAAAGTTTTTAGAACTGGCAGTTTTGATCCACTTTTGAATGAGACTAATATTTGCCTCATCCCTAAGGTTGATCTTCCGCAACGGATGGTGGAGTTCAGGCCTATTAGTTTATGTAATGTGAGTTACAAAATTATCTCAAAAGTATTGTGTTTCCGATTGAAACGCTTGTTGCCTCTTTTGGTTTCAGAGACACAGTCAGCCTTTGTGTCTGGTCGATTAATTACAGATAATATTCTTGTGGCTCAGGAAATGTTCCATGGGCTAAATACTAACCGTCGGTGTAATTCAAAGTTTTTGGCATTTAAAACAGATATGAGTAAGGCATATGATCAGGTTGAGTGAGATTTTTTGGAGGCAGTTTTGGTTCGGTTGGGGTTTGTTAGGAAATGGATTTCGTGGATCATGTGGTGTGTGTGCTTTTTTTTTTTTTTTTTAAATAGATATTGCAAATATGTTTCATTTTATTAGTTTTAAAAGTATTATATTATTGTTTTGTTTGAAAAAAATAATGTTATTTATTGCTAATTTGCCATATTTGGAAAGTGAAGTTTTTTCTTTACATCTAAAATTTTTGTTACATCATATCATACATACTCTGAATCTCGTTTATGGAAATTTCATTTATTTTAAAGAGTTAATCAGAATAATTTTGTATTTTTCGTCATATTAAATTTAACTGTATTTAGTTTAAAATTCGGTAATATAGATGAAAGTAAACTATCTACACTACAGATAATTTGTATAATATTATATTTATAATTTTATAAGATTTTACAGATTTTTAATTTTAATATCAAAAATTTAACCCATAGTACATATGTATGCTAGTAATATATTAATCCTGTGATACACATCTAGAAGTGTTTAAAAGAGAATAACAATTCCACTTAGCTCATTTTATATCGAGCTAATGCTAAACTGTAGAATACGCACAGTCAATAACCTTTATGCCATCTTTTATTTATGTTAATTAATAAACGTTAGAAGTGGTAATGAGTTAGCCAAAAACATCATTTATAATAACCATAATAGCCATTAAAAAGAAGCTTATGCCTTATATCCGTCAACTTCAAAATAGATTTAAATCCAACAACCATATCAGCTTGTATATTAAATCAAGTTTGTTCAGCATTATGGCGTCTGCTTTATAGTCTTTTCTCTTTTGCGTCGGAACCTGTAAATTAAAATCAAGAGACAAATATAATAGTTTAAGTGGAGATACGAATAAGTCAAAACTTTAGTCTAAATGCTTACATTGTTGTGACATGAGCCAGATATGACTATGACAATGCTTTTGGATTTTGAAACACAACATTTGGTTGTAAATAAGCTTTTGGTTTTAGTGTTGTCATGAGCTGCGCGCATGAGGTGAAAGAGAACTATTTATAGTGTCAATAGTAAGTTGTTATGTGAGAGCTTATAGTTTTATTTGTTTGCAAAAGATTCTAAGCTCAAAAAATTGAGCGGAGAAGAACATTTTCATACGCGAGAGCTTAGAAGCAACACCTGTTCCATATAAAACTCATGAAAAAGGTTAGTACCACAATCTATCCTTTATAATAACAAACTTTAAGAATAAAAAAAGAGAAGAAAAATTAGGTGGATAAATGTACTTATAACTTTGGATTAAAATTTTAGAGATAAAGGTGTGTGGTCTACTGGTCTTCCTCAAGGTAGTTCCATGATAAGTTGAAAGTCTTTGTTTTATTTCCATCCGAAGGCATGGAAATAACTTGGCTAGCATTCAAGATTTGTCGGCTATGTGTCTACAAAAGTGAAAACAAAAAAATATATCATGAGAAAAGAAAAAACATTGTGGATTATATTGGTATAGTACTAATTAAGTAGTATACACGTTAATATAGATACATGATTATAACAAAGAGGCTCTCAAACATAAAAATAAAAATACAAACTAAGAAAAAACATTATCTTATAAAAAAATACCTTGGTGGTTTGACCAAAAAAAGGAAATATACCTTGGTCTTGTGAATGCTTGGGATTGAGTCGTTGCTACGGCTTGACATCTCTAACGAATGCTAGTAATTGAGCTATTGTTGGATTCGAGTAAAGTTTGGAATAGGTTTTTGCTTGATGAGTGTAGACTGTCTAGTAGTCGATTAAAGGTTAGTATTATAGAGAAGGTAGCGTCTAAGTTTATGGTTTAGGTGATATGAGAATATCTTGGAGAGAAAGTAGGAAATCAAAGATACGAATCACAAAAATGGTTATTCCCATTTAATTCTAGGCTGTTTTAATTATACATTTTTTTTGTTTGAAGAAAAACTGATTTCATTAAAACTCTAAACCGATAAAATCGGTTCGGCAGATAGATTCATTAATACAGATAATAAGGTGATTTAGCAATCTCATCTGCCCTTCGGTTGAAGTTCCGCGAAACATGAGAGAAGACAATTTCATCAAAAGCGAGAGAGAGATTTAGGATATCGTGTTGAATCCCATATAGCTCCTTTGAAGAGGGCTCCTAGTTGAGTGCCTTGATTAGCATCTGTGAATTTGAAGCAAAGAAGACGTTTTTGAATCCAAGATCTATGGCGTGTTGTTGTGCTAGATGGAGAGCCATCGCCTTTGCCAGGAGAGCTGAGCTGACATTGGATGCTGTAGATCTGCCATGAATCTCTGATTTTGTGATTGGATCCTGATTCCTTCTTCCACGCAGCGTCTGAGAAACAATTCATGGTATTAGGATGTGACTCAGGCGAGGGTATTGATTGGCGGTGAGAGCGAGCTTCGTGAGAAGAGGGCTTGATGGTTTGAGCTGCAATCCATTCACGCGCTTGAGAAATAGCTTGAGACATGATATCCGGTGTTGTCTCTTTTCAAAGATTTGTTTGTTACGATTTGTCCAAATAGCCCAGAGTATCCAAGGGAGCAGAGGTGCATTACCAATCCATATAGGCGGAAGAGTAGTCCACAATTTGGAAGCCTCAATACCCGTACGTATACTATTGATGAGTTATGGATTGATGATGGCTTTGAACGGTGCTAAAGTCCATACTTCCCGAGCCAATTGACAGTGGAAGAACAAGTGGAGAGTGGTTTCAGGTTGTGAGCAGTGTGGACAAAGTGATGAGTTCTCCACTCCTCTTCATCTGAGGTTTTCTCCCACATGTAATATATCTTTCATGGCTTTCCAGAGGAGATACTTCAGTTTTGTAGAGCATTTGATGTTCCATACCTCCTTCATCCAGTTAAAACTTGACTGGTTTGTTGTTGGTATCACAGGTTCTTCCACCATCTGTGTAGCTGCTTGATACCCCGATTTAGCGCTATAGTCTCCGGATTTAGTTAGAAGCCATATATGGCGGTCAGTGGCTCCTCTCATGCTAGGTCTGAGCTCTAAAATTTCCTTTTCATAGCTTGGAAGTAAACTGACTATTTTCTCTCTGTCCCAAGACTTGGTGATAGGGCAGATTAGATCTTGTACTTTCATTGATAAACTTTGTTATGTAGGTAGTCCCATGGGAGTGATAGGTTTGCCAAGAGAAATCTATGGTTCATACTAGAGCTAAGTATCTGCCCCAGTTCCAATTGCCTTTCCAAGGTGAGATTTCAGCAGATCTCTGCCAATACATATTCCTCGCCATCCATGTGAAGCAGCGGTTTTAACATTGTAGTCTAGAAAGGATGATGAATGACAATACTTGCCAAGCATGATTCTTGCTAGGAGACATGATGGATTTGTAAGGATTCTCCAGCTGATTTTGGCTAATAAAGCATCATTGAAATTAGGTATATCTCTGAAACCCAATCCTCCTACTGATTTGGCTTCTGTAAGTTTAGTCCATGCAATCCAACTCATTTTCTCTTTTCTGATGATCCATTCCACCGAAACCTAGTCAATGCTGATTTTATGCGATTGCAGAGAGAGGCAGTGAGCTTGAAGCAAGACATTGTGTAAGTTGGCATTGCAGCCAACACTGATTTAAGCATTGTGGCTTTCCCAGCAGTTGATAAGAACCTTGAAGACCAGCTCAAAGCCCTCTGTCAAATTTTATCAATGATTACATTGAAGATATCTCTCTTTTTCCTCCCAAAGGATTCAGGTAGTCCTAGGTACTTTCCTAGGCCACCAACTTTCTGAATACCCATAATCTCTTGTGCTTTATCTTTTGTGTTTTCTTCCGTTTTTGTTGAGAAAGTGATCGCCGATTTTCCTTTATTTATTTTTTGACCAGAGGCTTCTTCATATTTCCAGAGAATTTCTAGCAAAGTTAAGCAATTTCTTTCATCTGATCTGCAGAAAAACATTGTATCGTCCGCAAAAAGCAAGTGATTCACTCTCAGACTTCTTTTTGCCACTCTAACTCCAGGTAGGCTTCCATCTTGTTGAGCATTTCGGCATAAGCCTGAGAGGACTTCTCCACAGAGAATAAAAAGGTATGGAGAGAGGGGATCCCCTTGTCTCAGTCTCTTTTGTGGTAAGACCTCTCCTTGAGCTGAGCATTTAGTAGAAATGAGTAGGATACTGTAGTTATGCATTGCATAATCCAGTTAAGCCATTTTGGGGTGAAAACCCATTCGCTCTAGAACTAGTTTGATAAAGCCTCACTCTAGTCTATCATAAGCTTTACTCATATCTGTTTTAACAGCCATATATCACCTTTTCTTAGCTCCAGAAGTTTTCAGATAGTGAAGTACCTCAGGAGTGATTAAGATATTATCTGTGATTGCTCTCTTAGGCACAAAGGCAGACTGGTTTTCTGATATGATTCCTTGTAGTACTAGTTGGAGCCTCTTTGCAAGTAGTTTCGATATGATCTTGTAGAAAACAGAGCAGAGGGCTATAGGTCTATAATCCACCATTTTCTGAGGACTTTGAATTTTTGGAATGAGTCTGATGTGTGTGAGATTTATCTTTGTTGGGAGTGTATTGGCTGAGAAGAATTCTTGTATCTCTACTATGATCTGAGGCCCCACAGTCTGCCAATTAGAATGGAAGAAGCTAGCTGAAATCCCATCAGGTCCAGGTGCTTTATCCGCATGAATCGAGAAGCATGCTTTCTTGATTTCCTCAGGAGATGGAATGGCAATTAGCACTTGATTAATTTCATCAGATATGCAAGGCTGGATTGCATCCTGGACTGTTCTGGCTCTCTCTCCCTCCTGGGTTGTAAACAAAGTTTGGAAGTATTCCGTAATAACTTTCAAGATACCAGCTTCTTCAAAGGTTGGAACTCCTTCATCATTCTCTATGACAGCAAAATTATTGACCACTGTTCTGCCTCTAGTAATAGCATGAAAATACCCCGTGTTCTTGTCTCTCAGGGCCAACCAAAGGTTTCGACTTTCTCTGCTACCAAAATTCTTCCTCTTTCCTGTAAGCCAGCAGTAGGTCTGAGTTAAGAGTAGAGATCAGTAGGGGATTAGGGACTAGGCTTGACATTGCTTCTTCTAGCTTTGTCCTTAAATCCTCTATATGCTTTTGACAGTTTTGCTGAGAGGTTCTTGTTCAGGTTATAATCGCCTTCCAACATCTGCTTATCTTCTCCTCCACTGAATTATGTGGGTCAGAGCTATAGGCTTCATTAATGAGGTTTGTAACTTCCTCATTATCTTTTAATCTTCTGTCATACCTGAAGATCCCTTTCTTTTTTCTCTTTGTGAGATCAAGCACAGTCATAATTGGTCTATGATCTGATCCTTCAAAAAGCAGGTACACACTATGAATATATGGGTACTCCTCAGCCCAGGCTCCATTGGACATTACCCTGTCCAGTCTGCATTGAACTAAGTGGTCATATCTCATCCCTCTCCAAGAGAGAAAATTTCCAGAGTGCCACAGATCATAAAGGTCACACTCAGCCATAAAAGATCCGATGTCTACGCAGGTGCCTTCTGGTCTGGGTGGGCCTCCCTGTTTCTCAGAAGGATCCACAATATCATTAAAATCACCGGTTAGGAACCAAGGAGCTTCTCTATTGCACCCATGTAATGCAAGTAAGTCCCAGATTGCTTTCCTTTTTGCTTTTTCCGGCTCTCCATATACAAATGTGGCAAAGAAAATCTTTCCAGCAGACTTTATGGATGTGTCAATGTAATTCTGGCAAGTATTCAGGATTGTAACATCCACTTCTTTTTTCCAATATAGTGCCAAGCCTCCCCCTCCAGGGCTATGAGGAGAGACAAGAATGTGTGAGGGATAGTTCAGCCAATCTAAGATCTTTTCAACATTTTCATCTGTATTCTTGGTATCCATGAGAAATAGTATATCGGGTGAGATGGAAGAGGACATCTCACGTATACGCTGGCCTGTCATGGGATTCCCCAGCCCACAATAGTTCCAGCTCATAATTGTGAAAATCCACCTTCTGTTTGACTATGGCAGGTATGATTCTTCCTTTTGGTGCAGCTCTATTTGAAGTTTCAGTATTTGTTTCCTCTTGCAAAGTCAGCCTCTGTCTTGCCGGGATTCTTCTTCCTGACCCACTAGGTCCAGCCCCTGCTTCTGTATTTCTCTCAGGAGTATTTTTTCTCTTAGGTGAGCTTTGAATGATTACTCTATTTCTCTTACTTGACTTTATACCAGTCAGTCTTAGTGGAGTTTTGTTGATCTGTTTATGCAGAGGAGGTCGGCCTCTTTTCTTCTTTGAATTTTGTAGAGATATGATTGGGAGATCAGATTGTTGGCTAGACAATGGATGAGTCTCCATCACAGCTCCATTTTGAAGGTCCTCTCTTCTATCCAGGTATGCATTATTTGCTAGAGTTGCAGCTTCTATCACTTGGGCTGCAGTTTCTGCCATCAGACCCTTAGCTTCACCTTGTAATACTCTTTGTTTCCTTGCAGCGCTTTCTGTGGGGTCTGCACAGCTGGTGTACTGCACTGTGACTTCTCTGAGGTCTCCCATTACCTCCTCAGATGTAGGTATTGGGGGAGGAGGAGGTGGAGTAACTTCATTAGTCAGTGTTCTCTTAAGGGATGATCGTCTTGTTCTTGATGAATCAGAGAAGTCCCTTCTGGGGCTATACCTTGAGGTAAGCTTTTCTCTCCATTGTAGATTAGGTCTAGAGGAATAATAAGGTTGTCTTGCAGATGTTCTATAGTTGTCTCCTCTGTATGTCCCCGATGATCTCACAGGAGATCTTTCATTAGGTCCTTTCCTCTGATTTGTCAGTCTTTCTTCAGAGTAGTAGTATTCTCCTCGATACCTATCATCATACTTCCTCTTATTAGAGGGTAAGTCTTCTCTGGAGTGTTTGTAGGTTGAGGATTTAGAAAGTCACTCCGTGGATTCTCTATTGTTTTCTCGAGGTGTGTAGTCAAGTTGTGGTCTATCTCTTACACTCTGTGTAGGTAGAGGAGAAATGTTCCGCTTCTTGTTAGTAAGACCAGCAATGTTTAGACCCGGGCAATATTTCTTTTCATGAGATAGTCTTTGACAATGTGTACAATGATTCTTGAGATTCTTTTAGTCCAGGGTGACCAAGACCTCCCTGCCATCCTTAAATTCCACTATTGTCTCCTTTGTGAGTGGTTTGAGGCCATCCAGCATGACTCTCAACTTGGCTGCAGCTGGTGTAATCTCATGAGTCACAATTTCTCCCAACTTTCTTCCTATGGAGTATAGCATCTCTTTTTCCCAGAAGTGTTTTGGAAGTCCATGCAGCTCTATCCAGAAAGGAATCTGAGATGGGAAGGTTGGAGAGATAATCGGTTCCCATCTCTGAAGAATAACCATCCACTGGTAAAAATGGTAAGGCCTATTATCAATAACCTTCTATATATCTTCTTCATATTCAAAGATGAACTGGAAGCATCCATTTCCAAGATCTGACCCCATAGCTTTGCCTCTCAGTCTCAGATTCCAGCGTTTGGAGAGAAAAGAGAAGAGAGGCCAGAGCCTCTGAACTGTTGGAATTGTGAGTCTTCCCAAAAGAGTGAGGGAGTTTTCTTGAATAAGATCCGCATTGTCTATCTCTGGAGCTCTTATTCTCTTCCTAGGGGGAGGAGAGTAGTCACTTGCTTTAGCTTTGCCTTTCAGATGATAGGGGATTCTGCTACCCATCTTGCAGAAGTATAAGCTCAGTGACTTGGTAGATGTTCTTCTTTGATGTAGTTTAAAATTTCTTCACACAAAGGTGAGAGGGTTCTAGCCAAGAGGCTGAAAGTTTTCTTCCAAAGTTTGCAAAAGTTCTCCTCACCTAGTGAGAGATTTTTAGAAAAGATAACAAAAGGAGCTAGAAAGAGCAAGGAAGTACCAGATTTTACTATTTGATGGGTAACGGTTTTCACCTGTCTTCCTCTTTGCTTGTACTTCAGATACTACGAGATATGTTCTCTTTGCTCCATACTCTTATGCTCTTCCAAATAGTACTCATTCTTCCTTTCTTCTTTGCAGGTTTAAGGATGTTGAAGCAGGAAAGAAGGAGCACTGGTCTTCTGGTGAGAGGCGTCGCCTACGCCGGCTCACCTGTAGGATGGAGCTGAGCCTTAGTGTCTCCAAGTGGTGGTCGGAAGTGTATTTTAGACCATTCCAGCAGATGAAACCAGCAAAACTTTCCCAAAAAGTATAAAAAAGTGGTTGACATGCGCTTTTTCAAAAATCTTTTGCTTGTTTTAGAATCTCGAAACTCATGTCTGAGAGAAAACCCTTTTGTGTACTTTGTCAATATTTGTTTTAGTCAATTAAAACTTTTCCGCCGTTTAGCTCGTTAATTACATGATACTATCATTAACGATTTACAAAGTATTATTTTTTGGTATGTATTTACGCTATTTTTTCTAACTTTACGGTATTTAATTCAAAAATAACATGATATTTGGAAAATTACAATCTGATTTTTTTCGATGATTTGTTTGGTATTTGCAGGATTTAGACCTACTCAAATAGAATCTACTAAACAATTAAAGGGCCCAGAAACTCCAAATCCAATAAACAATTAATTGCGATGCCTGTTTGAAGGATCCGACTCAATGGGTCGGTTTGAGGAAAAATACGCGGACCCTCAATTGGATCTGCGATTTCTGTTTTTTATTTAGACAAAATTACCCTGATGAATTTTAATTAACGCTCTCCACAAAGCTTAATTGAGTGGCAATTTTAGTAAATAGGTTAGACATTTTGGACATTTTTTTCAAATGTACTTCTCTTTTAATTATAAGAAGATGTTGTTTGGTAGACTTTCTTTGTCAAGATGATTTTGACAAACATACGTTACATATATAGTCTATTAATAGGCCTGTTTGAGATTTATTTCATATTGGGAAAATTGGAAATAAATGATCACTAAAAAAAAATTGTCCATCTACACCTTTTTTTTTGAAAATGGTCATTTTTACCTAAAATACCCATAGAATTTGAAAAACCTAAATTTAACAAGTTTCAAAATGTGAAATATAGGAAAATAAGTAGATATACAATAATAGAGGTAATATAATTTTTTTCAAAAAAAAAACATGTATAAGTTGTTTTTTTGATGGACAAAATTGATATAAAAAATTTAGAAAACGTTTTCTGTTGTTCTAAAAATTTAAGATGATGTGTTCTAACATTTTGTACATGTTATATTAAATTCAGGAATAGTTTCTGTTCTAAATAGTTTAGGGGTTCGAAATTCTGAATTCTACAAAATTCAGAATTTGTATTATACGGTTTACTCTATATTCTAAACATTTTAGTATAATCTTTCTACGGTTTACTCTATGCTCAAAAAACGTTAGAATATGTTTTATTCTTTTTACTTTATCTCTGAGAAAATTAGTTGACATCTACTACCAAAAAGTAGATTGTATACTCTGAAACTTTTAGTGATTGCTAAATATAGAAAGTAAATATTTAGAATAGGAAACTGAATATTTATCTAATAATTAGGTAAGATCGTAATTATTTGTTAAGATTGTGTTCTAAAAAATTTAGAAAAAGTTGCCTAACAATTTTAGAAATTTTTCAAACAACCCTAATCGTTTATGGTGTGTAAAACCATTCTCTTCCATTTCTTTTCACCATTTTTGAGCCATGGCAATGCACATCTATGTTAAGAGTGGTGTGTCGAGATTGTTTGACAATCATGAGTGGAGATTTATTATTGATGATGAAAATCTTGGAAGATTACTAACTTTGGAATCGAGTACTACACATGAATAATTGAAGATTATGGTTTCAGAAGCCTATGGAATAGAGCCTAGTATTGTTGATATGGAGCTAAGTTTTTTACGCACAGATCTCAATGCTGATTGTCCTCTTGTCGTTATGATGAATAATAGTCAGGTCACAAATTTTCTTTCATACTATAAAAAGAAGAAAACAGTAAATTTGTGTGTGACATTCAAAGGTGGTGTTGAGGATGTTGGGAGCAAAGTCAAACTGGATTTGAATAAAGAACTAGGGGTTTCAAGTGATGAAGATGACGATGGTAGACCGAATGAAAACCTAGCTTTATTTGTGGGTACTGATGATGCCAAACGAAAGGTTGTTTTAGGGAAAAAAAACATCCGACGAGAACGCCGGTTATGGTGTTGGAATGTCGTTCAAAGGTGTGGACGTAAGGAAGGGTCAATATTTCAAAAGCAAAGAAGTGTTACAAGCAACAACGGAATTGTATGCGATGAAGTACAACTGTGACTACAGGGTTACAAAATCAGATACAAAATTCTGGTGTATTCGCATATAGGATATTTGCAAGTGGAGTCTTCGTGCTTAGTGTTTAAATGAGTCTATGTATTTCAAGATCAACAAGTTTGTGGGTCTCCATACTTGTGCTCCTTCAAAGAAGAAGAAATTTTGTAGGACACCTTCAGCTAAAACAATTGGACATCTCATTATGCAGAATTATGAGGGTGTATTGGAAGGGCCTAAACCGAATGATATCATTAATATTATTCGTACAGAGTATGGTTGTGATTTAACTTACTCTCAAGCATGGGAGTCTCGCGAGTATGCAGTGAACGAAGTTAGAAGAATTCCTGAGAAGAGTTATGGTAAAATACCAAAATACTTGTACATGATACAGGAAGCGAATCTGGGTACGTTTACAAATTATAAAGTTGATTGCGACAGTAGGTTCAAATATCTGTTTATGTCTTTTGGTCAGTCAATAAGAGGATTTTACAAGGGAATGAGGAAAGTTATTATGGTTGATAGAACATTTCTAAAGAACAAATACAAAAGAGTTCTACTAGTTGCTACAGCAGTAGATGGGAACTCTAATTTGTATCCAATAGCATTTGGAATTGCTGATTCTGAGAATGATTCTTCATGGGGTGGTTTTTTTAGCAACTAAAGGTTGTTATTGGAGATGATAAAGATTTTATCTTTCATATCAGATAGGCATGTGTCAATTAGCAAATCACTTGAAAAAATCTATCATTGTCTATTCATGGTATTTGCATCCACCACTTGATTGGTAATGTTATTACATATCACAAGGGAAGGGGTGTGGCTGATTTGGTTTCAAGAGCATCTAAAGCTTATAGAGTTGCTAAGTTTGAAAAAAAAAATTGGAGAAATTTGCAACATCAGTCCTACGATGGGAGTACCTAGAGGATGCTGAGGTTAAAAAATGGGCTCGATGCCATTTCCCTGGATACAGATATGACTTGAACATAAACAATGCTGCAGAATCGATCAATTCAGATTTGAGATCACCTAGAGAGTACCAGTAATCCCTTTATTAGACAGCATCAGAGAGATGTTAACACGCTGGTTTTTTGAGCGAAGAGAATTAAGTGCCAAGGAGAAAGATCCTTTAAATGTTAAGGTGGAGAAAAATATTTCAAGAAAAATAGTGAAAGGTAAATACATTAAAAGTTATTCGATTGGAAGAAACATAATACAGGTTAAAGCGAATGTGGTAGACTTTGTGGTTAACTTGGAGAGAAGGACATGTACATGTGGGAAGTTCCAAATGGGCAAAATCCCTTGTAGACACGCCATCAAAGGAGCTTTTGATATAGGCAATGATCTATATCTATATGCTAATGATATGTACAGCACTACCAGTTGGAGAGAGTACTATGAGGAGACTGTTAATCCAATAGGTATACCAGAGTATGAATGGGGTGTCCCTGACCACGTTGTAGACGAAGAAAACGAAGACATGAAACGGTTGAAGACAAGATAAGAGCGTCCCGTCAAAGAGACACAAGTGTAGCTGTTGTGGTAAAGAAGGACACAACCGATCAACTTGTGATGTCCCTATATAGGTAAGGTGGCTTGTTTTATTCTTTGTTATTCATTTCTAGTTTTTCTTTAAACTTTGTTTACTCTTAATTTTGTCAAGTCTGGTTGATACATTTCATTATTCCCAGCTTGTGGTTGAATTATTCATTTCAAGTTTTTGTTTAAACTTTATCATACGCTATCAAATTCGAGAAAAAAATATGATCATTGTGGTAGGCTCACAAACCAAAGTGTTCACGGTGAATGTCCAAAGGGAAAAAAGCTAACAAATTCCAAAAAAAAAAAAAAACATAAGCATACTCATACGCTCAACCTAGTAATTTGCTGCATCCAATCATGATCATGCACAATATTACTAAGATCACCATCATCTTCTTATTGCTGGTTTTTGCTTCAGCCAAAGCATCCTCTATCTTCTCAAATATCTCTTTTTCCATCTTCTCGTACACAATTTTCTCAAACTCCAATCTCTCAGTTCTGAAATCTTTCAGATGCTTCTCAAACTTAACATTCTTTGCAGTTAGTGTATCTATCTCATTGACCAAAGCCTCATCAACCCATTTAAAGGTGTGATCATCGTTCCTAAGCTACAAGAAGCCCAACTGTTATAATCAAAATAAAAAAAATATACAAACGTGTTTACAAACCAATTTACCTTGTTTGATACAGCAAATCCACAACGATAGTATCTCCGGTAAGGATTGGGATCAGACTTTGATATAAGTGCTATAATTCCTTCCCTGCACCAACATCTCCTTGGAACACCAACCACTCTTACTCTTGCATGAGAACTATTTGATCCAGTCGAATTGCTTGATACATTGCTCATCTTCTTCTCGCAATCGATAGGGTATTAGGTCGATATTAGGTTTCTTAAAATTTGGGATTTAAGTGTTTCATTGTAAAGAAAGTCGGCTTGGTTTTAGACAAAATTAAAGAAAGTCCGGTTTGGTATTAAACGAAATTAAAGAAAGTCTGGTTTGGTATTAAGCAAAATTAAAGAAAGTCCGGTTTGGTATTAAACCAGACTTAAAAGTATGTTTATTGGTTTGATAGACTTGGTGAAGAAACCATCGACATCCTAAAAAGATGAAACCAAAGTCATATCATATATTAAGCTAAAAAAAAAAAAAATCAAAGTCGTAGAATGTGTCAAACTAAAGACATACTAAAAAGATGAAACAAATCAGTCAATTTCGATACTATGAGACTCAAACTTTGGAAGGACATAGTTCTTCATACGCTCAAGTAATAGTGGATCCTTTGCAGCTTCCCACAGATCGACAGCAATCTTCAAACGCGCATATTTGATGTCCTCATCGGTCATCAAATCCAAACTTAGAGATTGAATATGACACTCGATGTATTTCAATGCGTAGACCCTGCAATCGCTATGCGACTTATTCAACTCGGATAATACCTTCATGTCTATGATTTCATATTGTGTCAAAAGAGATGTTTTTCCATTCACCTTTGCATTAATTTCTTTCAAAATCTTGGGATGCACATTGCGAAACACTCGACATACCTTCTATTCTTGTGTCCAGCACAGTGGAAGACTTCAACAGTTCTTAAGACGAAGTTAACGCAAACAGACATCCAGTGGTTGCCGTTGATGCAAATCGGAGCGTATATCCTGTCGACATTTGTACCTCATTGTTTTCCTGTCCTTCCGTGAGAAGGAAACTCACCATTGTTTTCCTGTCCTTCCGTGAGAAGGAAACTCACCATTAGGATAATCGAGAAGTCTACTATCCCATTTGTGCTGCCGCTTTGTTTTCAAGTACTTGGTGTATTCCACTTTGATTCTCTCACTAAACATGCAATTCATGAAACCCACACGGTCTGACTTCATTCGACCTAAAGATGTTTTCTCCTGGAATAAATACATCATCGCATCCATTTCCTTGAAAACAAATAAAAGTGAAATTTAAATTTAACCATGGTAAAATAATGAACAAATTAAGTATTGAAAAAATCAAGTTTATACTTACTTGATTGTGTAGCCACTTATTGTGAGAAATGGCACCATCAAGCAATTCATGATTAATTACCGATGGACCCAACTTAAGTTGCTCGTAACTGTGAAACAAATAGTAATTAGTAATCTAAAAATTTTAAAATCTGGACAATTGTAAAATTGATGCTTAGAATAAAAATTAGAAGACGTACCCAAGATTCCTTTTTCATGCTTCCAAAGCATTTCATTTAACATCGGATACAAAAACCAAATCAGCATCTTCCTCATACTTACTGGCATCTGTAGGATCAACATCGGGTACACATGGTTTTTGCGAAAGATGTCCTAATGTTTTTTCTAAGAAATCTTGAGTGCTCAATAAATCTTGACTGTCAATGTTTAGGTCTATGGCACCCGGTTTGGTAAACAAATTATCGAAAAGAATGTTGTCTTTCTGTCAATAAAAATATCAAACAAAGTTTAATGTTTACAAACAAATACATCCAAAAAGAAAAATTAAAGTTTACAATACAATACATAAGTTCACCAAGACAATTACAAAACATAAGTTTACAATTAGCAGAATATTTTCAAATAACTTACATAGCCAAATGTTTACAAAAAAAGAGAAAACATAGCCGATTTCCAAAACATTAGAGAAGAGAAACAGATTGAAGTGTCAGAGAAAAAAAAAGAAACGTGGAACGACGTAGATTTGTGTTTTGAAAAGAAATCGTTGGACGTGGATCACAACGCAATCACAAACACGATTCTACCAGATCCGCAGGTAAACGTTTCCGATTCAAAGCAATTACGACTCAATTTATCAATGGAACATCAGCAAGAGAATTCACTCTTGAGCAAGGGCGAATCAGCGTTGACGATGGGCTGTGGGGATCGGTTGATCAAACCAGTAGAAATACCTATTTTCAATGGAGTTTATCCGTGTATTTGGATTTCGAAGGTTGAAAGATTTTTTCGATTCGCTGGATATAGTGAAGTGGAGAAGTTAAGTTTGGTGTCGTCACACATTGAGGGAGATGCTTTGAGTTGGTTTAAGCATGTATCTTTCACAAATTGGAAGGATTTCAAGTCACGGATGTATGTTCGGTCTGGGAACGTCAAGCCTCGAAGCCCACCAATACAAACTTCTGATTATGAAGTGGTTTTGGTAAAAGGCTCAATGCAAGAGTCAGATTCAGCTAAGAAAGATAATGACTCGGAAGGTTTTTACTGAGATAGAGAAATCTGTTTGTGTGAAGGAATTGTGTCATCAACAAGCTTCAGTCTTGGAAGTAGCTGGCAAAAGATTTCAGGAAAACATCAAGATGGCTTCAGTAAAAGAAAAAGAACGACTGAAATCAGAGAAGAAGAGGAGATGTTTGAAAGCTTGGAGGTTTAAATTCAAATATAACAAGTCAGAGTCAAGAAAATTAATCAAACATCAGCTCTTTTCTAGTGAAGATGGTAAGTCCATCGATTTTTTTTTTCATGCTACAGTTAGATTGGTGCAGAGGAGGAGAAGGTTTCAGAGCCTTAAAAGGCAGAAGCAAGCTACCATGTCATTGGTGATGTCCAACTTGAGGATGATGCATGTTTCAAAAGGGCTGAAACAGCTTATTAATGGGGATATGCAGCCATTGCACCAGGAGGCTGGCGGAGTGCATCAGCTTGTGGCTCTAGATGAAGCCGGATCACAGGTGGACTTGTATCAGTTTCGCTGGCTGAATCAGCAATCTCTACAACAAATTGAGGAGTATATAGTGGCTGGAGACCAGTACATACTCATAGGAAGATGGTATATCAAGCTGTTATAGCTACAACAATTGGTCACAGTTTTGCACACTTATGAGAAACAAAGACTAGGAGATTTCAGTCAATCTTCTCTTCTAGTTGCTGCAACACTTTGGAGTACATTGATAAACTGGGGGACTGTGAGTTACCATACTTGGCACCGTTGGAAAGCTCGATTAAAACAGAAGTGTGTTGGCAACATTACTGCAAAACAGAGTTATGAAGGGAAATTTATTGGCTTGTACTCAGCATATGGGGACAGGAGCGTCTATTATTCGGTGTGGCATTGTTGGAGAAAGAAGAATCTGCAGCTCGTTAATCTGAACAATGGGTGTTCAGAGCCACAAAGTCCGGACCTGCACCTTCATGGAGTCACTTACTATCAATGGGTACTCAGCATATGGGGACAACAGCTTTGCCAAGGCAAGAATGGTCGTCTTCTTTGCTTGTGTCAATCCCATTTGCTCATTCACAACTTGAGGACAAGCTGTCGTCAAACGGGGGAGTATTGATAAGCACATGTGAGGAGCTAAAAAGAAGAATGAGAACAATGTATAGTATAAAAAGAGATAAGAGTAGTATTGTAAACACCATCCTGCGTGATCATTGATGTGTAAAGAGAAATAAGAGCTTATGTGCTCTGTTCTTGGGTGTTAAGGGAGGAGAACTGTAACTCCGACCTTATCAACTCAGGGTTTGATTCATTGTCATGAGGGTTTACGGATAAGAAGTCTTTTACGTTCTTATCAGTACACCCAGTGTCGTAACATTTACAACAGTGATGAATGGTCTTTGTCTCCAGGGTTGAGTTCTCGAAGCAGTTGATCTGTTTGATCAAATGGCTGAAATTGGATTACACCAAATGTCATCACATTCACCACACTGATCAATGGTATCTGTCTCCAAGGTCGAGTTCTCGAAATAGTAGCTTTGGTCAATGAGAAGGTAGAAAAAGGTCATGAACCTAACGTAGTTACTTACGCAACAATTGTAAATGGAATGTGTAAGATGGGCGACACTGACTCAGTCTTGTATCTGCTTAGGAAGATGGACCAAAGCCACATCAAAGTCAATCTTGTAATCTATAACGCCATCATTGATAGTCTTTGCAAAGACGGACATCATAGCGATGCTCAAAATCTCTTCAGTGAAATGCACGAGAAAGGAATAGTGGCAGATGTGTTTACCTACAACAGTATGATAGACGGTTGTTGTCGCTTTGGTACATGGAGTGATGCCGTGCGGGTTTTGCGAGATATGATTGAAAGGGAAATCGATCCTGATGTTGTAGCTTTCACTGCATTGATCAGTGCATCAGCCAAAGAAGGGAAGTTCATTGAGGCTGAAAAATTGTGGGACAAGATGCTCCGTAGGGTATATATCCTGATACAATCACATATAGTTCAGTTATCGATGGACTGTGCAAGCACGATCGTCTAGATGATGCAAAACGCATGCTTGATTTGATGTCTAGCAAGGGTTGTTCTCCAAACCTAGTTGCTTTTAATACCCTAATTGAGGGATACTGTAGGGCTAAGAAGGTTGATGATGGAATGGAACTTCTCCGTGAGATTTCTAGAAGAGGCTTAGTTGCCGATACAGTTACTTACACCACTCTTATTCACGGGTTCTGTAAATGCGGAAATCTTAATGCTGCCCAAGTCCTTTTCCAGGAGATGATTAATCAGGATGTGTGTCCTAATACCATAACTTGTAACGTTTTGTTGTGCGGTTTCAGCGAAAATGGGAAACTAGAAGAGGCTTTGAAATTGTTTGACGTCATCCAAAAGAGTACAATGGATGTTGATACTGCTACTTATAACATCATCATCCATGGATTTTGCAAGGCTAGTAAGGTGGACGAAGCACGGGACTTATTTTGTAGTCTCCCCATCGATGGTGTTGAGCCTGATGTTCAAACTTACAATATAATGATATATGGGTTTTGTAGCTTTGGTAGATGGAGTGATGCTGAAAAATTGTTGTGTGATATGATTTATAGGCAAATCAATCTTGATGTTGTAATTTATAACACTCTTATCCACGGGTTCTGTGAAGTGGGAAATCTTATTACTGCCCAAGACCTTTTCCATGAGATGATTTCTCAGGGTGAGTCTCCTCATACCATAACTTTTGGCATTTTTCTGCACGGTCTCTGCGAAAATGGACAGCTAGAAGAGGCTTTGGAAATGTTTGAGGTTATCCAAAAGAGTAAGATGGATGTTGATACTGCTAATTGTAACATCATCATCTATGGAATGTGCAAGGGTAGTAAGGTGAACGAAGCATGGGACTTATTTTGCAGTCTCCCCATCGATGGTGTTGAGCCTGATGTTCAAACTCACAATATAATGATATATGGATTCTGTGGAATAAGTGCAATTTTAGAAGCAAATGCGTTATTCCGTAAAATGAAGCACAATGGAAATGTGCCAGATCACTGCACATACAATACACTAATCAGAGGATGTCTTAGAGCTGGTGAAATAGATACCTCAGCTGAACTTATCACGGAGATGCAAAGCAGCGGGTTAAGTGGAGATGCATTCACCATGAAAATGGTTGCTGATATGGTATCTGATGGTAGATTGGACAAGAGCTTTTCGGATATGCTGTCTTAGTGTCTCTGGAAAAGAGTGACCGTCTTGATCTTGTTTCTTCCATGGTTTATTAGACTCACTTGTGTCTATCTCTTTGTTTCTTTTCTTTTCGGATTCTTAGTGTTTCTTGTGAAGAAGTCCTCTCTTGATCTTGTTCCTTCTATGGTATGTTAAACTCACTTGTGTCTGTCTCTTCACAAGAAACACTAACACAGCAAGAGGGTTCAATGCTATCTGTCTCACTTGTGTATGTTATTTTCGGATGTGTCAATGCTATATGTAACACGTAAGAGGGTTTTGCAAAATTTTCAGGTTTTATAACATGTGCTTGAGAAAAAACAGAAGAGAAGGAACAAAAGGTGAGTGTCTGAGGAACAATTAACGTGGTGGATCTGCTTTGTTTCTTGCTTCTTTTTCTCTAGTTTACAGAACACCCTTGGGATTGAAACCAAACCTTATCTTATCTCTGTTTGGAATAGCTTGGCTAATCTGTATTCCTTGTACTCAAAAGTTTGTAGCTTTTACTTGTGGAGTAGATATCAAAATTGATTCCGGTTTGTTTTGGATAACTTTTTCACTTTGAACTTATGATTTAACTTCTTTAGAAAAGATGTTAACACTATAAATACAGTAAACACAAGTTTGGTCTTTTTAAGTTTGGTTCGGTGTCTTAAGAAACCTTGGATTGTAGCCAGCTCGTAGAAATTCTTACTGAACTTGTTCTGACTTCTGAATCTTGACGAACTTGAATGCGAAACAACATTGAGTTTTCCTGATTACAAGCTTAAGATGCAGATTCCAACTTAACCTCTTGCTGATTTGGTGTGTTTGTTTTGCAGGATCATCTATCAATTAGAGGATGAATAAAAAAGAATAGAAGACTTTACAGTTTTTAAAAAATTTATTCCAGACGAATTCAATTTGTTATATCGAAATCTATCATCCTTCTTGGTCTTCTTGCAAACATGTAGAGATTGGAGTCAGCTTTTGTGTGTGTGTGTGTGTCTATTAGATTTTATATCAAACATTTGCGTTTTGTTGGTGTTAAATAATAGAGCAATTCGTATTCTTTAATTAAAGATGGTTCGATGTGAGATAATACTTCTGTTAATAACGTAAGAAGGTACATTGAAACGTTGTGGCCACTAATAAGGTGATGGAGCCTCCCTGCCGCATAGTGCGCAAATACATTCATGATGATAACAAAATTGAATTTTACAAGATGAGAAACAACTATTTTTGCAATCTTGATTGCTAAAGCAACTCCCAAAATATTGTTGGGGATGCTTAGGTGGACATTCCCCTCCAACACACTCCACATGTTGTGGACTTTGCAGCTCCCTTGCATTTGACATCGACACACCTATACGTATTCATTCAATCATATAATATACCATCATTCATCACTCAATTCATTCAATCATATGATATATTATCATTCATCACTCAATTCATCTTTCAAAGAAAAAAATGTGGAAGAGAAACTTACATGAGAGAAGGATTGCGGCAAGAACAATGAGCAATGCTGTCTTTGATACTGCCATGTCTTTTTCAACTTTTGATCTATATGTTTTTATTACTTTTTGACTGATGCGAAGCTATATGGTCTTTGTGTCGATTTATAATTTATATCTTTGGCAATCGACATTTATGTTAACAGTACATTTGGTGTTTTAGTCTTTAAGCTATACTTATTTACAAATTTAAATTCTAAAAAAATAGATAAAAACAAAATTTATCTAGATTAAAATACATTTGATGTTTTATCCTTTAAGTTATACTTATTTACAAAATTAATCCCTAAAATATTACACAAAAAAAATCAATTAGACTCCTAAAGTATCTCTAAACATTTGGTTTATAATTTCCTTAAAAAAAATTATATTTGTATATAAAATATCTTTTTTTCTTTAAAAACTCTAATATTCAATAATAACTATATTGTTTGATATGAAACAATTAACTTTTTTAATGATTACTAATATGTTGATAAAAAATGTGAGAATATTTATTTCAAGACTTAACTCTAATAAATTAGAACATTTATAATAGGACAATTCTTGGTGAACCAAATTTTGTTTTCTTTATAATATAATTTTATCAGTACGTCACGATACCTTTTAAAGATACAATTTTTTCACGGGTTAAATCTAAAAACACTAAAAATTTATGGGTTAAATTTAAAGATACTAAAATTTTTAAAAACTAATAATATAAGAATAATTATTTTACGGATTAAATCTAAAAAATGTAACCTTAAGAAAATGTATCATTTGCATGTTAATTGTTCACGTGTCTTAGGAATTAAATATACTCACTCGGATATAAGGTTTGCAAATTAAATACTCACCCTTCTTGTTTGATTTTCTCAACTTTCTGAACTCAAACAAATTCAGGGGAAAGATTTCATCAATACTCTCAAAACTGACCAGCATGATGGTTTGGTAAGTATCTCCTCGCTTAAATAAGTTATAAATATTTACCTTGTGATACTAATGTTTATAATTGGTTTTATCAACAGCAGTATAAGTGACAATCAGTTTAGAGGAAACCTTCCAAATTTAATAGAGAACTGGACAGAGTTTGTAAGATCTTTATTTACATATTACACTCTTTGTTGTTTAATTAACTTTTAAACTGCTATGCTAATGATGATGTATGTGTGCATGAGAGTTCTTTATGCAAGTGGGTTATCTGGGCCTATACCTATGTCAATAGCTTAGTTGTGTCAATAGCGCATCTCATAGTCTATATGTGTAGTGTTTATCATATTTATTGAGAGTAAGGTTTATTGACTCAGCCCAATATTATTTTCACAATGATAAGCGACATGACTGGACCTGAATCTTTATTTATTAATTTATTATTTTGATGTATTACACAATCTCTCATGGTTGTCCACATATTCCGTAATTCCATTATCAAGAACGTCATTTGTGGTTAATTATATACAGACAGAACAAATTTTATACCAAAAGTCATTAGTTTGTGTATAATTTTATATCCGAAAAGTCATTAGTTTTGTGTATAAATTTAAAACATTAAAGTAATAAACAGACATCATAAAATTTTCAGTTACCTTTTTACTCTCTAATAAAAAAATTCCAAACCTCATCCAAAAATATGAACTAAAACTTAAAGATTTAGTTAGTTTATCATTTTAATGTAGTTGTCACAATTTATTGTATTATGCATAAAATTATTTTACTAAAACTCAATTAATTTATACATTTATTATAATTAGGTTTGGAAATCTGACTATGTTATATATGTGTGCTATTTTGTAGCAAATTTTGTGCATATGTTATGAAAAATTTGAGCATTTTTGTGGTTGTTTGTCTTTCTCATAGTTCAAATACTAATCACCAAATCAATTGGATGGTTTTATAGTTATTAACAGCTTAATGTATGAAATACTCATATTAGAACATATAAAATTTTTATATTTCAATGCACCATATAACCAATAGTTTGTTTTCGTTTTCTCGCTAATAACTTGAGTGGCTCTATACTTTTAAAATGGGGTGTTTTGCCACTTATCAACATGTAAGTGCATATTAACTCATCTCACAAAGATACGAATTTGTAAATAAATACATATTTCCATTTGAAACGATAAGAGATAATGAAAAATTATTTTGATTGCTATGAGGATATCTTCTAATACTCTAATCAATTATTTCGAAAGTCAAAACACAATCATACTCTTCCTTATCTAATTTTTCTGGGCTTAATTGATATTCTACAATTATATTGTTATTTCAAAAACTGACATCTCAAGAATCTCAACTAAATAGTATAGTATATGAATAGATATATATGTATAATATTAATTAATTATATTATATATTTATTATATTTACATAATTTTGTTATTCATCTTATTGCTATATATTTTGAATTGAGCCAAAACTTTTGAAACCAAACCTTTAAAAAAAAAAAAAGGGAAATAATTGGCTTTGTAAAGTGTAAACAGCGGTATAAGTGACAACTAAATGAAAAATAAGTTATGCACTAAATAGGTTTATATAAAGTAAATGTATTGTCAATTATTACTGTTGTATACCCTAGCTAATCTCTATTTATATACACTCCTAGTAACTACTATTTCCGTTTTTTATTACTTGACATTCTAAAATTAAATTTTTATTTTATAGTAGTTACACTTTTATAGTTTTATCTAACTGTTTTAATGTTTTGATCAGTAAAAAAATTAGAAAATATATTAAAAATAAAATAGAAATTTAATGATCTTTTAATTTGTGTGATGGAGTACTATATAACACAACTTTATAACAGCCTATAAACTTCAATTTAATTTATGTTGTTCCTTCATGTTTTGCTCTAATTCTATTTTCACTTTGATCGCTGAAACTCGGATGAAAGCGTAATTTGATGTTTTGAACTTAACACAGACTTCTGAAGACACAGGATCTTCAAGGGTCTTTTCCCAAGGAGCTTGTTGGGCTTCCATTCCTACAAGAGATGTAAGTCAAATGTAATATGGTATAGAACTTTACTTACACTGCCAGCTTGTGCATCTTAGGTCTTAAAAAATAATTTTGTTATTGTTGACTCCTTTACAGAAATCTCGTCAGGAATTACTTGAGTGGTTTCATATTAATGTGTATATATGTATGAAAATTCTGTGTACTCAACATCTTAGGATGTTGTTGGCCAAATGCATCACCCTTCTTGGAAACCGCTTAACTAGTCCAATCCCCAAGGAGATTGGAAACATTATCACTCTCGAAAGACTTGTGAGTACCACAAACTTTTCGATCTTATTTGATTGTGTTAATTAAAGTTGGTTCAGTTATTGTTCTTGTATCTAAATAAATTACTTCAGGGTTTATTTATGAAAATATGAGTGTTCATTGATCCTTTGTTTGTGGTCAAATACTGAGTGCCCTGCAGTATTTACGCTATTGATTGACATAGCTATTTCTAATTTATGAGAACTAAAACTAAACTTGCATATTTATATCACCACGGGATTAGATCAAATTTAGATTTTACTAGTCTTGATTTTTGTTAATAACTGAATGCCCTGCCTCTTACTTATTCTTGAATCAAAAGTACTCTGAACTATACGAAAAGTCATTAGTTTTGTGTATAATTTTAAAAAAGTAAAGTAATAAATAAACATCAAAAAAATTCAGTTTCCTTTTGTCTTTCTAACAAAAAATTATGTGTAGGATTTCTGACTATGTAAATATGTGTGCGATTTTTTAGCAAATTTTGTGCATATGTTATGAAGAAATAGAGCATTTTTGTGATTGTTTGTCTTTCTCATGTTTGTCTTTCTCATAGTTCAAATATAGACCACCAAATCAGTATGATGGTTTTATAGTTATTAACAGCTTAATGTATGAAATAATCATATTAGAACATATGAAATGACTTGTATACTTAAATGCTCCATATAATTAATGGAGTTTTTTTTTTGGTTCTCTCGCTAAGAATTACTTGAGTGGTTCTATATATACCTTCAAAATGGAGAGTCTTGTCACTTGTCAACAAGTTAATATGTAAGTTAATGTCAACATGTAAGTTAATTCCTTGCATTGTATTGGACTCGCTTGTCAACATGTAAGTTAATACCTTCAACATGTAAGTTAATTCCTTACATTGTTTCAAATTTTGATTATGTTATTCTTTTGGTAGTAACTAATTGTGTCTTTGTTCTCGTGTCTTGAAAAATAACATGCTCTCTTGACTCTTACCCCCAGAGCTTGGGCGACTCTCAAACCTTAGACAGTCATGTTTTTTTTGATTGATCTGCTTGTTATGTTTTTTCTAGAGCAACTTTGGTAGATAACCATGGTATTTTCGTAAAATAGAGAGAATAACTATGAGTCAGTTTTCTTTAGTAAATGACTCTTTTTATGGTGGGATAGGGGTATAGTAGTTACCAAATTAACCTTGTAATTTACAAGTTTTACAAATCTGAAAATTTAATATGAGATATAATTTGTGACTGAAGAAATGCAGAGAGATAAGGCTACAATAAGTCATAGTGAGTACCCAAATTAAAGCTGAGGTTACAGTTGGAGGAGATGGTGGTTGTAATTTTTACGGAGGTGTCTATGGTGGTGAGTGAAAGTAATTACAGAGGTGGTGATAGTGTAATTTTTAAAAATAGCATGAATCATGTTAAAATTGCATGTAATTGTCATTCTAAATAGCATGTGATATTAAAAAATAGCATTTTTGGTTGGAGTAAATAGAAAAAGCATGCGATATTCTCATTTGTTGGTTTATATCATGTCATTTATATAAAAAACACTATGAATTACAATAGTTTTCTAAAAAAAACATGATAGATAAACACAAATACATGTAAAAATATTAAAACACATAGTTCCTCTAAAAATGTACATCGGAGGAGATAATGAGAATGAGAAAAGTAGATGGTGGTGATGATATTGGAGATGGTGGTCGGAGGTGACGGTGATGAATTTGGTGGATAAAAGATGATGGAGAAGGCGGTAATTGTTACGGAGATGATGGTGATGAACTTGGCGGAGTGGATTTGTGTTGGTGGTGGTGAGTTTTTTTATGAAGTTTTCCTTTAAGAAAAAAATGAGAGATGTTTATGTATTTTGATGAGAGAGAAAGAAGAATGAAGTAAGAGGAAGAAGAATAAAAATAAACAAAAAAAGAAAGAAAGAGAAAGAAGAGAGAAGGAGACGGGAGGAAAGCAACGTAATTTTAATTTGCATAGAGGACACACGGAGTGATAGTTATTTTATGAATTATTTCTAAAATATAGTCATATAGTATATATAAGCTTCTTTCTATTCACACTAAAATTCTTGTTTGATTTTGTCAGCTTTCTGATTTCAAACAAATTTAAGGGAAAGATTATATCTACATTCTCAAAATTGACAGGGTTTTGTAAGTATCTCCTTGTTTAAATAAGTTATGGCGTTATGCACTAAAATAAGTTTATCCGTTTATGTAAAGTAAATATTGTCAATTATTGTTGTTGTATACTCAAGCATGCGAAGAAAGCCGGCCTTACCTTTAGCAACAAGGGCGACCCTAGCTAATCTCTATTTTTATACTCTTACATAAACTATCAATAAGAATCATCTATTAGATAAACCCACAATCTTTTATGGAAAGCTATAACCATAAAATCATAAAAGATAGAGATCACGGCACTACGTAACGCTGTCCTAGACAGCTAGACTCCTAACTACTATATAACACAACTTTATAACACAGCCGATAAACTGTAGTTTCAATACCAACCAAAAACTTCTTAATAATATCAATGTTACATAACAACAAGTCGAAGCTTACCTCAGCACAAACATTACTCATTCTTCCATTTAATATTCAAGAACATCGCTTCTCACCATTCTTGTGTTTTGTTTCCAGAGTGATTCAAGAAAAAAGGATGGATGGACATTAATATGTAGAGAATGTTGAATCATTACATACATAAAACACATAATAATAAAATAGCAAAAAAACAAAAAAAACTATGATGAAATAACAAAAAATAAATGTTTTAAAATAATCAAAAAAAGACAGCTGGGCCAAGCTAACCGAGCATGTGTGTCTCATCCCCATCATGACCTGTCTCCGGCGGTGGAGGATGTGGCGGCGCAACGGCGAAGATCAATGCATTCAAAGCTCGAATCTGCATCTCCATGGCAACAATATAATCGGTGGTTTCTTCCAAAACCACAGGCAACGGTTGTTTCCGGCAACCGGGAATTAACCGGCTGAGCAGCTTCACCTTCCTCTGTACAGCTGGCCTACCTTTCCCCTTCAACCTCATAACCGTCGCTGTTTTTTTCCTTAACCGGTTATAAACATTCCCTGTGGTTATCGAATCTCTCGACCGGTTCTGTTTCCTGAACTTGAGCTTCACGGCTTTAGACAATATAGCTCTGCTCCACAGTGTTCTTCCTCTCGCCGTAACCGCCAGTGATCTATAAGCTGCGTCTCGTACGGCTACACCACCTCCGCCGCGAGGAGATGGAGACGACGACGGCTTGGTGGCTGAGCTAATCCGTAGCTCCCTTAAAGATTGAATGATATTAGTAGAGTAGATCTGCTGTTGCTTCTCCGATCTCCATTTCTGCACCGATGATTGAGACGGTGGTTGCGGCGATGAAGGTTTCTTCTTATTACGTTTACGCCGTGATTGATCGTAAACAACAGAGGCTTGATTCGTCACCGGAGAAATCGACTCCATGTGTGAATCAGTTACATTAAAAAAAAAATCAAGAAACTAAACTGAAAGAACAAAAAAAGAAAACAAGATTAGAGATGTGTTAATGATAAAGATAAGAGATTAGAAGGTGATTAAAGTATATAATTACATTAAGAGGAGGAGAAGGTGAGACGTCAACAAAGAGAGTGTTATGTGGATGGAGGAAGAAGAATCCTTTTTTATTAAGCAAAAAGGAAAGGTAATGGTGGTGGTGGGATTCGATTTTTATATTATCCTTTTCTTCTCCTATCCATGTGATCTCCACTCTTCATATCTCTCTTTTCTCTAATTTTTCTTATATTAATATAAATATTACCATCATTAATGTTGACTTAAATCAAATAAAACTAGTACTGTAATTTGCTAAACTACTTGTTGTTATAGGTTGACAAAAAAAAACAATATTAGTATAAGAGTTGGTATCATGGTATGCGGGTTAGTACGCGGCGTATTTTAAAATTTGGTTTATTCGATCCAAAATGCACAAAAGAAATGTTTCCAAAATGAGACATTAATCCACGATTTTTTCTAGACTCGATATTATGCAGACACTAGTAAAATCGTACGTACTAGTAGAACTTTATTGCTTTTACCATTTTTTTTTGTTACACATTATGATATTTGATTGTCCGATTACGTACATTTTCTTTTTCTGCCCACTAAAATGTGTGTGGCTCTCAATTGTTTGTGTCCATGTTTTATACGTTTTCGACATGTGCATATATTATCATATATCTTTGGCAATCGACGGATGATGATGCTCTTGTGCCAAGTCATACCCCCACTTAACAAAAAGTTTAAATTTACAACCTAAAGTTTTGTTTCTGTGCTAAACCATACATGCACCTTAACGTTGTTAAATTGCCGTGAAATAGTGGTGACATAGATGCCACGTGTTAGTGCAAAACCTAGAATCGAATTATTTTATTAATACGACGTAGTTGGAGTGTGGACAGAAATTAAAAGCAACATCGAGCATGTCATCTCATATTTTACTTTATTTTTCACAAAACTTGTCGTCTCATTAATCTGCTTTTAACTCTCGACGAAGAACACAACAATTAGGGCTTCACTTCTTCTCTAACCACTGACGAATCCGAAGTTAGTAGAAACTAGAAACGCTTTTCGAAGTTAACGAGTTTTCTGGAAATGGAATCAGAGTTTCTCATCCCTTCACCCGCTGGAAAAATGAGGTAATTATTTTGAAACCAATTTTGGGGTTTTCACTTAATTTATCTACATATCATATAGATTTAGTTAAATATCTAACTTTATCTGTATATATTAGATGTGATGTGTGTTTATGTCTCAGAATATACAATTGTTTCCTAATTAGACACAACGTCTTGTTTATGAACACCAAGTCATGCCTTACGTGTAATATCATATAAGAAGTTTAAGCCGGAGTACTATGTCTTATAATATTAATTGTATCTGAAACGTCTTATAATAATTGTATCTGAGTACTATGTCTTATAATACAACGTCTTGTTTTTGAAGCAATTGTATCTGAAACCACCTTTCTTGAAATCATCTCTAGAAGAATTCTCTTGCAAGAAATATGTAACACGGTGAAGCGCTTGGCGGGCTGCTATCATATTCTTCACATCTTTAGATGAAATGAATGACTTAGGCAGATGAGTGCACACATTAACCATATCAAACTCCAGTTCTTCTCTTAAACCATTAAAGTTCTTCTTCACAAACTCTCCAAACGTAGGAATGTGTACAACTTCTTGCATCGTTGTCTCTTAACTTCTTCCCTCACGTTCTCATCATCTTCCTCTTTCTTTTCAGATCTTTTTTTCTTCCTTTCATCAGATTCTTTCTTCTTCTTCTTCTTCTTCTTCTTCTTCTTTTCCTCTTCTATCATCTTTTTAGGTTCTTCTAATTCATGTACATGTTGCTCGTACTTAGCCTCTGTGTTCTCAAGAAAATCAATGATTGACTCCAACCTCTTCTTCCATCCACTGATCCACAAGATGATGAAAACAATTTACCAAGTTTACTGACGCGATCTTTAAAAAACACATTGAGAAGAGCTTTATTCTTTTTTATCCCCATTCTTTCGCCGTTTCCAGAAAGAACTATATTCCCCATACCGTAAGTTGCACGTTCTAACGTAGAAGTTCCATAGAATAAGGACGAGAACCTTGAAAATACTTCAGTAATAGCGGGGTTTGTAGGAGCACACACAATTGTTTCCTTAGATAAAGCCAATAGCCTCGACACAATTGCTACAATAGCTGTGTTTGTAGGAGCACATACAACTGTTTTGCACTTTAGTTTTAGAAGAACAGAGAGAAGAGTTGCGACCGTCTTTGTTTTGCCAGTACCAGGAGGTCCCCATATCAGTTTCACACTCTTCTTGTGATTACAGACAGTTCCTTGTCTTAAGGCAACCCAGAATTGCAGCTTCTTGGGAAAAGTTCAGTTTTGCTGAACGGATGATATCCAAAACACGGTCAGAATCAGAATTTTTAACGTCAGTCTCACAAGAAAAGCATTGTTCAGTAGCCTGCAAGCAAGTAAATGATACGGTTGGTCACTTGGTTTAGTGTTTCATTGTGAAAAGAAGGCTAATGATATGGACTTTGAGTGAGTAGTTTGAAGAGAACTAGAGAAGCCGTTAATGGAATTGGAAATTCTGCAGTTACAATCTGAGAGTTGCAGTTGCAGTCTGAGAGTACAAATAAGAGAGATGAGTATCGAGAGAGATTATGTTGAATATTGTGAAGAGTGGTCAAGCGATGTGCTTGTGTTTGGAGAGGTGAGCTAGTGATGTGCTAGTCTCTCTCTTATGGTGTGTTGGGAGCTGAACTAGTGATTTGCTTGTCTCTCTCTGTTCTCTCTCTGTTCTTATCAGTTAGTTTGTAATCGGTTGGTTGTGCAATTGGAGTTAGCGATATCTTAAATCTATCATTGGTGCGGTGAAACTGTGATCGGAGCTTCAACGCGATGAAGACAATGGAATCTGTGATCTATGAAGATGTCGATGATGATTGTATGGATTCGCCTATCTTCACCGGAACAGATCCGTCATTGTGGATCCCAAAAGTGGAGAGGCTTTTCAATCGTGGCTGTTTCTCAGATGATGCGAAGCTTGATCTAGTCTTCTTGTATTTAGACGGAGTTGCATTTTCATGGTTTATGCGAGAGATAAATAAAGAGAAAATTATGGATTGGAGTGTCTTTAAGCAAAGAGTGTTGGCTCAATTTGCTCCGGTGAAGTATTGTTCATCATCCGAGGTCGAATCGTTTTGTGTTCATGAACCGGTTCCAACAGAATCATCCGCTCAAGAAGTAGAATCGATTTCAGAGCTTGAAGCGGAGACACATGAATCAAACATGGAGACTGATGGTGTTGAACAACCTAAGGTATCAAATTCAGAACTGGAACCTAGCCTTACATTTCGCAATGAATCATTGGATGTCAAGGATGATTTCTCATATGTGTTCTTGGAGAAATCATATCTGGTCGATGCTTCCGAAGTGGTTGAGTTTTCTGAGTTTTCAACTAGTGTTAACAACACACAATATGCACTCCAAGTGTTCGATACAATACTCTAAGAGACAAAAGAAGACAGAAAAAATGTAAGCAAAGCAAGCACCCTAAGGCTTGGCGATTTAAGTTCAAAATGATGTCAAGAATAAGCCAGTTCAAGGATTCTTGTTCTTTTGCTTCTGTTGGATCAAATGGTAAACAGAACAGCTTTAAGCCTTGGAGAAGGATGAGACCGTCACCTCGGTCAGAGTTTATTTGTAAAAGGAGAATGAGATTGGATTTAAGTGGACTGCATCAGTTTTTTTGTGGTGAGGTGAAGTTTCACATGAAGCGTAAATGGAGCTCTAAGATACTACATTCAATTTCAAGGCCTGCAATTAAATAAAAGGATGTCGCAGCAGAGTTTCTGTTGGTTCACAACATACAGCCTGCACCTTCTACAGTCGCAATTGTGGTCTCAACATACAGCCAGCATCTCTTTGAGCAAAAGTCACAAAGACAATATGATCTTGCCTTTGGAGCTCTGCATATGAAGCAGAAATGGAGATCTCAGATTCTGCATTCACTTTTAAGGCATGCAGTTACACAATCCATGTTCTTGTTTAAAGTAATAGCAGGGGAAGCGACTGGAATGGCACAAGAAGAAACAAAGGCCATACATATTCATGTTGGATTTTGGCACAAATGGAAATCTAAGCACCTAGTAGCTATTTCAAATGTAATACGCCTTCACATAGAGGAGTTTTACAAGACATTTGAGCATAATTGTAGGCGTTCCGAGCAGTGGGAACAGGTAGGATGTTTGTTTGGTTCTGTTTTGGGGAAGACAAGTATGAGTGGGCTATGTAGGATTCGTGTGTTGGCTGAGAGTATAATGGCCAACGTTACAGTGATTTTAAGACAGCTACAAGCAGCTTTACAAGGGAGTGAGTTGGGTGGAGACTTTATGATACCAGATGTTGAGAGGATATTTTTTTTTGGATGTCATCGCCACAGAATGTACAAGTCTTCTCTCCTCCTCTGGTTCAGATATTGTTGTGGATACATGTATCCACGCTTGTGGGCAATCTAGTTCTCAACAGGGGAAGACTGGGAGTGAAAATTCAAAAGCGTGAAGCTGGTTGCACTACTAAGGATGTTGAGTTCTTACAAACTTTAAGAGGAGGAGATACATCCATGATAGAATTGGAGGATTGTTACAAGGTGTGTATGTCTGATTACATGGTTCAAAAGGTGTTGGAACAAAGCATGGAAAGAGACTCTTCTCCATATAAAGGGCAGAGAAAGCTTGGCAAGAATTGGTGGTTCAAATACAAAATCCGGTGGCAACTGGTAACAGATAAGATTCTGGGGCTACTAGTTTATTTCTTCCTTTTCCAAAGCTTGAGGACAAGCTTGTCAAAATGGAGGGAGTATTGATACGGTTGGTCACTTGGTTTAGTGTTTCACTGTAAAAAGAAGGCTAATGATATGGACTTTGAGTGAGTAGTTTGAAGAGAACTAGAGAAGCCGCTAATGGAATTGGAAGGTCTGCAGTTACAATCTGAGAGTTGCAGTTGCAGTCTGAGAGTATAAATAAGAGAGATGAGTATTGAGAGAGATTATGTTGAATATTGTGAAGAGTGGTCAAGCGATGTGCTTGTGTTTGGAGAGATGAGCTAGTGATGTGCTAGTCTCTCTCTTATGGTGTGTTGGGAGCTGAGCTAGTGATGTGCTTGTCTCTCTCTGTTCTCTCTCTGTTCTTATCAGTTAGTTTGTCATCGGTTGGTTGTGCAATTGGAGTTAGCGATATCTTAAATCTATCAGTAAACCAAAAAATCACTCCACTGAAGCATAAAATAGAACTCTGTTTTTTTATGTTAGGTACCGAAGCGTTTTCTTGAAGCACACTCTGGATTAGAGTGGAATCGGCAGTTTCATTGTGCAAAGCGTTCCAAATCCGAGTGTTTGTGGTTAGAGTCATGAGAAAAACGCCGGAGCGAAACATATGTTTCTCATTCTTAGATATAGATCTAGAGAAGTGAACAGAGAATTTAAAATTCCCATATACAGTAGCCTAGAAGTAAAGGGTTCAAGTCATCAATTCTTGGCCTTTCCTCTATCATACTGAGAGCAATAATATCTCCACACTTCGGCTCGTACTTTTCACCTTTGTCGTATGCATTTTAATCCGTTAATGTTATATCATGAAAGAACTTGATCGATGACCTTCCACTAAATTCGTTTGTCCTTGTCTCCACAGATAGTATTTGAAAGACAGGAGCTTTCGATATAGATTTGAAGCTAGAGAATAACTCGGTTCGTGTTTCCTCGAGTAAATGAGGAACAAAACACTGAAAGTATTCATCAACGGAACTGAATCTGTCTGGTATTGTCTTTATCTGTTACAAAAAAAAAAATGTCATCAAGTAACAATAAGTACAAATGATAAAAGCTAATGAAGAAAAGGGGAAAAAATAAAATAAAAAGACCTTTTCCTTGTAGAGATCTTCGTTGAGTATATCTTTGATAGACCAAGAACATACTCTAGCGAACAGACTTGTTTGCACTTTTTTTCCCAAGATCCTTCCTATTTTTTTTTTTTTTTTTTTGATAATCCAGGTATCCAAAGCCCAGTGGGCCCTGACTAGCCCACTAACCCGAAGGCTTGGAGTACGTCCCGAAGGCGGCAAGAGTGGTTTCTGGAGGCGCATAGCCCAATGTTAAATTTTTCTGCGGTGGCCACTTAAGGTGTTTGCAGCCGTGAGAATTCGAACCCGGAAATATTGGGAATCTCACCCTCAACCCGAAATCCTTCCTATTTCTTTACTATCCATCAAATCAACAACGATAACCAACCTGAGATAGGTTTAGAAATTACCAAAAGGGAAGACAAGCAATTTTTTTTAGAGGATTTGAGCAGACGAAGACAGATCTCAAATTCGTAAGAAGACTATCAGTTTTGTCTACTCATAAGGAAGAAGAAGGCGAAAAGTCCAAACAGACTTTGGAAATGAACTCAAACTTAAACATGTTTCCAAGAAATTATTTACTCATGCAGGTACAGTTCGATTTTCTTTTTAATGATGCATAGAGTATTTAGTAGTATGAAGCAAGTATGACACTTCGCATTCGTAGAGTGTAAAAGAGTTCATATTTATTAAACTTTACTTCTTTTTCCTTTTCTAGAGAGATTAGTTCAACTATGATGTTGATTTTCCAAATCGCATGGAGAAGAAGAATGGTCGAGATTTTAAGAACATAGCTTTCATGGTTAAACTTCAGGAAACTTGATATATCGTCAGAAGAGTTGTAGAAAAGACCTAACTCGAGAAAGTCTGAGATAGAAACAGTCCTCAATCAACCCGTTTTTATCAAGTGATGAAATAAAGTAGTACAATGTTAAAATGTCAGGATTGGTAGGGTTCAACTAAGAGAGTGTTATAATGTGGTTTGATAAAAGCTCATCAGAAAACAATAAGCTAGGTAGTCTTTTGTAGATCAAGCTAATGTTTTATTAACCAGATGTTTCTATTTCCTTTATCGGGGGTTTGAAAAGTAAACACAATCTATATATTAAGAAGATAGAGATGATAAAATCGAGTAAATTCATCAGTATTATTTCCATTTGCTAACAGCTTAAAAATTTAGGATGCCCACAAATCATGTGTATAGTAGAGAAGTTTTGTATATCCTAGTTTTTTGTACGATATTAATTTATATCTCGAATCTGATGAGATAAGGGAACAAGTCCAAATGATTTAAAACGGCCTCGTTTTTAAACAATAAAAGAAGAACAAGTCAAGTTTAATATATGGTGAATTGAAAACCATAAACAACAAAGAACATAAAATCCGATGCAAAGTTTTAATAGGAAAAACAAAACATAGAAAAACATCTACCAAGCATTTCTTCTCCCAAGACCATTCCTGATGGAAAGAGATCCAAAACTCGAAGACACATCCTCAAGCAAAGCATCATTCATGGCATCGCTTAGGCTCTTCTCATCAGCAGCATCGAACAAGCAGCCACGCGTTCTCGACTCACTTATCAGTTTAGCCCAAATAGAACCACTTAGAGACAAAGTTGTCTCGTTACCAACCACCCACAGACAGTGCCTTGCACGAGTTAGTGCCACGTTAGCTCTTTGACGGTTGTTGAGAAATCCCACTTTTCCGTTACCGTTACTTCGGACGGTAGAGATGATGATAACATCTTCTTCACCACCTTGAAACCCATCTACCGACCGAACATTCAAGCTGAAAAGCTGACCTGAGAAGGAAGTGTATTTATCTTTGGTTCTGTCTTGGATTGCTCTGACTTGTCCTTTGTAAGGTGAAACCACTCCAACACTCATCTTCATTCTCCTTTCACTTGAAACTATGTTTCGAAAATTAAGCACATTAGTAAATTTCAGTAAAAAATAAATGAAAAAGATAATAATATCGTTAAAAAAAAAAGTTACCTTTGTAAAGGTTAGATATGATTTCAGAAACCACAGCAACTTCAACCATGTTTTTGGGACTATGTCCATCACCAAACTCTTCTTTTCCACGTCCAACATTAATAAAAGAGAAAGAACCAAACATGTTTCCTCCAAGGAACCTCTTTTGATAAATACTTTCTTGAACATTCGCAGCATCTTTGATTCTCCCACCATAGAACTCCTTATTGGGAAAACGACTAATCAAGGGATGCATCCGGTATTGAGCATTAAGCAAATGCTTGTTATGACCAAGCAGAACCAACCTCCCAAACAAGCTTCTTCCGAAATTAGCGTTTTCACATATCTGCCATATTATGTTGATATCACAATACTATAAGTTGAAAAAAGAAAGACAGTTTATGAAGATAAGAGTATACCTCGTTCTGAACCATTGCAGGCAATTGAACCTCATCTCCTATTAGAACAGCATGACGAAGTCCAGGAAGTTGCAATGCAGCAACTGATTCGCATTCTTTAAGCTGAGCTGCCTCATCTACCACAAGAAGTTGTATAGTTCCAGTTGCTTTCATTTCTGCAGCAGCTGATGCCGTGCAGAAGATTATATGCGCGTTTTGGAGACAAAATTTCCTAATATCTTCCCTTTCAACTAACTCTGGAATCTCCAAAAATTTAGGAAGCACACTTAGAGCCTGAAGGCAATCGTCGCGGATCAGTCTTTCAAAACAATCGAATTTGAAAGTCTCGGTCTTGAAATCTCCTCTATAAGCATTCTCCTCCAAGAAATATCTAACGCGTTGGAAAGCTTTACGAACAGCGATCATTTTCTTCACATCTTCAGATGAAATGAAAGAATTAGGGAGATGTGTGTACAAATCAACCATATATATCTCCAGCTCTTCACTGAAGCCATTAAAAACCTGCCTAACGAATTCTCCAAATGAAACAATGTCCTCCTGCTCCTCCTCCTCACATTTGTCTACATAGTCATTGTAAGCAGACTCTGTGTCCTTGAGAAAATGTGTCAGTAACTCCAACTTCTGTTTCCATCCAGAAGATGGCAAAAACAGGTTACCAAGTTTGTCAATGCGCTCATCAAGAAACACATCAAGAAGAACATCATTCTTGTCTATCCCCATTCTGTCTCGGTTTCCAGATAATATAATATCCCCCAGCCCGTAAGTAGCGTGTTCTGATGAGGAAGTTTCCTTAAATAAAGCCAATAGCCTCGATGCTACTTCCACAACAGCAGTGTTTGTAGGAGCGCAAACAACAGTTTTGCACTTTAGATTGAGAAGGGCAAAGAGAAGAGTGGCGACCGTCTTTGTTTTGCCAGTTCCAGGAGGTCCCCATATTAGCTTCACACTGTTTTTGTGACTACAATTCTTCGTCTCCAAGCAACCCAAAATTGCAGCTTCTTGGGAAGAGTTCAATTTGTTGGAACGGATTATATCCAATACACGGTCAGAACCCTCAAAATCATTTACAAAACAAAAACATTGTTCTGTTGCCTGCAACATAAGCAAAAACAATAATCACTCCGTTAATGTATGAAATAGACATCTACTTTTTTATTTTCATGCTACACAGAGAGAAACTATAACGAGTACATCAAGGTGAACTCAAAAACAACGTATTAAAGTTAAAAGCTAGAAAGATGATTTCTTAACACTTACATGAGTATTTCCCTGAAGCACACTCTGGATTAGAGTCGACTTAGCATCTTCGTTGTGCAAAGCGTTCCAAATTCGGGTGTTTGTGGTTAAATTCATGAGGAAAACACCAAAACTTAATGGATACTCTGAAAGATAAGGTATCGGTCGAGACGAATGAACAGAGATCTTAAGCTCACCGTCTTCCTTGAATACGGAGGCGAGAAGTAAAGGATTTAAGTCGTCGATTCGACTTGGCCTTACCTTTGTGAGAGCAATAAGATCTCCACACTTTGGCTGGTACTTTGCACTATTTTCGACAGCCATTAGGGTTATATCGTGGAGCAAACTAGCTGATGAGCTTCCACTTGATTCCTTTGTTCTTTTCTCTATCGAACGTATTTTAAAAACTGAAGATCTAGACAAAGACTTGAAGCTAGAGAACAATTCGGTTCGCGTTTCCTCGAGTAGATGAGGAACAAAACACTGAACATATTCATCAACTGATCTAAACTTTTCTGGTATTGTCTTTATCTGTTACAAAAATAGCACACGACACTGGTGAGGAATATGATGTATAGATTAATACTGAAGATATTGAAGAAAGGGTTATAAGATATGAAAACCTTTTGCTTGTAGAGATCTCTGTTGAGAATATCTTTGATAGACCAAGAAAATACTCTATCAAACAGAGTGGTTTTCTCATTCTTTGCCATGACTCTTCGTCTTTCTGAAAGATTGTTCATAGCAACAGCGAGAACTAAACTTGAGACACGTTGGAAAAAACCTAAGTACGTAACTTGGATTACAAAGCAAGAAAATAGAAGGACAATTAGAATGTAACTCCTTTTAGGCAAAAGAATCAACAAAAACGAAGAAGACAGATCTAGAGTATACTCTCACTATCAGTTTGGTCTAATTTAAAGGGAAGGCGAAGACGAAAGGGTTCTCAACATACTTCCGAAACTATCTTAAATTTTAACAATTTCCAAGAATCTCTTTTTTAAATGACTGAATTCTTTTTTTGTTTAAATGATTGAATTATACTAGTCGTTTCT
The DNA here is from genome assembly GCA_024034495.1 of Camelina laxa. NCBI lineage: Eukaryota > Viridiplantae > Streptophyta > Magnoliopsida > Brassicales > Brassicaceae > Camelina > Camelina laxa. Next base: position 18,898,417 of record CM043880.1, read on the forward strand.
ATTACTATAATTTATTGAAATTTTAAACATGTACAGTGATCAATGGAACTGAAGATGATAATTTCCACCGATCCACGCGTTAAGTCTACATTCAAAGTTCTTATACTTATAGAGTTACTGTTATAGACTTTATTAAATCATTATAGTTATTAATTTATTCTTTTACGAGAGTAGAGACTTAGTTCAATTGTAATGTTGATTTTCCAAATGGCACGGGGAAGAAGAAAGGTCGTTAAGAACATATTAGGTCGGGTTATTTTTGCATAACTTTTTTAAAAAATAGAAAATTTTCATTTTTAATCCAAATATTTTCAACTGTTTGTGTAGGGGTGTTAAATCAAATTTGGATTCGGTTCAGTTTTATTTATTTCACATATTTAATTTAGATATGTATATTTTGGAATGAGATACTTGTTTTGTTCTGTATGCATAAAAAATTTTTGTTTCATAACCGTTCTCTTTTACATAATTACATGTTTGATTATATTTATTATAACAAATTTAAACCGAATACCTGTATTTTCTATTTATAAATTTAATTTTATTAACTTTAAATATTTATCTGGTATAACATACATAATTATTTGAATGCATAACAGTTTGATATTTGGTTTAGTTTCACTTTCCAATAGACACAAATGAATACTAACTTTTTAAAATATCAATAAAAAAGACAACTAAATAGAAACACAACGAAAGTTTACAACTTTGGTTCTCCACAAGAGCTTATGCTCAACCCGCTGTCCTCACCTAAGCTCTACCTCTTAGTTTTTCTTTTGAAACACTCTAAACCAATGAAGCATTTATTGTAAACACGATTTTTTGGGTTAAATATAATTTTACATTCATTCAAAAAAAAAACACACAATGAGAGAAAGTGATTTTGTTCTTACTCATGAAAAAAGCTAAACCATAACCATATTTTGGACCGTAGCCATATATAACATTTAGAAACTTTAATTGTTAATCGTAAATATATGGTTAAGTTTATAATAATTATAACCGTTAATTTACCGTAATCATATCAAAACCATTGGTCAACCGGATAGTTAAACTATAATTTTTTTTACCGTAATTATTTTAAATATATAATAAATATACTAATAGTTATTTATTTGATACTAATAGTATGATATATAGATATACGATTACACTGAAAGCGCATATCAAATGAAAATAAATAATATCAACCATATCATATCATCAAATAATATCAACTGTATCATATCGTCAAATAACCACAACGTATATAACCATAACCAATTGTTAATAAACCGTAACCGTACCCGTGTTCATGCCTACTTGTACATGTCCATCCCGTTGCATATCATAGAATTTCCAGATGACCTAAATATGATTGTCAAGCGATCAAACTCGTCTAATATGTATAGTTGCAACGTTTGATTTTTTTGACCCGAAAATACCCCATTCCTCGTAATTCACATGAGTAAATAGTATATCCGCATATGTTCTGCTTGAATTCTTGTTCCTAAAATTCTCGTCCCATATTTTGTCATGAATGAATACTAGATTAAGACCCGTGCTAGAGCATGGATTGAAATTCATTTTATTTATATTGTAATTTTTATATAAAATATAATTTATTTGATTGTTTTTAAAAGTTTTTATGGATAAAACATTATGCAATAAAATCATATGCTAAATATGATGACTTGAGAAAAGATACTTATTTTGTAAGTTTTATATTGTTAATGATTCTAGATAAGTATCCGTGCTATAACACTGGTTAAAATTTATTTAATACAAAATTTTCTATATTTTATATTTTAAAATAAGTTTTTAATATGTTGTATTAGTCTATGTATGTGAAATTATTTAAACAATGTATAATCTACATCATGACTTGAATGTCATTATAAGACATAAATTTTGTAAATTTCGTTTTTAAAAAGCGAGTTATTATATTATGAGTAAATTAATATATTGTTATAATTTTTTTATATATATTTGGTTTCTTGAAATTCTTTCATATAATAGTGACATATTATTGACATTGTTATAACAAATCAATGTAAAGTGTTTATAGTTTCTAACTTTTATATCAAGTTTCAATATTTTAAAAACATTTCAAAAAAAAGAAATTTAAGTTTATTATATTATATAAAATTATAAAATTCAACAAAAAATGAAATTAAATTTAAATATTCAAATTTTGACCCATTACTCAGTAAAATTTTTAATTCAATAGATCTTATTTTTAAAGAATAATATTACTAAAACTTGAATATTTTATATATTGAACAATTAATTTTTTTTTTAATTCAACTTATGAAAAACTATTTTTTAATTATAATAAATAATATGATAATTTATTTGTTTCACAAAATAGACTCATATATAAAAATGAGAGGTGGGGCTCACTTATTTGTTTATCTTGATTTTGTGGCTGGTCTCCTTATTGAGTTTGTGGTTTAACACACTGTATTCTCTCTTTAGCAAAGAATTCAACTGATGGTAGTGATATATTTGATACATTAACAATATCCGGTGATGGTGGGGTTCTATTTTCCTAAGGGATGCACGAGAGAGATATACAGCGGAATCGATTGACAAAAATGGTATGGGCACTTATACTAATAGACGAATACAACCTGCTTTAATTATCAGAAGAGATAACTTATGTTCTCTCAATCTCCTTATGGAGTTTCAAGTCGACAATGTGACTAAAAGAAGAACAGTCGCATGTGTAAACAAGTCAAAACTGTAACATCCGCGAACCGGATTATGCGGTTTTGGTAGGAGTGTCGATCGACACCCTTGTGGCATCGATCGACACCACTAATCCTGGGTTCATCGGGTTTGTTTTAATTCTCGATTTTGGTTTGGGTTGGTTTGGTTTAGTGACCTAAACCGAGTATTTAAGTGGGGAAGCGACAAATTAAGGGTTTTAGAGTGTTTTGTCGCCGTTTATCAGAGGAAAGAGGGAGAAAAGGAGAGAAAACGTTTCTGTAAGTTTCTGGGCTTGTTCTTGGTGATTTGGGAGAGATCTGAGGCTGTAGAAGTGATAGATGTTGCTGGGAACGAAGGAGAAGCTTCTGGAGGTGTTGATTCCATCGTTTCTCAATCCAATCTTTTTGTATTTGAGGTGAGAGCTTGACCATGGTTGATCTAAGCATGAGATCTCTTTTGTTTGGGTGTTTTCTTTGTTGTTTGCGTTGTTTTGTTGCTTGGGTTCGTTGTTTTCGTGATTCCCAGTGATTCCCGAGGTGTTTGGGTGAGTTTGAGACGGATTCGAGGTGAATTGGAATGAGAGATCGATGTTCGTGCTCGCACAGATCGTTTCTGCAGGTTTGGCATCGATCGACACCGTTCTAGCATCGGTCGACACTGTTTGTGTCAGCATCGGTCGACACCTTTCAAGCATCGGTCGACACCATGGCTCATAGCATCAATCGACACCGGCTTAGTGTCGGTCGACACCGGTCTCATCCGAGATTGTTTTTCCTGGTTTGATGTATTGTTGTGTGTTGTTTGTTCTGCTTAAACTTGAGGGTCTCAAATGCTTGTGTGTATAACCTAGTAGATGGGAGGACGACCTCACTAAGTATTTCTGATAATACTTACGCATCTCAATTGTTATTTGTGGTGTGCAGGTATGTGACGTGGAATCCTGGCGATGAGGAGGAGGATGATCTAGGGTCTCGTTTGTGTGATATTGGATTTATTGGATATGTTGTTGGAACCTTGGTTAGTGTTATATTAGATTGCTGGATAGAATGGTTAGAAATGTTATTGTATTGGTTTGCATTACTGATTTGGTTGGTTTAGATATGTTATTGCATGTTATTGGAGGTTGGTTTATTATTGGTTGGTTAGTGTGTGTGGGTTGGTTTGTTTAATTAAGTGGTATGAGATGCTTAATTATATATTGTATTTGATTACTAAAAAAAAAAAATGGTCGGGTATATATTATATGATCTTCGATTCTTTCACCATTAGAGTTTTATAAGATTATTATAAAGGTAACATTATTTATATTTTTGAATATACGATTTTAAATATATATTTTTACATCTCATATTATAGTTATATTATTATATTACAATACATAGTGAAATTAATTTAATTTTGAAAATATATAAGGGATAATATTTGTTAATTTTTAATAATATATATAAATTATAAAACTTTTAGGAGCAAAGTATTGTGTATATAAATAAATTGAATATCAGTAGCAGTTGACAAAAAAATATATATAACAGTAACAGTTTTATGTAATTTTATAAAATACTAAGGTAAGTAATAAATTGGATGTGAAGTTTTCCGGCGAGGATACATAAAGTTTTTTTCCATAATGTTTCTGTTTTAATATATAAGAGATTATTAATGGACTGATGGTAGTGGATACAAGTTGTTGCCCACTTGGCCACTTCTAGTGGTCGTAACCAATATCTAATAAAGATTAAAGAGTTTCAGTTTATTTAGAGAACTTTTTTTTTTCTTTTTTCATTAAGTAATTTATTTTGTATCACACGTTAATGGGATTTAGGTGAATAAGCAGTTTAGGTCTTGGTGCCACCGTCGATTTCTCAGAAAAAGAGAGAGATAGCGAGACGAGAGATAACTCAAACAATTTCTTTTTTTTTCTTAGCCAATCTGATGACATCCTCGATCCTAAGCAACGATTTGACTAAACTTTAGCTGATAGTGGCTTCGATTGGTAACATCATTTAAACAAGGCGGTTAAGTTTTTTTTAGCAGTTGTAGAGCGGTTAAAGAGAAAGCGGTTACAAAAGATGAAAGAAAAAATGGTTAGATTTAAACGAGCGGTTAAATAATATTTATGTTTGGTAAGTAAAAACATTATTGTAAATAATAACAAAAAAAAATAGTTTAAAATTTAAACAATTTTTAGAAAATATCAATTTTATTTTTAAAACTCTTTACATAAAGAATATAAATACATAAATATTTTTTGTTTATAAAAAAAAAATTTAAATAATTAAAAAAATTCCAACCGCTCGTTTTGTAAACAAGGTGGTTACAAACTCACCTATTTTAAGGCGGTTGGCAACCGCCTCGTTTAAGCTTCTAGCTGCCTCTTTTAACCACTTATTCCAACCACTCATTTCAACCGCCTATTTCAATCGCTCATCCGATTGGTAAATAAATGAGCGGTTAAATTTCCAACCGCTGTTAAATGTGTTACCAGTCAAAGCCAGTATTTAAATGGGAGATTGACACTATGGCACACTTTTGTAAGAAACTTAAGCAATTGACACATTTTTGGTCCATAGGGCATTTTTGATATGTGAGAAGACACACATACCCCTTAATTAGAGCTACCCATTGTAACCAGATATTGAAGCGACATCGTTTTTTTGTTTATGGGAGTTCAAAAAAAAATTATCGCTTTTTGACTAAATTAGTTTTTTGACCACGAAGTAAAAAGTGGTTTATCGGCTTTCGTCACTTTTGAAAACCTAAATCCACCGCCGTCGAGATTTGTGGAAATCCTTCCGACGGAGTCTGCAAAAATATCTACCAGTCTCTCTTGTTCTTTCCGTTCTCCTTCTATCGTCAGTGGTCGTGTATCTATTTCGATGACAGGTAATCATCGTATAACTAGTTTTTTCAAACGTCCATCAATTAAAAAACCGTCGTCATAAATCAAAACTATTGTAGAAACGGCGGAGAAGAGTCACTCGGAGTGGGATATTCGTCTTCCCCCACGTTTATTTGCCACCGACCGCTACCCAGATGCGAGGCTAAACATCTACTCAAAACCCGACACTCTCAATGTAATACGCGATGTGCTGAAAGGGACATCTGAAATGAAAAGGATTTTGGATTCGCCATTGGGATCGTTGTTTAGTTTACGGGTTAGCGAGTGTCCAATATCTTGCAAGTTACTTCACGCTCTGGGTAGCCTCGTAAACCCCACCAAGAGAAGCGTCTCAAGGTGCAAAACAGAATAAAAGGAAAGAACGAGTCTCCGAAGAAAAAAAGAAAGAGAAGGGAGTAGAAGAACCTCCTATGAAGAAAACAAAAATTACAAGAGAAAGGAGGGATCATTATGGATGGTGTGGTTTGGCAAGACATAACACCAAAAGTTGTCCTAATGTTGGTGTCCTGGTTTACAGGCCAAAAAAGCAACCTAAAAGTGTTAGTGAGTCTACTCAAGGGGAAGGATCTAGCCAACCAAGCCACTCACCACAATTTGTTTAAGGTACGTAAAATCTTTTCAGTTTTACGGTTAGATATGCTTCTTCTAAACTTTTTTGAAACTATCTTTTGTGTTTATTATGCATGGTTTGATGAAGCGGAGTGAAGAAAATTAGAGTAGTTTTATTGGAGTATGTTTTCTAGATGATTTGACTCAGATACTTAGGTCTTTGGAACCTTATTCTTTATTTTTTTTACCACTGGAACCTTAGTTGGTTATTGTCGTCTGTTTTACGTCTTGGAACCTTGTTAGAAACGGCTTATTCTTGCCTCCAATTTTAAGAATTTGGAACCATTTTTTTTTGGCTTGTTATTGCTCCCAGTTTGTGATGTTTTTAACAAACCATGCATCTATCGTAAACCAATAAGAATGAGACGATGCTTAGAACATTCTCATCAGTCATCTTTTGATGAAGATCAAAGCCATAAAAAAATAAAAAGTTGAGGAGAAAGAGAGATACAATGTCTCTGCCCAGATTTTCAGACACTCTGAGACATCTCTCTCCTTACATGGCATAAACTGATTGGTTGATTTTTTAAAACAAACAAAATTTAGATGAAATAATATTATTATATTTAAAATATTTTTGGAAAATCCATTTTCAGAGTATTAACGATGGTCATGCTTAGGGGTGTCAAACGGGCCTAAAGCCCGCGGGCATTGTCCGTTTAGTCACTTAACGGGTCGGGCATGGGCTTTAAAAATGATGCCCAATAAATAGCGGGTCTCGCGGGCATGGCCCGTTTGGTTTGTGGTTTAGTCGGGTTTTGCCCGCTTGAGACCGCGGGTTTGCGGTCAGTCCGAAGATCATTTCGTCTTCTTCTCCTCTTCTTCGATTTTTTCATCCCATGTCAATTCTTTTTAATTTCTCCATGAATTCAGAGATGTTTTTGATGAATCTGAGTGAAGACTGGTACCCGATTGCGGATTCATTCAGGTTTGTTGTTCTCTTTTTTCTTTCTTTCTGTTTTTGGTTTTTACAGTGTTGCGTTAGACATGATTATGGTGGAAATCGAAGCATGATGGTTCCCACATATTCTAGATGTGTATAATCTGTGGCTGTATATATTTTGTGTGGGGATCCTCTTGCTTTCAGGTTGGTACTGTTAAGCATAGCCTTGTTTAAGCCTTCGAGATTGTTAGGAGAAAATGACAGGTGCTTTTTTCTTCTCTATACTGTAAGTCTGTAACAAACTCTGAACTATTCAGCTCGTGAAGCCCCCCAAATTTATGAGCCTTTGCTTAATTTCTAACTGCTAGTTGAATCTGAGACAATGTTTAAAGATATAATTGCCTGTATTTTGGAGGATTCGCTCTTATCTATTACCGTGGGAAGAATTACAGGAGACCCATTAGCTTGAGACCAAGAAATCTTCTGACAAAACAAAAGCATTGAAACGATCCATCGCAATGCAACGCCATGAGGTGGGAAATTCCTGAAATTTTCTGCACATATTGTATTTATATTCACTAGTTACTTACTAAACTTCTCTTTGGCAATTATTGCAGGCCCTTAGTCAGCATATCTCTGAACTAATAAAGTGATTGGGATGAAAGTGATGGCGAATCTGCTATTTCTAGTAGCGAAGAAGCTGATCATTCATCTCGCTAAACTAATAAAGTGTTTAAACACATGCATTGTCTTATCTCTGGAGGTTGAAGCTGACGATGCGATATCACAGAGATCAAAAAATCTTCCGGAGTTCAAAAAGCAGAACATGTCAGTCTTTCAGCCTAGGCCGCGGGGAAGCAGAACCTTTTCTACCCAACCTACACTAACCTTAACCGTCTTGTCTCTCAGGTATAGAACCAGCCAGCAACAATTATAAACACTAACGTTTCTGCTGCTTTGTTTCTTGTGTTTACTCTCTTTGTTTATTTGGTTTCAGGTTACCTCTTCCTTGACTGCTTCTCTAAGGTTTGTGGATGGTACAACTTCTTCATGTATCGATTTGATGGTGATGATGGTCATGATCATATGAACTCGACCTTGACCTTGGGTTTGGTTGCAGCTTACAGCGTACAGGTAAGTATCTGTCCAACTTGTTTTAAAGTTTAAACCAAACCCTGTGACACACCTAGAAGCTTTGAAAGATAATTAAAAAGGATATTTAGTAATTAGTATATACTAACTAGATATTAGAAGATTTAGTCGTTTAGAGTTTGTACTTTGTATAAAAGCTGAAAAGTGAAAACCCTAAGACATACGACTTCACGAGACGAGACACACGACTTCACCAGACCACGACTCCAGTCCTCAAAGTCTTAGAGATCTAACGAAGCTCTGAATTGTGTATCGTGATGGTAAGTTATACTTTGTTCCTTTTTGTCTATTGTCAAAACCTCAATCCTTTAAACTCTTGTGATCTGATACCTCAATCGTTTTTGTTTTTTGTAAAGGATTCAAATGATTCTTATGATCTGAGATCAATAGACTTAGAGTCTTAAAGAGTAATTGATGTTGCAAATGCTGAAGAAGAACAACGTTTGTTTGATGGAGCAGCGCCATCTACATCTCGTAAAAGAGCAACAATTCATATTGATGATGATGATGTCGAGAAGGACAAAGGTACAACATCAACAGAACCGAAGAAGAGAAAGCACAATAATCTTGATGGTGATGATGGTCTCCATGATAATGTCGAAGGAGATAAAGGAAAAGGGAAAGCAACAGAACCGACAAAGAGAAAGCAGTATGCAGATTGCTGGGAGCATTTTACAGTGGTTAAGAAGACTATTAATGGAAAACTTCAAGACAGAGCGGAATGCAATCACTGCAAGAGGGATTATGCCTACAATTCACACAAGAATGGTACAAATTCTTACAAACGCCATATGGAAACCTGTAAGGTTCGGCTTAGTAAGGTTGATATTAGTAAAGTGATGCTCAACTCTGAGGCAAGATTACAAGCTAGGAAGATAGATCATATGGTTTTTCGTGAAATGGTAGCTAAGTGTATCATTCAGCATGATCTCCCATTTGCCTATGTTGAATATGAGAGAGTTAGATCAATCTGGAAGTATTTGAACGCAGATGTGAAGTTTATAAGCAGGAATACAGCTGTAGCAGACGTTTACAAGTTCTATGAGACTGAGACAGAGAATTTAAAGAGAGAATTAGCTAACCTTCCAGGGAGGATTAGCTTTACTTCTGATTTGTGGACTGCAATCACTCATGAGGGCTACATGTGTCTAACAGCACACTATGTTGAACAGCAAGATTCTTGCTTTCTATGCTTTTCCGCCTCCACATTTAGGTATGAACATAGCAATGGAAATTCTAGAGAAGTGGAAGGATTGGGGAATTGAGAAAAAAGTGTTTTCCATCACGTTAGACAATGCTACTAACAATGACACATCACAAGATATTCTGAAATCTCAGCTTATGTTGCGGAATGATTTGTTGTGTGGAGGAGAGTATTTTCATGTGCGATGCGCAGCACATATTCTCAACATCATTGTTCAGATTGGCCTGAAAGACATAGGTGATACATTGGAAAAGATCAGAGAGAGTATTAGATATGTCCAAGCTTCTGGAAAACGTGAGGTATTGTTTGCAGAGTGTGTTGAAGCGGTTGGTCTACAGTTGAAAGCGGGCTTGATTATGAATGTGAAAACTAGATGGAACTCAACATACAAGATTAAACATTTGCGTGGTAAGCTTGCTACTCTTTTTGAATCTTATGAAAATAAGTCCATTTTCACATCATCTTCTACAGAGACACGTGAAACTAATCATCAAACTGATGAGAATGAAGGAAAAAAAGGGAGTTTTGGCAACTATGATGTAAGTATTCAAATTCTCACTCTCTTAGGCTATGAAAACTAATTCTCAGTTTCAGTTTGAAACTTTAGTTACGTACATTTTTTTTTTTTTGGTTTAGGTACAGTTTGGTTACATTTAGTTACGTACAGTTTGACACCTCTACGTACTAGTAATAAACTAGAGATACAGTTCATGTCTTGTTAATTTTAGTTACGTTTGGTTACGTCTAGTTACGTTTAGTTAGGTACAGTTCATGTCTTGTTAATTTTAGTTACGTTTGGTTACGTCTAGTTACGTTTAGTTAGGTACAGTTCATGTCTTGTTAATTTTTTTTGTTTGAATACTGAGATTAGTTTTATATATTTGCAGGATTTTATTAATTTCCGCAAACAAACTGTTGTTACTAGTGGAAAGTCTTCTTTGAAAATGTATCTAGATGATCCGCCGATAGACATGATAGAGTATGAGAGTTTGGATATTTTAAAATATTGGAAAGATAACTCTCAGCGGTATGGAGAATTGGCGTCAATGGCTTGCGACCTCCTTAGTATACCAATCACAACAGTAGCATCTGAATCTTTTTTTAGTATTGGAGCTCGAGTTTTGAACAAGTACAGAAGCCGTCTTCTCCCAAAGAATGTTCAAGCACTAATATGCTGCCGCAATTGGTTAAAAGATTTTGAAGCCTATGAAAATGGTAAGAAAACAATTTTCACAATTTGGTATTGATTGTGTAACTTTTAAGTGATATAAGTTTACCTTGACTTTCTTCTATTACTTTGCCATATGTAGAGGAGGATGAAGAATTTGATGAAGATGAGTCATTCCCTTCTTTCCAATCCATTGTTGATGATGAAGCTTGATTTGGTTGAAGAGACATCTAGATCTTGAGATTTATGTTTTCAGCTTTCCATTTCATTTTAATACTTTGGTTTAATGTTTCAGTTTAATACTTTGGTTAAATACCTTGAGATTAATACTTTGGTTTAATACTTTTAGTGTACTATTTATTTGATTTAAATTTCAGTTTAAACATTTTCATTTGTTGTTTATGGTTCTACTTGTTTTGCTATGTTGATGTTAATCCGTTGAGGGAGTCTGAATGTTCTAGGACATCACATTATTCAAATGCATAGTTGTTACATAGTAGTGTTTTGAGACTCCCCAGTACAACATTCTCTCTCCCCACTCAGCCTTCGACGTGAAGGCCTCTGCCTCTCCCTCCGTACGTACACTCAACATACAACATTCTCTCTCCCTAGTCCCCACTCACCAACCAAAACCTCTCTGCACCGTATTGTTTTGACACCAGAAGTGATGTTCTTGAGAAGAAGAGATGCCCGCGGGCATGCCCGTTAGTCCGCAAAGGTATGCAGAGCGGACATAGGCATTGATACATCGCCTGCCGCCCGTGGCGGACATGCCCACAACGGATCACTGAAAATACAGGACTGTCACGGTCGGCCTGTTCGGGCGCGGGCATACCCGTTTGACACTCCTACTCATGCTCTTATAATGTCGTATCACTACGTAGCTTAAATCGACGTTTAAGTAGAGATTTTGATTATGTTTTGCATTAACACGACTTGATACGTGGCATCCACATCATCACCTTTTCACGGCGATTTAACATTGTTACGTGTCATGTATGGTTTAACACAAACAGAATTTTAGGTTGTAAATTCAAACTTTTGTTAAGTGGTGGTATGACTTAGGCACAAGAGTATAGATGATGTATGAATCTAACATATGTCATTAGTGAGGGTACAAAAAAACCAATTTTCCGGCAATCGTAACATTTTTGAAGTAAATTTGGTGTTCTACCCCTTAAGTTATACTTATTTACAAAATTAATTCTTAAAAAGTTACATAAAAACAAAATTTATCTATATTAACATTTTTGAAAGATATTTGATGTTCTACCCTTTAAATTAATCTCTAAAAAGTTACACACAAAAAATAATTAATTAGATTAAATTATCTCTAAAAATTTGGTTTATAATTTCTTAAAACAATTTTTATATTTATATATAATATCTTTTTTTCTTTAAAACTCTAATATTCAATAATACCTATATTGTTTGATATGAAATAATTTATTTTTAATAATTACTAATATGCTGATAAAAAAATGTGAGAATAATTATTTTATAGGTTAAATCTAATAAATTAGAGTATTTACAATAGGACAATTCTTGGTAAATGCTAATTCAATACTCTGTTTTTTTGAAGTTTCCTCCGGTCTCCATATAAATTGCGGCGGCGATGAAGTGACAATCAATAGGACTACATATGAAGCTTACAAGTATGACAAGCAGCCTATGTTCTTTGAAAATGCCTTGAAAGGATTGGTTATGAGCAACACAAACCATTTTTTGGATGATCATAATGTTCGTGAAGGCTTGACAACCTGGTCAGATTCTTCAAAACTCTCTAACGCACAACCTGCTTACAAGTATGACAAGCAGCCTATGTTCTTTGAAAATGCCTTGAAAGGATTGGTTATGAGCAACACAGACCATTTTTTGGATGATCATCATGTTCGTGAAGGCTTGACAACCTGGTCAGATTCTTCAAAACTCTCTAACGCACAATAGATCCACGGCTGGCGAGTCCTTTCATTAGCTTTGTCCAAACACTCTCAGCCAATTCCATGGTTTTAGACAAATTACTTTTAAAACATTAATTTTATATCCGAAATAATCATTATTTGTGTATAATTTTAAAACATTAAAGTAATAAACAGACTACCAAATTTTCAGTTACCTTTTTGCTCTCTAACAAAAAATTCCAAATCTCACCAAAAATTTGAATTAAAACGTAAAAATTTAGTCAGTTTATCATTTTAGTGTAGTTGTTTTATAGTATTATGCATAAAATTATTTTACTAAAACTCAATTAATTTATAGAATCATTATAGTTAGGTTTGGAAATTTGACTATGTTATATATGTGTGCTATTTTGTAGAAATATTGTGCAAATGTTATGAAAAATTGAGCATTTTTGTGGCTGTCTATTTTTCTCATAGTTTAAAAATAGACCACCAAATCAATAGGATGATTTTATAGTTATCAACAGCTTAATGTATGAAATACTCATATTAGAACATATAATGACTGTATACTTAAATGCACCATATAACCAATGGGGTTTTTTTGGTTTTCTTGCAAAAAAATACTTGAGTGGTTCTATACGTTCAAAATGGGAAATCTTATCACTTGTCAGCATGTAAGTTCATGTAAACTTTTATATATATCTTTTACTCAATTCATATATTATGTTGTTATCTTTTATATATATTTTTTTTTACTCAATTCATATATTATCTTTTACTCAATTCATATATAACACGGAGAAATCGACTCCATGTGTTAATCAGTTACATAAAAATGAAGAAACCAAACTGAAACTGCACAGAGAAAAAAAAAGAAGACAAGATTAGAGATGTGTTAGTGATAAAGATAAGAGATTATAAGATGATTAACGTATTTTATTACATTGAGAGGAATCCTTTTTCATTAAGCAAAAAGGAAAGGTAACGGTGGTGGTGGGATTCGATTTTTATATGATCCTTTTCTTCTCCTATCCATGTGATCTCCACTCTTCATATCTCTCTTTTTCTAATTTTTCTTATATTAATATAAATATTATCATCATTAATGTTGACTTAAATAAAATACTACCAGTAATTTGCTAAAATATTTGTTGTTAGGTTGTTATAGGTTGACAAAAAATATTCCCTATATAATAATACGGAAGTATACAATTTTTTTTGTAGACTATATAATTTTTATAAATTGACTACAAAATAGATTATAAATTAAATATCGGTTGGTTACAAAAAAAGGTTATAGATTAATTGTTCAATATACACTTAAGAATATTCCAAAGAATCCTCTGAAAGAAAATATTTTAATGATTTATATAATTTCTAAATATTGTTACAAAATATATATTGTTAGAAATAAAAAAAAAATTTTGATAATTTATCACACTTAATCATGATTTCTAGAATTTTATTGTGCAGTTAAAGATAAAATCTTAACTAAAAACGGGTCATATTAAAACACTTTCACCAAACATGTTCAAAAATTAAAATAAAAACAAAAAATAAACCTAACCATATCTCATACATAAAATTACAAAATTAACAATATAAACTTACAAAATATATATTTTTTCAAGTCACTATATTTAACATATGATTTTATTGCATAATGTTTTATCCAAATTTTTTTAAAAAAACAATCGTATAAATAATATTTTACTTTTAATTATAATAGAAATAAAATAAAATTTTAATCTGTACCCTAACACGGGTATCTAGTGTATATATATATATATATATATTATAAGAGTTTATGTATGCGTTATTTTAAAATTTTGTTTATTCGATCCAAAATGCCCAAAAGAAATGTTTCCAAAATGAGACATTAATCCACGATTTTTTCTAGACTCGATATTATGCAGACACTAAAATGGAAGTCGAACTTTATTGTTTTTAATTTTTTTGTTACACATTATGACATTAGAGTGTCCAATAACGTACATTTCCTTTTTCTGGTACGTACGTGAACATGCACTTAACTGGTTGTTCAGTTCCTTTTAGTCTACTAGTAAATTAATCACTAATGTTTTGTACATTGATCTGCTGTTCCCATGCTCTCCTCTTTCCCCTAAGCCTGTCCTTTGTCTGTTTCTATGGTGAATGCACCAGAGGTTCATCGGTTCTCTTCTCGGCGACTCCGGCCATACTTCAGCTTCAACCCCCCCCCACCCTCCCTTCGTCTCTTCCGGTGGTTGCTCTCTGCGAGGTGATTCTCACGAGCTTCCAGCCATTCAATTTCAAATCTGAGACTTCTCAAAGCCCCTGTAATCCTGTTGTTCGTCTCTGTCACGCCTCATTGAAGTCAACCTTATCATCTCTCTACTCCTCGGATCTAGATCCCCTCACCAAGCCGTTTGTTTGGTCGCAGTTGGATAGGAGCTCTGTGTTGATGACGGAGCCGTACAAGATCTCGACAAGACACCGAGTCCCAACCATTGCACCTCATGTTCCCAGGTCTATCTTAAATCCTTTTTTGTCTCCCCGTAGTTTAATCTTGGTTCGATTTATGAAGTCAGTTGTCCGAAGACTGCAACTGGAACATAATCGAACATGGATGCTCTGTTGTTGCAAAGAGTCTTTGAGAACTTTGCCCTTAGATTTGGTTAGGGTCCTACCTATTACTACATGAATTTGAGTAGGTCTGGCATTATGATCTTGGCCCTATGGAGCCATGGTTATCGGTACCTCTTGAATCTATCCTCACTGTTTCAGCTGTTCTCTGACTTACAACAAGTACCAAGCCGCTTTATATGCTCTGAAACTAGAAGCTCTAGGACCATCGGCATTATGACCTTCTACCCAAGGAGAGGAGGTTACCGAATCGTTCCCATCCTTCACTATGTAACTTCCGTGTGCCATGAACTTTGTCAACTACATTGTACCAATGTCCGGAAGTCTGTTCCCTTTTGTCAATGTCTTGAGAACCTCGGCATTATGACCATTGCTTCAAGGAGTTTGGTTACCGAATCCACTCCAAGCATGACATTACCAAACCTAATCCCCCAATCACTCTCCTTGCCCCTGAGCAGATCAAGCCATCTTGTCTCCCGGCAATGGAAACCTCTTAAACGTCCCAATGTCAGTGTGATAAGGACCATTCACCATATTACCGCAGTTTTTGCGAATGTAACGTCGGATCATCCTGAGCTAGCTTGCGGTTTGGTGCTACTTTTCTCAAACCTCCAATATCTCTGCTTTATGATTGTCGATATATCTATTTGTACTTTTGATGCTTCTATTTGTTATCAAGTTTAGCTTTGGAAATCTCTAAACCCTTGTAATTTTGCTACTTTATTTAGTTGAACGAAAGTAAGCTCTCTTGTGTTCAAAAAAAAAAAAAAAAGTTTTGTACATTGCTTTTTCTGCTTGTCTTTGTATCACTAAATGATCGTAAAGCTCCGACTTTATTTTAATTTTGTTTGACATCAGCTCCCACTTTATTTGGATGGTCAAAACTCTTGTTAATTGTTTTTTTACGGGGTTTATAGGTCAGAAAATTTATTAATAACCAGACTATACAATAGTTTCGTTGTCTTTCAGTTGTGTAAATCTTATATCCTCGGTGGGGTTAATGTTTAAGAATTTAAGTGTATCCAAATCCAATCTTCACCAATCAATATCTATTGGTTATCAATGACTGTTATACTTCGTGTCACCCGAAGTCTGATAGCTTTTCATCCGCATGCGTATTTGCATCAAAACCCAATGATTTTAATTACTGTCCAAAATTCCCATCAAAATCCAATAACTAAATAAATATATATATATATATATATACACGTTTACACTGTATAATTGTTTGCAGTGTTTCTAGTTAAAACCCTTTTTCCAAAACAAAAAAAAAATGTTTATATTTTCTTTAATGTACTAATAAAAATATAAAGTAGTACATTCAGAGATACATCAAAGTTGATTAGAGAATATATGCGCCACCTAACTTTAAAATTTTCAGTAACTAGATAGATAACGTAATTTTTGTAGATACGTAACTTAGGGTCGATTACAACTTTATCACAAATTATGGAAAAACAAAATCCCGTCAATTTTAAACAAATAACATTTTTTTTTTTTTTACTTTGCGTAGAGCACTTTTATCCGGACATATGTTGCCTTGCATTGTGTTTAAGGCTTGCTCAAAATGGAGCACATGATACACAATTATTTTCTTTCATCCGATAATATGTTATTTTATTAGTCCAAAATATATTTTGATAATATATATATATATATATATTTGTTTTCCTTTTTATTTATGATTTGCTATCAAAGTTGCTGTCTACATAATTAAAAGTGAAACCATCTACACAATGACCTTTCTTAATCACACTCCCATGGACTAGTCTATAAATTTGTCCTTTTCTTGTATCATAAAATGGAAGAAACTGAAACAAATCTCCTTATTTATTTGCCTAATATATGGAGAAGAAGAGTACATAACATGTACTCCTTATATTTAACAAATTAAATACTCCTTATTTATTAAATTTGTTACGATATGTTTCATAGAGAAACTCTGCAGTAGCAAGCGGATGGATGGTCTAGGCTTTAGGAATATTGATGACTTTAACACGGTTTTGTTGGCTAAACAATTATGGCGACTGATTGAGGTTCCGGACTCACTGTTTGCCAAGATTTTCAAAAGTAAGTATTACCGGAATTTCAATCCTATGGAACCGATACGGTCCCTTCAGCAGTCTTCCGAAGGCAGATTCTTTAGGGTGGCATTTTACAAAATCTGGTAAATATTCAGTTAAGTCAGGGTATGCAATGGCACATCTGGGTGTTCCTAATACTTTCCAGGCTCATGGGTGTGGCCAGAAATTACCCCTCTTCTTGCTAAGGTTTGGCAGGTTACTTGTCCACCAAAAATTAAACATTTCATGTGGCAAGTTTTAACGGGCAATATTTCGGTGTCTGCTAATTTGTGACGGCGGGGCATAGACTGTGATGTTGGATGTATGAGGCGTGGGGCGGATGTGGAAACTATTAATCATGCTATTTTCGTGTGTCCGCCAGCCCGCCAGGTATGAGCTTTGTCCCATGTACCTGTGGGGCCTCAACACTTTTCGACGGACTCTATTTATGCTAATGTAGATCACTTTCTGGGTTCTACGAATCCGGGTTCTCAGATAGAGAGTATCCCTTGGCTAATGTGTTATATATGGAAATTGAGGAATGCTTGTGTGTTTGATAATCAGACGGAACGACCGGATGACATTGTGCGCGTAGCGCAAGAGGAAGCGTCCTATTGGCTACAAGCACAGATGGAAGACGAGGGTGAGGAGGTTATCTCCTCCCCTGTGATTCCGACTTCTCGGTTACAAGGGCGTCTCTCCCTCCTTCCACTGGTTTACTCCGGTTATCAATGCTTTGTTGATGGCTTTTGGAAAGAGACTGATATTTTTGCAGGTGCAGGATGGTTTTGTACTTCTTCGCAAGGATCGTCACCTTTTCTAGGAGCTATCAATTACCGGCGTAGTCTATCTCCGTTACATGCTGAAGTAGAAGCTTTCAGTTGGGCGATGCGGTGCATGATTGGCCACGATTTCCGCGATGTGGTTTTTTTTACGGACAAGTTGGATCTGGTGAAGATGGTGTCTTCCCCTCATGACTGGCCGGCCTTTGCAACTTATTTGGATGGAATCAAGACGGATCGAGAGGAGTTTTCTTCTTTCTCTTTATTTCATATTTCTCGTAATGCAAATACTAAAGCGGATTCTTTGGCACGCCAAACACGTTTATCTCCGCATCATGTTTTGTTTGTAAACAACTTTTCTTCAAATTGACTCATTTAAGCTGATTCTTTTGTTGATAAAAATATATATATATATGTTTAGTAGAGCATGACTTTAATTCTTAACTGAGAATAATGAAGAAAAAATATAAAAGAACGATAGTGGTCATAAATTCATAAACACCAGCTAATTAACATCATCTAAGTTAAAGAGGAGACTGGCCACTCAACATGGAAACTACACAATTTCAACAACCCCAACCAATAATCTCTCTCCAAATTTAACATTATTTTAATCTTCCCAAAGATCATGACTGACACAAGTGACACCAACCCATTAACTATTTCTAATTAGCTGCAAACCACACCTTATCTCCTTCTATGTCATTTAATTTGGTTCTACATATTCTGTATGGCCGTTTCAGTGGGACTACGCTTCTACTGCATGCATCATATTATTATTATCCGACTGACTATGAACTCCCTCCCGAATATGTGATAATCCAAGCCTTTAGTGAACCGGAAAAGATTTGAAAAACTTTAGACTGACCATTTTTCTCTTTTTACATTTTAAGACATTTCTCAATCGGGAGCAGAGAGGAAAATATTTTTCACTTCCATACGAAATGTCATTCTGTCATAAATAAGCGAGCAAATACTTCCAACGATCTATCGCGGCCTCACCCTCACGGGTTCTTGTCAGGTCTCACAGGACCCGAATTTTTTATCCAAATTGGAAAAAATCATCTTGGACAAAAAGATAAAGATTCCAAAGTAATATTCTTGAGGGATGGAGAAGTGATCTCCGGCTTTCAAAACAAAAGGTCTTTAGTAGAGACCATTAGAGAATTTGTTTTTTTTTTTTTTTTTTTTGCTTCTAAAAGAGACATAACTGATACAAAATAAAAACAACCCTTATAATTAAAAGCTTCTAATGAAAATCATCTAGAAAACGCTAGAAAGGAGATTAGCAGCTGTGGAAATGGCTGCTCCGGTGAGAGCAGACTGAACCACTTGCTCATGGCTTGTCCTATCCGAGGTCGTCATAGCCATCGCCGCTCCTGTCAATGCTCCAGCCACCGCGCTGTTCCTCTGTGATATTCATACATTTATATGATTACAAAATAATTAAAGAACATGTTAATATTTTGTTCATTTTATGAAACAATAAGATACAAATAAATCAATTTGACTAACCCAATCATGAGCTCCTCCACGAACCTCCTTCATACCGTAAGTGATACCTGAGTACAACCCAGCTGCTAGCCCTACAAATCCCACATCAATATCCAGACCTTAAAATCTCTTTCCGATGTTAAAGCTTGAAAAATTAATTTAAAAATATGCGTATATATAAACTCACCCCATTGGAGAGACTCTTTTCCTGTGTTCTTCACCTAGAGGCCAACCAAATTCAAACATGTTCAGTAAACTAACAAGAAACCTTACGTGTCATTTTTTGCAACTCGTATGGATACACTAGCCCACGTCTAGGTGAACATTTGACGATTATATATAGATGGTTAATAAACTCACCAGTGCATCAAGAGATTTGCTGCTTTCCCCTGATAACATTAACAACGATAAATATTACTAACATAACATAATGTTGACTACACAAGATCATCAACCAAATACGATACAAATAAAACGGACCTCTGAGATTAGGAAACCTATGCTTCTTGTTCTCCGATGGTGGACCGACGTTGTTCGAGTCAAACCCTGCCCCTATTTTTATTAATATGACTCATATATTATATAGTTTTGTTATATACAAATTATAAGGAATAAAAATATACTCGTCGGAGTAGTTCTAATTACCCTCAACCACCGTAAAGTAAGCTTCCCTCGACACGGCTTGTAAAGCTCCCACCTTCATAATTAATCCATGTTAAGCTATGTTAACTACGTACGTAACGTAACATACATATACTGCCGGAAAACGAAGGGATATAAAAACGAAAACTTACTCCGGCGGCTTTAACGAAGGAATCAGCGATACGGTTGAGAAGAGGATGACCAAGATCGAACAAGTGAGCCTTCTCAAAGCTTCTTATCTCATCCATTACTATTCTTCCTCCACCCTTCTCCATTTTTCTTTTTCTCTTTTCTTCACTTTATCTTTCTTGCTTTCTCTATCTTTTTTTATCTGTTAATACTTCTTCTCTCTTCGACAACAAGTAAGGAGAAGTATGTGGAACTGAACAGAGTTTTTTCGACACGTGTTCAGTTTCTCCACACGTGTCGGAGCCTGCCGTTTGAACTGTTCAACGCTCTCCCTCCCCACGTGGCACTCACAAGATCAACGTCAGACAGACCGAGAAATTAAAATCAAGGCCCAATGAACCGGTAGATATTATGATAAACCGGGAATTTTGAAATCTCCGGTTTAAAGACGAGCAACGTGCCACGTGTCTTCTCCGCTTTGATATCTCCGCCTCTGCTCGTCGGAGTGTGAGACTCCCACTACTTGTCATCTCCGTCACTCCTCTCTCTCTCTCTCTATCTCTACAGATCTCTCACTCACGTTCTCTATCTAACACAATGCAATCGGCTCTCTCTCTTTCCTTCTCTCAATCATCTCTTCCTTTAGCGAACCGTCCGCTTTGTTCATCCAACGCAGCTGCTTCCTTTACGCCGAGGAATCTCCGGTTTTGTGGACTCCGGCGAGAAGCGTTTGGTTTCTCTCCGTCGAAGCAATTGAACTCGTGCCGTTTTCAAATTCAGAATAGGAGGATCGAAATCTCCGCCTCAGCTGGAAATGGAGCTCCGTCGAAATCATTCGATTATGATTTGATCATTATCGGAGCTGGAGTTGGCGGCCATGGAGCTGCATTGCACGCCGTTGAGAAGGTTTTTATTTCTAATTAGGATTATGATTTGCCAATTTCTGATTCAAATTACCTTTAATGTCAGAACACGAATCGAATCGTTCTAAGCATGAATATGATTATTCTTAGACATGCGAATTTGATGCTCTTACTAACATTTCTGGTACACTCTTTCTCAATTGAGCCGGAAAAATTTGTCAAATTTGCTTGATAGTCGAATCATATGCTTTGTTTGATAGAAACGGTACAAGGATGATGATAGGATGACTTACTATCTAATTACTGTGTTTTCTTTCTAGTGCTCATGATCTCATCAGGTGAATTGTTGTTTTGCTAATGTTGTATAGGGACTCAAGACTGCCATCATTGAAGGAGATGTTGTTGGAGGGACTTGCGTTAACAGAGGCTGTGTGCCTTCCAAAGCTCTCCTTGCTGTTAGTGGTAGGATGCGGGAACTCCAGAATGAACATCATATGAAGGCTTTTGGTCTGCAGGTATAGTATATACTGCTGTCGAATGCAATCGTAATCGCTCAAGTTTGATCTCTACTAATTGGGAAGCAAGTATTATCTCTCTGGCCTTGACTCTAGCTCCATTGTCTACCCTGGATAATAGGTTTCTGCTGCCGGTTATGACCGTCAGGGCGTGGCTGACCATGCAAGTAACTTGGCTACCAAAATTAGGAATAATCTCACCAATTCTATGAAGGCACTTGGTGTTGACATATTGACAGGGTTTGGCGCTGTTCTGGTCAGTATGTTATTGTCTTTGGTTGACCACCAACTAATTCCACATGATAAGTTGGTGTTATTTGGTGATCTTAATACTCTTTAGTCTTTTGTACACTTGTGCAGGGTCCACAAAAGGTTAAATATGGTGACAATATTATCACCGGAAAAGATATAATCATTGCAACTGGATCTGTACCGTTTGTCCCGAAAGGAATTGAAGTTGATGGTATGTGTTTTGTTTTAACATGTATAAGCCCACGGAGAAGCCTCAAAAACCAAAACTTTACATCTCTTTCGATATAGCAACTACCCTAATGATTCTTATATTTTGTGATGCAGGAAAGACTGTTATCACAAGTGACCATGCATTGAAATTGGAGTCCGTTCCTGACTGGATTGCGATAGTAGGAAGTGGTTATATCGGTCTTGAGTTCAGTGACGTTTACACGGCCCTTGGAAGTGAGGTAACATGTTGATTTTGTATTAATGATTTGCATTGGTATAATAGTGTGAGGTTTTTGTTTTCTTTCAATAGTAACAAAAGGCTCTTAAGATTCTTCTCTATTGGTATTTCTATTGCTATGTTCTGCTTACTTCAGGTTTGCAATGCACTACAACTCCCAGGAAGTCTCAGGATAACTCTTTTTGCAGGTAACTTTTATTGAGGCACTGGATCAGCTGATGCCTGGATTTGATCCTGAGATCAGTAAGCTGGCTCAAAGAGTTCTGATTAACCCAAGAAAGATTGACTATCATACTGGAGTGTTTGCAAGCAAAGTAAGCCTTTTTGACTCGTTCTAAGTTAGATTTCATCCTTATACTGAGAATTTATGAATTTTTTTTTTCTTTTTAACTCTTCTTTACAGATCACTCCAGCAAAGGATGGAAAACCCGTTATGATTGAGCTTATTGATGCCAAAACCAAGGAACCCAAAGATACTTTGGAGGTAAGAAAATGTTGTGCAGTATCTGAAATCATACAAAAGAGAATAATTGTCCAGTTATGTGATGCTTATTCTGCTTCTCACCACAATGTTGTGACGCTTTTACTATTACCACGCGGGAAGTCTATAAATTACGACATGCATACTTGCGTTGCTTAGCCAGGGATTGCCAAAATGAAAATGAATAGAAACGTCTTTGATTTCCATCGCAATTGGAACTTTTAGTTTTGTGATTTTTTTTTATGCTCTGGAAGTGTGACCTTATGTTCCTTTTTCAAGGTGGACGCTGCACTAATTGCTACTGGAAGAGCTCCATTCACCAATGGACTTGGCCTAGAAAATGTATGAATCGACATTAAAAGGCATCCTTTATGAATACTATTTTTCATTTTGCTCCATCGAGGAGCTTATTAGGTTGTGAAAGAAATAACATTAAAGCTATGTTTTCCACACAGATTAATGTTGAGACACAGAGAGGTTTTATACCAGTTGATGAGCGAATGCGTGTTATCGATGGAAATGGAAAGCTGGTTAGTGATAGTTTCTTATGTACACCTTATTTCTTAGGAGCAGTCAATTTGTTTTTTATGCACCGAGTCACTCTTGGTTGATAGGTTCCACACTTGTACTGCATTGGTGATGCCAATGGTAAATTGATGCTCGCTCATGCAGCCAGTGCCCAAGGAATTTCTGGTAAATGATAATGATTAATGAAGATTCCACAATCAATGCATCCGTCTTTTGCCCTCTTTTACACTTTACTATGTTTGATCGGCCACTTATTAAACTCTGTGCATCTACTTGTGTTGGTTAGTGGTGGAGCAAGTCACAGGTACAGATCATGTGCTTAACCATCTTAGCATCCCAGCTGCTTGTTTTACTCATCCTGAAATCAGCATGGTGGGATTGACAGAGGTAACTCTAAGTGGATTGTGATTTAAAATAAGGTGTATAATCCTAACCTTTAATGTTGGATATCTTTGCAATTTCAGCCTCAAGCAAGAGAAAAAGCTGAGAAAGAGGGATTCAAAGTAAGTATTGCAAAAACAAGTTTCAAGGCAAACACAAAGGCCCTAGCCGAAAATGAAGGAGAAGGACTTGCTAAGGTAAAGAGAAGAAACTACATCGAAAGTTGTTTACAGTCCTCGAGTTACTGAGAAGATATCTGAACACGCCTTTTATGTGCACAGATGATATACAGACCTGACAATGGTGAAATCCTTGGAGTACATATATTTGGGCTGCATGCTGCAGATCTTATCCATGAAGCATCTAACGCGATTGCTTTAGGAACACGCATTCAGGTAATGGTTTCTCTACGGCTGCAAACCAACCTGACTCTGATTTTGATCACTGTCTTTAGATTGTGATTTTTTTTTCTTTTGGTGATGACAATGCAGGAAATTAAACTTGCTGTCCATGCACATCCAACACTGTCTGAAGTTGTTGATGAACTATTTAAAGCAGCCAAGGTAAGTACAAGAATCTTATAAATCTCATTCTCGTATCTATAGTCATCAAATCTCGATTTAGAAGCAACCAACTCCTATTTATCTCAATTTCAGGTTGACAGTCCAGCTTCAGTAACAGCAGAAAGTGTAAAAGTTGCTGTATAAACAAAGAAAAAATATTGAAAGCAGCCTGTAACAAAAGTTTTGTGGAAGAAGACATTTGTACTTTATCAATATTCAACGACGGACGAAGATTGAGTGTCACATTTCATCCCGTATATTTGTTTCATGTTTTTCTTTAAATTGTATTTTAGATTTAAGAACAAAAGATATTGTGATAGACACATAATTGAAATATATGTTATTATAAGTCAATAATCCAAAATAGAAAACAGTAGAAGGAGAATATAATAGACAAACTAAAAAACGTTTTAGCTTTTTAGCGTCAACTCTCACAATAATGTCACAGAACACAGCAGCAATACAAGACTACTTCACAATCCCCCAAAGCAAAAGAAAAATACTAACGACAAGACGCTCTATGGAAGATCTCCCAGCTCCAGGCTCGATTTACCATAGTACCCTTTGAAACTTTTTTGAAAACAGCTTCTATAAGGTCGAAATTGCCCCTCGTCATTTCCACAAATTTACAGTTCCACCACACTGCACCCACCTCCCCTTCATTGTTGTTGCATTCAGCTCTCCTCCATAGCCATTTGATCAAGTTCTTGCATCCCATCATACTCCAGCTGTGTCACGTTTTAAGTTTAGGCATACATTAACCATCAAACTTTCTATGTGAAATTGTGATTTAATCCGTTACTAATATATTTGAATTGAGTAAAGAAAACAGAAAGAAGTAAAAGTGACTTTCACCTGAGCTTCTTCATGAGCCAGTTTCATCCTTCTGTAATCTTGCTGAGCCTTCTTGGACCGGAACATGGCCTGGACTTTAACCACTGACCTCTCCAGCCGTTCCTCTGCTTGTTTCTGGCTTGTCTTGTAGAAATCCTCCACCTCCTCACCCCCTTCCTTCTCCTCAGGTTGGCTAACCTGAAGCCCCCTGAATCCTTTTCTCTTCAGTCTCCACCTCAGAATCGCCTTCTCAAGAACTCCCACCGACCATGTTATTTTCTGGTACTGCCTTCTTACTTGGAACCCTCTAAACGCAGCCTGCAAAACATTCCCATTTTTAAAACCACAGAGCAGTTTTACAGGTTCGCAGAGAACCGTTCGTTTCTTTTCTTAAAGACGTTATATAGATCAGCTTTTGCTAGTGTACCTGGATCCTAATTGCCTTTTTACGCATGTTCAGAAACTCCCGCCTCATTTTCCATGTTTGGAACCTGTACTGAATCCGAGCAGCGGCTGCAATCTTCCTACGAACCTCGAAATTGCGGAACGCGTGCTGAATCTTCATCGCGGCTATTATATTTTTGGCTTCTTCTTCCTTGCTAGCAAACCTAACTGCGCTTGACCTAACTTTCAGCTCGTGCTCCCTGAACGCTCCCTGAATCCGCGCTGCCGCTTCTGCAGCGGTTCTGTACGCCGCCAGAGTGTCCTTCAGGCTCTGCTCATCTTCATTGGAATTCCCTAGGTTCGACGCCTGCTCTGCCTTGATGGTTTCAAGGTTGCCAGTGATGTTTCCAGCCATTTGCATGTCCTTAAACTGTGCTACAAGACATTTCTCAGCTAGAAAAGCTGCTAAACCTTCATAACCTTTCTGCTGTGCCAGATCAGCCGCCGTGCAGCCGCCGAGGAATTCCTTAGTCGGGTCTGTCACCAGGTTTGGCCTTGCCCCAGCAGACAGAAGAGCAGCCACCATTTTCTCCCTTTAAAGGATATAAAACTTGGTAAAGAAGTGAATTAAATAAAACGGAAACAAGATTAACAAATATCGCATTACTTAAAAGATGCAAGTTAGTTTTTACCTTCCATAGTATGCTGCCCAATGAAGAGCAGTCCAACCATGCTTATCACGGAAATCCAACGATATATTTGCCCAAGAGAAGAGAAGGATCGACCAAGTGTATCCTAGGACGGCACAGAGGTGGATCACTCCAAGGCCTTTTGAGTCATATTCCTTAGTGTTGCGGTTTTCGATGACCTTCTCCAAAAGCCACTCTTTCAGCCTATTTTTCAGAGTAAGCTCAAAGAGATGGTCCCTCGCTTGATCAAACGGCACCTCATTCGCCTGGATTGACTTCATTAAATACGCCCAACTGTTCAAGAGATGGGAAGTCCTGCTGGCGAGTTTCTTAGCCTCTAGCAGATTATCAGGTGAGATTTTACTTGTTAAAACGCTGATTTTGTTAGAAGAAGTGAACAGAAGATGAGCAAGTCTGACTTGAAACTCAAATTCTTCCCACTTGTATAGCTGGTCGTCTTGAGGGATAGCTTTTTCAATAACTGGAACTGAGCGGTGTTCGAAACTGAATAATTGGCTGATTGGTTTGTTTCCATCGACACTCAGATACAGGTTCACCACCCCAGGAGATTGAGGGGGAAGGAAGCAACGGTAAACCCCCAACTGGAGAAATTCTGCGGGGACACGTAACTCTCCACATATGCAGAAGAGGTTTGATCTTCCAAAATGTTGAAAGCTGTCGTGAAAGAACCCAGTTACAAGAATCTGCAAATTTAACGACTAAAAGGTCAGCATTTTTCAGCTAGAAATGCTTATTCGATCTTTAATACGTAATATGAAGTAGAGACAGTCTGACAATGTTGTGCTTTACCTATCTAAGTTTCATATTGTGAATCACACTATACACAATTTCATACTACTCATAATTAGCGATAAGAGATGCATACGATTTCAACAAATACACACGCAGTAAAGTGAGACACATACTTATTTCGATATTATTTTATTAATATGCAGACTTCGAGTTACTTTCTTGATACATAATTTATTACCCTCTTCTTTTAAACCAAAGTCTAAAGAGTGAAACTATTTTCATTCCCTTCAGCATAAAAAAAAAAACAAGAAGGTATACTAGAAAAAATGGTATACAAACCTTTGTTTTCTCTGTCGAAAAGGCCCAGGCAGGTGAAACATCAGTTATGTTGAATACTTGCTCCGGTATGTTAGAGTGGGAATGAGATACAGCAGTAGTAGAAGATTCCTGCCCAGGTGTATATACAGCTTCAAGGGAAGGATCATCCACGGAACCAGGAGAGTCACTAATGAAGTTGTTCACCCACCTTCCAAAACTATCCTGACTTCCAAAACCATTATTAAGCATAGCATCACCTGGTTGATCAGCAACCGTTGCACTGGAATCCCTACTCTGTAGATTTGACTCTACTCCACAGTGCACATGCTGATTAGAAAATTCTCCTGCACTACATGAGTTATTATTTCGGTAAACAGGATCTTCGAGACCGGGGTATGATGGTATATCTACTGATCCGTTGTAGCCTGCAAGATGATATCCCTGCACAATGAACAAGATGGTTAACATAAAAACAGCTAAAGCCACTTGCAGGTTGGAAAATTCCATTTACTCACTTGCTTTGTAGATCCCCTAGGTGCAGTTTGGAGCTGTTCAGTGAAGTATAGCATATCTTCTGTAAACAGAGAACAAACAGAAAGAAAAAGTTAAGTATTTTCAGCATATCTCATTGCACTTTTTTTTCTACGAGAGTCAGATTTCTTTTTGTCAAGGATGGGAAGTTTTATAAGATAAGCTCAAGTAACATAAGTACCTTCTGTTGGATGAGACTGGTTGCTAATATCTGCTGGTACTAGAAGCTCATCCCAATCAAGCGTGTTGATCTCATGTAGCCTAATCTCATGATTTCTAGAACCCAGACTGTTGCTGCGCATTTCAAACCCTTAAAAAAGAGTGTGATTAATTACCCCCCTTCTAAGAAATCTCCAAATGAAGAACATATTTTAAAATACATGAAAAATTTTAAAGTCCAAAAGAATTGCCAATATAAGCCAAATCGTAACAACTCAAAATCATGAAGAGACACATTCTCACCTGTATTACAATTGTTACGGACACCAGAATTGATATCTTCAGCGACAAGTTTTGGTGATAGGTCAGAGATCGAACTTGAGTAGGAGTTTCCAGGTGTTGCTGGAGCTGCCTGAGCCTGTTTAACCAAAATTACTCAGAGAGCAGCAAACAGATATTTATATTTTATAAATAAAATCTGCCAAAGGAAGGCTGTACTCTATCCGACAACAAAGATACATCATCGTAATCTATAACCACCTCTAACATAAAAATAAAACATGATAAAGAAGCCGGGGACAGGTAGAAAACAAACCTCATGTGTCTCGCGATAGTGAACAAGAACTATGTGCTCCTGAGACCTGCCATTACAAGAAGAGGTGATTTAATTTCATAACCTTCAGAAACAAAGCAGAGGGAAAGAAGGCATCTAATAAACTATTTCCTCAGAAAGCAAATGAATAGTCTTTTGTTGAGACATACTTATCCAACAACCAGTAACACCTTCGCACAAATGTAGGGTTATCATTGCCATGGGCATAGTAAACATGAATCCTTTCCTCGTTACCCACCTGGAGAAGGAAGAATAATAATATTCAGAGATCACTAAGGAACATACTTATATATTAGCTATAGAGGGGAAAAAACACACAGGCATATGAAGTCAAAGGAAACTCACTTTTAGGTGTTCATGAGCTTCCTTAATTGTTTTTCCATCCTTCTTCTTTTTCCAGTTATGACCATCCTTTCTAAAGTTCCTCAACATCTTACGGTCGAACAACACAATCGTACCACCTGCCAAATATCAACATAGTTAAATACAATCTGACAGAATAAGAGTTTGAAAGCATCTCTGAATAAATCATACATGCCAAAAAAAATACAGAAGAACCAAAAGAACAAAATTTGAAACATGAGGAGGTAGAAAAAAAAAAAGATTACTTTTGGGCAAATTCACTGGTTTGACGTTGATGGTGAAGAATTTATGATTACAAAGGAGAGCATGGATCTCGTTTGGACGGAGCCACCTAGTGTATGCTTCATCCAACATAGTTTGTATATCCAGATCTGCAACACACAATTCCAAAACTATCAAATACTCGACAAGTAATCATTAAGAAGGAAACTCATATATGCATCTCATTTTGTTTTCCATATTGACAATCAAAACCGGACAAGTATACTGATGATGACATTCTCATCAACAAAATTCTTTAAAACAAGAACATGGCATGTAGGGGGATAAGTCTCTGGGCTTTGATTCATTCGGTATCAAAAAGTTTGCTCTATCCCATTTAATTCTCCTAAAAATGTCCATGAATTGGTAATTAAAGTCAACACGAGGAGCCTCCTCAATTCTAAAATTATCTTGCAAATTCTAGTTCATTAGCTTCACGAGGAATTAAAAGAGCATTCGAAGGAATATTAAAAAAAAAAAAAAAGTACAAAAACCCCAGACGAAAATGGAATCGGACAATCAAAACCCAGACCAAGCCATGTCCGTGCGTGCGAATTAAAAGAACCAAAGACAAAACAGTAAAAAAAAAAACAAACTAGTTTTACATTGATTGAATCAGCATAGAGAA
Source organism: Camelina laxa (assembly GCA_024034495.1). Lineage (NCBI taxonomy): Eukaryota > Viridiplantae > Streptophyta > Magnoliopsida > Brassicales > Brassicaceae > Camelina > Camelina laxa. The sequence goes on from CM043880.1 coordinate 18,928,223, forward strand.
GAAGAAAAAAGAAAACCTTGCAAAGTATGGAATCCATGAATCTCCGATCCGATGAGCTTGCCGGAACCAACGCCGGCCATCTCCGTTTTCCGATGATCCTCCTCCGATGAACCCTAAGAAAGTGAAAATTACAAGTCGATGGAGAGAGTGTGTAAACAAACTCAGAAATTGAGAAATTAGCAAAACGATGAAAGAGAGAAAGAGAGACGAAAAAAAACAAAGAAAATTCCAAAAAAAATTAAGCTATTAAAATTTAATTTAAAAAAAATGGTAATAGAGAAAAGTTGTTAAAAGATATAATTTTATCTCTAATGTGTTGACGATTCAATGGAACTATATGCGTTAACTCGCATAAAACAAAAACAAAAACAAAAATGTCTTCTTGTTTTTTTTTAACGATAAGACTTTGTGTTTCTAAATTCATAAATTACACCCCCTTCCGAAATAAATTGACTGTATTTTCCCATCCATATTTTACAGTATCTACAAAACATTTCAGATAAATGCTAAAAATTTAATTGTTTAAATTTTTTCATAAATAAGGATTTAGAATAAAACCAAATGCATATAATTAAACAAAAAAATATCGATGCTCAATATAGCTTTGTCAAATTACAAAGTTTTTTCCTTTTTTTTTTTATATTTTTGACAGCTACAAAGTTTTTATTTTAACCGTCTAAATTCACTATATCTCAACAGAAGAAAAAAGATAGGCACAATACGATGAATATTAAAACAATATATTTAATCCGTTTTATATTACTTGTTATTCTAGGTAATTTCACACATATTAAAAAAACAATTTAATTTTTAGTTTTACCCTTCATTAATATATTATTTTATTTGTTTTAAGTAATTAATAAGCTAAAATTGAGGGATAAGACTGAAAATTTAATTCATAAAGTTGCATCGTAAACATAAAACGATAAGTAATATAAAATTAAAAAAAAAAAATTCTAGAATGATAAGTAAAAAACGGGAGGAAGTATTAAACTTATTACTTATTAGGTACCAAATTGATAAAATTGAGAAATCCATGGGTAGATGTGAAAACTTATTAAAGGAGCAGGTCAAAGTTAATAAAACCATTTCCCTTAAGTGAAAAAAATAGCATCCCTACAAAAAAGTTAATGTGAACCATTTTATAGATTATGCGACTGACGAACTTATAAACAGTAATGACGTGACACGATTCTATTGGTTTAAGTAAGCAGTGGATCTCATCTAATGAACTTATCCTTTTTATTAGTTGACAATTAATCAAAGATACAATGTACAGTAGGAAGACTCTGGTCCGAGAGAGAGTATATATTAAAAAAAACATTTAATCGGACGGTCCATATTTTTCTACGAAATATATAAAAATAAATTTTTTTAAATTATTATCTTTCAAAAGAATCATTTTTTTGAGTTTGGGATTTCGACTAAAATTTTGTTTACACCAATTTAAAAGATACAGTAAAACTTCTATAAATTAATATTTTATAAATTAATAAACACTACAAATTAATAAATTTGTTGGTTCTAAGTCGGGCCAATGTAAAAATTAACAAAATTCGATAAAATAATAAAATAATAATTTTTTTTGAAATCTCTATGTAAATTATGGTTCTAATAATATCATAAATTAATAATCAAGTAAATTTATATCTATATATTGATATAATAATATATGTTTCTTCTAAAACTTATTTCTATAGAACAATTTTAATGTTGTATTTTCAAACTATAACTATATCTCTCAAAAATTCTATAACATGTCACAAAAAATAGTTAAATTTTTAAAGTTTTCAATTTTTAGATATGCATCATTTACACTTTGATAATTTGACAGACTATTAAAATAGGACAATTGATATTATTATTCATAAATCTGAATTTATGTATGTCATGTGTATAACTCAATTTGTCTATAGTATTTGTAATTAATTATCAATATTTTTTTTCTAAATATTACAAGTTCAATTCCTAAACCATAAAATTTACAACATCCAAAAATCTAATCTTATTTTGTTAAAATTATTTCAATTCATAATTTTAAAAAATTAGACAATAAAAAATATATCTATAAATTTACAATTATTAATTTACATTATAAAATAATAATTATTAATTTATAGATAAATTAATATCACTATAAATTAATAAAATGTCTTAGTCCTAATATTATTAATTTATAAAAGTTTTACTGTAATACAAAATTCTTTAATTTGGTAAAGGAAAATATGGACTAATTTCTATCCCCCCCCCCAAATAATTACGGTTTGGTAAGATTAGACACCATTTATCCAAATTGATTAAGACTTACGAGTTAAGCTAATGTTTGACCATTGCCGACTTCTATATTCCATGCTTGTATTATTTTATATGCTTTCGCTGATTAACTAATAATTTTCTCAGACCTTTGTGATTTACAAGATTTGTTACAATATTATATTGGATGTGTGTTTTTTTTTTTAAGAGCTAGTATATATAATTAATAAATAAAATGTTCTTTCACGAGAATAATTGAAGCAAAGGCGAGAAACATCCATCAGTTCACTTGGCGACAAAAAAAAGGAAGCAAAGGGCGATAAGAGTTTTCCTACAAAGTACAAAGTGGCATTATAAAAATAATACTATTGCTCTTTTTCGAGAAGATTCACCGTAACCATCCCCAACTTGTTTGATACATACAGTACTAATATGTAAAAGTAATACATTGATGTAGCACTTTCGACTCAACTTTGTAACGACTTCTTCACTTGTTTTGAATATGGCTTTGGACGTCAAAATTAGGCTCGTATTTAAAATTTTGAAGATTACCATATATGATAATTATCGAATTATTAAAAGTGACGCAAACTGATATATTAAATACAAAATTATTAATTTACACTTAAATATTTATTAATTTTTCATTTTTTAACATTATTTAAAAGTATATAAATTTTTAACTAATGTCAACTTCATCAAACATCAGCTTTCCCACAAGTGGATGTATGTGTGGGTAATGCAGATTTTGCTGCTGAACTAAAAGCTGAAGGCAGACTAGGAATTGTTTACACCATCTTCGAATCCATGACTCACCTACTCCAGAAGAAGAAGACAGAGAGCTTAGCAACAACACCAATATCACCAATCGGCTCACTCAAGTTTCGAATCAACTCGCTATTGGGGCATGTGTTGCAACTTATGTCAAATTACGTGCTCTTATAGTTACTGAATTCCCCAACAGGTACACTTCAGCTTATCTCAAATGGCCAAAAGGAATCACGGACGACTTACTTACCTGTGGTCGTTGCACCATTTGCTTTTGCAATTCAACAACTCAGGTGTTGTCAACATCACTAACCTCCCTCATAAGGCACGTTATGTCCCAGTTCTCCCTCCTACAGGACATCAGTACAGACTTCCGAACAACCAAGTTTGGAACCTTGAGGCGTAAATACCATTTGTGGAATATGCTAGAAAGTAGAAACTTTGGACTTCACTTTCATGTGGTTGATCTTAACCTGAAGACCCATACCCCCTGGGCCTGGTGGTTACTAAGACAACACTTCTCTGAAGAAATGTTCGAGTTGAAGCTCCAGTTCCGGGAGGTAAAAATAACACTTCTGCCATGGCACTCACACACTCACTTTTCCTGGCTCATAAAAGACAACGAGGAGGACCTTGACCCATCAAATTCTATTTTCGATCTCACCCCTTGCGGAGAGTCCGACTACTGTTCCATACTACGTGACCCTCACCCTGGCATCAACGTCACCAGTGCCAAATAGTTCGTTTCTTAGTTCTTACCTGTAACTTTTGAAACCACTTTTGAGTTTTAAAACGATAATGATGACTTTAATGGCTAAGTTTGAGGACTCTTAATCCTATTCCTATGTTAAAATTGTTTCATTCTCCTCTGCTTTGTGGGGGGGGGGGGGAACTCACAACTCCAAAACACTCTGTTTAGTCAAAAACGCGGCATTTTATAATTTGGTGTTGTAGTTAAATTGAAGAAAGGGAGAGTCTAATTTTGAAAGTTGTCTTCTTTTTGTGTCTCTGTGATGGAACCTTCTCAAAACCCCAGCGGGGAAGCGACTCTGCGAAATCCAAAACCCAAACCCTAATGTTGCTGGTTTCGAACAGAGCCACGTCGATCTGATGATCTCCTCGTTCCTCTCGTTACCGGATTTGCCTTCCTTATCCTCGCAGCTCTCCCTCAGCTCCTCCTTCGACCGAGCAGTTGAGAAATTGTTCGAAGCTTCCGGCGGCGATGACTCCGTTCAAAATCTTCTCACTGATCGAGCACTCCAAATCGCCTCGCTTCTTCAAGATTCCACCAATAGATTTTCCCGAAAGCGCGCTTCTCTCCACACTTCCAATTCCTGGTCACTCTCCCATGACCTCACCGTTAAGGTAACAAAATTGTGACTTCCTACACCTTTGAGGATTCTTAGATTATAGAGTGGATAGTGTGAATTTGAGATGATGATGTCTCATGTATTTGGGTTTTAAAATGCAGGTCTTTTCGATGGTTGATACAAAATCTCTGATGCAAGTTTCAGCTTGTTGCACCATGTTCAAAAAATGTGCCATGGACTCTTGTTGTTACTCCCACATTGACTTGACAACTGTGAATGTTAGAAGTAGTGTTGTGTCTAGTATGATCCTTAATGCTGGAAAAGAACTCAGGTCAGAGATTAATTATTGGAAGCTTTTTCCTATTTCTGATTTATTTTAAATTGGTGTATCTAATCATCTCTCAGGGTTTGTTTGATGCATGCAGATCCCTAAAAGTTGGTTGCCTGGAAAAATTTGCGACACCTTTGCTTTCAAAATCTTGTCTTGCCGCACTATCCTATAATGATGGGTTTCTTGGGTATTGGCTTTATTACCAAAATTCTGTTTTGACTTTACCATACATAGAATTTGGTTCTACTGGTTTCTGTGGCCTTGCATCTTTGATAACTTAGTTTTTTTTTTCTTTTTTTCTATTCAACAAGGAATCTCGTGGAAAGCCTACACATTAATAATCGCAATTGGTTGGACGAGAAGTCCTTATGCGGTGCGGTATCGGTCTGCTCAAATCTAACCGATTTAAAGATTGTTAGATTGTAAGTTGGCCTTACCTGTTGCTTACCATGTTCCTTGTATGTTAGTTTCATGAATTCTCCATTACATATCTTTTTGCTTTTCATCATCTATGCCTTACATTATTTGTTCATTTGATACCCTTTTTTTTTTTATGTCTGTTGATTTTAGAATCTTCCTTTTGTATCATTTTGATTAGTTCCAAGAATTTATGAATTCAGTCACCAAAGAACGACACAATAGAGAGACTTTGGCAAAGGAATGCCTAAACTTATCTGCCTAGTTCCCCTTTAAGCCTACCCACTCTACCAACCGATTGAAACGTCTATTACTGATCTTCCAAGTCTCGATACATCTCATAGGCTAGTTACAATAGTCCTAAGATGGACTAAAAAGCTTTGTCACATTTTTCTCACGTTCTGCAACATTTGTGTTTCCTCTTACATGGTTCAGTCATTAGATAGCGTATTATACCGTCTCACAAGAAAATGTCAGCATTTGTTCTTAGAGAAAGAGCTTGGATATGGTAAAGTTTTTCCACTGTGATACTTTGATTTTGTTTTCCTTTCATGTTTGCTTACGCTGACCCTAATGTGTGTCAGTTAAACCGTATCGTATACGTGGTTTGTCCTTTGAAAGAAACTGCCCCAATATGACTTCACTATCACTTATAGGTTTTGACCTAAGTGATAGAAATGCCTACCATCTTATTAAGGTATGACTCTTTTGGTTTTGTGGTATTTCTTTTATTTTCATTTGGTACTATCGAAATGTTTTACAAAAATATTGGATGCTTTTTTGCAGGGTTTGCGTAAGCTAAAGTACCTGAACCTATCCAGAACAAAGAGAATCAAAGGAGGCTTTTTTAGGTTGATGTTTGCTGAGCAAACATATTGATGATGATATCCTATTAAGTGTTTTTTCTGTTAGCAAAATTTCTTATGGCGGAGAGTTTTTTTTCTGATGGTAGGGATGTAAGCCATGACTGCAAAGACTCTCTGCTCGAGACTCTGATATTGCGAGATTGCGATTCTCTAGAGGAGGTAATGGAATTTAAACATAAGACAGTTTTTCTTTTGCTCTTGCATCTCATATTAATGTCACTAATATTTGACCCGTTTGAGTTACACATATTCAGAGAGATGTTTGCCTGTTTTTGATTTCGTTACTCGTAGGAAACTTCAGATTCATTCGACACATTGTAAGTTCACCATAACTAGTACTTAACTTGTTTTGGTATAAATACTGCTGGTTACTCTTGATCTTTTTTTCAACAGGACGTTTCAAATACTTACGGATTGATTTATGGCAACAGGAGATGTAGCAAACCAGTGTAACTGAATTTTTTAAATATTGTTTACCATTTAACAAACAGTAATCATAATAACTCGGTTTTAGTGACGTACTAGTTTATATGGCTATTATTGTGTGTTGTAGGTTACCTGTGGAAAAGCTGAATGAAGAAAGACCAGGGTTCACTTTTGTGGCAGAATTTAGAACACCAGCATCATCATCATCATCATCGACATCATCATCATCATCATCATCATCGTCATCTTCAAGGTTGATCAATTTGTTGTTAGGCTTTTAAAACAATATATTAGGAATTGAAGTTAAGTGATTTGTTGTTTGTAAAATTCAGGTCAGGGTATTCTTCCTCTAGCAGTGGAACTGACGACGATGAAGACTGAAGTGTGACCTGTGAAGTTGTGATAATTGTCTCGTCTTTTTTGCTGAAGACAATATTATTAGGCAGTAATTGTTTAAAAAAAACTTTAAACCAATAGACGTGTAGTATTAAAACTTTTGTTGTGTGGTAAATCCACTGAGACGACGATCTACAGAGATGCAAATTCAGTTAAATCGCGCTCTTTTATGGCGAACTCAGAAGCAATGTACATCGCAAACATTGCATCGAATTTTCACTCGTCCACGAGACGTACTCAAACCCAAGATCCAAATTAAACCGGGAAGTAAACCAAACCTTCACGAAACGTTTCCATCTTTTTGTCAAAAGAACCTGTTCATGTTACTTTTTTAATATCCCTTCTCTCACTTTCATCCTAATCACCGACTTAAAGAAGACAACAAAAAAATCTCAAATTCTTCTGTTTTCTGTTAAGCATTGGTTTTACTCTCTGATCCTTTAATTACTTGCTAAACTGTTTACAATCATGTAAGGTTGTAGTATCTGTTAAAGGTTATAATTACGTTTCGTGTTTATTTTGGTACTTGATTTGTTTTGCCACGTCTCTGTTATGAAATTGAGTGAAGAAGAGGTTGAGAGTCTTCTCTTATTCAAAGTATTAACATAACTATTTTTAGATTTTTTGTGTTCATTCATTATGTTTTTTTCTCTCTCTCTCGCTTTCCAAATATCGACTCTGAATTTGACCTTGGTCATGTGATTTTCTTGTTCTCTTTACGATATTATTTCTTAAGAAATTTTGTGTTGTTGGTTTATCTTTATTGATACGATTAACTTATAAGATCTCAGAAAACGAAAAAAAAAAAAAAAAAACTTGACGTTAAAAGTTAAGAAAGATGGCTAGGTTTTTTAATTTTAAGCAAACTAAGATTACTAATAGAAACCAACATATTATGGCAAAGGTTGGAATCTTTCATCCATTGTGGCCATCTCGGTTCCAACATAATCAGTTTTCTTAGTAACACTTCACGCACGGAGTTATAGTACAATATTTGATTATACGAAACAATAACTTGACGTTGATTTTGGTTTCTGTGTAGAGTGCCATGGAACTGGTGAACCAAACATTGAGCCGCAGGTGAGTCAATCAAAACAACCCTATGAAGGTCTTGTGATGCCTGTGAGGGCAATAAAGATGTGTAAATAAGGTTCATGTTTTATACACAGACACATTTTACTTAAAACGATATAATCATATATGTTGAATTGTTTATTATGAATACAAATGTACAACTTCTTCTGTATATCAGTTTGAAGTATGATCTTTGCATTTCTCTTGTTTCAAAGAAGATATAGGTTTTATATTGTTTAAACATAAATTAGTTTGGAGACTGATGAGAGGTTATATAGTAAAAATCGTTTCTGCAAGATTATTTCTCAATCTCACATAGGTTATATATGATAGTATATTTGATTTTGAAATGTTTAAGATAGAAGTATATTCTTTTTTAGGACTCTCTTTACATATGTTTCAGAAACAACTAAGGGAGGCATCAACTAGGTCTGAGGAGAGCTTGTGATTGCATCTCATGGATGGAGGTTTGATCCGTGAGGAAGCAACAATATATACGGTTAGTTCTGTAGTCTTTTTAGTAGTTTAGTTTTTTTTTTTTGTGGAGGCTTAATATCGTTTGGAATCTTCTGGTGCCTTATTTATTTTTAGAGATGCTTGATTGGATTGAATCTAATTTGGTATACAAATATAGTCTCCTTATATATTAGCTTAGCTATTTCTGTCTCTGTCCTTGAGATGATGTCTTTGTTGCTAGTGAGCTTTGTTCTAAGTCTGAAGTATCTAATATAAAACTTAAAAACAATTGATAAAAGGGGAAAATACTACATTATCTCGTTTCTACCACGCTCATCTAAGGGATTCGAGTCTATATACCAGTCAAAGTGTCCCAATAACTTTTAGCTCTGCAGCAAGCCTTTGAATTAATCATGCGGTCTCTCTTTGCTTTGGTATGCACTCTTCTTATTACAGAATATGGACTCCCATTGTATGCTTTGGAATCCCATTGTTGCTAGTGAGCTTTTTTGTTCGGAATCTGAAGTGTCTAATATGATTCTGATGTCTGAAAGACAATTGGTAGATGTGATAAATACTACATTGTCTTGTTTGAGACTTAAGGGAACATGATTATTCTGAAATGTCTCTTCATAAACCTGTTAAGACTTATTCTTTCTACTGAACCTTTCTTTCAATTCCCTCGATTAAGGAACTTGGTAATGGAGCGGTTTTTCTGACACAAGTCCCTGAAAGGAAGGAAGCAATCAATCATAAAAGATCAAAGTGACAGAGAAGATGACCGATGGGAAGATCCCTCCAGGCTCATTGGCAGGAACAAACCGGGAGACATAAGTAAATCCACAAACACCAAAACGAGGTGCATTACTTTTCGTTTAGAAAATATAGCAAAGCTTCTGCAAGATTATGTATCAGTCTCACAGATAATTTGATGTTTGAAAGGTTTAAGAGAGACTCTAGAAGACTCTCTACCTCAATTCCAAACTATTTTTAATGTGTAATGATCCAACACCTCCAGTTTTGATCAACCAAATTTAGAGTTGTAGCTAGAACCAAGGAGTTATGATCCCAAAGTAAAGTGTACATTTCTAAAGGCACAACACACAGAACACCTTTCGAATCAAATGTCTCGTAGTAGTTGGGAATTTATGACAGTAAAGCTTCTTCACGAGCATATGCAGTGGATTTATAAAAATAGATTTTGGTGTTTGAAAGGTTTAATAGAAAAGGATAGATTCTATGGACTCAAACCCAATACCAGACTGATATCTCTAACAATCCCACTTTTGTTTAGCCAGCTTGAAAAATCTTTGTTCGTCGACATCAAAGATTCTGACGAAGTTAGGTCGACGAAAGCAGAGAGGGGAGCTCAAAGGGACACAGAAAGCTTCAGAGTTGGTGAGGTAAATGCTTTGATCTACGAGGCCTGGAGTGTAAACAGCGTTTCCTTGTTCGTCTATCTTGAACACCATTAGTGCTTCTGTTTTCTTTCTCGGAACACCTTTGATGATCTCTGCGGTCTTCTTGTACGACTTCACGATGAAAGTTTCAGTGGTAGTAACTGACTCCACCAGGTGTTCGGTTGTGTAGCACGAATCCAAAAAGTCTCGTTTTATCTCGGACAGCTTGGGAAGGTTTTGAAACCGCAAGCTCTGCAACTTGGGGTTGTTGCTAGGGTTGTGGAGATCCCATGATCCGACGAGGTGGCCTCCAGAGCCGGCTATGCGAAACATGTCATCCTTCTTGGAATACATGACAGGGGAGGAGAAGAAGCATGGGTCTGTCATTCTGATGTTGACCCACTCGGAGTTGCTTCGAACCGGTCTGCAGAAGCTAAGCTGAGGTCCCAGGAACTTGACAGCCAGAACACAGTCCTCTTCTTGAGGAGAAGAAGAAGACATGGCCATGTTGGTGACATATTGGGTTTGGCAATGAGGCAGAGTTACAAGAGGAGGCAGCAAAATGCGTTTCGGATCTGTTTCACTGTTTATATTCATTTCTCGGAGACACAACACGCCGTCCTTCAAACTAGGTAGCCATCCACAGGAATACAGGATGATCCTATCGTTCCCATTTCCTTACGCAGCTCTGTTAACACTTTTCTATCGTTCTCACTCATCTCTTCGAATTCTTTGAATGAAGAAATGGTTTGAAGAAAACCACCAGTCCTCATAGTCGTGGAAGATCCGCGATCACCTTCGCATGGATCAGCGCAGATCAAGACACAAGAATGAGAATGAATTGACAACGACAAAGATGAGATGCCATCAGAAAGATGAGGAGAGGATCTCACCAACAAAGGTTTCCGAAAGCAGAGCTTCGAGGGCTGATTGAGAAGCAAAGACATGAATAATGTTCTTCTTAATGGGAAGCAAGATAGAAGAGAAAACAATAAAAACTAATTGAAGAATTGGTGATCTTCTCAACCTAAAAAAATCATTCATAGCTTGCTAACCAAGTTTCCCATCTCCAATATACATTAATTGCGGTCTTTGTGAATTATTTACATTTACTATACAAGTCCTTTTCTGGAATGGGTTATTCCACCATACCAATAATTCTCATTAAGTTTCCAAATTCTCTCATTAAGTTTCCAAACATTTCCCTTTTCCAAAATCTACTCCGTAAATAAAGTGACGAACACCCTATCTACGGAGATCTCGACCCTCTTTTTCACATTCAGAAGATGGGTAGCATTCTGTTGAATATGGAACTGAATGGTTTATCATATGCTATGTTAAAACTTGGGTAGTTGATGGTCATTGTGAATTTTTCATTCAACGGAGAAATTTTGGCGGCTTAACATTTAAAATGCTTAATTTGTTTAATGCATGTTTGAATCTTGCTAGAGATTTATAATTTAAAAAATAATAATAATAATAATACATATAGTGAATGATCATTATTACTTGTTGTATACGTCTGACATATATATACGTCAAATAAATCTTTAGCATATCGATATCTCTCTCTTGGTTTGGAAAAAAATTACTCGATCCATCATGTGATCCAGCAAGATGCACGTCGTAGTCACTCAGTTACAGTGCCGGCTCGAAGGCGTATGATGCCTAAAACACATCAAAAATATCAGAAAATGGTGCCCCTAAGGTCATCTCCAACTCACCTCTATTTTTATTTTTTAACTTTATTTTAGAGTAAAATCTACTCCAATCTATCTCTATTTCTACTTTTATAATAGAGATCTCTATTTTTTTCCTCTATAATAGAGTTGAACTTTTTTATTTATAAAATGGTTCTTGAACTTTTAACACTTTTATATTTATGATCAAAATAAATAAAATATACATTTAAATAGTTTAATAAATACACTTATATAGAGAAACTCTATTTTTTCCTCTATATATATTTCTTTAATGTATTTCTTTAAATGTATTTCTTTTTCTCTATATACACTTATATATTTCTTTTAAAATATATATTTAAATAGTTCCTCTATATACTCTATTTTTTCCCCTATAATATAGTTGAACTTTTTTATTTATAAAATGGTCCTTGAACTTTTAACACTTTTATATTTATGATCAAAATAAATAAAATATATATTTAAATATTTTAATAATAATATTTAAAATATATATTTAAATAGTTTAATAAATACACTTTTATATGTATTTCTTTTAATAAATGTGATATTTAAATAATATTTATGAATGTTAAAAATTTAAATAATATCATAATTTTATAAAAGTTTCATAAATACTAAATAAATTGGTTAGTTTGCAACTTTTATAATTAAAAAGTATTAATAGTAAAATAAAAATAAATCTCTACGGAATATTCTTTTTTAGAGGAAAAAATAGAGGTATCAATTGGAAAAAAAAATAGAGGTATCTATTATAGAGTTTCTCTATTTCAGAGGTAAAAATAGAGAAAACCATTGGAGATGGTCTAAATCCCATTTGTAAAAAAAAAAATACCATACACATACATCAATACATCACTTGTTGATGAAGCTTTCGTTTGGTAAATATTTTTTTCGTTTGATAAAATTTACTGAAATTGCAGTATCAGATTACACATCAAAACACAAGCAATCCACCAAACGACACATTATCAAACAGACAAAGAGTTAGTGGAGACTGGAGACTCGATCTACAAAGGTTAAATAGAAGTTTATATAATCCCTTAACACTTTGATGTTTGAATTACTTTTGACTTGTAAAATTAAAAGAAGAAAAACAAAATAAAGATGGGGACTGGTGGTTTGAACGTGGATAAAACAGAACATTTTAGATGAGATAGAATAGGAAGAAGAAATTTTTTACACTATAAACGTGGATCTGGTGGTTTGAAAGCAAATATAAAAAACCACTGCACCAATGGAGCTTACCAAACTTTGCTGCTCCTAAAATATCTATAATATTTGGCGCCTGAAGCTTTACGGGCTTTGTGAACTGCGGACCACTCTATATATAGACCATAGTAAGAGTAAAACTCCACACTTTTGTGAACATGAGAATATTCCCTCATGAGAAGCTAGTAATTCAGACTAAGTTATGCATGAAATCTAATATCACTGCTTTTCAAAACCAGCAGACTCCTCTCTAAAAAGGTTCTTTTAAAAAAAAAGTTCCACAAGAAATCTTATTTAGTTCATTGCTTGTAAACATAGAAACAATTGTTCACAATTAACAAAATTTCTAACTTCAGTACGTAGGAATTTTGATAGTCCTTGATTATCTTTGAAAAAAAAAAAAATTGTATGATATAATGTCAGTTATAAAATAAGACATATATGTGGCTTAATTGTTTATATGATATTGTTTATATCAAATATTACATTGTATATATACATACAAAGCATAAAGAAATATTACATTCTCATGGTATTCTATTGTATTTAGGATTTGTATAATGTCATTTAGACAATGACCCATATATATATAACACTTGTCGGTTGAACATGTGCGAGATGGACCAACCAATATTAGTGATGTCTGAACGGCATGGAGGTATTTGAGTTCTATACAACTAATATTTTCTTCCTTGACTTTGTTACACCCTAAAAACAAATAACGCAAAAATATTACATAATAGAAAAGGGAGTCAGATCAGTGAATCCAAATATACTATACTGAGATCGATCGAGACACAGGTTCTAGGAGATGACTTCAATCTATAACTTTAGACACAATCTTATATATATATATTGCAAATAACAGAAACTACAGTCTCCATATATTATCATTCTTTGACTCAATCTTCGGAGTTAGACTGATATGTATGTAATTCCCCGACTTGTTTGGCAAAGCTTAGAGAAAGAACAGTAAACACGCACATACCGTGGAAACAATATACATCTATCAACCCAACCAGAAAATGTAAAATGAGACCATATCAAAATAATTTAATTTACATGATAATCTAGTAATTCAATATTAATTTCAAAACTCCATCCACGTGTTTTCTTATTTGCAAAATAAGTATAAAAAGATTTCTGGACCCATTTCGATGATATTTTCCATGATAAAATATTATTAAATTGCTTGACAATGTAAATATATCATATTAAATTCAATTTGATCTAAATTTCAAAATATAATTTATTACCCTTTAATAATGGATATGCATACAAGTTATCTAACATTAGAAAAAAAACAAATTTTTATGTCCATCTGTCTATACAAGAGACTATATATATATACCAAAGTCTTACTAAATGAGATAAGTATAATAATATTAAGTTCATGGTAACTTTTACCACCAAAAAAATAAGATAATAAAAATATCTAAGAAGCTCTCACACACGTGTATGTTGCGCTTAGCCTATGTGCCTAACTACTACGCACGTGTGTATAGTATCTCTTAATTATGTGTATATATATATATATAAGTTTGCCAAAACGCATATTCTTCAATTCTTCTTTATCATCATCTGATCTGATCTCACCGTCTATTTTAATTTCGTCTTCATCATCCTTCTCCTCTCTCTAACTAAGGTCTCTCTCTCTCTCAACCTAATTATCTTCTTTTATAACTTAGATTAATTTCAAAATGCAGTTTTATTTTGATTATTTACTTAATTTGATTGTTTTGTTCTGTAAAATTAATTTGATCAGAACCCGAATAAGATATTCGACAGAAGAAATGGCGACGGATTACAACAGAGCCGATGATTTCTTATTTTCTCAGCAACAACAAGAGGTAATTTTATATATCATTTTTTATTCGGCGATTTTTTAATTTTTTTTTTTCTCTCTAATTTCTTGAGTTTTTTAAGCCAATGGTGGCGCAATGTTTTAGGTTATTTTTATTTTATATAAGGTAGATAAGATATTAACGTTTTGATTTTAAGGGTGAAAATAAATATTCGGTTTAGAATCACTCTTGAAAAAAAAATTATAAAGATGGTATTGAATCTGGGGTATCAAATGTAAATAACAATTTTATATGTTAAATTCCATATTTTAAGAAAAAGTTTTGACTACAAGTCTAAATTAATTTGATAATTATAAGTTTAAGGTCGGATTAGTAGTAAGTCAACAAAGTCAAAACGTTTTTTTTATTTTTTTATTGTGTGTGGTAAATTACCAAACTAATCGTCGGCAATTTTAACGACGGCGTACACGTTT